>CM066730.1:24678756-25878756 GCA_033961575.1 Aselliscus stoliczkanus | reverse complement strand
GGCTGTTCTAGCACCTTCCACCTACACGTGGTCAGCATATCCTCATGTGTGAAGTGGCACTAGAAAAGCCTGAGTTTCCGTTGCTGTTCTGTCTGGCCCACAGGCTTCCCATGTTCACTGGGCACACTGCCATTTGAGATGAACACCTATTGCAATTTGTTTTCTGGGACTTCCTTTACCTTCTCTCTGCTTCATTGTGCAGTTGTCTGTGGTTTGGTCTTACCCATTTGTATTTTTGACATTTGTGGGGATAACTTACTTCATTATTTTGTAGATGCAGCCAGTGAGTTTTTGATGTTGCTATCCTGATTGCTCTATTATGGGGGGAACTCAGGGCATTTCAGAAACTACCCTAACACTGCTGCCAACTTTCCCGAGTCGTCAGCAAAGGCCCCCTCTTTTTCTCCACCTAATCCACATTATCCATCTAGCACCCTACTGTTTTTTGATAGCATTTGTTTATATTCTCTTTCCTACCCTTTACAATGTAATCTCAGTAAGAGCAGAGACCGCTTCACTCATTATTATCACCCCCAGCATACAACACAAACTTCCACAGGAAGCACAGATGACACGTGCAAATGAATGAATGAATGGATGCACAATGCCAATGCCATTGATCTATGTCTGCAGACTGAAATTTCCTTTCCCTTAGCTTCGGCATCCTACAAGCTTCCATCAATTAAAAAGATTTACTTTAATTTGTATTAAAAGCTGCCTTGATTTTTTAAAATCTTTAAGATAATTCACATAATCTTCATATTCAGAAAATTAATCACCTACATAAAAAGATTTAATCCATATGTTTTGTAAGGAAATAGGCAATGATTTATACTTTCTAACTTCATATTATATTTCATAAAAATGTACCCAAAAAATAAAAAGTAGATTGCAACTAACCTTATGTTTCTCATGTTTTCTCCTTTTGGATTTTTTCTTTTCTCTTTCTTTCTTGTGTTTTTTTCTTGATTTTCTGTAGGCTTTCTGACTTTTCTGCTTCTCATCCTCTTTTGCTTCCTGTTCTTGTGTTTCTTCGAATCCCGCATCATCTATTTCACCATCTTCTAGTTCACCATCTTCTCTGTAGAAGACAATGAAAATTTTGATTTTCAAATGTCAATTCTAAATCAAATCTTATAGAAACATTTCCAAAAGAAAAAAAGCATGTGCCAAGAATTTAAGTTTTATTAATTTAGATCAGGGTTGACAAACTTTTTCTGTAAAGGCCAGATTTTAACTATTTTAAATTTGCAGACCACATACTGTTTCTATCACAAATTCTTTCTCTTCTTTTTAAACAGCCCTTCAAAAATGTAAGAACCAGGGGCCGGCTGAGTGGCAGTGGCTAAGCGCTGGCTTCGGAAGCCAGCGGCCCCAGTTTGGGACCCACATATGAGGGCCAGTGACACTGTCCTCAAAAAAAAAAAAAAAAAAAAAAAAAAAAAAAATGTAAGAACCAGTCTCAGCAGCCAAAGTTTGTCAACCTCTGATTTAGATTATTGACTCTTACAAAATGAATGCATAAATGCAGTGCTATCCCAAAGGACTCCAATAGTTACTATCACTTTTATTTTTTTATTTTTTCTCGAGAGCAGTGTCACTAACCCTCACATGCGCCACTCGGCCAGCCCTGTTACTATCACTTTAAAAAAAAAAATGGAACTAGGGCCGGCAGAGTGGCTCGTTGGTTAAGAGCTAGCTTGGGACACCAACGGCCCTGGTTCGGATCCCACATGAGGGCCAGTGAAACCGCCCTCTACAGCTAAAATGGTGAACAACGGCTCCACCTGTAGCTGGGCTGCTGTGATTCCCTGGGGCGGCATAGCTGTAGCTCCTGCTGCAGCGGGCTGCCATAGGCTACAGTGAGTGGCCAGCAGCCAGCGTCAGCAGCCGGCAGCCAGTGTGAGCTGCCAATAGCCACCGTGAACGGCCGTCCAGAGGCCGGCGACCGATCTACCTCACCCGGGAAGAGCACAATGATGATACCAACACGGGCCAGTGAAGCAACGTCCTCCACAACTAGACTGAAGAACAAAAGGACAGCAAGTTGTCTGTTCCCCTCCCCCAATTCCCCAATAAAAATCTTTAAAAAAAAAGTGGAACTAAAACACCTTAGGGAGCAAACACTCTTAGCTACAAGGATGGATTTTTTTTAAAACTTAGGGGCCCTTAGACAGTTATACTCTTAAAATTAAAGCAATCTATATAAACTCTCATCATCAGAGAGCAATAAGCAAACACATTTCAATAAGTAGAGAGGTAACAAAACTTTAGCCACAAAAGCAGAACAGTAAATTCCTCAACTTGAATCTGTAAAAAATACTCATAGTCGGGCTGGCAGAGTGGCTCAGTTGGTTAGAGCGTGAGCTCTGAGAACAGGGTTGCTGGTTTGATTCCCACATGGGCCAGTGAGCCACACCCAAGCTGAGCTGCTACAGACCTGGTGAGAGCAGTGCTCTTAGCAACAAGGTTGCTGGTTTGACTCCCACATGGGATGGGGGCTGTGCCCTCCTGCAACTAAGATTGAATACAGCATCTTGAGCTGAGCAGCTGAGAGCTGCTGACAGGTGGCTGCATGGCTCAGTGTGCAACAAGCTGCCAGTTCTACTCCTGCACAGGATGGTGGACTATGCCCCCCCGCCCTTCACAACTAGATTGAAAGAGGCAACTGGACTTAGAGCTGAGCTTGCGCCCTCCACAACTAAGAATGAAGGACAACAACTTGACTTGGAGCTGATGGGTCCTGGAAAAACACAATGTTCCCCTTCCTCAATTCCCCAACACTGTTCTCCTCCCCAATTCCCCAATAAAATCTTAAAAAAAAAAAAATAGTAAAACCACAAATCTAATTCTACTTTCCAAATACCAATACCTTTTCTATTACGGAGGCAGAGTCTTATAAACAAACCTGGTGCAGAAAGACAAGTGTCTTGTATGACTGGAGGCCAATGAGAAGTACCCGAGCTGCAGTGTGTATATTTTAAATAAACTCTAAAATTACTAGGAATGTGTGGTTTCTCAAGTGCAAAGTTGATCATGTCACTCTCCTGCTAAAAATCTTCAGTGATGATGTGATATCTCACATTTGCTTCAAAACAATGCACTGAGGATGGAGGAAGTGGCCTCAACAAACTTGGCCATGAGCTGGTAATTGCTGGACGGTGGGGTGTGTATATGAGGGTTCATGCTGGTATTCTCTCTACCTGAAGTTTTCAGTGATAAAGGCAGTATCAGGAACTCCCTTCTGACCCAAGGAGGATGTCAAACATCCCCGACATTGCCAAAAGGTCCTTTATAGTCAAGTCCCTGTGAACCGGCCACTTCTGATTTCCCCACTCTCAGTCTGAATTTTTATAGTACCATAAAACCTTATGACCCAAGACAAATGATTGCATATATTCACCAAAAGTATAAAAATGTCCTTAGCAGCTTCAGGCATAATAGTAAAAAACTGTAAATAACCCAAATCCTTGGGCCAGCCGAGTGGCGCATTGGTTAAGCGCTGGTTTTGGGATGCCAGTGGCCCCAGTTCGGATCCCACATGAGGGCCAGTGACACTGCCCTCTACAGCTAACAACAGCTCCACCTGGAGCTGGGCTGTGCGAGCCCCGGTGATGGTGTGGGCTGCAGCCCCTGCTGCAGTGGGCTGCCATAGGCTACAGTGAGTGGCCCGCAGCCAGCGTGAGCGGCTGGCAGCCAAGAGTGAGCTGCCAATAGCTGCGGTGAGCGACATCCAGAGGCCAGCGACCGATCTGCCTCATCCGGGAAGAGCGCAATGACGATACCAACAGTGAAGCAACATCCTCCGCAACTAAACTGAAGAACAAAAAGACAGCAACTTGTCTGTTCCCCTTCCCCGATTCCCCAACGCTGTTCCCCTCTGCCAATTCCCCAATAAAATCTTTAAAAAAAAACAAAAAAAAAAAACCCAAATCCTTAAACAGGTGAATGATAAATAGATTGTGTCGTATTTTTATAATGGAATACTACAGAGCAAAAAAAAAATCTACTGCTATATACAAAATGAATGAATCTTACAGATGTAATTATGAGCAAAAGAAGCCAGACATGAGAGACTATTGTTAGGTTACATTTATATGCACCATGACTTTATGGTGACATAAGTCAGAACAGTGATTACCTCCTGGAGGGCCATAACTGACAAACACGGTGTACTAAGGCCCTTCTGGGTGTTGAGATACTCCTTGTATTATCTGTGTGGTGATTACTACATATACATAGGCATGTGAAAATTCATCAAGTTGTACATTTAAGAATGGTGTGCTTTACTATCTATATTTATACCACAATAAAATTTAAAATACAAACAACAAAACCCTATCAATGTTCTTTCTTTTACCACTGTTCCTCCAACTTGAGTTTCTTAAAGCACTTTTTTTTTTTTTTTGAAGATTTTATTGGGGAATTGGGGGAGGCGAACAGCTTTGGGGAATCGGGGAAGGAGAACAGACAAGTTGCTGTCTTTTTGTTCTTCTGTCTAGTTGCGGAGGACGTTGTCTTCCTGGGTGAGGCAGATCGGTTGCCAGCCTCTTGATGTCGCTCACTGCGGCTATTGGCAGCTCGCACCGGCTGCCAGCCGCTCACGCTAGCTGCTGGCCACTCGCTGTAGCCCATGGCAGCCCACTGCAGCAAGGGCTGCAGCCTACCATCGCCGGGGCTCACACAGCCCAGCTCCAGGTGGAACTGTTGTTAGCTGTAGAGGGCAGTGTCACTGGCCCTCATATGTGGAATCCGAACCGGGGCTGCTGGCATCCCAAAACCAGCTCCCAACCAATGCGCCACTTGGCTGGCCCTTAAAGCACCTTTTCTTTTTTTTTTTTTTTTTGAGGGCAGTGTCACTGGCCCTCATATGTGGGACCGACCCGGGGCCGCTGGCTTCCCAAGCCAGCGCTTAACCACCACGCCACTCGGCCGGCCCCCTTAAAGCACTTTTGTATCTTAAAACTACTAATTCTTGTTTAGCATTTTGACTGAAGCTATTTAAATACATAAAGTGCTTAAGCTAAATATGCTGCATAGAATTTATGTTCTACTTTAAATTCTTTCACTGTGAAATATGGGGTATTTACATTTGTTAATAGACATAAAACGGAAGTGTTTTTTTTTCCTTTCTTCTCCCTTAGCCTTTTTATAATTTCAGCACTCATACAATAAAAAGTTTAAACTTGGGGGCTGGCCGAGTGGTGCGGTGGTTAAGCGCTGGTTTGGGACACCAGCTCTAACCAGCAGGCCCCAGTTCGGATCCCACATGAGGGCCAGTGACGCTGCACCCTCTACAACTAAGATGGTGAACAACAGCTCCACCCGGAGCTGGGCTGCCATGAGTGGCCGGTGACAGCGTAGGCTGCAGCCCCTGATGCAGTGGGCTGCCATAGGCTACAATGTGCAGCCAGCAGCCAGTGTGAGTGGCCTGCGTCCGGTGTGAGCTGCCATGAGCCACCATGAGCAGCCGTCCAACGGCTGATGCCAGATCTGCTTCAGTCAGGAAGAGTGCAATGATGACACCAACACAGGCCAGTAAAGCGATGTCCTCCACAACTAAACTTCAGAACAAAAGGACAGCAACTTGTCTGTTCCCCTTCCAATTCCCCAATGTTCCCAATAAAATCTTTAAAAAAAATAAAGTTTAAACTTGTGAATTTATGTTTGGTTACAAAAAGGGAGAGAGAACAAGGAAATAACGAACAGTGATCCACACTTCCTATCAACTTCTTCCCAAAACTTTCGGTACATATGAAAAGCATGTGTGACAATAAAGGACAGAGAAGGAGTCTTAATGGGAGAAAACCTGGATTCTAAGTCCAGCTGTCACCAAGATGAAGCTCCTTTAAGTGAGCACCTACTGCTGTATCAGCTACTTACTGATCTAGCTCTGTGAAAATGAAAAACAGAAGGCATAATGGAAGTTATTTATTAAGGGTGCTCACATGTCTAGATTCTAAATTAGCTCAACACTATCATGAGAGCTGTTTTGTTTACTAAACCCAAGATATTTTTAAAATCTAATAAATCAGAGAGAAGTCCCTAGGTCAATTATATATGGATGACTTTATTAATGTAAAAATAATAGAATGATTATGTCCATTTCTGGAAGAGTCATGTTCATGTTTAGGGACATTAAATAAATGTCCAGTGAATAAAATTATTTTTAAAGGAATTTATCTCTTAGGCAAATTCATTAAGAGAGAAAGTAGATTAGGAGTTGCCAAGTAGATTAGCGGGAGGAACGGGGATTGCCAATGGGTTCCCATTTTGAGTGATAAAAGTGCTCTAAAATTAGTAGTGATGGTTGCACAACTCTGTGAATATACTAAAAACCAATGAATTGTGTACTTTTAAAAGGGGTTTTTATCTCAATAAAGCTATAATTTAAAAAAATAATACTCAAAAAAGATTCTACCTCTAGATTTAAGTACCTACATTGGAGACAACTGGAGAAAATCATGACAAACCATGGTATAAAGTAAAGACTCAGTCCCTGACACGTCCCTATGCTGAGGTCATTATTCCCCAAATCCTTATAAACTGAGATGCCTCATCGAGGAGGCTACTTTTCTGGTTTTGCTGGCTAGTAAAAGAAATTAACCTCAACCAGTCAGAGTTAAGTCATCTTTGGGATAGGCTGATGTGTTCACCATAAGGACATTTTTCAGATCTTTTCATAGCCCAGGAGCAGACGTTAAGTCAACACAACACGAGTTTCCTCTGGCTGGTAACTGTCACTCCTACACTTGTCTCTTCAGGCCTCGTCCTGATCTGGCTCGTGCCTCTGTCCCATGGATGGTAGTGTGGGGAGCTGCTGTGCACCGGCGCCGTGCCACTTTGCATGTCTGCATGGCAGCCACATGGGCACCCTGCCGTCCTCCAGAGTCCAGGAAGACAGGCAGTCTAAGGGGCGCTGCAACGAGACTTTTCACCCATGGCCCTGGTCTGTGGGAGGCTGCTGGCAGGCAGGTTGTCACCCACCTCGCTCGCTCCTCACACTACAGCTCAGGCTGAAAAATGCCGATCTGCAGTGTGGAAGCTGGTCCTTGTTACCTGTGATCACCATGCCTCTTTGGTCTCAGGGTCCTCCTGTAGAACAAGGGACATGTGGAGCTGACACCCTGCTGATCTTGCATTTGTGGTCTACGTGGGTAATGGGCTGGCTGGAGCTGTCAGCAGGCCTCACAGAAAACCCACTGGGTCTAGGCTTTGCCTGCACCTGCCCCGTCTGCTCCATCAACCTGCAGAGCTTACATGTGACCCTCTGGACTAAGCCTTGACCCAACTACCCACCTGATACCTCCCAAACTCGGTACTTCTGCCTGAGGGAAGTATTGGCTGCTCAAACTGGGCCATGGAAGAGACCTTGAATGTTTGCATCCTGCATGGCTTATCGTGTTTGTTTCAGAAAAAGTTTCTTTACACATCACCAGAGGTACAGTCTGGGTATCTGTGGCCTGCAAAATGCTTTTGTCCTTCTCTTCTATCCAACACATTCTGACACTCTGAAACGTGTCTGGTTTGCTGAAACCCAGCGTACCCCTTTATGACGATCTAAAGTCATGGAAATTTTTACCTTGTTTGTTTTACTCCTCAAGCCAGTCTTAAAATCTGCCAAAGCTTCAACCCAAATACAACCTCCCTCAGGAATGGGACTTGGTACAAATGATACCTCCTTTGTTTTTACAATTGTACGTGGCCCTTCTAGGCTTTACTTCCCAAATCAACAACATGCTTACTCATATCTGCCTCACCGAAGCCTAACTTGCACATTCAAATAACACTTACATGTAACAAGGCAGCAATTAGACAATTTCAGATCTTTCCTTCCCGACTCTTTCGGGAGACCATGCTTCTCTGGGAGTATCTGAAGGAACACTAACATCCCTGGAGAAAAAACTGTTACTCCTTTCTGCTGGAATCATGAGGGTGCCATTTTCGACTATAGGAGTCATACAACTTGAAAATTTTATCAAGTTTGTTACTCACACTGACTGATATGTAAATAATACTGGAAAGCCCTAGCAGTACAACCCACTAGAGTCACTGATCCATGTGTCTGTAAGATAACACACAGCCCTAGATCCCTTGCTGGGAGGGCAAGAAAAATATATGAAACACTCTAACAGTTCTGGCCGCCCATAGGACGATGCCACAGGGAACTCAGACTAAAAGGACAACTTGACCATGAAATGTGCACTCAGGAACGTCAGCATCTGCTGTCCTGGTCAATGTGAGGAACTCTTTGGTCAGCATTGAACATGCCTCCAGCTTCTTCTAATAATAGCCATGGCTGCCCTTACTTATGCTGCAGTGCCTGGTCCCCAGTCAGATATGCTTCTGCATAGCTGTCATTTCATCACATGGCACAAAATTTTATTTTGCAACAGAATAAAAACAAAGGGATTCTGATACTCAGTCAAGCCAAATAACCAAAAAAGGCATTTCAGTGGAACCCCCGTCAAGATCGTCACCTGCACAGCAGTGAACTGCTGCTCTCCATGTGGGTAGGACTAAGGGGGTAAAACAAAACTCTCCAGTGCTCAGCATGTGCACCCAGAAGTGCTAACGGATGCCCCTGAGCCTACCAGCTCTCTCGGATCCCTTCTCAAGTGTCTTTGTAAAGCAATGCCCATGCTTTTGTGACATAAGCAGGAAAATAATCAAAAGAATTTCTAGTTCCTAAATGAACCAATCAAAATTAATACCTAGAATTTCCCCCAATATTCAAGAAGCTTTTCATTTTCTTTTTTATCCCCCCACTTTCAGCATGGAGGGACACACTGAAGGCATTTCTTACCCAGAAAGCAGATAAACTTAGCTTTTTTTTTTTTTTTTTTTTTTAGTATCACCCATCTTTGTTTTTTTTTGAGGGCAGTGTCACTGGCCCTCACATGTGGGACCCGAACTGGGGCCGCTGGCTTCCCAAGCCAGTGCTTAACCACTGCGTCACTCAGCTGGCCCCCTTTTTTTTTTTTAAAGCTCTGGTAGAGTTTCATTATTCCCTGAAAAGCATTTATACAGCCTTTTATTTATTTATTTTTGAGGGCAGTTTCACTGGCCCTCATATGTGGGACCTGAACCGGGGCCGCTGACTTCCCAAGACAGTGCTTAACCACTGCGCCATTCAGCAGGCCCTTATACAGCCTTTTATTAAACAAACTATAAAATATATAAATAAGTCACAGTTAGAATTCTAATGAGTAAGATGATGCTAAGATGAAGATGACTACACATGGGCTTGCCGGAACGCCTGATTTTAGATGTGACTGCAAGTTTGGCTCTGAGCTTCAGGAAATAAGGCTGAGACTTAAGACAAAGAGTTTTGGGACAGCAGCAGACCAGCTGTCCAAGAGAAGCACACTTTCTTCCGTGAGAGAAATTAGAAAGCAGTTTCCCTGAGTCCTCATGAAGACATTACTATCTGATCTGATACAATGGACACTATCCTCAGTAGTGTCCACACAACCACAACAAAGCTTTTCACTATGGCACACCCCAATCTGAACCAAGGGCACATTGCCAGGTGAACTGAGAAAAAGCAGTAATTCTGTCCAAGACCCCGAGTGCTTGATGCCCTGATTTAACCCAGGGATGAAGCCCACAACACCCAGAGCAGTGATTCTCAAAAACTATATATATAGGAGAATTTTCTATCCCGTAGCAGAAAAAAACAAAAGCCATTCATTCATTCAGCAGGTATTTATTCAGCACCTTGTAGTGGGGAAACACTGGCAAACAAGAAAGAGATGATTTTCCTCTCACATGAAGTTTTCAGTGGAGTTGTGGGGGAGACAGACAGACAGACACCAGAGCATCACAGAGGTAAATATAAAGTGACAGCCATAAAAGTAAAGGAGGAGGTAAACAGTGCTGGAGCCACACACAGGGGAGAGTCTGGAAAGCTCCTGAAAAGGTCCTGAATAAGGAGTTAGCCCAAGTAAGGGGTGGGGAGGGACCTCCGGCAGACAGGAAATCAGATGAGCAAAACTTCTGTGCAGATGAGCAAAACTTCTGTGCAGAACCGAGACAAGGCCAGAGTCCCTGAACTATGAAGAAAAGTAAAGAGGCAGGCACAACATTATGTGGGAGTGACCGGTGGCACAGACCAAGCAGAGCTTAGGGCATGCTGGGGTTTAAGAGAAAGAGGAAGTATGGTGTTTTCCAGGAAAGGAGGTGGTGTGGTTAGATCTCTGTTCCAACAGAGAGTGAAGAACAGATCCAGGGGACAGACAGGTGCAGGGGAGGCAGGTAGGCTGCACTGCAATGATCCAGAGAATGGTGCCCTCACGCAGATACACCACTGTCCCTGATGGGGACACTCTTTCTCCAATAGTGTTGAGGCAGAAAAAAAAATTGGTTGAAAACTATTAACATAGAGAAATGAATAGACTAGTTTCCTTCAGGCACTCCTCCATAAATACTGAAAACATTCCCATGATTTATACCTTTAAAATATCACCTGATTATTATTGCTGAGACCATTCTTTGACTAGGATGAAGATTTTCCTTAAAAACGGTAAGAATATAAATTGTGTTAATTTTCTATATCACAGCAGCACATAATTCCAATCATTTCAACCTCAAAAATTTCAAAGTAGGCATAATTACCTGGGGTAGGTAATGAACACACCAGTAACATATTAATGAAATATCTAATTCAAGCAATGTACCTTCCTGGGGAACTTCCCAGTATAGATTTGGTGCAGATACACCATGACACTATTAAGTTAAAAGATCTTCTGAAGAAAGGAAAGGAGTCCTTATGGGACATTCATGCTTTTATTTAAACACATTTTCAGGAAATAAGATTATACAAATGAGCTACACACACATTATTCAACTAAAAAACTTGGAAATGCGCAAACTCAAAAGAATAAGAATGAACATAATAAATATAAAGACAGAAATCAACAAAACAGAGAACAAAAACAATAGGGAATGTACATAAATTAGCCTACTGTTGAAAGAAGCATTATCATTCACCAACTCACTATCATACCAGTTTGCCTCAGTGGTCCTGCAATCATTCAAACCTATGAGCAAATAGAAAATGTATATGATTCTCTTTTATCTGTACTTTTAAAAGAGGACATGTAAACTTTGATTTCCCCATTAAGCCCAAAGTGTGTTTGGAACAGAACCTTTAAAAAGCTTGGGGCCGGGCTGGCCGAGTGGCGCATTGGTTAAGAGCTGGTTTTGGGATGCCAGCGGCCCTGGTTCGGATTCCACATATGAGGGCCAGTGACACTGCCCTCTACAGCTAACAACAGCTCCACCTGGAGCTGGGCTGTGCGAGCCCCAGTGACAGTGTGGGCTACAGCCCCTGCTGCAGTGGGCTGCCATAGGCTACAGTGAGTGGCCGGCAGCCAGCGTGAGCGGCTGGCAGCCTGCGCAAGCTGCCAATAGCCACGGTGAGCGACCATCCAGAGGCCGGCAATCCATCTGCCTCATCCAGGAAGAGCACAATGACGATACCAACAGTGAAGCAACATCCTCCGCAACTAGACTGAAGAACTAAGACAGCAACTTGTCTGTTCCCCTTCCCCGATTCCCCAAAGCTGTTCCCCGCCCCCAATTCCCCAATAAAATCTTTAAAAAAAAAGCTTGGGGCCATCAGAGTATTATGGATATGTGACTTTAACAAATACTTTAAAAATAATTCTCAACAATTTTTAGTCCACATTTTTTATTATCTAATTCTCTCATTAGTTGCCTATCTTTGATTCCTACTAATGTGTTCCTAGTAAAGTAAGAGTAATTCTGAAGCAAAATAACATCTGGTTTCCAATTTGTAGTAAAAAAATAATAAAAACTAGTATGATGACAGTTAACAATTTGCTGCCAGGCACGTTGTTGGGTCAGTTAATTTCACCTTCATGTGAACGCTATGAAATACTGCCACTACCCCAGTAAACAGGCGAAGAGAGGAAACAGAGCCTAACTAGCTCTGTAAGCAGACGACAGAACTGGACCCCAAAGCCCAGGCAGGCCGATTCCCAGGCCCATCACTCTCAACCATATGTTTGTAATCAGGAAGAACCTGCAAACAGCCAAAGCAGCTAGTGGCAGCTAATGTGAAGAAGATGCTTTAAGAACCTCACGAACTGGTGCACAGGATGTGGGGGTGTTTACTGTAAAAGTCTTTCCACATTTTTATATATTTAAAACTTTTCAAAATAAAATGCTGGGGAAAAGAGACTTCATCAATGCACCATTTACGTTTGAGAGATGATACAAGGAACTGTTAGTGTCTGGAAGTTGCATTTCTGACATGCAAAAGTAAACATGAGTTACATCAGCTCCACAGGAGTCATTTTAATGTTTGTCAGGAAATGGTAGCCACGAGGCTAGAACAGCTGGACTGATAATACAGGACTTGGAGTTATCATACGCTATGGGGTTTTCTTTTTATCAAACAATATATTTTTGGTGCTCAAAGGCAATTAGTCAAAATTTTATTGTACACATTTTTAAAAAGAGATAAAAGACTTAAATCATGGGCCGGCCGAGTGGCTCAGTTGGTTAAGAGCTCGCTCAAGAGTGCGAGCTGAGCTCTGAGCAACGGCAGTTCGATGCCAGCCCGAGCTGAGTTGCCGTTGAGCTGCCAACAGGTGGCAGGATGGTTCAGCTAACAACAACAACAAAGACTTAAATCATGTGGAGATGGAAAATGAGTCTCCCCACTTCATTCCAGGGTCCCAGACAAGTTGATGAGTGGTGCAGTGGAGGGAACAGCCTATAGGTGAAAGCTTCCACATCACAGTCAGACACAGAAGGAAAGAAGGGATGCGGGAGAAATTGAAATTGCTGCTATTGTTAAGCTTTGCCATTTAATCAAAACAAAAAGGGCCGAAGCACCAATATTCAGGAAAGAGAGTGAAACACTAACAAGGTAGCTGGCTGCCAGAACAGCAATTTTCACCCAAAGTGAAAGAGAACCCAAACCAAAATCAAACCAAAAAAGCCCTCTTATTTAATGAGGACCCAGGGTTCTGGCAAAGTGAGGTCGCCTGAAACTGGAAACTGAAGCAGGAGTTTTAAACAAGAACAATGAGCAACAACAATACATTTCTTAAGGGGAATAATTAATGCTGCACACTCATGGCACATTAAAACTGAACATTTAAAAAATGTGATTCATAGCAGGGTAGAACAGAAGCTTAGAGCCAGAAATCTGGTTCAGATTCTGCTTCCCAGCCTTATACTGCCTGCATGAACTGGAACAAGTCAGTTCACCCCTAATACTCAGTCTGACCTGTCTACCATGCAGTTGGGGTCAATTGAGGGAAGGTTAGGTGAACACTGAGCACTGAGCCTAGCATATGGCCCTTTCCTCCTGTGATTTACTTGAAATAGATGCATTGAATAAAATGGGTACAATAAATCACAGGTATTTTCACTTTTGAAATTGGGTAAGGTTATAAACCCAGGCAGCATAGATTTTTTTTTTTTTGCGGGCAGGGTCACTGGCCCTCATATGTGGGACCGAACCGGAGCATAGATTCTTAAATAAGAGGAAATTTCTGTTTTCCTTCAGAGAATAGCAATGAAAAACTGTCCCAAACAAGGAAAAGCAGAAAGGAAGCTGGCGTGGACCAAGCTGGAGTCTGTTCCGGAGGGGACTTCCACTTCTCTGTCATCCAACACTTAACAACGGCGTGTGTGGAAGCCCCGTGTCTCCAAAGTCTCCTAACTGCAACAACACAACACAAGACAGAGTATAGTGCCTAATGCTCAGAATTACTATGGTGACAACTGATACTCATGATGACCCAAAGAAATTTAGAAAAGGATACATCAGTAAGATGGGAAGACATGCCATGTATTTACAGAGTTCCCTTGCAAATATTTACAATAAAATTGGTTTCTGATAAAATGCCTGTTAGTGCTGAATTCCCTGCTGCCATTCAATGCCAGACAGAACTTTGCTGTATATTAATCTATGAAATTAAGAATTTTCAAAAACATCCTTAAACTTGTGTGTCTGACACTTGCATGTTTGACACCACTGTGATGTACAACTCCAGGGGATATCTACGCATAAAAGAGTATGCTGGCAGTCTTAGATTGGAGGCTGATGTGCTGAATTCAAGGTCACCATCTCTGTGAAGCATTTTTGGTAGCCAGATTGTCAGTCTGTCTAGGTGAAAACATAACTCTACTGAGTAACCATGGGGTCACAAGCTCAAGTTCCTAAGTGGCAGGCAGGTCATCTAATGAGCGGAGCTGACCCTGAGTGCCACGTTTTCATAGAAAGTATGAGTGATAAGACTGCGGAGGTTGGAGAACACGAATCAAGCTTAAAGGCATTCAAACACAAGTATTTTTAAACCTCCTGTCAGACAAACCACAACGTGGGCAGACTTAAGGCCTGAAGGCCACCTGTTTGCAAATCCTGCAGCATTCTTTCATTCAGGTTTTTAAATGTCCTAATTTAGTACATTCTGTGGTCAGTTTTCCACCCTTTTTTCCCTTTACCTGCTCTGTGATCATCCCTTCTTTGAAACTTTCTCCTCCCATGGCGTCTATCAATAGAAAACCTGTCTTCTTAGTGGTCTCCTACACATAGCTGGGGGCGGGTCTCATCATTTTAACTAACATCTCTGCTGAAAACCCGCAGATCTTTTCTCCAGTTCTATCAACTTTAATAAATATCTCATGAATTTTACTTTTCATCTGCTTTTTCATTGCCAGTGCTTTTGATTACCCAATTTCTAGACTGTTACAGTAGGTTTGACTCATTCCTTCCATGTTTCACAACCATCCAGCAGCAAATCCAAGTGGTTCTCAAACCATGTCCCAAATCCAACCATTCTCACCTCCCTGGCCTAAACCATCATCACCTGTCACTCAGATTACTGCAGCAGCTTCTTTATCACCACTCTTACCACAGTGACCATCCTTTGTTCGAGTCCACCAATGGAGCCCACCCCACTCACAGAAACCCAATGTCTTAAAAGACCCTCACAATCGCCCTGTTGCCCATCTAACCTCATCCTCACTGTTCTCACCTTGCTCATTCTTTTCTTGAGCCACACTGCTCCCTTATTTCCCCTGGATGACATGAGGCTCATTCCTGGCTCCAGACTTTTCTTCCCTTCTTTTCTCCTAATCTGGAATGCTCTTCCCCCAGATGTACTGGCCTGGATCACTCCCTTGTTTCAGGGCTTTGGTCAAATGTTACGTTTCCAGTAAGTGCTTCCCTAAACACCCTATTTAAAGTAGGATGTCCCATCTCCCTTTCTACTTTATCATCATCTAAGACACTTGTTTTTCATGTTTATTGTCTCTCCAAAGAAAATGTAGGCTCCATTAGGTAAAGGACTATTTTCTTTATTGTCATCTTCCCCACACCAAGAATACATATTTAATATTAGGTGCTTAATATTTAATGAGTGATTGGAAGTCCCTTATTTTGTCTTCCTTCTACTGACCTCCCTTTCAGTAGTCCACTTTCCCCTAGCCCCTGGTATCATACCCAAATTGCATCTGATCCGTCTCCTGCCTAAAAACTTTGATGAGATCTTTACGTCTGTCAGGGTCTGCAACCTAATTGATTGAAGCTTTTTTCTCATTCCCCAAAATATGTTGTACATGCACTACATACTAACACTTTTGCCAGCCCTGAATCTACCCTGCCATTTCATTTCTTCATGCTTTTCACATAATTCTGCCTCTGCTTGGCCCAGCTTTTCCATAATGCCTCCCTGAAGGTCCCCATGTACCACCACTGCACCCAGGCCCTTCCTCCATTATACCGGGTGCTGCCACTATGTATTTACTGACCTGCTTCTCCATCTAGATCGTAAGATCTCAGAGAGCAAGTTCAGTGATGCTGTATTCAGATTTGTTTCCCCAGTGCTTACTACTGTACTTGGCACAGAAAAGTATGTTGAATGAAAATTTAATGAATGGAATTTAAAAGTGAATGAAATAGTTTGTAAGAGGTTAGGAAAAGAAAGATATCTTCATAAGAATCAAGTGCTTTCCAACATCAAACCTGAACATGATGTATAATTTGAATTTTTTGCTAAAGAAAAAAATCACTTTGGTAGAATCGAAAATAAATTAATGATCGAGTTTCAGTTTTGCAAGATGAAAAAAGTTCTGGAGATTGGCTGTACAACAGTGTCTAGGTACTTACCACCACTGAACTGTGAGTTAAAATGGTTAAGATGGTAAATCTTGTTATGTGCATTTTACCACAATTAAGAATAAAATTAATTAATGGCCTAGTGAGGGAAGACATTTATTTCAGTAAACATACTAGTTTACAAACCAGATACTGTGTAGGAGAGCATCAAGTGAATTCTGATGTGAGAAGGGCATCTGCAATTTTTTAATTAAAATTACCGACTTATTAAAATAGGAAGGAAGATTGGAAATAATCTAGTTCAACTACCTGATTTCACAAATAAGAAAAATAGTCATGTAAAAGAGCATCACTGAATTAGAAGAAAAAGCAGGATCAGAACCCAGGTGTTATGCAGAACACAAGGCTCTCAAAATGCGAGCATACTACATCACAATTCAAGAGGGAGGGCCAGCACCTATTGCATTACTTCACCTATTGCATTACTTCCCTGTGCAGACCTAATGAAGCAGGAAAGAATGCTGCAGGCAGGAGCTTGCACACCTGACTTCTCACTGAGGCTCTACCTGTGGGATCAGATCTCACACAATCTACGGCACATGGTAATGCAGCTACTTTAGAAGTGAATGGGAGAACCAAATAAAAGCACTACTGCCAAAGGAGTGTAATCATATCCTCCATCCTCACCCCTCCAGATTCTCCATGACAGGCTCTTAGCAGGGCTCCCATCCTTCTGTGGGGGTGAGGAGGAAAGGAGAGATATAAGCCCCCATCATTCTGACTGGCTGGAATTTTGTTGTTTTTGTTTTACATTAGAAAGAAAAGCAGGAAGAGGTGGGAAAGGTAAGGAAGTCATTCCTAACAGGCAAAGAAAGAATAACCACCTTCCTGGGGCTGGCGGAGGGAGTAGTTCAGTTGGTTAAGAGCTCGCTCAAGAGTGTGAGCGCTGAGCAACAGGGTTGCCAGTTGGATTCCCGGCCCGAACTGAGCAGCAGCTGAGCTGCCAACAGGTGGCAGAATGGCTCAGCTGAAAAAAAAAAATAACCACCTCCCAAAATAAAGGATTATCCATATCTCCTATCAACCAAAGACTCTGAGAATCATAAGCTCTTTAGCATACTTCTGAAAACCCTGCAATAGTTACTAATATCTATCTTTCCTACTCTCCTGCAGATGTGTCCAAGGCAGGGACTCACAGTATTCAGCCTTTAAGAGTCTTCTGTGAACTGTTTTAATTGGGCCAATATCCAGCTGCCATATAAAGCTGGATGGCTGGAGTTGTGTCTAAGAGAACTGGATGAAAGGGAAGAGCTGAATGAATAGAGACAAGAATTTTATCTCCCTTTGGCCACCCCAACCCCTTTTCCACCTCTGTGATTTATTTCTAAAGACTCAGAAGTCTTCCATTAACATTCCACATATCTACATGTTTACTTGTATTTTAACGTTAATAACACTTTATAGAAACACAATGAAAATATTTAGAGAAAAGTACACCAAGTGGGTAATTTTTTAAAAAGCTAACTCATTTGGCAAACAAATCTTGTGCAAAATGTTCACCATATAAAACGTGCAAGAAAACATTTTTTAAAAAGAAAAAATTGTGCATTCTGTGAATTTCCATAATAGTAATATTTTAATTTGTATAAGTAATATTTTAATTTGTATAACCAAAACAGTTGTAAATAAAAATCATAGATTTAACTTTTTTTCTGTACTCACAATATACCTTAATTTTCAGGAATGTCAAAAAGAGAATATCCTTGAGATAATCCCTACCTCCAAATACCAGAATTCATCTATGTTCACCATCTAATTCACAGAAACTTTTATTAAAGTAGAAAATAAATATGGGAGCACAAAATATTTGGGGGTCCCACAGATTAGTCCATTGCCCCCGTCCCCCACAATTTCTTAAGAATCATCCAGGGAGCCTATTAAAAATACAATTACCCTGACTCAGTTCCTCTGGGCAGGACAAATGTCTTCATTCCTCAAAGATCCTGATAATTAGCTAAGACTGGAAAACAGTGATCTAGCACAGGGGTTCTCAAGTTGGCACATATTAGAATTACTTGAGGAGCTTTTAAAAAACCCCAAACCCTGGCTATAGCTGACATCAACACTTTTTAAGAAGCTCCCCAGGGATGGATGAGAACCACTGATCCTGTAGAACTCTCTTATCAATGAAGAAGAAACTAGGCTTGCTCAAATTCACCAAGCTAAGTGATACCAAAGCTGGAGCTAGAACCATTTTCTCCTGACCCCTAGCTCACTTTGTCTTTTGATGTACTTGTTTCATTTTCATGTTGGTTGACAAAAAAATATATGAAGATACACCACCTTTTTGCCTCAGAAAAATACTGCTACTTAACAATTGAATACATTGTTTTTGTTTCAGAAATTATTAGAAAATATTCTTTTCTTAGTCATATAACAAAGACTATCACTACTACTTAATCTTCAGTTCCTACTAAGCTGTTAATACATCTTACAAAGAATTCTTTGTACTTTTCTTTTTAAGTTCTAATTCAGTATTTTAAAATTTCAAATTCTTTTTAAAGTCTGTGATCACAGTTCGTTACTAGCAAAATTATTTCAATACCTGAATTTGAAGACATGGTTTCTTCCTTATGTACAACATATATAACTGCACTTACTGAAGTGCTCTGTGAACAGAGAACACATTTCCTTCTTTCATGCAAAAGGAAGGATTTTAGGCTGCATTAACAAAATCCCATCATTGATTTGTCCACAGATATTCAGAGTAGGAAATGTCTCAAGATAGTAGTTAACCCATTCCCAGAATGTTAAAAAAAAAAAAAAAATCATGAAAAATGTGTCAAATGCATTTTTAGGAGTGTTTCTTTCTAAAAATTACTGTATGTTTACTTGACTTGCCTTCTGGCGATGTACTTTTATTATTACTGTACCAAAGCGGAAATATTTTTATTCCTCTCAAGGTTGCCACCTATTTAGATATGTCAAATTTCTGTGATGTTTGTCATTTCTGCTTCTGGGTTTTATAAAGAAGGGTTTGGAATGCTTTACCAAAAGCAGATCACATTACTCCACAGGGTGAACTTCAGCAACTGTACACAGTCTAGAGTACAATATACACTGTTGACTACCTTTATTCCCAAAGGAGCGATTGCCAGATTCTGGATTTGAAAACATTCTACCTAAGAATCAGATGCAATGGATTTTGCAATCACATTCAATGGATTCTAGTCATTTTAAAGAAGGAAAGCTCTCCCTTTTTCTTAATCATTGAGACACCAATGTAGTCATGTGCTGCTTAACTCACGGGGATACACTGAGAAACACCTCTTTAGGCGACCTCCTCGTGTGACCGTCAGAGTGAACGTACACAAACCCGCACGGCCCAGTCCCCCAGTGGGACTGTATGTGCTATGTGTCTACAGACGGGCAGCGCCGTGGGTCTGCTTACACCACACAAACGTGAGCGATGCCTTGTGCTAGGACACTCCTGCTACATCACGGGCCGGCGGAAATTTTTCAGCTCCAGTACCGTGCAATCTGACAGGCTCCCTGGAGTATATTTATTTGGTCTACTGTTAACCCAAACGTCACAATGCGGCACAAGACTGCAAAAACCCAACCAAAACTTCAGTTTGCGCTGTCAAGATCTCTAAAGGCCGCAAACTATTAAATGGAACCAAGAGCATGCCTCTGAAGGCATAGCAAAAATAGTAAGATCAGAATCTCAATTAAATGTTCCAACGAGAGAGTATTCATAAAACTGGGCTAGATGGGGTAATCCATAGGGTTTTCATTTGAGAAAACTGTGCCGCTACACGAAGGTTGGCGAAGCCTAGTTTGTGTCAACATTTTTAACGTGAAACGTGCCTTTTCAAATCCATGGCCTTTTGGGATTGCTTAAAAATTTCCTTCAAAAAAAAAAAAGCCATACATGTTTATTTTTAGGAGTGTGCTAGGGTACCAGTCCAAGACAACACCGGTTATTACCAACTCGGGCGGGTCCGGCGGGCCCTGGCCCGGCCCGGGGCGGGGGGCGCACGTGCGAAGGGCGGAGCGGGGCCGGGGCTGCGGGGCAGCGGCGGAGGGCCTCCCCGCGGCCGCCGGCCCGGCCTCCCGGGGCGCGTCTTGCGCGGCGGCCCCGGAGGCATCTCGGTCATGCAGGGCCCGCCCGCCCCCGCCCAGCCCTCTCCTCCGACACACAGACAGACAAGGTTCCGACCTGCCGCGCCCTGCGTGCTCACAGTCTGTCATGTTTGGTCAGGAGCGGGGCGGGGCTGCGGGCCGGTCTGCGGGGCTCGGGACCCCGGCCGCCCGCCGTGACGAGGCGGTAAAAACTCACGGTTACTAGTGAGCGACACAGACACAGACTTTCCAGTCTGTTAACAACCACGCCAGAGAGATGGGCTCTCTGCAAACACTGGGCGCGGCCGCGGCCGGCGCCGCCGCGCTAGTCTCTACTCGCCGCCGGCGGCTGAGGCTCGGGAGCCGGCGGGCGGGCGGCGCGCCGCGACGTAGGGGTTTGGACAGTGGCCGTGGCGGTGACTGCTCCTCACCCACATGGCGGCCCCGGGACGGCGCTGGACAAGATGGCGTCGAGCACCAGCCCGGGACTAGAGGCGCGAGATCCCTCCGCGCGCCGCGCTGCGCCCCGCCCGCCTCCCCGAGTGCGTCGGCCATTGGAGGACGCCGCCCGTCAATCACCGGCAGGGGCGGGACCCCGCCCTCTCTGCGTAGCGGCGGACGCGGCTCAGGGCAGGGAAGCGGCCGTCAGTCCGCGGCTGGGTGCTCCTGGTGGTGTTTCGCTTTCCGGAGGCTGGGAGGTGCCCTGACAATGGGCCTCTAAAGTCGTTCCCTGGTGTGGGCTGGGTGGGATAGTAAAGAACGCACGCTGTTCACCTGTCGTTTAAAAAAAATCTTTGTTGCTTAAATGATGGAAAATGTACTTTCTTCTTCAAGGTAGCATCGAGTCTTGCTAATGCTCAGTGCTCAGAACTGCGTTTTGAGGAAGATAGCTTGACGTAACTTTTTCTGATATTTGATACTGTTTATCAATCCGGTTATTAAATAATAAAAAGCAACTATTAAGAGATTTATATAATTCTTAAATTATTTTGTAAGCCCGTGACATGTAGAATATAGGCGGATAGTTTATAAATAAAAACAACTGGCGATTACATTTCTTTACATTTCTGAATGTTACCTTCAACAATGTCTTCATGACTAGTGAGTGTTTTGGCCTATTTAGTATATTGCTTAGTTCTAGAGGACAGTTTCTTGCTTTGTCTTTGCTTAGCGTGAAGGAAAACGGGTGACATACAGGCTCAACAAGCCTGGGGAGAGGGGAGGACATGGCTAGCCTGGCAAACTGGGTGATTGAAAGTAACCACCCGCGACAGTCTGATTACAAGTTCCTAACTGGGCAGATCCTGGCTGGTAGTCACCATCCAGGCCTGTAGCTTCCTGTCCATTGTTCTTATGCATCTAGGAGGACACACCTTTGGAATGTCAGAGTAATCTTTTCCTGTCCCGGGAAAGCACAACCGCTGGCACCAGGGCACAAGGCCACCCCCCCCACCTCATTGTTATCTTGCTGCCAGCGTACCTTGACTGCTGTGTTAACTGTCCTGTACCCGCCCATGTAAAAGAAGTTTATATTTCGCCACTTTGCTTTCTATCCAATCCTAGGCATTTCCAGGCTTCGCTTCCTCCCACCTCCCTCATCTACCACCAGTGATTTCTAGCACCTTCCTTACAGGCTCTCCTTTAGTTCCTTTTAAGGAACTAGAGAACTGGCCACTCTCCTGAGCCCTTTATCCTAGCATCATCTCTTCCTGTGGAAATTAAATCAGTGCTTAGCTCAACTATGCCCTTTTCAAGAAGCCTTTCCAGCCATGTGCTGTCTTGTCTTCTGAATCCTCTTGGCACTTGGTACTTTTTAATGGGCTTTTCTGCCTAAAACTTGTGTTTATTTTAAGCCCACTAGATGCCAGCAAGTCTAGAAGTTACGTGAGCAGTACCCACTTTTATTTCTTTATGTGGAAAATACCTGTAGTACTTGTGCGGGAGGGCTGCTTGTGAGCATTAGGTGAGCTGAACGTGAAACATGCCTGCTGTACAGTGAGCTCTCAAATCAATGTTAGCTGTTGCTATCACTTCTTAGGAACATTGGGATCTCCGTCAAAAGGAGACTCTTAAGGACCAGCCTAAAAACTACAGCAAATAGCTGAGCAAACGGATGGAAAAGCGCAACAGGAAGCACATAATTATGGCGGAGCCGCCGCCGGGGACGGGAGTGCGCGTGCGCAGTGGGGCGAGCGCGCGTGCGCAGGGGGAACGGGCGGCGCATGCGTGACCGGTGTGCCCAGCACCAGGTCCTCCTCGCCTCTCTACCATCACTCGGAGGCTGCCGTGCTCTCCTCTCGAGGATGGATTTTGAGAATCTTTTTTCCAAACCCCCCAACCCCGCCCTCGGCAGGAAGCCGGCCACGGACTCCGTTAGCAGGTGATGCTCCTTGTTTTCATGCTCTGAGCGCCGGGGCGCCAGCCGGTCCCGCCCCCTCGCTCCTTCAGGGCTGGGGCGGCGAGGGGCTCGGGGCGCGGGGGCGTGGCCGCGGGGGCCTGGAGGGAGCGCGCAGGGCGCTCGGGCGTGGGGCCGCGGGGTGGGAGCGCGAGTAGCAAGCGGAGGTGCCCGGTCGGCGGCGAGGGGCGCCAGGACGCCCTCCGCCCCCCACCACCCCCGTGGGTAGGACCCGCCTGTGTTCTCATAGCACGTTTTGAGCTCTTCGAGGATGGAGGTCTTGTGTCATTTCTCACCGACAGGTACTAGGCTTTACTGCAGAAAAGATGGGGGAATAGTACTTTTGCCCAATAGTTTGCATCAGAAAACCCGAAAGACCATCATAGAGTAGCAAACACCATTTGGATATAATATTTCACTTGGGTTGAAAAGGGAACTGAGACCTCCAGCCAGTGGCACTGATTTATTGATTCTCACCCAAATATCCATTCACTTTTTTCCCTGTGACTTTGAAGTGCTAAAGTCCATCTCTTCTTGTAAACCTGCGTCTTTGCCCCAATTTGTCTAGACCAGGGGTCGTCAAACTTTTGAGACGGAAGAGCCAATCCTGTCCCTTGAAGTTTTGCAAGACCTATAAAACAAATGAAATAACCATTATGTGAATAATATCTTTTAAAAGTTTTATAACTGAAACTATGATATCTTTATTTTCATTTTCAATTTTACTTTAGAGCCATGTTACGTACCCAAAGAGTCTTGGTGGCTTGTGAGCCACATGCAGCTCTTAGGGTACGGTCAGTCTCAAAAGTTTGCCGACCCCTGGAAGAGCCAATCCTGTCCCTCACAAAAATTTAAAAATTATTCGCCAACCATAAATATATTGTTACATAATCACCATTATGTGAATAATATCCTTTAAAAGAGCCCTGGCAGCTCTTCCATCTCAAAAGTTTGCTGACCCCTGCTCTAGACTATAACCATGACACACAGCCTTTATTCCTTTATTTCTCTCAAACTTGATAAATCTCTTATTCTGGTTGACTTTATTTTTCGAATATCATTCAAATCTGTTAACTTCTGTCTGTCTCAAACGCCTTAATTGAAACCATTGCTTCAATTCAGGCTACCATCAATAGCTTTACTTCATGATGCAAAGTAGGTCATTTCATCTTCACAGCAATCTTAAAAAAATATTATCTTTGTTTTTGTAGATGAGAAAGTTGAGGCACAGAGAAGATAAATAACTTGCCAAGATTACATAGTGTAAGTGGCAAAACTAGGATTAAGTAACTCAGTCTTCCAGGGCACATGATTTAATCACTGTGCTTCTAAGGCAAAATGACTAACGTAAGATCTATAAATATTGAAAAGAGACAAAGACACTAATTACTTGCAGGTGATACAATCATCTACAGAGAAAAACAAGAGGAATCAAACTACATAAGACAAATTAGCAAGGTGAATCATCACAAAAAAGACAATAGCGACATATAAAAAAACCAATAGCAGCCATCACTTTGAAAATGTGTTGACAGAAGAGTTCATTCACAGAAATTTTACTGAACTACTTTTACATCCTTTTATGACAGTTGGATTTTTGCAAAATGTTAGGTGAAGAATGGTATTGCCTTATGGTTATAGTGAGTAAGCATCTGTGAACTCTTATTCATATCCTTTGCCCATCTTTCTCTTTATTGGTCTTTCTCTTTAAAACTTTAGGATCTCTAGTCTGCAAGTATTCCACCCCAAATTTATTTGCCTTTTGACTTTGTTATGGCATTATATTCAATAGATAAACATTTTTTGTTTGTTTTTAATGCAGTCAGATGAATCAATCTACTATGGTTTCGGGGCATTTTCCCTAGTAATTTTATGATGGAACTACTCATTTATTGAGCACCTGCTGTGTACGAGACATTATTCTCAGCTCTGGGGTATAGTATTAAATGAACAAAAGAGATGAAAACCCTTGTACTCATGAGGTTTATATTCATGGGGCACAGATAATATCTAAATACAGAGCAGGTCCTCGAGTAACGTCATTTTGTTCTAACATTGAACTTAGCTCCCACGTGTATCAATCAGCCTGTGGTATGGTTGGTTTGTTATACGTTGTTTTGCTGCAGTTCGAAGAAGTGATGGCAACGTTAAGTGAGGACCTGCTATCTGGTATTTAGGTGATGATGAATGCCGTAGAGAGAATGGAAGCAGGGCAGGTGAGTAAGAAGGAAGGATGGCATGGACGGGAGGTAGTTAAAGGAGGTAATTAGGGAAAGCCTTACTAATAACATTGATCAGTGATGTGAGTAGGCACCTCAAGGAGGTGAGGGAGCTTGATATCTAGCAGGAGAGTGTTCCATGGAAAGGTCCCGCGGTGTGATTGGGCAGTGGGAACAGTGACCACAATGCTGCTGTCCTCATTATTCTGCCTAAGGAGAGGCTGCTTCCTACTCCATATGAGTCATTACTGACCACTGGAGCAATGAAGGTTCACAGTTATTAGGTTTGGGGGCTTCTGAAGAAGGCTCACAGCTTGTTCGCTCATCTGATGGGTGTGACAGAAGCTCCAACTAGAGACAGATCCGTGGTGAACTTGGACTGGGTGAATCTGTGAAACGTGCTAGTCCAGTGACTTTGAAAGAGGCACAGAGCTACTACTGACATTCTTGTGCTAATGGCACTTTACGTTTGTAACATGTTTTGAGAATGCCTAGTCCTTGTCTTTATCTGGCATGTAACTCGTATGTTAAGCTTTATTCAGTGGTCACTATTTGCTGAGACAAAATTGTCTTCAGCCCCCCATATCTGTAGTATCAACCGTTATTTCTGTTTACCTATAAATTTCATTGGCTTCTTTGTTCACCAGTTTCTTATATTTCTCATCTTCATCTTTCTTGGGTTTGTTTTCAGTTTTGCTGGAATATCCTTGAGTAATTGTCTCATACAATGTGTATGCATGTTCGACTTCTCAGTGCCTCCGAGTCTGAAAACAGCTTTTCTTTTTCATCTTCCCACTTGAGTATACATTTGGTCTCATCCTGACCTGGGAAGGCAGCTGCATCCTACCTGAAATGCTCCTCTCGCTCACATTCCTCTGTTTGCCACCCTGAGCATTTCTTAGGTTCAGAAAGCCTCTGGCCTCCAAATCTAGGCTAAGTGTTCTCCATGTGCACCTATCTTTGTCCCACCATATTGGAATTCTTTTTTTCTTTCTCCCAAGCAGATAGAAAGTTGTTAGAAGGCAGGGACAGGTCTGTCTTATTAACTATTATGTTCCAGGATTTAAGTATGTGGTGTACACTCAGTATTTGTTGGGTGAATGGAATGAGAAATGAATGGTTGGATGATACAGCTGCTAATATTTCAGTAGTAAGGTTGTGTAGTCTAGCATTTCAGTTTTACCTTTTACTCATACACATATGTTGACATTTACTGTTCATCATAATTTTATACGTTATTCCTCTTGAGTATTCAAAGTAGAATTTGAATTTGGGATTTCTTTCAAGGCAGGCTGTAGGAAAGGCAAAGCCATGGATTTTAATATTGTGGTATAACCCTTTTCAGGTTGGAAAAAACCCTCTTGTGTTATTTGATATTTTTGCTGCAGAGTCAATGATGAAATAGATGATACAGAAATTGAAGAAACACAAGAAGAGAAAATAAAATGGGAAGTAAAACTGGAGTGTGAGCCTGTCCCCAAAAAGGTAAGAGGAAGTTGGCATATTGAACAAATGGACAGGAAAAGATGTGAAAAATTTATTAGGGATCCAACTATCTCTTTTAGTCAGCATCTAAGACCCAGTTACTTATATCAAAGAGACCTGGTTACACTCTTTAAAAAATTTATCATTCGGGGCCGGCCGAGTGACGCAGTGGTTAAGCGCTGGCTTGGGAAGCCAGCGGCCCCGGTTCGGTCCCACATATGAGGGCCAGCAACACTGCCCTCAAAAAAAAAAAAAAGAAAAAAGAAATTTATCATTCAATAACTTTGTCATTTAATATGAGCTGTTTTTAGTGCATTGATTTTATTTTGGTTTTCCCTGTTTCTGAAATGGGTTGTAAAATGTTTTAAAAAGTTCTTTTCAAATTAGATCAAAATTTTAAGGATGTTGATTTGCTAACTTAACTAATCTCAGTGATTTAACACTTAAAGCTTATATTAGTTTCCTGGGATTGCCATGACAAAGTACCACAAACTGGGTGACTTAAACAACAGAAATTGATTGTCTTTGGGCCCTGGGGGCTGGAAGCCTCAGAGCAGGTGAGGCAAGGTGGGCTCCTTCTGAGGCTGTGAGGCAGGATCAGGTCCATGCCTCTCCCATAGTTTCTGGTGGTTTGCTGGCATCTTTGGTGTTGGTTTGGCTTCCAGAAATATCACCTCGATCTTTACCTTTGTGCATATGTCTGTGTCTAAATATCCCATTTTTATAAGGACATGAGTCATATCAGATTAGAGCCGACCCTAATACCTCATTTTAATTACACATTCAGTGATCCTGTTTCCAAATAGAGAGTCACATTCTGAAGCCTGGAGTTAGGTTGAACTTTGTTTTTTAATTAATAATTTTTAACACACTACAAAAGAATGGGCTTAAATTGGCAATGAAACTCACAGACACAAATAGGCTTCACTATGATACTCTAAATTTTAAATTGTGTGCCCTTCTGAGTAGTGTGATAGAGTCTAGCATTATCCCACTCCATTCCACCCAGGACGTGACTCATGCCTTTGTCCAGCCCATCCACACTGTAGATGCACCCCGCGTTTAGTCACTTACTAGTTGTTTTGGTTATCAGATCAATTGTCCTACTATCGCAGTGCTTGTGGTCAAGTGATCCTTATTTTACTTAATAATGGCCCCAAAGCTCAAGAGTAGTGATGCTGGCCATTCAGATATGCCAAAGAGAACCCGGAAAGTGCTTCCTTTAAGTGGAAAGGTAGGTACAGTATGAATGAGATATTTTGAGAGAGACCACATTCACATAACTTTTATGACAGTATAATTGTTCTATTTTATTAGTTATTGCTGTTCATCTCTGTGCCTGATTTATAAATTAACGTTGTCATAGGAATGCATGTGTAGGAGAAAACATAGTATATATAGTTGATAACGATCTATGGTTTTGGGCTTGGAACGTGTCCCCCATGGATAAGGGGGGGATTGCTGTATGCTGCATTTATAGGAGTGGAGCTGCTGGGTCTCAGAGCGTAAGCATCTTTACCGTAATGCCAACCTGCATTCTAGAGTGGCTCCGATTTTTGTTCCCAAAGGCAGTATGTGAGAGACTGTTTCCGTTGTTCCTCACTAAACTGTTGTTGCCCTTATTTTTACCATCTGGCGGGGTATCGCTGCATTTTCCTGATGACTGTTGAGATGGAGCGTCTTTTCATAGGTCTGCACAGTTGGGTTTCCCTTATCGTACCTGTTCAAGTCTTTCTGTCCTTTTTGTTTTGTGATTTTTTTTCTTATAGTTCTTCATTCTGGATATAAGGCGTTTTCGCTTCATTGTTGATCATGTGTTGTAAATGTCTGCTAATTTTATGGCTTTCTTTCCACTCAATGGCTTTTTTGATAAAATATATAATTTTAATGTATTCAAATTTATTAATCTTTTCCTTTATAGTTGCTGCTTCATGTTTTATTTAAATATACTGAAATAAAAATGTTTTCCAACAGTGTCTTCTAAAAGCTGTATTGTTTTGCCTTTCACGCTTAAGTTTATGATCACCCAGAATTAATTTTTGTATATACTACAAGGTAGGGGGAATTTTGTTTTACTTTTTTTGTTGTTGTTCTGGCATCATTCATTGGGGGGAATGGACTGTCTTTCCCCCTACGGGTCTGCAGTGTCACCGTTGTCAAAATCAAGTGTTCATATTCAGATAGGTCTGTTTATTCGCTTCCACTGGTTTACTTGTATATCCCATCCTGTGAATTATGGGAAACAAGAGTAGAGGCTTTGGTAGCTGTGATACAGCTTAGCATGCTGGTTTTTTAACAAGGTTGCTACAGTTTACTTGCAGTTATGAAGTGATGAGTTATTAAACCATTCAAAGTATAGTTGAAGCAAAGGAAAAATAAAATGTGAGCTATAATACCATAATTCCTTTATATCAAATAATTAAGATTTCGGGACTTAGTCTTTTAATTCAGTAAAGTGTATACAGTACACAAATTTAGAATCTTCCCTCAAATTATTTTTAAGGATGGCTGTCCAGATTATCTTTAAGGATTTTGTTTGAATTCTGGCAAACTACAAATACATAAGAGTGGAAAGAATAGTATATATGAGCCCCCTGTGAACGCATTACCCAACCTCAGAAATGATCAATTCATGGCCAGTCTTTGTTTCTTCTTTATAACCAGGCAGTTTTGCATCATGCTAGGTTTTTAAATTGAAATTTTAATTTTTACTTAGTTTAGGCGCTTTGGAAACTCAACATCACCGAAGAGTTTGCTACGTAGAAAATCAAGAAGTAAGGACTATGATGTATACAGTGATGATGTCAGCAGTCAGGAATCAGAAGATAATTTCGCTAAAGAGCTTCAGCAGTATATACAAGCTAAAGAAATGGCAAAAGCTGCACAGTCCTCACCGTTTCCTGAAGAATCCATGAAGAAAGAGGGAGCCAAGGGTGCCGAGAAAGGTAGAGCCTACCTGGGGGGCCATCACGTGTCCATGTCTGTAAGGGGAGGGAGGGCTTCCTCCTGTGTTTTATCTCAAGATGAGACTGTGGACCTTCTCTCAGATGTGAGCGTGCACGGCCTGAGAGCCCCCGAGGCCTGGCCACTTGGTGTATAGACGCTCAGTTTGCAGGAAGAGCTCAGAGCTCAGGAGGGTTATCAAAGGCCATGGCCCCTTTGAACGGGAGAGTGCTAAGTCCTGGGGCCCTTTGGACAATTACAAAATAGGCCTGTGTGTACTGCTGTCATCTGAAGAGGAATTGACTTAGTTAATGTCAGGGCTGGTGGGGTTAGACTACTCAGACATACATTTTTTTAGATACTGCAATGAAATTTAGCCAAAGATATGAAGACAAATGACAAATCCTCTCAGTTGAATGCTTTTTCCCCCTTTAAATGTTTATCTTTCTAAAATGGGTCATGGATAAATTTAATCTACATGAAATGTTTTCAATGTAAAACCCAATCGTAATGTATGCAGTTGGTTAAAGCATTTGCAGCTTTTCCTGTCTTAGCGCTCTGGCAGGCCCTGCTGAGATCCAGCAAACTCTGACACTTCAGACAGATCTGGCTGGTGGCTAGCAAGATTGATTTCACTCATATCATGTCTCTTTCCTAATCATACACTATATATTTTTACACAGAATGAATTGGGGTCCAGAATATATTGATTTTCTCTTTGGTCTCCCATCCCAGAGCTTCTAGAAAGACAGGCCAGCATTATGCCCATTTCACTCATTTAGGAGGACTCCTCCTAGATTGTTGAAGAATGTACTTCTGAAGTAAACTGCTGTTGTACTTTTATGGCATCTTTGAAATTAACTTTCTGTTTTCAGCTATTAAACAAAACAATAAAAACCTTAAAGCTGCCCGCAAGAATGGTAAACAGAAGAAAATGAAGCGGAAGTGGGCTGGTGCTGCAGACAGGGGCTCAAACATGTCACCAGGGAACAGGGGCTCACAGGAACAGGTATGAGGATGTACACATAGGTCCACGAGGCAGAGGGCCCAGCATGCTCTTGGATTTCTGTCTTACCCTCGGTGACAAGCCACAAAGTGAGGGTTGTCGGTAGGGAAGTCCCCTTCCACTGCGGTGGTCCCGCATCCTCCCTCCACGCAGGAGCTGCACAACCACTTTTAGCCTCAGTCGTGTCTGTGGCCTCGAATACATGCCCAGAGCCCCTGACTTCTGAGTGCAGTGCTGTCAGTGATGGAAAACTGATGGGGACAGGGAAGCAGGGAGAGGACGCAGTAACCGTAAGCACACGTCCAAGGCCACACAAGTAACAGTTTCTACTCTTGCAGTCCCTGGCCCACTGCTTTTTGTTGCTCTCTAGGCATTACAGATGAGTGTTTCTGAGCATTGGCCTTACCAGCCCCCCTCACCTCCTGGTACTTAGAGTCTGCTTTGTGGAAGTCCTGCTTCTGGTCTGCATAGGTAAAAGGGTAGGACAGTAAGTGACTCCTGAACTCTGCTTTTCCAAGGACTGCTACACTGGGTGGCAACCTTTTTTGTTAGGTTTGGTCACAGGCGACAAGTATTAAGGCTGATAAACTACTGGAAGTGGCAATGTTAGAGATTGAAACATTTATATAAACCCTTGCTCTGCCTCTATTTACAAATGAGGAACCTGCAGTTTTAGCTGAGGTGACTGCCCATGGTCAGGCAGGGCCAGGCCAGCCCTAGGACTGTTGTTCCCTGACCCGCATCGACACTCCCTCTCATTTGGTTCACATCACCTCTAGTGATTATTCAGTCATGGCTGACAGCTGTCCTGCGTGGGGAACAAATTCTGAACATGTACATTATAATTTAATGATGTAATCAGACAAACTGAAGATTTAAACTGACGATGTGTTTAGGAGACACACTTGATGGTGCTAAGTGGAAACTTGCTGTTGCGAAGCAGATCTTATAACAAGCAGTACAGTGAGCTCCCTTCTGTGTACGTCCATCTTCCTAAAACTACTCGGAAGTAGTATGCTGAGGCTATAGCCACAGGTCACAAGCTAAAGGTTCATGCTTCCGAAGAGCCAGGGTGCTGCGAAGCCCCCTTGTTTTTCACCTCCTCGTCGCCTGTGAGGGTGTGCTCCTAGTTATGTGTGTAAATGTGAGCAGTTGGCGGACTCAGCCCACTCCCAGGGAGCGTCGGGGTGACATTCAAGGGCGCTGCTTTCGGTTCACCTTATCATTTCCAGTTTTATCTCCATTGTTCTCAGGAGCCTTGTTCTTAGACTTTGCTTTTTATCACAGGTAGTAGCATTTTTTAAATCTTTTACTCATTTAAAAAAAAATAAGGGCAAAGTAGAATAAAATATTCAGATTGCTTAAATAGTGATGGAATGCTATTGAAACTGACAAAACATTCATTTTTCAACAGGTGTACACACATCTTATACATGAAGGCCAATTTAGAAGTTACTTTTTAATGTTTTAAATGTGGTTTAACTTAATTTTGTGCAGTGGAATAAAATCTGTTTCTATCACTTAGTTTTGTGCTTGTTTTTGAAGGGTGGTGAGCCCAGAGAGAAGCAGCAGCACGTGCACATGAGTCAGGGGTTCATCAACCAGCACACCGTGGAGCGCAAGGGAAAGCAAGTGTGCAAATATTTCCTCGAAAGGAAATGCATTAAGGTATAAAAAAAGTGTAAGCAAAAATATACTGAGACATATGGTGCAGCAAAAATGTACTAACACCCACCCCAGTTTCCATTAGACGCTCTAAAAGTGTCTTTAACACTATTTCCTTCTGGAAAAGTTTCACTTAGAAAATTTTACTGAGATATTCTTTTATGTTTAAGAAAGTAGATAATTGTTTTTTAAAAGTTTGTATTAAAAATATTTAGGACTTAACAAAATTTTAAGCAGATAAATGCGATGTGGTCATAAGATAACTTATTAAGGATTAGACTGTACAGCTTCTAAGACTTTGTTTTTTTCTGGAATTATTTTCTTATCCTAAGTTCAGTAGGAATTGTAAAACCTTAATAATGAGAAATAATGACTTTTCCTTCTTCCTTCTTTTGGCCCAGGGAGACCAGTGTAAATTTGACCATGATGCAGAGATAGAGAAGAAAAAGGAAATGTGTAAGTTTTATGTACAGGGATATTGTACCAGAGGCGAAAACTGTCTGTATTTGCATAATATCCTTTGTCACAAGATACTGTCACTGCTCTTCATGCATATTTACAGGAACATTTTATTTTATTTTATTTTATTTTTTTGAGGGTAGTGTTACTGGGACCTGAACCGGGGCCGCTGGCTTCCCAAGCCAGGGCTTAACCACCACGCCACTCGGCCGGCCCAGGAACATTTTAAATATGTATAATTTTGAATGAAACCAGTGTTTTAACTATGGCAAAATTATATTATCCGAGCCCAACTCAGTATTGAAGGAATTGAATTGTACACAGATTTTTTTTATCCCCCCAGGTAAGAAAAGAGGAATTCTTTAGAAATTCTCTCAAGTGAAATATAGCAGTTCAGGAGACCTGTTCAAGTCCCAGAAAGACTGTCAGAATTTCAGCTGTGACATTCACTCACTGAATCTGTTTTCATATAAGCCCTTCACATCAAAAGAGGCAGAGACTGCAGACCTTGGGAATGCCATACTCTGCAGAGATTGGCTGTCCCTTAATTTGAAGGATAACACTCCAGAGCAGATGGCACTAACATGCTATAAAACCAGGGATGTGAGCATGGGGATAGCAGCACCTTGGTTACCACAGAAGTGATTTCCTTCAGTCCTTCAGTGCAAGAACTCTCAGACTCTAACTTGAGAATCTTTACCTAGAAAACAACGTTGGCGTTGTATAAATTGATCCTGTTACAGAAAGGGTCCAGATTTATGAGATATGTCATTGTCATGGACTTGAATTCCTCCATCCCAAAAGAATGTTTTAAAAATAATCACATTTCTCAAGGTCTCTTTCTTATATCAGTGAAATGTATGTGTAGTCTATAATAAGCACCAATATGAAGGCAGAAAGTGTCCTGTGATAGCCCATAAACTTCATTTACATAATCATCCTAAAATTAGGTTTTTTCCTTGTAATCCAACTAATTCATTGGTTTTTGTTTTAAATGGGGAAGTAAATGTTTCTGTTAGTCAGAAAGGCCTTTAAGTAGGAAAAAGAAAGTCATTAAATTCATACACTATTTTAGTTGGGTTAAAATTGTTCTGTTCCTTAACATTTGGATACATGAATATCCTTGCAAGTTTTACCATACAGGCACAAAATGTTACCAGGGAGAGCACTGCAAGTTTTCCCATGCCCCTCTGACTGCTGAGACACAAGAACTGTTGGCTAAAGTAAGTGCAACTTCAGTAATCTTACATTTTTCCTTTTTAAAGATAAGTTTGAACTAAGGGTAAGAGTTTGAAAATACTGTCTTTTAAGGAGACGGCTTCAGGTTAGTATGTGGCATGTGTTAGGACTGATAATCTAAGAATGACTTCAGTTTAGTTTGGTTTTTTTTTTTAGGGCAGTGTCACTGGCCCTTATATGTGGGACCCAACCCTGGGCCGCTGGCTTCCCAAGCCAGCGCTTAACCACTGCGCCACTCAGCCGGCCCAATGACTTCAGTTTAGAATAGTAATATTCGAGTATTTTTCCTCATAGCTAAAGGAAAATTTATACTCATTCATTGCCAGTATGAAGTGGAATGTTCTTAAAACCTTCAGTGTAGTTAGAAACATTACTAGCTAAGCTAAACAAAGTAAAACAAAGCAAAGAGGAAGTTAAGGGTCATTGATTGCTAAACATTATAGGGTTACATCACAGAATAATGAGGTAGTTATTTCAAAATTTTGTCTTCAAATATTCTTTCAGCCTATGAGAAAGGATAATTGAAAAATAATACTCATTTATATTCTACCATTTCCCATTTGTTATTTGGAGCAAGTCTATTCAAAATTAATTGAAATATAAGTGTAAATAAAAGATTCTTTCAGCTCGGGCTGGCATTGAACCGCCATTGCTCAGAGCTCAGCTCACACGCTTGAGCGAGCTCTTAACCAACTGAGCCACTCGGCCGGCCCTCATAAAAGATTCTTTTAAAACCAGTACCTTACCATCTTGTGGCAGAATTTTTTCTGGACGCATATGCAAATGTTAGAAAGTCAGAGGTGCTTATTTCTAGATATTTTTAGGTTGTAAAATATGAAAGGTTATTCTGGAATTAGAAGTCCTACCAAATATTTGGTTGTTTATTAGTATGAAATTATATGAAAAAAATGGCATAAAATTTGTTTTTCAGTTCTTACAGTCAATATTCAACGATTACTAGGATGAATATTGGGACATGAGAAAATTATGAAACTATGATGATGTACCTGAATTAGACATTAATGCGTAATTAGACATAAAAATCATTATGTGTTTTTTTTTTTATATTAGGTTTTGGATACTGAAAAGAAGTCATCATGAAATAAAAGGTAAAATTAGGATTTAGCACATTTCTTTTTCTCTGAAACATCTCTAGAAGTTGGCAAGGAAACATAGAACTTTTTCCTTCTCAAATAGAAGTCATTTTCTTTCCTTCCCCACTAAAAAAATTATAAAATATTGAATAAGCATGCATAGATACATATCATGGGTCTCCAGGGACCTGCTTCCTCTTCCTGGCTTGTCACTGTCCTTTATATTTTTATCCTCGTCTTTTGTTTCTTTGTAAATTTACTGAAGGTACATGATTTCACAAAATAGTATATTTAGTTTTGCTTGTGTTTGGATTTTATTTAAATAGTATCATACTCTATTAATTGGTGACTTGCTGTTACCACTCAACATTGTTCTTCTAAGATTCATGTAGATGCATGCAGCTGTCATCATTTTTACTCCTATAGAAAACTTCAGTCTTTGAAAGTGTTATTTAGATATTCTGTTACTGATGGACACTTAGGTTATTTTCAGTTTTTTAAATGTAAACTGTAAATAATTATGTAATTAACCATGTGCATGTCTGTGATATAAATGTGTGTAGATATCCCCGGGACCCTACAGCAGTTGTAACCCTTTATGCTCCCACCAGCTGTAAAAGGACTCCTGTTGCTCCACACTTGCCAATACTCTATATTACCAAGACTTTAATTTTTTTTTTTTTTTTACCAATTTAGTGGGTGTAAAAATGGTGTTTCGTAGCTTTATTTTCATGAAGTTCAGCATCTTTTCTCATGTTTATTATCTTTTGAGTTTCGTCTTTGATGAAATGCCTTTTGTTGTCTTTTGCCTGTGTTTCTCCTGAGCTTATTGTTCTTTATGAATTGGTTTGATATATTCCTGAAATTTTCCTTCATAAGATATGTGTGACAGGTCTTCTCACATTTTGTGGCTCTCTTCACTTTTTTCAAGGTGTCTCAATGAACAGAATGACTTACTTTGGCAGTCTTTTGTTTTGTGCTCGGTTTTGTGTCTTATTTAAGAAATCCTTCCCTATCATGAAGCTGTAAAGTACTTGAGTATTTTTTTAAAGTTTATGTTTTACATTTATATTTTAATCCTTTCAAAATTGTATCAGCTAACAGTTGCCACAGTCATGCTGTTTAACAAACAAAAGACTCTCCATAGCATGTAAAGATAAAAATTTCTTTTTCATGTATCTGCACATGGCAGGGTTGGTTCTCCTTGGCTCTCCAGGAGGCAGTCTGCGATGGTTCTGCCCCACGATTATCCTCCTGGGGCCAGTGGGCTAGCTGGGCATGTTCTCATGCAGAAGCTCAAGAGGGCAAAGCCCTGTTTGCATCACATTTACTTACAACCCATTGACCCTAGTCAGTCACATGGCCAAGCCCAAAGTCAAGGGGTAGGAAGTACACTCTACTTTTTGTACTTTCCATGTGGGAGGAACTGCTAGATTACATGGAAGAGTGGGGCTGTGGCTAGGGAGAAAGGAGGAATTAAAACTACTCATCCTTTTTTTAAGGAGAAGGCTGAATAATATTCCATTGTATGGATAACACCACATTTTGCTCATCATTCGTCTGTCGGTGCTCACTGGGTTGCTTCCATGTTTTAAGTTTTGTGAATAATGCTGCTGTGGACTTGTGCAGATACCTGAATTGGTTGCATTTTTAATGAAAACTTGTACTTGAAAGAACAAATGAGGGGGCCTTCTGGTGTCTTCTGCTCTGGAGGTTTGGCAGGCACTTTTCTGCAAATGAATGGAGTGACCCTGTTGCTTCAAGAAAAGCAACTGAAAATACTTATTTTCAATGATAAAATTCTGATTTTTGAGCAAAACTGACAGTTTTGGAACATGTGACCTGCCTCTGAACTTGAAAAGCTTTCCTTTACTTATAGATTTTCTGGTGAGATTGGTGATATTAAAGAGTGTGAATTTTAAACAGTGTATAATGAAACACTTGAAAGATCTGCATAAATTAGTAATCCAGCATTTTCCAAATAATGCATGGCGGCACAGAATTCCGTGTGAGCAAGCCATCCATGCAACCTGCCACCGAGACCAAGGAGTGTTCATGTAACTGCACTGCAGGAAGCTCCTTGCTGGTTTCAGATTCTGCATTGCAACTGGAAATTTGTCTGCATTTGCTTTTAATATTCATTTGCCCATCACTTAATTTTTAGCTTTTCTGAGTAAGTTTTAGGTTTGTTTCTTATATGGAGTATATAGTTGGGTTTTGCTCTGTGAGCCAACCAGAAATTCTTTTCTTTTGATAAGTGAATTAATCCATTCACATTTATTGAGATGATTGAACATTGCCTTAGCTTCTGTCGTTTTATACTGTAGTTACTGTGTATGTTATATTACATTTGCACATTTTCCCTCTCTATGGTGTGTTTTTTTCCTTCTCTAATACATTTTACTTTCTTCATCTCATTATTGGTCTTCTTTTTCTACTTTGGTCTAAAACTCTTATTAAATTGCCATTCAAATCTATTCTTTCTTGTAACATAGTGTTTATTATGTATATTATTTTTTTTCTTGTGTTATTTTTGAGGTTGGTCAACTCTTGTTTCATTACTTCCATTTTTTTAGTCAGTCCTGCTTTTAGTTTTTGAATTTCAATTCAAGTTTGTTTTTTTTAAATATATATTTCCAAACAGAGATATTTAATTCAGTTTGGATTTTTACTTACAGTTTTCCTCTGCTGCATGTTTTATGGGGGGTGGGAGTGGTTGGCTGCATTGGCGATTTCACCAGCTGATTGTGCTTTTGTTCTGTTTCTTCTGTAGCTTTGTACAGATGAAGAATGCTTCTGTTGGGGCCTGTTCAGGACTCTTGAAGATTGGTGATTTGGACTGGTTTACCAGAGTCCTCATTTAAAGCGTTAATGACACATTAATGACACATCGTCCTGTGTCATTAGGATGATGCTCAGCTTCTTTCATGGGTGACTTGGAGGGACAGAGTCTAGTGTATGAGTATAAGTGATGGGGTTGGTCTTCAGCTACTGGGACCAGAGAGGAGATGATGGCAGAGCTGCCGGCTGGGGAAACGGTGTGGTCTCTTTTGCTGCATTTAATGTTCTCACTGAGAGAAGCAGACTTAGGCCGAGCGAGTGTGGCTGGCATGGGTAATAGGTGGAAGGTGAGTGTGCAGGGAGCCATTCGCATCACACTCACAGCACTTAATGGTTGCTCCAGTGCTGTTTCATGGCTTACATTATGGCTCTGTGTGTTTGAATCAATTTCCTGTTGTTGGACATTTAAGCTGTTTTAATTTCTTGCTATTAAAAATAAAGTGGAACAATGTCTCTTGCTATACCATTCCTAAACCTGGAGTTCTTAACGTTTTTGTTAAGATATAAGAATGGTTATCTTTCTCATCGGTTCGTAAACTGTAGTCAGATTACACACTTGTGTAAATGTAAATTTAGGAGTGTGATGATGTCTGTAACATAATTTTCAAATACAAAATGTTCTAAACAATGAGATTCTAATATGCACTTTTTTTTTCTTCAGCTGAGTCATCCTGCCACCTGTTGGCAGCTCAGTGGCAGCTCAGCTTGAGCTGGGCATGAAACTGCTGTTGCTCAGAGCTCAGCTCGCACTCTTGGGTGAGCTCTTAACCAACTGAGCCACTCGGCCAGCCCTAATATGCACTTTCATATAGAGGTACTGATTACTACTAGAAAAGTGCTATGAGACTGAAACTGTCCTCATCATATTGTCTTATATTGGGGAAAATAATAGCGTCACTAACATGTTATCTATGTAGAATGCACCAGACTTAGTGATACTTTTTAGCAAAGTCCTATTTGAAAACATGAGCCAAAGTTATTTCAGTTGTAACCTAATCCCATGAAAATGAGACAGGGAATGGCACATACTCCGAGAAAAGTGTATGACAGGACCTAGGAAAGGAGGACCCGGGATAGACCCTGAGCTGAGTGTGTGTGGGCCCAGTGCCCACAGCTGTCTGCCCATTGTTGGCTTGCCCTCTGGAGGTGGCTGAGATTGGGGGGGGGGGCAGGAGGACAGGAGACAGGATGGTGCATCAGAAGCTGCTAGAGGGGCAGGCTGTTGATAGTTTAATAAAAGGACCTATTATAAAAACCTTCAATAATTTAATGAAATTTTCCAAAGGAGTGGTTGTGTTACCTGTAGGATCACCACTTCGTATCTTAAAGATTACTTCCAATTGAAATATTACTTCCAATTCAAGATCCTGTCATATAGCCCACAGTGTAGAAGGTAAATTGCGTGGCAAGGCTGTGTGCAGCCGATGTTGACTGATGCACATAGCACGCTGACACTGAAGCTGACACTCCCCGTGTGCGGGCACTCTGCTGTGTTGTCTCGTGCTCTTTGAAGTCCTCCTTTAAGCCTCATGACCCTGAGAGGGGGCAGTGGGATCCATGACTGGGACGGGAATGCAAGTAGGAACATTTTTATTTTATTTTTTGTTTTTGTTTTTTTGTTTTTGTTTTTTGTTTTTTTGAGGGCAGTGTCACTGGCCCTCATATGTGGGACCCAACTGGGGCCGCTGGCTTCCCAAGCCAGCGCTTAACCATCGCGCCACTCAGCCGGCCCAGGAACATTGACTTTCCATCTGTTCTGTTTTCCGAGCTTTGAAAATGCTTTTATTTAGTTTTAGACAACCATTTAACAGTTTAATTCCTGATGATATGACCTCATGTGTAGTTAATACTAGTGATGTATACAAGTTTGTATGTGAAGTTTGTGTATAGGAAAAAAGCAGTTCTTATATTCCAGGAGGCAGGACCCACCTCACCTATAAACTTAAAAGACCCAGCAGAGGTATGAGAGATTGAGAAGTCAGAAAAGTTAAAAAGGCTCCCATTTCGGGCCGGCCGAGTGGCCCGGTGGTTAAGAGCTGCCTTGGGAAGCCAGTGGCCCCAGTTTGGGTCCCACATATGAGGGCCAGTGACACTACCCTCTAAAAAAAAAACACAAAAAACAAACAAAAGGCTCCCATTTTACAGCTATTATTTTCAAAAGGCAAACGTTTGTGTCGGTGAAATCTCTCAACTTGTGTTCAGTCAAGTTGAAGGAGAGACACTCTCAGTGCCCCGTGTGCCTGAGGCAGCCGTCAGGGCTGAGGCCTCTGAAACCTGAATCACCACAGCCTCCAGCTGGTCGGCCTCCATTTCCTATTTCTTTGCAGCTCACTCTCTGCCGTGTTTGAGCCCATTTGCAGAGCCCTGCTTCAGCTGTGCCACCAGAATGGAGGCCCACTTGTCTGCGGGCTCTCTAGGGCTCTATAGTGTGGCCGTCTCTGCCCATTGAGCTTGGCTGCCTGCTGCCCTCTGTTGCTTTCTGCCCTGCTGGGTTTTCTCCTGTGAGGTATGTCTCCCTGAGCCCTGCAGCTCCAGGTACACATATGATGGTACCATTGTCGGTTAACAAATTGTGGCCCAGAGTGAACCTAAGAAAACTGCCATGGGAAAAGCCGTGTATGGACTTACCCCTCATTTGGCCAGCATGGGTATTGTTGCTGTACAGAATTTATGTCTCATCTCTTTTGGAGCCTAAACAAGAAGGATGACGTGGTCTACTTCCCTCAGTATCAGGAAGGTTGGATGCAAAACCTTTGCTGATAATAATTTCATGAGAACAGTTTTGAGGTCTTCATTACAGAAATCACTGAGTAAGATAGACAGAACCTCATTCCTAAGATTCCATGTGACTGGATTCATATAATTCTTCTGTGGTCAGTTACTAAAAGCGACATGACAGTAAAATTCAATTTTTGTCAGCCTGTAAGACAATATAAATGAAGTATGTAGTCTTTCGGTGTTTTGACTTGTCACTTGTAGACATTATAGGGTTCAGACCCAGAGATGGTAAGTGACTTGTCCTGTCTTCAAAGATTGCCCGATTTCCAGCATATTGCTCAGCTCACTGACTCATTCCTGCTCAGCATACTCCGTTGGGGGTCTTCTGAGGTCGCTTGTGGAGGTCAGAGTATGGCGATGTGGCCTAAAAGACGCATACTGCCAGTTAACAGCCACATTGCACTTGGAATTTAGTGAGATCAGAATGTCTCAGGTACGTACCTGCTGAGTGCTAGGGTCATACTTGAAACCCTCCTTAGTACCCGTTACAGTCCTGTCATGGGGTTACAACCATAAAAATAGTTGCCACTACTGTGAACAGATGAGGAAACCATGTCTGGAAGTTTTCCTAGCTCTTGTTCTTAGGTATGGCCCATCCCACCTGTAGTCCCAGTGCTGCTGAGGTGTTCCTCTCCTTGGCACCGTCTGCTTTGTGGGTGGTGGGCCTGGCCCCAATGCTTAGGGCTGTATCATCAGGGCCTAGAGTTGCACTTCTCGACCTTGGTTCACACTGGATCACCTAGGAAGCTTTTTCAAAAATGTCTGGGGCCCATGCCCAGAAATTCTGATTTGGGGTCGGGGAGGGAGGCTGGGTTATGGACATGAGATTTTCAGTAGCTTCCAGATGATTCTGAAGCACAGCCAAGGTTGAAAACCGCTGGCCTCAACAGACATTGGAAGTCCCATTCTTCTTGCCAGCAGTTGGTTTAGACTTGAGTAGGAAGGCAGGTCCTGTGCGTGTCTGGAATGATGATCACATCCTGACACAGGGAGAGATTAGACACTGCCGTGTCTGAATATGACACCCAGAACCAAGCAGCTGTCTAGGACTTTTAAAGGAGCTAAAAAACCAGCTGAAGATGATAGAAGAGAGTTGGGAAGAAGCTGGGTCCTTGATAATTGCCCCGTGGACTTCACAGGCCTTCGGGAGGAGAGCCAGCCTTCACATTGCATGTTATAGCATGTGAAATAGCATATTTTCCTTACTGTTTACACTACTGTGATTTGAGTTCTCTGTCACCTGCAGCCAAAGGCAGGCTACTAGATGAGAGCCAAGAATCAAACGTACATCCGTCTACCCCAAGCCCATGTCTGTCTATCCCTTCACCCGCTTCACTGAGCACTGCCCTCACTGCCAGCTGCTGCTCACAGCACATGGCAGGACAGCCAACAGTGTGGAGCAGAAGCTGGCTAGGGATGGATGCACTAAGAAGGGCTACGGGGAAAGGAGGGAATGTGTGTGCTGGGTGGGGAGGGAGAAGCTGCCCTCACCTCAGAGTGATATTCATGCTGTGGACTTTGTCCCTTACACAACTTAACAAATAAAGGGAAAATAAATATTTTAGTTACTATATATCATTCTAAGGTACACATTTTCATAGTTAATATGTCTGAAGTTAGAATGTCTTACAGTTAATAGAATACTGTATTTTATTTTTATTGGTACATAAATATGGTAGATCTTATTAAGTTAGGGGATGTATTTAGACTTGAATATAATTGTAAACTGAAATTACACACATACAGTCAAAAGTTTACTTTGAAATAAAGTCTGTTATGAAGTTTACTTTGGATTAATAAATTATGAAAACAAAAACTTTGTTTTATGAAAAAGAGCGCTGGGGACCGCTGAGTGGCTCAGTTGGTTAAGAGTTGGCTTAGAGTGCGTGCTCTGAGCAACAGGGTTGCCGGTTCGATTCCCACATGGGCCAGTGAAAGCTGCGCTCTAGCTGAGCTGTTGCTGAGCTGCCAACAGGTGACGGGATGGCTCAGCTGGTGTAACAATAAAGATTGCCTGTTCAATGGTGGGCTATGCCCACCCGCAACTAAAAGATTGAACTCGGCACCTTGAGCTGAGCTGCCGCCTGAATGGCTCAGTGGATAGGGCGTACGCTTTTAACAACAAGGCTTCTGGTTTGACTCCCGCATGGGATGGTGGCTGCGCCCACTGGTGACTAAGATTGAACACAGCACCTTGAGCTTCGAGGCCACGAGCTGCTGACAGGAAGCCAGATGGTGACTGGCGTCCTCCACAATGAATATTGAAGAACAACTTGGCTGGTCCCCTCCCCCAATTCCCCAACACTGTTCCCCTCCCCCAATTCCCCAATAAAATCTTTATAAAAAACAGTGCTGCCTCTCTGCCCCCACTCCGTTAGTGGCAGGCACAAACCAGGCTCCCAAGACCCTGGCCTGGAGCTCAGGCCCCTTTCGGACTTCACTCTCAGGGTAGCTTTCTGTTGAGATGAAGCAGCTTTACCCCTGATGTCATTAAGACATCAATCAGTTGGTTTGGGGTTCATCAAAAGGGAGGTGATCCCAGATGGACTCTTTAGAAATCACTGGGTCCTTTCTGAGGTCAAAGATGACAAGCACTGGGGTGCTCTCCTAGCCTTGGAGACGCAGGGTGCCATGGTAACTTGGTGTCATACCCACAACATCCTGAGGCTTGCCCACCACCCGAATGAACTTGGCAGAGGCGCCCCAGGTTCCTGTGTGTGTCCCCAGCTTGGCCCCCAAATTGGCCATTTCCCTAAGGAGCCCAGTTCCTTGTAGCTGAGAGTAACATTTGCAACCCAAGACCTAGGTGCCAGGTATGCTCATTGCTGTGGAGTCTGGTCAGATGACGATGCCCTGAGAATACATCCCACTTGTGAGGGAGCTGTCCTATACAGATCAAAAGTGACAGCTTGGGGGCTTTTGAGGAGCTGAAGGTCTGCTCTACTCACTGTGGTCCCAGGTGTAGCTGCGGGTGGGGGAAGATTTGGGCATTGGCCACCTCGCAGCTGTTGTTCTTGAGTGAATTCTTGGGACTAATTTCCAGGGGGTCTGAAACAATTGGGCCTGTTTCTTCAAGAGGGCTCTTGCCTTCTGTGAAGTGGAGGGTTTTCAGGGTCCCTGAGCCTTGTTCCTGAAGTGGCACTGGCTCACTCTTAGGACTGTTTGACATCACAGTCCTTTCTTTATCCGTACATATACCTTAGAAATGTTTGTGACTGGTACGAAGCCTGTACGCGTGCCATTTTCAAGTGCCCCTGCCTGCGTGGCTGTCCAGAGACCCCTCTTGCTGAGTATTTGGGACCTTCCTGTCGGGCTTCACATTTTGAAGCTATCTTTTTACAGGGTTCCACAGAAGTGACATTATTTACTATTCACACGGGTCTTAAATACAGGGTCTGTATCCCAGCTGTATCCTACAAAAACATTCCAGATTTATTTGCCTGGACGTGTACTTGGCTTGTATATTTGTTACATAATAATATAAGCTGGACTTTAATCTCAGACTTCCTGAACAATTTGTGATTCAGCCCCACGTCTGCTGACACACCAGCCCTTTCAGCTTTCCATGTGCTTGCGGACTGCGAGCCAACTTAAACTTCCTCGTGCGGCTGAGCACAGTTAGGTAAACCCAGGATCAACAGAAGTGTCCCTGTCTCAGCCAAAATGCACATAACAGGCACTTCAGTCCACAAAGAAGGAAACCTGGTCCCAGTGAGTTCCTCAGCGCCTCATGCTGAATGCCTGTCCTTGTGCTGTTGTGAAGGGCTCTGTGTCTTCGCAGAGCTGGGGAGGTGATGTGAGCAGTGGCTGCCCCCACCCCCAGGGCCCCTGCTGCTCAGGCTGCCAGCAGTTATTTGGGATGCACCCTAGGCTAGATCTGTACTAGGAAAAGGAAAGGAAAAAATGACCGTGACTTTTATTTTATTTTATTTTATTTTATTTTATTTATTTTATTTTATTTTATTTTATTTTATTTTATGGCAGTGTCACTGGCCCTCATATGTGGGACCTGAACCGGGGCTGCTGGCTTCCCAAGCTAGCTTGTAACCAATGCGCCACTCGGCCGGCCCTGACTGTGACTTTTAAATGGGATGTGCAGGCCTCTCCATTTAGGGGCAAGACAGGGAAGGGGGAACCCGTAACAAATGGGGGGCCTGGGAACTACTTGGCCTGGAAAATGCTGCGGGTACCTTGTGACATCTCAGTGACGAAGTTGTAGTGTGGGGGCTGCAGGCAGTGCCCACCACAGGTCAGCACAGCTACTGTCCAGAACCCAGGAAGTGGGGGTTCAAAGCAGCAGTCACAGGACTGGGAAGTGGGTGTTCAGGACAGCAGTCCTACCCGCAGCGCAGTCCCCCATCGCCCCCGCCCCCCCGGGCCTCATGACATATCCTGTGTAATCAGGGCAGCTGTAGTGAGTGGCAAATGAGGTACCCCATCCTGTCCCTCCTCTTCTGGGCCCACAGCCCTCATGACCTATCTCTGTCCTCCTGGAGGGTCTGGAAGCAGCACAAGGGCACGCAATGTCTGTCAGGTTCAGGCCCAAGAAAGGCCCTGCCTCCATCCTCACCAAGTCATCAGAGGCCACAGTCAAACCCCACCCGTGGAGGATGTGGGCCTCGAAGTGGAAGGAGGTAAACCGTCTTTTAAATGTTGAGGCCTGGAAGTCGTGGGGTCCAGTCCATGAAGTGACAGAGATGGGTGTGTGTGTCCTGCTCAATACCATGACTCACTTCCCCAGACAAGGGCAGAAGAGAGAGAGAGAGAAAGGGAGACAGGGAGAGAGAAGGGAAAGGGAGGAGGGGAGGAGGGAGGGAGCCCATGTGCACAGCCAGTGGATCCCCTATACACAAGCCAAACACACAATCCTCCCTGTGACATTCCAAGGCCTGCACAGTTCCTCCTGAGCAAGCCCTCCTCCTTTCTGGCTTCCAAACTTGGGACTCTTGGCTAGTCCTAGTCACCTAGCATGCACCTCACAGGTGACCACCATACCAGTCGACCCAGGGACTGCAGGGACTCAAGTTGGGAGTTGAGGCCCATCTGTCAAAGACCGTGCAGACCCCACTTAACACTCAGCGAAGTCAAGTTTATCACTTGCCATAGCAAGAGAGACAGCATTTCAGAGGACTGGGGGGATAGCTCCACAGGAGGGCATTGCGGGAAGATATCACACAGTTTTTGAGACTGTAGGAGGCCACAGTGTGGCCTGGGCCGAGGTGAGTTGGCCTATGCCAATCAGAGAGTCACTGGCAGTCAGAGGCTTTGTCTTTCTTAGGGAGCTTGTGACCTCCGCGCTCTGAATGGCACTGTGTCCGGGGTAGTGAGTCCTAAGCCAGCCCCTTTAGAAAAGTCATGTTGAGAGGGTGAAGAGACGATGGCTGGGAAGGGAATGCTGGACCCCGCAGACCCTGAGTGGACAGTGGCTCTCATTCTGTCCCCAGTGCTCTGGGCTAACCCTCCCTTACCCCCACAGTCAATGAGTCTTTTTATGAAACATGCTGACTGAGCCCTTTGTTTCAGCTTTTACTGCTGAAATAAATAGAATTATGTCATTACCAGATATAAAATTAGCCACCTCCCTTTAGAAAAGGAAAAAGGCCACCATGTTCGAGAGTCAGCCTCCTGATGTCCCCAGTGTGACCCTACACTCACGGCAAGATGACCCTCCTGCCTGACACCAACACAGTGATCCAGGCTAATTGGCAGAGATCACGGCTGCTTGGGTGGGGCTTTTGAAGAAGAGAGTGTCTTGGTGGTTGGTGGCTGCCTGTGTTCCCCAGGACAGACCTGACTGGCTCTTAGCAGGTATTCTGGAGAGAGCCTGGAGTACAAGATACCATTAGCTTCCCACAAACCAGGCACCTAAAAACAATGAATTGATTCTTTCAGAGCTGGAGGTCAGACGTCTGCCATCAAAGTGTCACAGGGCCAGGCCTTCAAGTCAGGTGACACTTTCTGCGGTTTTGTCACTGCTGGGTTTTGTTGGAAATCTTTGTGAAGGCAAGGATGCCAGGATGTGGCCTGCACTTCCCACTAGAGTTCCTCTACTAGGGACCATCTTAGGTGCCATCCTCTCCATGAACTGGTGGGGATCTCTGACCTTGGTGAGCCTGTAATGCCATTGGGCACTGACTCTTTCGACCATTGTCAAAGGGACTCCTAATTACATGTGACAACTCATCTCCCAACTCAAGTCTAAACCATGTCCTTGGCAGGGGTCCAACTGGAAAAACACCTACAGAGCTGGAGCAAGCAGGATGGAAGGACACAGGGCTTTCCAGGCAATCCACCAGCCAGAAGCCAGGTTTAATGAGGCACCAGCCCCCACAGAAGAGACCAGGAGTGACTGTTTAAAACATGACCCTGAAGCCCTTTGAAATTTCTCAGTTCAACTCAGCTCAGCCAGGACACACTGGTCCATGTCCACTTCCCCTGACTTACTGGTGCTGACTGCTTCGGCCAACAGAGCATGGGCCAGGGGTCCCTGTGTGACTTGAGGCTGGGTCACAGGGGCCACACAGCTTCAACCTGCCTTTCTGGATACTCCCACTAGCAACCCTGAAGCACCATGCTCTGGTGAAGCTGAGCCACATGAAGAGCCAAGGGCAGCTGTCTGCTCATCATGCTGCTCGTCCAGGCTGGACACACGTGCTGATGACCCTTCAGGTAACCCCGCCCCTGGCCAAGAGGCTGTAGATGTTGTGGAGCAAATGTGACCACGCCCTGTGCTCCACCTGAGTTTCTGACCCCCAGCGGCATGAGCATGATGAAATAATTGTTCTCAGCCGCTGAGTTTCCTAACTACACTAACACCAGAACAAAAAATTAGGCTGTGAAGGGCAGCTGAGTGGCACGATGGTTAAAAGTTGGCTTGAGACACCAGCTCAGAGCAGCAGTGCCCCAGTTCAGATCCCACACAGAGGGCCAGTGACACTGCGCCCTCTACAGCTAAGATGGTGAACAACAGCTCAACCTGGAGCTGGGCTGCTGTGAGTCTCCAGCGAGTCTCCGGCGACGGCATAGGCTGCAGTGGGGCTGGTCAGCAGCTGGCGTGCGCTTTCGTGAGCTGCCTGAGCCTCTGTGAGTGGCCGTCCAATGGCTGGTGGGCAACTGCCTCACCCAGGAAGAGTGCAATGATAATACCAACATAAGCCAGTGAGGCGACATCCTCCACAACTAGACTGAAGAACAAAGGGACAGCAACTTGGCTGTTCCTCTTCCCTGATTCCCCAATGCTGTTCCCCTCCCCCAATTCCCAATAAAATCTTTAAAAAAAAAAATTAGGCTGTGGGATGCCAGTCAAGATGGTGGGGTAGGTAAATGCTGTGCTCACCTTCTATCAAGACCACATCAGGGCTGGCTGAGTGGCGTGGTGGTTAAGTGCTGGCTTGGGAAGCCAGCAGCCCCAGTTCGGTCCCACATGTGAGGGCCAGTGACACTGCCCTCAAAAAAAATAAATAAATAAAAATAAAATTACAACAAAAGACCACATCGGAATTACAACTAAATTATAGAACAACCATCATTGAGAATCCCCTGAACTCTAGCTGACCCGAAGCCCTACAACTAAGGACATACAGAAGAAGCCACCTTGAGACTGGTAGGAGGGGCAGAGACACGGAACGACCTTATCCTACACCCATTAAAAATCAGAAGGGATATCTGACTGCAAAGATTCCCCCACTCCCACCCCGCCCCAGGAGTGACTGGTCCCAGCCCCAGACCAAACTCCCCAGCCTAGCGTTCCAGTACAAGGAAGAGAAGTCCCTACAACTTCTGGGAAAATCAGAGGGGAAGGTGGCTGAGGGAGCCGGAGGGTGGCTAGAGTCCCAGGCATTCCTCTTAAAGGGCCTGCACAAAATTACTCACCTACGGAATTCTCTGAGCTCCAGCACTGAGGCAATGGCTCGAAAGGCACCAGAGACATATAGGGGAGGAACTGAGTTGTCTGGCCTCTAGATGAGGGGTGGAGGAGCAGCTTTCTCCTGGATGGAGGAGCTGGGGGAAGCCATTGTTTCTTTGGTGAGCCCTCCCCCTTCCCAGCATGCAGACACTGGCAGACAATATACCTGAGTCTATCAAACTGGCTAACACCACAGGCTCTGCCCTGGTGATTCTGAGACCATGCCCCACCCAACTTTTGGTCACACTGAAGCCACTTCCAGTGGTTTTCTCATACAAACTGGCTGCCTTGGCCCATGCTACAGATTTAACTAAAGTCTCTCAAGGTTCACAAAACCCAGACAAGCAGCATGTCGCTTTGGTATGTCCTATACCTCTGGCTGAGCAGCCGTAAGCCCAACGCTAGTGACAGCCAGTCATGGTGCACACCTTGGCCGCTCAAGGCACTTCCAAGCAGAGCATGGTCAGTAACCATCTGTAGATTGCTTTGTATCTCATGCCAAATGGCCCTGGGAAGGGCGCAGGCTGCTATTAAACTTGGCCTGTAGTGGGTCCCCTCCCAGGTGGCCCTGGGGATGGCATGCCCAGTGGCCAGCTTTGAACAGAGCTGGAGCATCACCCAGCCACCTCCAAGGATGACACACCCAAAGGGCACACTGGGCAGACACCAGAGTCCTGCTAAAGTGAATCCTCTATAGGGTCAGCCCCTGCACAACAACTCTCTTCCACTGTAATCACAACCAGTCCTCACAACCAATGAGCCTGAGGGTCAGTCCCTCTCACTGACATGTAAATAGCAACCAATGCTCAACTATAACAGGAGGACACACACAGCCCACACAAGGGACACACCTGGAGCACCCAGCTCTAGTGACCAGGGGGACTGCATCGCTGGGCTTTAAAGGACACCTACTACATAAGACCACTCTACTAAGACTGGGAGACATAGCAGCTATACCTAATATATAGAAAAAAACACAGGGAGACAACCAAAATGGGTAGACAAAAAAACATGTCCCAAATAAAAGAACAGAACAAAGCTCCAGAAAAAGAACCACACAAAATGAAGACAAGCAATCTACCAGATTTAGAGGTCAAAACACTAGTTATAAGGATGTTCAATGATCTCAGGGAGAACGTCATAGAAAATATAAAGAACCAGTCAGAAATAAAGAATACAATAACTGAAATGAAGAATATATTACAGGGAATCAACAGTAGATTAGATGAAGCAGAGGATCAAATCAGCAATTTAGAAGATAAGGTAGCAGAAAACATCCAATCAGGGCTGGCCACGTGGCGCATTGGTTAAGAGCTGGCTTGGGATGCCAGCGGTCCTGGTTCGGATCCCACATATGAGGGCCAGTGACACTGCCCTCTATAGCTAACAACAGCTCCACCTGGAGCTGGGCTGTGAGCCCTGGCGATGGTGTAGGCTGCAGCCCCTGCTGCAGTGGGCTGCCATAGGCTACAGTGAGTGGCCAGCAGCCATCATGAGCAGCCGGCAGCCAGCATGAGCTGCCAATAGCCATGGTGAGCGACCATCCAGAGGCCGGCGACCGATCTGCCTCATCCGGGAAGAGCACAATGATGATACCAACATGGGCCAGTGAAGCAACGTCCTCCGCAACTAGACTGAAGAACAAAAGGACAGCAACTTGTCCATTCCCCTTCCCTGGTTCCCCAACGCTGTTCCCCTTCCCAAATTCCCCCGATAAAACCTTTAAAAAAAAAAAAAAAGAAAAGAAAACATCTAATCAGAATGGCAAAAAGAAAAAAGAATTTTAAAAAATGAGAGTTTAAGGGCCATCTGGAGCAACATTAAGCATACCAACATTCACACCATAGAGGTACCAGAAGGAGAAGAGGAAGAGCAAGGAATTTAAAACCTATTTGAAGAAATAATGACAGAAAACTTTCCTAACCCGGTAAAGGAAATAGACAAGCCTAGGAAGCACAGCAAGCGCCAAACAAGATGAGCCCAAAGAGACACATCATAATTAAAATGCCAAAGGCTAAAGACAAAGAGAGAATCTTAAAAACAGCAAAAGAAAAGCAATTAGTTACCTACAAGGGAGCTCCCATAAAATTGTCAGCTGATTTCTCAACAGAAACTTTACAGGCCAGAAAGGATTGGCAGGAAATAGTCAAAGTGATGAAAAGCAGGGGCTTCCAACCAAGGTTACTGTACCCAGCAAAGCTATCATTTATTTATTTATTTTAGTTTTTTAATTTTTTTTGAGGACAGTGTCACTGGCCCTCATATGTGGGACCTAACCGGGGCCGCTGGCTTCCTAAGCCAGCCCTTAACCACCACACCACTCGGCTGGCCCTACAAAGCTATCATTTAGAATCAAAGGACAAAAAAAGAGCTTCCCAGACAAGACAAGGCTAAAGGAGTTCTTCACCACAAAACCAGTATTACAAGGAATCTTAGAGGGACTTCTGTAAGACGAAAAAAAGAAAAATAATATGAATAATATAATGGCAATATCTACATATCCATCAACAATTACTTTAAATGTAAATGGATTAAATGCTCCAATAAAAAGATGTAGGGTGGCTCACTGGATAAGAAAATAAGACCCATACATATACTGACTACAAGTGACTCACTTCAGATCAAAAGACACACACAGACTGAAAGTTAAGGGATAGAAAAGGTATTTCATGAAAGTGGAAACAGAAAAAACAAACAAACCTGGAGTAGCAATACTTATACTAGACAAAATAGAATTTAAAACAAAGGCTATACCAAGAGACAAAGAAGGATCCAGTAAACCCAGTTCTGGGTATTTATCCAAAGAAACCAAAATGCTACTTTGAGGGGATGTGTTCATATATTCATTGCAGTATTGTTTACAATGGCCAAAGATATGAAGGCAACCTGGGTGTCCCTGAATGGATGAATGGATAAAGAAGAGGTGGTACATATCATATTTTGCCGTGTATAATGAGCAATGATTTCTCATTTCTTGTCCAAATCTGTGGGGGGAAAATAAGGAGGCATTTTATACATGGGTAGCACTAATTCCATATGTACATAAACGTTTTTAATTATTTTATTTATGCTTGTGAGTTAAAAGTGTAACTCTAAGGGCCGGCCAAGTGGTGCATTGGTTAAGAGATAGCTTGGGATGCCAGCTCTAACCAGCAGGGCCCTGGTTTGGATCCCACATGAGGGCAAGTGATGCTGCGCTCTGTACAGTGGGCTGCCATAAGCTACCATGAGTGGCTGGCAGCTGGCGTGAGCAGCCAGCAGCCGGTGTGAGCAGCCAAGAGCTGCCGTGAGCAGCTGTCCAGAGGTCACCGACTGATCTGCCTCACCCAGGAATAGCACAAAGATAATACCAAAATGGGCCAGTGAAGCAACGTCCTCCACAACTAGACGAAGAACATAAGGACAGCAAATTGCCTATTCCCCTTCCCCAATTCCCCAATAAATCTTTAAAAAAACAACAACTGTAACCCCAGAAATCAATAATGATATCCGTATGCAAAATAATACGCTGTAATACGATAATCAGTTTTGTTGAACTTACGATGAACTTGCAATGATGAAGAGTTCTTGGCCTTCTATGATGTGTAAATATTGTAAATTTGTTACAAGTACCTAAAATTTCTTGCACCTTGTATCTGTTCTGGTGTTTTGTAATTATTTGTCACATAAATTTTCTTGTACCATAATGTTAAAAATAAATGCTAGGGGGTCCGGCCGAGTGGCGCGGTGGTTGGGTGCTGGCTTGGGAGGCCAGCGGCCCCGGTTCAGGTCCCGCATGTGAGGGCCAATGACACTGCCCTAAAAAAAACCCACACACAATAAACTATATAACAACACTTTTAAAAAATAAATAAATAAAATAAATAAATAAATAAATAAATAAATGCTAGGGGCCGGCTGAGTGGCACGGTGGTTAAGCGCTGGCCTGGGAAGCCAGCGGCCCCAGTTCAGTCCCACATATGAGGGCCAATGACAATGCCCTCAAAAAAAATAAAATAAAATAAAATAAAAATAAATGCTAAAATTCCTTTATAATACAAAAAACAAGTACCAGAATGTAAACAAATAAAATTTTGAATTAAAAAATTAAAAGGTTTTTTCCCTGAAAGTTTGGGCCAAAAATGTGGGTGCGCATTATACACAGCATAATACGGTATGTAGAATGGCATATTACTCAGCCATAAAAAAAGAACGAAATCTTGCCATCTGCGACAACATGGATGGACCTAAAGGGTATTGTGCAATATGTGGTATGTCAGAAAGAGAAATACAAATATCAGATGATTTCACTTATAAGTAGAATCTAAAGAACAAAATCAACAAATGAAACAGAAACAAACTCATAGATACAGACAACATTTTGATGGGTGCCAGGTGGGAGAGGGGTTGAGGGTGGGTGAAAAAGGGATTAAGAAGTACAAATTGGTTGTTACACAGTAGTCATGGGGATGTAGGATATAGCATAAGGAATATAGTCAATAATATTGTAATAACTATGTATAGTGTCAGATGGCTTCTAGATCTATAGGGATCATAGATGGGAGGGGGATTGGAAGCAGGGTGAAAAAAATGAAGGGATTAAGAGGTATAAATTAGAAGTTACAAAATAGTCATGGGGATGTAAAGCATAAGGAATATAGTCAATAATATGGTAATAACTATGCATAGTGCCAGGTGGGTACTAGACTAGTCAGGGAGATCACTTCTTTGGGTATGTAAATGTTGAATAACTATGGTGTATCCCTGAACCTAATTTAATGTATATTAGTTATTTTTAATAAAAATCTTTAAAACAAACAAACAGACAATTAGGTGGTCCCCGCAGGTTCCCCGGGCTCCTGGTCCCTCTCTCCAAGCCAGCACTGCAGCTTGCTCTGTGTGCTGTGTTTCCTTTGTGCATGTGTGCCTCAGCCTCGTTTGACACCATCACTGCATTTGCACACTCAATATTCTGAGTCACAATTCCAAATGCTGGGAACCAGGACCCAGCTGTCACCACATATGATGGCAGTGTGTGTCACATGTGGGCAACACGGCTGGTAGACCTGCACACACTCACCGTGTATGGCCACCCTCTTTTGTGCTTCTATTCTCGTAGACGCATCCATCCTTGAAATCACATACTTTTCTTTTTACGTTTGTATTATCTTCTTGCTTGCTGAAATGTAAGCTCCATGAGGTCAGGGTCCCTGTCAGGCTGGTCACCATCATGTCCTAAGTAACAAAACAGTGCCTGGAACATATGGATATTCAGGAACTTTTATGCAGCGTATAAATACTTACAGAGTCTCGTACATATAAGGTCAAAGTCACAAAAGTTTGCCTTTCCACCTGTATACTGTGAGCTCAGTGGAACATGACCCTTTTAGTCTGACTTCATGTCTCACCACGGCATGTGCTCCCCATAAATGCATCATTTACTGTGACTCTGTGGTGATATTTTGTTTTTGGCTTATTTTCCTTTTTTGTTTGCTAGTGTTGGAGGTGTTACTTGAAAATAAGATAATTTTTAAAAGTTATCCAAAAACCTAGCTACCTTCCCATTGCTCATGAGCCAGCAAACCAACTGGCTTTCTTCCTCATTTCCTGGTAGATATTGATGGCCACACCCATGCCAGCCCTCCTGTCAGCCTTCTGCCCTTCCTAGGGAGGGTCTGGGATGCCCTAGGCCTTCTTTGATTCAAGATTCTTACGCAGTGTTGGGGAGAGAAAGTAGTAGGATCCTTATGGAGGTAAAATTGACCCCAGAGATACAAAGACAAAAACACGAAAACACGAATGCACATTGCTGCACTCTTTTTAATAACAAAGGACTGGCAACAACCCTGTGTCAATCAAGCGTGACTAGTTGGATAGACAAAGGTATGTCCTCATAACGGCATTTTAAAGGAGAACGTTCTGTGTGGCTCTATGGAGAGACATCCAGTATATTGTTAAGGAAAAAAAAAAGCAAGGTCAGGAACGTGTAAAACAGTATGCTATCATTTATCATTGGATTATGTATATTTTTAAATGGAAGGGTAAAATAAAAAATGTTGACTATCTATGGCAGAAGAAGGCAGTAGGTGGAGGGGTATAGAATACAGGCTTCTCTGAATCCAGCCCACTTTGTGGACTTGACTCAGGAACCGTGTAAATCATTTTCCTAATTGTAAAAAAATTACAATGAAAAATGCTATGTCTGAAAATGTAAGCAAAACCACGTGAATAAGCATAAGCCTGTTTAGCGTTTGGGGCATGACCACAGAGAGAGGAACTTTCCAGGTTGTTTTTAAAACAGAAATTTGACCATATCCCCAATGGCATAAACCCTGAGGACAAAAAGAATGGGAAAAGAAAAACTTTAACTGTGTTGACTGATGGTCTTGTAATGATGTTGGCATTGTTATTCTGGGGATTCTGAGAAGGAGGTTTTCTGGTTAGAGAACAGTGCTGTAAGACCAGCGCGGTCTCAATGAATCCTGCAGTCCTGAGCTGAACTGGAAGGACTAATACAAACTCACGTAGTGTTTTTTCTTTAAACAAACAAACAAACAACAACAAAAAACAGAATCTAATAGAACACTTTTCCAAGCTCTGTCCACTAAAACCAAGAAATAAGGAGCAAACCACGAACGCTGGGCACCCCTAGCACCAAGGTTTTGGTCCAATTACAGGAACCAAGGATCCTCAGGAAAAATGGGTGACCACAGGCTGCGGCATAAAACATACGAGATGAGCTTGAAACATCTTGTAGTAAAGACAACTACGAAGCTGGCCAAGGCCCTGGGGATCATGTCAAAGGGACTCAGCCACTAGATGTACCGAGCGCCAAAGACAGGCACATCTGGGCAGCCATGAGACTTAGCGGGGATGGTCTGTCCAAACTGAGAGCTCATCATGTACTTAGTGACCCAAACGACTCCCACTGGAGACTGACAAAGGGGAACAGCCAAAGGTTTTCCCCACCTTTCCTATACAGACCAGACCTCAGGCCAACAAAACAATTGATGAGAGGAGGTTTCTCTTTAGGGAGAACGCCAGTTAATAAGCACAGAAGAAACACCTGTGCTGGAATGTTACTTGCAACCCCTGAAGGGGTCATGGCTGTATCCATAGTCATCAGAGGCTGCTCTGTTAAGAGCTGGCTTGGGAAGCCAGCAGCCCCGGTTCGGGTCCCACATCTGAGGGCCAGTGACACTGCCCTCAAAAAAAAAAAAAAGAAAAGAAAAGAGAGGTGAGAGCCCACGGCTCCCACCTCCCACTGGGAGGACCTAGTACCTACCCATAGGAGGTCTTGCAGAACTAAACCTAACTGGACCCTGATCGAATCTCCAGATATAACTGCTGGCATAGGAAAGACAGAGAGGACGGAAGAAATGTTAGAAGACACGACAGAGGCACACTCAGGAAAGCCCAGACGCTGAGAATTTTGCAGGACAAATGACCCAGTAGCCTGTCTCCTAACAAGCTGCAGGTTCTTCCAGCTTGGGCTGAAGTGTGAGAAGTAGTGCTATGGGTCAAAGGAGGCTTGAGAGGCATGTGGACAAATCACAGAGCCTGGGCCTAATTCAGACCAACGGGGAAAGTCACGAGCCACACTCAGAAATGTGAACAATGACTAAATGCTTGAAGGGATTAGGAACTGTTGCTATTTTTATAGGTGCCTTTGGTACTGAGGTTAAGTTTTAAAAGTTCTTATGGTTTAGAGATACAGGCTGAAATATTTACAGATGAAATGATGTGATGTTCAGGACCTTCAAGGTCATCAGGGTGGGGTGGGTGACAGGAGAGATGGAGCAAGACTGGCCACGATCGAACACGGGCTCTTTATACAGTCTCCCTGCTTTTGTATGAGTTTGCCATATGCATGATAAAACGCTTTAAAACCTCCTCCCAAATCCTGTGACACCTTGTCTCTTGGACATTAAAACCTGGGACTACCGCTACTCTGACCTGGCACACATTGGAGCTGGTGGTTTCCACAGGCATAATCCACAGGAGGGGCCCAAGCAGCCCGGCATTCCTGTGTGGTGCTGTGATGACAGGTCTGGGTGAACAAGCCACTGCTTTTGATGGGGCCTATGCGGCATCCATGTCATCGTCACACACCAGGTGAGGTGGGGCACCTGTTCGGCACACCCCTATCCTCCTCACCCACTGGATGAGAGAGGCTTGTCCCCAGGGGCCATCCCTGTCCCCAGCAGAAAGGAGGAACAAGCACCCTGCTGTGATATCTTAATTTCAGGAACATGACCAGGCCCCTGCACTCTCCCACTGGGCGTTCTGCACAGGCAACTGGGTGGTCCATCACAGCACGATTTGGAAACACAGTTTTAATAAAGTCCTGTATCAACCCAGTAAAGCAGGCCCTGGCCCTATTGTTGGAGACATGACAGCTGAGCCCTTGGGAGGAGGAGAAAAGCATCAAAGGCAACTCTTGACTGCATCTCACTCTTTGTCTGACAAAATAAAAAGGGGACAGTGTCCCCAAAACATCCTGATGTGGGCCTGCCCACTCATCTGGCAACATACCTCCTCTGCCCGCTTCGTACCAAGGCAAACACAGAGTGTGTCTGAATGACACGTCTGCAATGAAGACTCTTAGACTGACGAGTATTTGGGTACTGAGACCTCCTCACAGTTCAGCTGGCTTCTGAGTTTTCATCTGGACCATTTCTGCCAGCCCGGCCCATGCCACGCCAGCCCAGCCAGTCCCTGGGAGGCACTGTCCCCACTCTTCCATCAGAAGTAAAAGCCCCAGAATCAGTGACAGTCCAAGCGTCTTCATAAACTCCCTGCAGCCAAGTGTTGCCTTACCGATGTCCCAGGGGCCAGGCCAGATTCCCACGGGGGAGCGATCCCAGATGCCTGTGTTTTCTTTCTTAGTCACGTATCCCAGTGGGTCTGATCTGGACAGGAAGAGGCCCAGGTGTCCCCTCCTAGAATGAATGGGGCCAGCTCATGTTCAGGGACAGGCTAGGTGGGCAGCGAGGAGCAATAAACTTTATTTCTTCAGTTAGAATCCCAGGTTGTGTTTTTTTGAGCTGTGATTTCTCAAAAGGAATTGATTCAGGCAGAATCTATGCTTTAATGTTGGTCTTTTGGTCTAGAAGATACTGCGTGGGGGGTCCCAGGTCCTGAATGGCTCTCTGGTGAGAAGGCTGGCAGCATGTCACAGAAGGGATGCAGACAGGAGCAGCATACTGGGTTGTGGCTGAGAACCTCCTCCCCCCAGGCCATGAGCATGACCATGACAATCAGGAGGACTCAAATGACCTCAGACACACACTCACAGCACCATTTACACCTCATTTTCTAAAGCTGCCTGTTCCCCTGTAAAAGATTTCAGAAAGTTAGTGCGTAATCTAAAGGAAAGTCCCTAAAGCAGGAAACCAAAGTGATAGCAGCGTTTGGGTTTGGTGGCTGCCCTTCTTCTGTGCGGGTCCCTGGGTCTGCGTGCAGTGCTGCCGGAGATACCTGTGCAGGGGGCCAGGAGGGGACATGGCCGTTGCAGTCAGTGCTCATAGCTGAGCCTTCGGGGAACGGACCTAAGCTCAGATCTGCACACCCCGTGCCCCCTGCACCCTTAGAAGTCATACGGGGACACAAAGATGGTGACCTTGGACAAGTGGTTGGCCTGGAAGGAGCGGTCTAGGTATTCTGACATATCTACGTCCACCTCCAGCGTCTGAGGCCCCTCCAGGGTCTGTACCAGGATCAGCTCCCCCGTCTGGCGGTCTGCGCGCTGCATCACAAAATGGCCACGGCCATTACCACCCACGATGCCGAACCTCAGGCTGTTGGGTCCCGGTCGGCCCGGTGCTGAGGCTGTGGCCACACGGAAGAGCGTGATGGGCGTGGTCAGGTTGGAGGGCAGAGACAGGTAGTGGAAGGAGATGGTCTTGGGCAGGAGGCGGCAGGGTCTGCTGTCCATGGGGCAGGGGTTCCGCTCACACTGGCTGGAGCAGAGAGGCGAGATGTAGGCTGTCAGCCTTGTGGAGATGTGGAGGGGCCGCCCTGACCTGGCTTGTCCCCTGTCTGCCCTCTTGCAGAGGCCACCAAAGTGACCTTGAGTGACCTTTCCCAGACACAGGTCCCTTGCCACAGGCGCCGGGAGCTACGGGCACATGAGTGTGGCTGGCATCAGGGTGGTCAGAGAAGAGGTGCTCCCCTAACCCATCTGTGCATGTGTGCCTGTGTGTGCATGTACGTGTGCGGTTGCGTGTGTATGCTATTACTATAGCTTTTACAAAAAAACAAAGCCGGGGGATTAAATAGCAATGGTGATGTTGGGATTCAGACCAGGTGCCCCGCTACATGTGCTGAGACCTCCCTCAGTGACTGGGATCCCAGCAGGTAGCTAACCTCCTGGAATATGGTGTTCCACATGAGCTGAACTTCACCAAGACCTAGGATTATTCATTTCTGAAGCAGGAAACCCTGTCTGCCTTCACCGTCTGGGACCAGGGTCAGGACCAAGGGCTTCTAATATTTCCCACAACACAGATGCCCTTAAGTCTATCTGGTGAGTCACATTATCATGGTAATTAATGCAGGCCAGTCAGGGATGTCCCCAAGGCTATGACATGCAGGTCCCTCTCTGTCTCTTTCTCACTGTCCTGAGGTCTTCACTCTCACTAATAGCTGCCACCCTTCAGCCACTGCCTTTCTCACTGCTTCTAACCTGCTTTACAGGTACCTAAGCTTGTGAAGTCCATTCATCCTAAAGACAATGCTAGTGCTGCTGTGATCTCTTTTCCAGAAGGTCCTACTTGTAGTTATTCTCCCTGGAAGGCCTGCCCCCCATCTTCTGAAAAGAGAAAGCTCAGTTAAGGGATGAGGTTCCTAGAGGTCAAACCTTCCAGTGGTAACGGACAAGCCTACTGCCAGCATGTCAGCAAGGTGTGTCATGTGCTGTGTGGGAGGCGATCTGCTCCCAAAAGGGTGGGATATACACTTGCCCCGGGCACTTCACCTAGGGTCTTCCCCCACTGAAGTGCCACAAGGGGGTGGCCACAGTCCTACCCTGCTCCATGTCAGCAGGCAGTCTGGGGAATGCCGCTCGACTGCACAGAGCTCCCATCTCCACTAAATGGAGCACAAAGGAGCTGGACCCCAGCCCCTCAACTCTCATCTTCCCTCAGACACATTGGATCTTCTCCAAGAATGCTGGGTGTACTCACAAGGGGGACGTCTTCACGTAGCTCATGTTGCCGCTGGCCTTGGGGCACGTGGGGCTGACACACTGGAAGCTTCCGCCGGTGTTGACGCACGTGGTCCCCCGGGGACACAGGTGCTGTGGGCTCACACACTCATCCACATCTGAAATACAGGCAGCCATGGAGCAGAAGTGCCCCTATCCCCTCCATCCCCTCCATCACTGACAGAGCCCCTGGAAAGTGACTCTCCTCATGTGACGAGCATACCAAACACCCACTCTCATTCTCAGGACAGGAAGCCGGGCTCCTTACCCTCTGGAAGCCAGATCCACGGAAGTGCCACTGCACCCCCCTGGGGGTACCCCTGCCACTACAGCTTGCCAGGGCAGGGAGCACCAAGGACTTCTCCATCACAGCGCTTCCCTCAGACCTGCCTCCTTCTCAGCCGAGGGGCCCTGCAGTCTCCCCTCCAAGGCTGTTATTGCTCCCTTTATGATCAAATCATTGAAAGCTTCTTTTGCAGCCTCCCCACATGCCCAATGCAGATGGCCTCACTGCTCTCTTCATGTGAGTTCCCTGGCTGCAGGCTGTCTTCCCAACCCAACACTCTCCTGCCTGGCCTTCATGAACACTTGTGGGGTGGACAGACAGATGAATGGATGGATGGAAGGATGGATGATGGATGGATGGATGGATGGATGGATGGTGGATGGATGAGTGGGTGGATGGGGAGATGGAGGCATGGATGGATGAGAGACATGGACAAATGGATGGGGAGATGGATGGATGGGGAGATGAATGGATGGACATGCCAATGATGGCTATCTAAATGCTTTTTCCTACTCCAGTCCTGATTTGCCCACTATTGTGTGTCCTACAGTGGAACCCCAGTAGGACGTCCTTGGTGAGCTGTCTCCTTTCATATTCCCATAGCCTGTGGAGGAGCCCTCTGCCCTTTCTTCTCCTCCTTCTCCCCCAGCAGTTCAGAGCCATTATTTGGGACTTAGCTGGGCTCTTTCCTGTGTCCTGTCTTCATGAGTGAGTACAGCTGAGGAACACAGGGTTTGTCCCTTCTGTAGTATGAGACAGGCTGTGTTAGCAGACCCAGTTTCCTCCCAGAGACTCGCTGCAGCATCGAGGCTCCAGGGCTGAAATTGGGGTGATCGCATTAGGGTCTAGGTGCTTGTAAGGTGCCTCCCTTTCAGACATAGATGCAGGCCTGCACCATGCCAGGAACCACATGTCTCCTCCAGACTGCAGGACATGGGGACCGTCAGGCTGCTCTGCCTTTGGGTCCAGGCCTGGCTAAAGGCATTGCTGAGTGCGAGGACATGACCTGGGCTTGAAAGTAGTGACTCACATAAACTTGGGAGAGACTGCTAGGATGGTTAAGCAACTTGCTTTCCTATTTATGTTGGTGACAATGTGGCCTGATTTGAGAGGTCCTTTTGTTGGTGGTTTTTTAAAGATTGAACATATCTGAGACTTTGGCTTCCCTAAAACCCACTGCACCTCCATTCTAGGTCCTAGCAGGTCACAAGAGCAGCAAGTGAGTAGGTGTGGAGAGCTGCCCTCCAGCCCAGAGCACCTGCCCCTGTAGCAGGCTCACTCACCCTCGCAGCTCTTCCCATCCTGTAGGGTCCGGTACCCGCTGGGGCAAGCACAGCGGTAGGAACCGGGCGTGTTCACGCAGGCATGCATGCAGAGCCGGGGGCGTGCCTCCTGCCCGTAGAGCTCACACTCATTCACATCTGGGGACAGAAGTGCCTGGCATGACTCTGGGAGCCATACAGTGAGCCCAGACCCCAGCAGAGCACAGGAAGAGAGGCAGGCCTGCCTCCCTTTCTCCTGAGCCAAGGGCCCACAGGGCACAAGGGACACGTGAGGAAGCTGCTGAAGTCTGTCTAAGGCTGAAGACTAAGGGGCGACCCCATAGAGTCTGGCCAAGCAGTCCCTGGGAGTAGCCCAGACCCCTGATCTGGCTCATGGCCCCATCTCTGGGAATGGAGTAAGAAAGTCTCATTTCTGCTGCTGTAAAAGGAGGCTGTTGGCACCACCTGACCAATTCTTGGGTTTGAACCACCAGTCTGTGGTTTTCAGAAGGAGTTTGGTGACGAGGAGGGTTAGCAGAAGTGGCCCTGTCTACCCCTAAGCTAAGCCAGGCTGGGACAGGGTTGAGCCCCAGGTGCCTGCCCAGCTCTGCCTGTCTACCAGCAGAGCCCCTTCATCCTCATCCCCAACCCGTGATTTCAACAGGGATGGGGGGACAAGGGGCTTAAGAATCTTCCAGACCAGTGTGCAGGGCTTGGGTGGAGCCCCACCGGCTTCTGACTCCAACAAGCCTGGCCCCCTCCCCCCCACCCCCTTCCCCGACTGCCTTCTTATGAGCCTGCTCAAGTCTACGTGTTGGCTGGGTCTTAGCCACTAGGTCAGCACAGGGGCTGGGCTCCCTGAACCTGCACCCTCCCTTGTGCCTCCGGTGCTGACTGGGTGCTCAGGCAGATGGGAGGGCGGCTGTGGAAACCTGTCCCCTGCTGTGTCCCTCCCCCATGCCGTCCCCTCCCCTGGTGGGTGAAAGCCCTTTCCCTCTGTGTTCCCCCATGGTGTCCCCTCCCCCGGGCTGTGGGAGCTCGTCTCCCTCCACCCCCCACCCCACCTCGTGCCCCCTGCCCGCGGGCAGTCCCTTACCCTGGCAGACACTATCGCCAGCCACACCGCTCAGCTGGAAGCCGGCCTCGCAGCTGCACTGCCGCGTCCTTTCCACCTGCGCGCAGCGGGGCGCACGGCTGAAGGCGAGGTCGCCCACCTCTGGCTCCGGGGCGGCTGCGGGGACAAGACGTATCAGGGCCGCGCCCGTCCCCTCCCGCCAGCCGGATATCGCGAGGGGCCCTTAGAGCTCACTCTGCAGGCGGGGAAGGAGGGACAGTGAGTGAGCAAAACCCCGCGGAGGGTGTGCGGACCCAGTGCACCGAGCATAGCACGGCGCGAAGTCGCGGGCACCCGCTGCACCGAAGGCCACAGGGACGTGAAGACTGTGTCCTCGCTCAGAAAGCCTTCATACACACCGAGTACTAACAGCATCATTGCAGTTCAAAACACCACTGGGGATGGGGGTAGGGGGGGTCTGTTGTATTCTTTGTGCTTTTCTAAAGTGTCTCAGCTGTTTTGTTTTTTAACCAAGAACAGAAATCACCTAACCAGAAAGAATCAGTTTTTGAAAGTTTTCAAAGGGTGTAGAGCTCCATAGGGTTGGGAGAGATTGTAGAGGAATGGGGATTTATCTGGAGCAGGAAAGACCCAGGCAGAGCTGGGAAGGCTCCTGGCTGAGGGAGCAGGAGCACAGGATGTGAGTGTCTGCTGGGCTGCCAATGGATGCTGTGCAGACAGGAGCCAGCTTTGGACACGCCCGCCACCCCTCCTCCCCGTCCACAGGGATACTGCAGACATCAAGTGCTCAGTCTAGAGTCCTGACAGCAACAGCCATCAGTGTCCAGGAGCGGCACATTTGGGCTAAAAGGAGGCCCATTTCTTTTCCAGCCCTGTTTGTAAGTAGGAGAGGCAGTGGGGCTGTCAAGAAGGGCCTGCCTCTGGCCTCCACACAGAGAGCAGCCCAGAGCTGGAGGGGCCTCTGGGTTCCCAGAAGGACAGCCTGATCCTGAGGCTCTCAGCAGGCTGACTCGGCTGAATGGATCAAGACACATAAAGCAGCAAATCTCTGGGGGCAACACTTAAAAGTGACCTTGGGCTGGGTCCAGTGCAAGGATGTCAGCACTGGCAAAGCTCCTACTCTCCAGACCCTATGCCTACCATCCGTGCCTACCATCCATTCCTCCTGCCCACGCTGATGCCATGCAGAGATCACACAGGACACTCCAGGCTTTTCGGGCAGTCGTGGGATGTCTTTAGGATCTGACCTTTTTGTAGAAGACATTTTGATTGTCTCACAGTGTGGGAACGCCCCCGCCCCCCAGCCACCCCTTACATTCTCCACTGGATTTTCTGGTCATCTGCACAACAGCCACTGTGCGCCTTCTAGACCTTCTGGCTGCAGCTATGTTGGGACTTGACGTGGATGACCTCATCACCTGTCAGATGGCTGGTCACCCAGCATTAAAGATACTTGGCTTCTCAATAAGTGTGGATGTGTGGGGTGTGGCCACAGCATGTGCAGGAGATGCCCTGCTGGCCTGCAGTGGTAATGACCACGTGAAGGTGGCAGCCCGGAAACGTCCCAGGCCCAACCCCTAGTCCTGTGACTTTTCAGGTTGTGAGTCAGTCCTTCCACGTGAACTTTCTTCCATGAGAAGGGTCAAAACTTTGGTTGTACAAAAGAGCTAAACTCCTTCCCCAGTAACCGCCTCAGGGAACCGAGGGATCAATGGATGTGACACAGAGAGGAAGAACCCACTCTCTGGTGGCCCGTGACCAGGGTCCCCCTCACTCGGCAGCGGGACATCCTTGCCCAACCCCACACAGCTACATACCAGTCTGGGCCTGCTGCTGACAGCGGCTCCCAGTTCTTCCTGGGGGACAAATGCATTTGTACTGGTTGACTCCTTCTACACATGTCCCACCATTCTGACAGAGCTGGCTGGAGCACTCGCTGATGTCTAGGAAAATAAATACTTTTCAGACACAAGTGTGAGTTCTGATTCCAATACAAAGATGGGTGCACTTTGTTCATCACAGTCTGACTCCATCTCTCCCCTCACCTGCCCTTTCCACTGCCCCCACTGCAAGGGCTGGGCAGCCCACCCTCCACTTGGCAGTCCAGGTGCCCTGGCCCACCTAGAGCTCTGCCAGCCAGAGTCACCCATCACCTACCTTGTGCCAAGCACCCAGGCAGAACTGCCCCCCTGCTCTACTCCTCTCTGCCAGCACCAGAGAGGCTGGAACCCCTTTGAAGGGCTCTGTTCAGGGGTTTAGCAAGAGGGAGGGAGGGTGGCCACGGGAACGTGCAGAGATGGGGAAATGCATTGCCTTTCCATTCCTGCCTAGAAGCCCTCCTGTACTGCCAAGTCCTGTGTGACCAGGGAGTCCTGACCATGGACCTGTCCCCAAGGTTGAAAAGGGGACTGTCGTTTCCATGCAAACAACAGTCCTGTGGAAAGGCTATAGGGAGATGCATATTTACAAGTCCAGTAGGTTTTTCTGTGTGGTACTTTGCTTATGTATGCTTTTCTGTCTTCTTCCATTTTCCCACAGCAAACATTTATAAATTTCCTAATTAGGAAAAGATGATATTGAACTCCCCCGCTCCATCTGCATGAATTCCGCAAGCCCGGTTCTAGTGGCAGAGCTCAGGCCCACGGAGCAGGTCTGCGCGTTCACCCAGCTGACCATAGCATTCTGGGAACGAGTCAGGACCATGTTCTTTCCTGCTGTGTCCATTGACAGGAAGGAAAGGTCCCTGCTCCTCATGAGAACAGCAGCCTCGCGTGGGCGGGTTGGCAGGGACCCCTTCCCTTCAGCCTCCTTGTGACTGTGGTGTCATGTTAGACTGTGGTCTGGGTTCATCATGGGAGGACCCAGACCACGCAGATGCTGCCACCCTGGGAGGAGCCTGTCAACTTGCCAGTAACCTCAGCCTGGCTGCAGCCCCCATTCACTCTGTTTTCAGCTAACTGGCTTTCAGGAATGTGTCTGGAACCAGGACACACAGAGCCACAGGGCTTGGAGTTCCCGTCTGTGCCTGCAGTCCGGCTCCATCATTCCTCTCGGGCTGACCACAGGGCTGTGAGATGGGCACAGAGCCCAGTGTGGACACTGGTATCTTTCAGTCTGGCCCCAGTGGGGAAGGCACTGGGCCTGGCAGCACCTGGATGGGGGGTGGGGTCGGCTGGGGGTTGTGTCCCAGGCATCTGGGCGCTGTTTCCCGCTTGGATCTCATGGACCAGCGTTTTCGTTTCTTTACAGGCTCCACACAGATGCTTTCTTCCTTATGTTGATGGGCCGTTGGGGGCATGTGGTGGCCCGATGCCCTGTACTGGCACCCCTCTGAGCCCTGATGGAAGTATACTTTTCATCATATCATGTCTGTTCTGAGCAGTGGCACTTATTAATTAAGTGCATGGTGACTTCAGAGCTGTAAAGAGGGCCCTGGAGAGGCTGGGGGCTGGGGGTGGGAGCTGGCAAGCCAGAAACATGGTGGCCTTGCTGTCCCAAGCCAAGATCATCGTTTCACATGCGTATTCTTATTCCTTGTCCTTTCATTTCCAGTTCTTTCTTGTGTCCTGTTATCTCATTTCAAACTATCATTTCTCTAGTCACCTCATTTCTGAGGTTTTTAAGGTTCATTTATCCATCCTTCCTTGGATTTCATCTTGTAAACATTTCTTGCAACTGGCTTGGAAATATTGGGTTGTCGGAAAAGTCATGATGCATTTTTGCAACGAAAAACAGAAAAAATACGTCATGACTTTTCTGACAGCCCAATATTTACAGCTTCCACATGTTTGATGGGCAGGTCTTGCTGGCGTTTCTTCAATGTCTGTAGACTTTATTGTGTTGGAGTTTTTTTTTTTGTTGTTTTTTTTTTCAATAGTGCATCCAGGGTTTCCTATTACTCATACCCAGGGGACATGGCTTTCCTGTACAGCTTTTCTAACACCTGCCCCCTGTCTCCCAGTTCTGTTGTTTACGGTGTGGCTTAGCCCAGCCCCTTCCAATCCCCCCATTTCTCTACCATTTCCACCAATTTTCCTTTTTGGGCTCAATATGGATTCTCCTCCTGTAGTGTCTCCAATATTGGGGCTTGTCCTGGAATGTTCTGTGAGTTCCTAGGGGCCAGACTGCTCCAGACCCGGAAGCTTCCTATTGAACAGATGAGCTCACACCTGAGAAGACCGGCTCTGGGAGGCCAGTGCTGACACACAGCCTAACAAAACGATTCGACTTAAAAGAAAAAGAAATCCTTTAGGCATCATCCAGACAAATGACCAAGATACTCCTAGTGGCAGCAAGTGCACCTATTAAAATGGAAGACATGTGAGAACACATTTAAGACACTCAAAGAAAGAAATGTGAGACAGGAATTTTATGAGGTGTGATAAAAAAATATGGTGAATGTTTAAATAAAAAAAATTTATTACAGTAAAAGATACATTGCCATTCATCCCCCTAAAAGTACTCCCCCTTACTTCAAAAACACTTATCCCATTGTTCTTGCCACTTTTTGAAGCAGTTCTGGAAGTCCTCTTTTGTGAGGGTCTTTACTTCAGCCTCCATCATGAGAATGCTCCTTGTTATACAGAGCTTCTGGTACGGCAATTTCTGTCAAATAAAAACATTATGGTGTGTCCTCATCTACCTTATTCACTGGATCTAGCACCATGTGACTTCTGGCTCTTCCCCAAAGTCAAAATGACCATAAATGGTAAACATTTTGAATCGACTCAGGACATCGAGGCAGCCACGACAGTGCAACTAAAGACACTCATGAAAGAGGACTTTCAGAACTGCTTCAGAAAGTGGCAAGAATGATGGGATAAGTGTGTTTGAAGAGAGGGGGAGTATACTGAGGGGGTTTAATGGTGATGTGTCTTTTACTGTAATACATTTTTCAAATTTAAACATTCACTGTACTTTGTGATCATACCTCGTATGTCCAATCATTATGACACCCAGCACTAAAGCTGCACACTTTTGGAAAGTGTGAGGACTCAGGGCATTGCCCCGGGTTCCTTTGGAGGAGCTGACTACAGAGACATCTGCATGCAGACAGTGGTGATATCACCAGGGCGCAGCATCGCAAGGACAGAGGATAACAGCAGGGACTCCCTGTTAGAAGGCTATACCACTGTCTTGCCCAAACAAAACAAAAATGTCACCTGAGTGTGGCCAAGGCTCTGGAATCAACGGCACAAACTTGTAAGGTAGGTGAGCCCTGGAGGTGAGCCAACAGCGACCCGACTGCAGTCAGCACGGGCGTTGGGAAGAGCAGTTAAGCATGTATCCTTTGGGTTCTCATCACAAGGAGAAACCGTTTTTTCTTTTTTGGCATCCGTATGAGATGATGGAGCTCTTCCAGGGTGCAGGGTGAACACAGATACCAGCATGTCCCCTGGTGCGTCTGCATGTCACAAGGCTTGTGTTTTCTGGCTGGTTCCCAGCTGGTCTGAGAGCTGGCACCTGTAACCACCCTTCAAACCCTGTTGTTCTGGGGAGATGGGAAACAAAGTCTTGACCCATGAGAGGGGCTGGTTGTCCCGTGCTTCTTAGGTCAACCCACGCTCATCTGAATAGATATTCCTGTATGTTTTCAAATTATTTATGCATTTAAAGTCCTCTTTCTACAGCTCTTCACAACCTACTTATTTATGTAATATCTGCATTTCCCCTTCTACTCTTGGGCTAAAATAATGCACACTGTGCCCTAGCAGACGTCCATGAGCCCTGCCCTGAAAATGACTGGTGTGCTTGAAGTTGCGACCCTGTTTTTGAAAAGCCAATGCGTGATGTGTGCCAAGTCTGCTTTTCCTCAACAGCAAGAAAGTAGTGTTTTCAAGCCCAGCACAGAGAGAAGACAAACTTGTCATGTCTCGTCTCACCCAGTGGTCTCTCCTGGAGTTTGTCCACACCAAGTCCCAAAACAGACACAAGGGACACCTGAGGAATGTCCTGGACCATGCAGGTCACTAACAACCTCACGAACTACAGCCCTGGAAGGGAGCAGCCACAGGGCACATTTCCATGCCATGCTTCCTTCATGTTCTTCCCCCCATTGTCAGGAAGAGCAGAGTGACTGTTGAGGACCAGACTCTGGGGTCAGAGTATTTGGGTGTGAGTCAGCTCAGCCTGTCCTCTGCTGTGTGGCCTTGGGCAAGTTCCTTCATCTCTGTGCCTCAGATCTGCAGTTGGGGAACGGTGGAAAATGAGGGTCTCAAGGAATGGCCCTTTGTCCCCAGCAGTACCCTGCTGGGCTGTGACAGGTACAGCGGGGGTTGGGGGGAGACCAACCTGTGCAGTGGGGCTCTGCCCCCGTCCACGTGCCGTTGTGGAGACATACCACACTGCTGGGCCCAACCAGCCGGAACCCGGGGTTGCAGGTAAAGTGGACTTCATGATCCACTAAGTACTTGCTTCCGAACTTCCTGCCATCCAGAGGGGCCTTCAGAGCAGGACAAGACACTGCAGGGAGAAAAAGGACGATCACAGCCCTCAGACAGCACTGCCAATCACCAGGCCTCCAGTCATCAGGCCTCTGTTGAATGCCTCCTCCAGGCTGTGCGCCATTTTAAACGCTGGGTCTCACTGAGTCCTCAGAGAGTGCTTGGCCACAGGTGATGGCTGCCCACTCAGTGAATGATGAGAGCCTGAGTGCTGTGCGAGGCCACTGCGGGGGAAGATTGGGGTGGACTCCCACAGCTGCACTAACCACCCACCACTCTGTCCCTCAGAGCTCCAGGTGGGGCTTAGCCCCACCTCCAGACCCTTCATCTGATCCTCCCTCTGCCCGGAATGTTCTCTTCACAGAGTACCCCAGCTCTGGCTCCTCCTCACTTGTGTGTCTCCACTCGAACGCCACCCCCTCCCAGAGAGTTCTCCACCACCAGAACTCACTAACACCTCCTGGGGCACCGTGAGTCTCTTTGCTTCCTTCCTAGAGTGGTGACCACTGGGGGCATCTTGTTTATTTCCACACCTGGACTGGTCCCTGCTGCGGGCCCGGCCCAGCCCAGCACCTGCCCTAGTGAGCACCCAGTCAATAATCCCTGAACACATGAATGAATGGCAAACCATCGATTGTGTTCTTACCATGTGCTAGGCATGATACTAGTGAACAAAACCCAGCTGTCAGGAAGCCCCTTCTAGCAGGGGAGGTAGTCGGTAACCAAGACCCAGGAGCAGGTAGCAGAGTGAGATAAGAGGTGACAGTGTCCATAGCAAATAGAGTAGGGGGTAGTGCTGGGGGCACAGTGAGGGGTACAGCTGTGCACGTGCAGGTCAGAGAGGCCTCACCGGGGACAAGATTGAAGATGATGGAGGCATAACCTCACAGAGTTGGGGAGGACAGAGGGGACAAGCCAGTGCAAGCATGCCTGGCAGGTCTGAGGAATATCAAGGGGACCACTGCCAAGGGGGAAAGGAGTGGGGTCTCCTTAGGGTGAGAAATCTTAAAACCCTCAAAAAACCACCTGCTGGAGCAACTCACAGGTAAATTGTATCTGCACATAGTTTGTGCTCAATGAATGTTAGGACACAGATCAATTAAAAATCAGTTTGCACTCACTTCCCAAATGGGAACCAAAGACCTCTGCCTGGTGGATGGTGTGTCCCATGGACAGCATGCCCCATAGCTGGTTCATTTCACCACAAGCACATCCCAGTGAGCACAGGTCACCTTCCACAATGAGGTTAATATGTAAGGAATGAGGTAAGCAGGGACACAACCCTGGCGATGCGCGTTCGTGGGTGGGATGAGGCTGCCTGGACAAGCCCCAAAGCTGATCTGTTGTGACGGTCTCAAGACGGAAAGGCTGGGAAATAGAAGAGAGCTACTTAGGAGAGAAAGAGGAAGGCTGAAGATTCTGCAGGATGAGAAAGGATTCCTCTCGATCCAGCAAATGCCCTTTAAAACAAAACCAGCAAAAGACAATTTTCCCATGACCTATAGCTTGGTCTGGGGTGAGTTCCTGGCCCAGGACACAGGCCCAGCCCCTCTTCTGCAGCAGGGATCCTGGCAGCTGCCCATGCCCATGTCCAACACACGGAGAGACAGAATGCAAGGTTGCAGTTGTTTACAAGGAGAACTTGCCACTTAAAAACATTCTATGTGGTTCAAGGAAGAAAGCCCCTAAATCTGGAGCTAAGAGGATTTGTGATTTAACACTAGCGGACAGAGGCCTCTGACACGGCCAGCCAGTTCTATAAATGACCTCTGACCAGTTCTTCTTACAAACTCCCAGGGGCTGCAAGCTGCTCTGACCCCATAAACACAAAGAGGGCCTGTGGGGTTGGGCCTCTAGCAGGAAAAAAACCCTTCATCTGGCACCTGCTACTGCTAAGTCACTTCTCTTGGCCTCGGTTTCCCCATCTGTAGCCACAGGGTGATGCCGTGCCTTCCTCTTGGGGTCCGGCTATGATGAGCCTGCAGAGCTGGGCCCCACCATGCTTGGGGCAGTACTGGCGGTCTGGCTGGAGGTCCAGCTCTGCCCCGAGGAGCCAAGAAATCCCGTCGGCTGATGCTGTTGAGACACTGGGTTTGACACCATCACCTCTAGAATGGGAAATTCAGCACCCTCCTTGGGAACTTCATGTCTCACCACCAAGAGTGCCCTCCATAATGGGTCTTCTGTGGGTAAATGATGTCAGATACCCCACAGGTTTAGGCCTTAGAGCACGAAGACCACCCCTGCCCCATGGCCTCAGCAGAGGCCAGAGGAGATCCTACTGCCCACTTCTGGCCCTTGGCAGTATGAAAGCCATTACTGGGACAAGCAGGAGGACACCCCAGTGTCTGTCAGAGCACACATGCCCTCAACAGCCCCTCCTGCCCACCCCACTGGCACTAACGGGGACTGCTGCTGGAGGCCTAGTGTTCACTGCAGCCGGCATTGTTCATGCGCCCGGCGTGCCACATTGGAGCAGACGGTAATGGTGGGGACATCGTGTGTGTCCAGGGAGGGTGTGTATGTGGGAACTCTCTGTGCTTTTCATATAATGTTGCTGTGAAAGTAACACTGCTCTGAAAAGTAGTCTGTTACATTTTTTTAAAAACCCAAACTGGAGCCTACTGGTGTCTACCTGGGTGGGGACAGAGTAGGGAGAAGCAGGTCCTGCTCTGAAAGTGGTGCCTCTCGAAGATTCTGTGATGATAGCCTGCAGACGTGAGCACTGTGAGGTCTCAACTGCAAAGTCTAGGAGGAAGCGGGTGACCATCAAGGGTGACCACAGGCAAAGGGCCTGAGTGCCCTATGCCTAGTGGTGAGGGCATGGGGACGCACCTGGGGGGGTGTCTGGGCCCACTCTGCTCACGGAGCCCTGCAGCGCGGCCAGCCGGCTCCTCACGCTGCGGACACCCTCGGCGAAGCGCGTCTCCTGCGCCTTGAGCAGCTGCTGCAACTGGCGGATGGCCGTGAGGAGCTGCTGCTTGTTGACACAGTTCTGGGGAGAGAAACATCACCGCATGTTCACTCTGGGTGTCCAGAAGATGCCCAGACCCCTGGGCCCAACAGGGTGATGTGGACATGGCCTTGGGCATCCTCTCCTGCCCAGATCTCCCGCTGGACAGCAACTGCTGTCAAGTGGGGTCAATGGCCCCAACCACACATCTCATACCCCCAGTTCACCTTCCATGAAAGCAAAACCCCCATGTTCAGAGCAGAGAGCAAAATGGATGACCTAAACGACTGGGTGGGGTGAGCGATGATGTATCCCCAAGGGCGTGTAATCAGTAGTCTGTCACTCCTACACACTCCACAAGTCTTCACTGAGTAATGCTGTGAACCTGGGCACCGGTGAACTTTTCATTTCTCTCACCTCTTGGGGATTTTTAAAAGGAGATGAGTGACAAAACCTACAAAACAGGCAAAACAGGAATGCCCCCATGGTTCCCATGCTTTTAAAAATGTAACAGGGCAAATAAGAAAAAAGCTCAGAGTTCAGGAAGTATTCAGTAAGAGTCAACACACAGTTCTGGGGATGTTTTAAAAGCTTAAAAAACAGAAAAAGGTGCTGATGCTCATGCTGATAAAGAGTAACTTAAAACGACACCCAACTTCATGCTTCGTGATGGGAATCTAAGGTTTCTAGTCTCCATTGCCTGTAAAAAGCAGAATATGACAAGGAGGAAGGGAGGGGTACATCCAGGGGGCCAGGGTAGGGCCTTGGGGGCTGTGTTTTACCTCAGCAGGCAGCACCTGACCTGAGCATGTTACCTGCTCCAGATGAAGGAGAACATCAAGAAGATAATGACGGTTATCTCTAGGGACAGGCTTAATGATTGTTCTTCATTGTATTTTATTTATTTATTTATTTTATTTTATTTTTTTTATATTTGAGGGCAGTGTCACCAGCCCTCATATGTGAGACCCGAACCGGGACCGCTGGCTTCCCAAGCCAGTGCTTAACCACCGTGCCACTCGGCCGGCCCTTCATTTTATTTTTTATACTTAATTTTTTTTCTATAATGAGCATCAGTTTTATCATTTAATCTTTTTCTAAAAGAGCAGCAGGGCAGTTGGGAATCACGGGGCTTCCAGCCTGGCCAACACGGTGGGGACAGGCACCAATGCTGTCCCAGGGAACCAACAGGCCACCATGGAGCCACGAAGTCACCTTGGAGACTTCACTAAACAGATGAGTCACTGGCCTGATTCAACATCTGCTTTTGATAAAGCTGAATCCCCAGTTGCCCCTGGAACTCACCAACCAGTGGGGGCTCATTGGCCTTCACCCTGACTGGGCCTGGCCCCAAACACAGCTGCTGGGAAGAGAAGTTTGTTTCTTCCTCCCCACTTCACCCTGTGTGGTCCCTTCCATTCAGGCCTGGGCCCCCGGGGCAGTGGCCTCCTGCAGTCCCCTACCTGCCCAGCGCTGCACAGTCATCCCACCCAGACCTCATTTCCCACACCCACGTCCCCACCCTTTAAAAAAAAAAAACCACCAAACAGCTGCTTTTATAGATGGCCTCATGGCTTAGGTGTGATTTATGTTTGTTAAGTTCAAAGCCCTCTGCTACTGCAGAGAGGTCTACTGGCTGTAGCAACCCTCCAAAGAGGCCTAGGAATGTGTCTGTCACAGACAGAGACACAGAGGCTGAGAGTCAAAGCCAGGCTGGGAACCCGGCTGACTCCCCCCCGCCACACACACACTCCATCTCAAGCATCAGCGCCCCGCCGGACTGTCCTGCGCCCTGTCTCGTGTGTTCTTCACAGACTCCTGTGGTGAGCAGGCCTGATCCATTTGCATTAATTGGAACTCAATAATCCAAGTGAATTACCCCACAGGAGTGGATTTCTGACTCATGAAAATTTCAGATTGGATGCTAGGGCAGGCAGTGGGAGAGCAGCCGCCTCCCTTTTTCTACAAGCTACCTGCCGGGTTGTGACAGCTGGGAGAGGGCTCCCTGGGCCCAGCTGCCCCAGGGGACTCGGAAGGGCTAAGTTTTGAAATTGGGAAGAGATCAGTGCCAAGCCCTCTGCCAGGTCCCTGTGGGTGGTGACATGGGGCTCCAATAAGTAGAGAAAGGAGCGTGTGTGAAGGGAAAGGGACCCGTGTGCTACTTGTCTGCTGGGCAGCCAAGTGTGTCCAACCCCAGTGCTCCCAGGTCTAGGCACAACCATCCTTTGCTTCCAATGACACTTCCTGGAGCCCTTCTTAACACTCACACTGTGGAAAATGGGTACCAGTTGCTTTCCCCCAAGTGCTCACTCACGGTGACGTGGGCTCATCCAGTCAAAGGGAAAGCCCTTTGGACCAAGCACACGAGGGCCACATCCCAGACAGGGAAGGACACGGAGGGTGTGGGCAGGCTTGCTGTGGGAAGGTCCGGAGGCCTGGCCCATCCCTGCCTTTGACTCACAGGAGTGATTCTAACAGAACATGGTGTGGGGCCGGAAGATCTCTGGAATCCCAGAAATAAACCCATGTGTAGATGGTCAGTTAATCTATGAAAGAAGAAAGAATATACAGTGAGAAATGGACAGCCTCTTCAATCAGTGGCATTGGGAAAACTGGACAGCCACACACAAAAGAGTGAAACTGGGCCCCCATCTTACACAATATGCAAAAATCAACTCAAAATGGATTAAAGATTTGAATGTAAGACCTGAAACCACAAAACCCCTAGAAGAGAACATAGGAAGTGAGCTCCTTGACACTAATATTGGAGATAATTTTTGGAGTGAACATCAAAAAATAAAGGCAACAAAGGCAAAATTAAACAAGTGGGATGACATCAAGTTTGAGGACATCAAACTGAAAAGCTTCTACACAGCAAAGGAAACTATCAACAAAATGAAAAGGCAACCAACTGAATGGGAGAAGATAATTGCAAATAACAGATCAGATAAAGAATTAATATCCAAAATATATAAAGAACTCATACAACTCAATATAAAAAAAATCTGATTAAAAAACAGATGACCTGGACCGGCCAAGTTGCACGGTGGTGAAGTGCTGGCTTGGGACACCAGTGGCCCCGGTTCGGATCCCACATATGAGGGCCAGAGACACTGCCCTCTAAAAAAAACAAACAAACAGATGACCTGAGCATTTTCCAAAGAATACAGATAGATGACCCACAGGTACATGAAAAGCTGCTCAACATCACTAATCATCAGGAAAATGCAAATAAAAAACCATAGTGAGATATCACCTCACACCTGTTAGGACGGTGATTATCAAAAAGACAGGACGTAAGTATTGACAAGGACATTGGTGAAAAGGGAACCCTCATGCACTGTTGATGGGATTGCAAATTGGTGCAGCCACTGTGGAACAATCAGTATGGGGGAATCCTCAAAAAATCAAAATAGAACTACTGTATGACCCAGCAATCCCACCTCTGGGTATTTATCCAAAGGTAATGTAATCACTATCTCAAAAAGATACCTGCACCTCACGTACAATTGCAGTATTATTCATAGCAGCCAAGACGTGGAAATAAGCCAAGTGTCCATTGATGGATGAATGGATAAAGAAGATGTAATATATCTATCTATCTATCTATCTATCTATCTATCTATCTATCTACCTACCTGCCTACCTATCATCTACCTATCTATCATCTATTTAATTCAGCTATAAAAAGGAAGGAAATCCTGCCATTGTGACAAAATGGATGGAGCCTGAGGGCACTGTGCTAAGTAAATTAAGTCAGACAGAAAGAGACAAATTCTGTATGATCTCACTTATATGTGGAATCTAAAAAAGCTGAACTTACAGAAACTGAGAACTGATTAGTGGTTGCCAGAGGCAGGGGTTGGGGGTGGGGAAAATGGGTGAAGGAGATGAAAAGATAAAAAGTCCCAGTTACAAGATAGTAAGTCCTGGGGACTTAAAGTATAGCATGGTGACTGTAGTTAATAATCCATTAACTATTATCCAATCCAAGAAGTACATATTTGAAACTTTCCAAGAAAGCAGATCTTAAAAGTTCTCATCATAATGAACCAACCAACCAAACAAAATAGACGATTTGTAACGAGGTGTGGTGATGGATGATAACTAGACTCACTGTGGTGATCATGTCACAATATAGACAAATGTTGAATTGCAACATTGTACATCTGGAACTAATATAAATTTGTATGTCAATCATAGGTCAATAAAACCAGAAGAAAAAAAAGATCCCAAGGGAAAAAATAAGAAAGGAAGGTCCTTATGGTCTTTGCAAGCCAGCATGCGGGCTGAAGGCCGGTGCCAGGGGGACTGAGAGATTACATGCCTTGTGATATGTCTACTGCACTGTTACTGGTTGGCTCCTTGATCCCAGTGGGAATGGACCCATTGAGAGCCACACTCAGACTCTGTTGCCTGTCCCGGGACTTGGGCACAGGTGTAACTGAGTTCACCTGCACAACTGGTGACAAGACTGAAGTCCTTAGGGACCAGTCAGGTGCTCAAGGGATCTGCATGATGGGCATAAATGGGATCATGGAGGGGACTAAAGACCAGGGCGTGTCCCCTTTTTGAATTGAGAAAGCTTTATCAATTTGCTTGGTCATAAAAATAAAACATGCTCCCTACAAAACATTAAACAAAGAGCCAGTCCCATGACCCGAGACAGCCTGCTAACTTCTGTTCAGTTCTCACTTCCAGATGGGACACACATGCACATGGCACAAGCGCCATCTCACTGGATCACAGGTGGCAGGTCTCCTCAGCTGTCCTGTGGACACTAAGCTGTGGCATTGTTTCACACCAGCCCGCAGAGCAGCACTGCGAGCCTGGGGCCTTAGTTCCACTCCTGTGCTCTTTTCAGGTGGGGAGGATCTACTTGCCCCCCCACCTGTCTGCTCACCTTCCCACGCCCACCCCATCTGCTCTGGGCCATGAGGAGCCCTGTCCTGGGAGTGAACCATTTCCTTCTTTGAAAATGGAGCGTTGAGGATGTTAGCAGGGGTAGGGGAGCTGGGGGGAGGGTTTGCGAGGGGCTGCAAGGGCCTCCAAGGGTGGGGGACAGGAAGCAGGCCAGGCCCTCGGGGGTCACCATTTCAGCCCGTCCCTACCTCAGCAAATGGCTGGTTTGGGGCAGTGCGTTCCCATCTCAGGCACCCGAACCCTGGCTGTATAACCGGATCACAGGCTCCCCTCACCCTTCCGGAGCTGACCCACCCCTTGAGTGAAGGTCAAAGCCACACCTGGGAGGGAAGCCATGTCCCAGAGGCCAACGAAGGGGCGTGTCATGCCCCCACTTTTGCAGGCCTCTTCCAGGGCTCTTGAGGGGCCCTCATTTTCAATATTTTCTCAAAGAGATGCCCTCAGATGGTGTGAATTTCCGTGTCGTCAAAGCCTGGCTCCATGCCTGGCTGATGCCATTGGCAGTAAGGATGAAAAATAGTTTCTGCTTCTTTGGGTTAATAACTTATGTGAAATGGAACCAAGAGAAGACATTCAGTGAAACATTTCCATGTTCAAAGAGAGCAAGACCAAAGCTTACCATTTCTGTCACCAGACTCAGCAAAGGATGGGCGCTTGGTCCAGCTGGACACCAACGGCAGTGTTTGCAGAGAAGGCCTGAGCCAGAGAGACAAGTAGCGACAGACATCACCCCGCCAGCCCTTCCCATGCTGGGGCAGGGGCGGCATGGATGGTACTGGAAGACAGACCAATGCTGAGAGCTGGGGGTAGCGGGCGCTGGTCGTGAGGCACTTGGGAGCCAACAGGCCACAGAAGCATGCTCAGCTGCCCCACGCCACTCCCGGAAATAGCATGTCCATCTTGCCCCATGGTCCCACTTCCTCAGCTGGACCTAATGGACATGCCCAGAGCTCACAGCACTGCCTTGTCCCTGAGCCGGCACACAGTGCGGGGGAAGCGGGGCGTCCAGAGCCATTTTGTATCCAAGACCCTACCTGCTACCTGGGGATGGACGTGTGTTCCCCAGCTCACGCCGTCTCCATGCCCAGGCCTCCTGGCCATTGGGCTCAATGTATAAATGAAGGTTAAGACCCACAGACTGCTCTCAAGGCACCGACGGGAATGGGGTGCATGGGGTGCCTTGAGGCTTCTGTTCTCATATGACCTGGCTCCATGGTCTCCTCACCATGGGAGTCTGCGAACAGTGACTCTTAATGAGAGTCACTTCATGACAGGATGACCCCAAGACCGCAGCAGGCCATCTCCTGAGGTGGTTTCCTGTGGGCCACAGCTCTGAGTCACATCAGCATTTTGCTAATGGGAACACAGATGTTTCAATGCCCTTAAGTCTGTTGGAGGATGGAGCACACTTGCCAAGTGTGTGCCTGCTCGCCAAAGGCCACAGTCCCGGCCTCTGAGTCATGGCGGACGTGCACGTGGCTCTCTCCAGAAGTTATTTCCATTTTAGACCAAGTCACAGGCAGGTTATAAGCCCCTGGACTTCTTTCATCCCAGTGACCTCATGGAGGACGAGAGAAAGTGGGTGCCCCTGTGGCCGTCAGGGTCCCCCAAAGACCAGAATCAGTTGGATGCACAAGGCACACTTTTACATCCAAGAGAGACAGAATGAGAGGGATTCATTTTAAGGACAATGGGGACTGCAAGTTGAAATCTGCAGGTGGCGGCCAGCTGGGACTGAGGCCACAGTTCAAGTCCTGGGCGTCAGGACAGTTCCTGGCTTTTCAGGGCCCTCGGTTTTTTGGACGAGGCTATGCACATTACAGACAGCAACCTGCTTTATGATTTGAGACTCATCTTGTCTAAAAACTACCTTCACAGCAACATCTAGGCTGCCATTTGACCACTTTTCCAGATGCCATGGCCCAGCCCAGGGGACACATGAGATTAACAATCTCGGTTCTGCAGTCAGGACCTCTCTCTGGGACCTGGGCCTAGGGCGCAGGGGTGTTTTGGGTGTTTCTCATGTTAGCTGCCCATAATTCTATATTTACACCCAACCCCCTTTCTTTTTTTTTTTTTTTAAAGATTTTATTGGGGAATTGGGGAAGGGGAACAGACAAGTTGCTGTCTTTTTGTTCTTCAGTCTAGTTGTGGAGGACATTGCTTCACTGGCCCATGTTGGTATTGTCATTGCGCTCTTCCTGGATGAGGCAGATTGGTCGCCGGCCTCTGGATGGTCACTCACAGCAGCTCTTGGCAGCTCACATCAGCTGCCAGCCGTTCACGCTGGCTGCTGGCCACTCACTGTAGCCCATGACAGCCCACTGAGTCTACACCGTCGCCAGGCCTCATAGCAGCCCAGCTCCAGGTGGAGCTGTTGTTAGCTGTAGAGGGCAGTGTCACTGGCCCTCATACGTGGGATCCGAACCGGGGCCGTTGGCATCCCAAAACCAGCTCTTAACCAATGCGCCACTCGGCCAGCCTCCAACCCCCTTTCTTGTCTATGTTTTAAAATGGTCATGGGAGTGATGACAACCATGGGTACCTGGGCACTAACAGCCAGCAGTGTGACTGTACTTCAGAGAAGTCACTCATGAGCTGAGCAAGTTAGCTGTGGGATGTGGCACCAGTATCATGCCTGCTGCACAGGCCACAAAACCAAGCAGTTACTTGGCCATGATGACATCCAGCACTCAAACTCCTGTTCCAGGCCCTGATGTGACAGGATGGCTGACCCACTTTAGAGAGGGGTCTGCAGGACACCCTGCACCCCAAGTTCCACCTCTGCCCACCTCCTGACTCTCTCATTTCACAGCACCCCTTGCTGGCCCTGATGTCCACCGCCAGTCGCCTCCCCCCAGCCCTTCTGCATGCTTCAGGACAGAGGACAAGCTACAGACAACTTGGAACCCCATCACTGAAGGCAGGGTCTGAGCACACACTGGACACCCACGTGAATGAACCACAAGCAGACAGATGGATGAGGACCAAGGGAATACACTAGTGTGGGGCCCAGGACAACCTTGCTCATCTCATACCCAAGCTCACCTGATTCTTTGCCCTGTGTGATGTTCAGCTGACTTCCATTCAGTTGCCAAATTCACCTGCAGACTTGCTGTGCCTTTAATGGCATTAGGGAACATCTCCCCTGATGCCCATCCTTCTGGCCAGTGTGATCTTCCTGCAGGAATTGGGATGAGGGGCTCAGAGGAGGCCCCAGTTTGCTCACACCTGTCTCGGTTCCCTGCCATGGACACACACAGACATTCCCAGGAACAGTCACACTTGTGCTGTTTGTTTGAGTGTGTGGCACACATGTGTGTGTACGTCCACACGTGATCCGAGATTTGTGTGACTTGTGAAAAGCCACATCTGGATTTTGCCAGAAGGCCGAATCTTCTTTGGTTGACTCCGAGGAGATGGGGGTGAGCAGGTGGGGTTGGTGGGGCGGAGGGCTTGGTCCAGGCAGGATGCATGGGCAAACCCAACGGGAGGAACAAATGACTGCTGTGCACTTGGCCATGGCCTGGGTTCTGGAACCTAAGTCCTTATCTGAAGTAACTAACCTGGAGGGCCATGAAGGCTGAATGAGATAGATTTTCCTGCACTCTCTGAAGAAATGCACCCAGGGTTTCTGGGCAGACAGGCAACCATGCAACTGAAATTGTCCTGTCCTGAACTGTGGCATCTGTGTTCCACCTGCTCTCTGAGTCCCCACTTTCCCACCTACGATCTATGAGGTTGGAGGCCAGACGGTGTCCCTTCCTTGTTTAAACCCAGTAGCGGATCCACAGCCAGGATAATGAAGGCACACTCCTCCCCAGGGAGCTGACAGAGTGCTCACTTCCTGTCGCTGCTGTAACAGATCGACGTGAACTTGGCAACTTGGCACAACACAAAATTATTGTCTGACAGTTCCGCAGGTCAGAAGTCCAACACAGGTGTCACTGGGCTAAAATCAAGGTACAATTCCCAGGTTTTAGGGTAAGAACACAGATATCTGGGGGGCATTACTATGCCTACAGAGCCATGTGGGGTCAAGCCCTGCCACCCCCATCTGTGCCCAGGTGAAGAGCCTTCCTCTCTACACTGGGCTTAGTATTTGAACCCTCTGTTTCTCCTCACACCTCAGCAAGGCCGTTTCTACCTCAGGACCTTTGCACTGGCTGTTTCCTCTGCCCAGAAAATCTGCCCCTAGTCCTTGAAAGTCAGGCGCCTGTCTTTCCACTTTCACGTGAAGGCACCTTCTCAGAAAGTCCTGGGCCAGCTGAGTGGTGCGGTGGTTGATCGCTGGCTTGGGAAGCCAGCGGCCCCGGTTCGGGTCCCACATATGAGGGCCAGTGACACTGTCCTCAAAAAAAAAAAAAAAGAAAAAAAAGGAAGTCCTGACCGCTTCCTGGCCTCCCTTCAACACAGTGCTCATTCCAGGTTCTACCTTCTGATACTTCTCAGGTGCGTTTTCCATTCCTCTCCCTGTTGGCAGCTATGCTACAGCAGGACCCAGGTCTGCCTTGTCTTCTCTCCCAACATGTACCAAGTGCCCATTGTGGACCTGTTCTTTGCATGCCATTCATCTCCTCCTTCCCACAATCCCATGAGAGGGGAATCTCTGTTATCCCCACTATTCAGAGGAGGAAACTGAGTCACAAGAGGCAGGACCTTGCTCCAGGTCACTCAGCCAGGAGGAGCGGAGGCCAGGACAGGGCCAGGCACTGGCATCTTCTCCACGTGGTACGTTGCCTCCCCAGGCCCAGAACAGCACCGGGGGCAGCCAGACAGCCTGTGGACACAGGTGTGGAGGGAGGCTCCTCCAGGAAGGTAAAACCTCTAATTATGCAATCAGAGAAAAGGCCTAAATTGCAGCAGCCCCAGCTGATACTAACACTGTGTTTTCATACTACTACAGTGTAAATGCCCGCAGCTACTCTCTGTTCCTATTCTGCCTCTAGTATACAGACACCCTGCCTTGGAGCCCAGGGTGGCTTTCTTTCTCTTCTAACCAATCAGAAACAATTTGATTCCCTCAGCTGCTTGGACAGTGCCTGGTACTGTCCTGATCTGTCCTCGGCCCCTGCTGCAGAAACGGGTGAGCAGAGGGTCCAAAGGTAACCTAATTTCCAGCATGAAGACAAGTGTCCAAGTCAGTGGCCAACCGGATGGCAACAGTGGGGCCAAGGGCCAGCTTGGGGACTTCGGAGTCCCTCGAGTTCCTCAGACCTCCACCCACCCTGCAGTCCTAGATGTGAACACTTGCTTGGACGCCCAGCCCCTGGACGCGTTCCTCGGGCCTTACTTCCGGCCACACTGCCAGTGGGGCGCATGCTTTCCTACACACAGGAGACATTAATGAATCATTGCTCAACCTATAGATTTTACTTACTGAAATAGGTAGGTTTGGGACCTGTGAAATTAAAGGTGCTTATTTTTTCTTTAATGAAAATGTGTGTTATGGCCCCGCATGGTTTCTGAGATGCATGTAAGATGCTGGCGAAGGATTTGAAAAGATCTAGAAAGTTCTACCACTCAGGGAGTTGGACCTGATGGCCGCAGGGCTGATAGACACAAGTCCAGCATCCCCACCGTTGTCCCAGTGGGTCAAGGGACTGACCGGCACAGTCAGGGAATGGACAGACACTCCTCCTGGGACAGCTGGCTGGTACACAGGACTGGCAGGCATGTGGGAAGAGAGACAGTGCTCAAGTAGCTCAGGGAGCAGCTACACAGACCAAGATGGCTAGATTGGCTCAGAATCAGTTCCAGTGTCAACAGGATCTTCCAAGGCCAGCTGACTTGGGAGGGCACTGGATCCTGACTACAAGAAGCCAGGCCAACCTGAGAAACCGCATCTCCTTCCCCAGCTGGCCACTCTCAGGCCAGCTGCCCCAGGGAGCAAAGGGGCCTCCACTCTGCTCTGTCAAGGTTGCCATGACAGGACTGGAGCTCCCTTCCTGAAGGTGGCTAGGAAAGGCGGAGAAGCTGGAGGAAGCCCAGACTGCCGGCAAGGCCTCCTTGGCCCATCCTCATGGGATTCCAGGGCCCTGTGAGGGGAGGTTTGCAGAAATCACCACAGGCCTCCGGCCCACACCCACAGCATTGGCAAGGAAACTGCTGCTTTTCCCATGAAGAGGACATCTGCTTTCCCACCTCTTGGCTCTGGGCTGGCCTTGTGACTTGTTTTGGCCAACAGGATTCGGTGGAGGCTCTGTGCCTGTCCCAGGGCACACAGGCAAGGATGATCAGATCCTCACAGATCAACGCCCCTCCTTCTGCACAATCACCTGCTCTCCATCAGCAGGTCACCTACAAAGTAACCCCGGACAGATGTGCTGACAAGGACATTGTCTGGCTTCTGTACCTAATGTCTTGGCATGTGAGGCCTGGCTGCCTTGGGACAGACAGACAGCCCCCTTCTCCCAGGCCGGCCAATAGCTCCAGCTATCAGGCCACCCAATACCCTCCCTGTGCCCGCAGCACACCTCTGATTTGCAAGCCAGCCAGTCCCCTACTTTGTCCACTCTCGCACTTGTGAGACAATAATCGCTCCCCATGCCCAGCAGCCCCCCATCCGAATGGCCCAGGTGCCAGATGGCCAGGGTGGCCCCACACTGACACTCTGCCTAAATTACTCAAGCTAGCCAATTGTCACCTTGTCTTTTTTTTTTGAGGGCAGTTTCACTGGCCCTCATATGTGGGACCCGAACTGGGACCGCTGGCTTTCCAAGCCAGCACTTAACCACTGCGCCACTCAGCCAGCCTCAAATTGTCACCTTGTTAGCCTCTTTCCCTGCCTCACCCACTCCTCCCCACTAAACCCCAGAAAAAACTTTCCAGAAGTTTCGTCCGTCTCTGCCTGCTGGGAGAAAATATCAGTTCACACATCTGAAAAAGAACTTGTATTTTGAATACACAAAAAACATTCAACACTTAACAATAAGAAAAACACCGCATTTAAGTGGGCAGAAGGCTTGGACAGACATTGCACCCCGCAGACTAGCCCTTGGAAAGCTGCCAGCATTGTTAGTCATCAGGGAGATGGCAATAAGAACTGCAGTGAGGTACCACTGACCCTACTAGAATGGACCTGGACAGACAAACCCGGCAGCAGTGAGTGCTGCTGAGGACGCACAGCAGCCCACCTTCAGACACTCCTGGTGGGAGGGAAAAATGACTACTGTGGGACACAGTGCAGCAGTCTCCCACAGCTAAGGCTGCACTGACCGCGGGATTAGCGGCCTCACTCATGGTGTTTACCCAGGAGGAACGAATATTTGCTCTCACACAGAGGGCTGTGTGGGAAGGTTCCAGGTGGCTCCGCAAGCTGGAGCTGGCACCAAAGGCGTTTGGGGGGCACTGATCAACCGCCATCCGCCCACAGAGGAATGCTACTTGGCAATCACGAAGGAACCTGTGTGCTCGGATGCCATGGGAGAATCTCAAAGGCTGTGCTCACTTTGAACAGCCAGGCAGGAGGCTGTGCAATCCTTGACTGCATTTATGTGACACCACTGGGAAGACAAACTATAGAGACGATGAGCCGGTCAGGTTGGGGTGCTGGAACTCTCCTGTATCCTGACCACATATGGGATATAGTTCTATGGTTAAAATCATGGAAATGTGCCCCCAAAACACTTTTCCCATTAACTGTAAAAGGCCCCATATCAAATGGGAGGACACAACCAGAATGATGAGCCTCTAATGAGTGAATCTCCGTGGAATGTGAAATCTTGTGACATCCAATCATGAGGAGAGGTTTTGGGGGAGAGGAAGCCTTCCGAAACACCATGGCCCCCATCACACAGGCAAGGAGGATCAGATCCCCACACTCCTTCAATGTCCCCTCCTTTTGCATGACCACCTGCTCTCCAGCAGCAGGTCACCTACAAAGTGAATCCAGACAGATGTGCTGACAAGGACACAAGTGGAAAGCCATGGAGATCACAGGAGAGTGAATGAGACTGTCCACCCCCATGACACCACTGCTATAGACCCTTGCAGGAAGCAGGCCCCCACTACTTTGTAATGCACATGCGTGTGCATACACACAGACACACTGCAGGTGTGCAGTCACACACACAGGCATGTGCACACACTCACAGACACCTACACACACACACACACACACACACGCATACCTCATGTGTCCCTTGGGCTGTCACCTCATACAATAAGGTGAGCACACCCTGGGAAACAGAGTCCCCCAGGCAGGTGTCCTGTGCCTGGCCCCACCTCTCTGTGGCAGGAGATGGTTTCACAGGTATTGGTCCTTCTCCAAACACTGGCTGAGTGTCCACCAGCCAACAGATCTGGCCCGGGGCTCATCCTGGGTTCAGATCAGGTGAACTCCAGGGACACAAATCACCTCAGGTCCTCATAAGTCCAGTCCTTTGTCTTGTAGAATCTCCCTGCCCCCAGCCCCTTCCTAGGTCCACAGCTTTTAACTTAGATCTCAGACACCTGCTTGATAAAAATCACTAGGGACAATTTTTAAAAATACTGAGCCCTAATCCAGACCAACTGAGTCAGAATCTCTGGGGGAGCCCAGCAAGAGGCTTTCTAGAAGATCCCAGGTGCCCTGATGTGCAGTTGAGGGGTGCCCAGAGATGGCCCAACCTGGTCCGGCTCAGAGCAGCACAGCACAAGGGTGCTCTGTCCACCCCGTGAGCTCCTACTAGGTGTTGGTCACAGCCCCCAGGGCCCTCGAGTGGGGAAGACAGACAGTGACTCAAACCCCACTGCAACGAATCATTACTGTGAGAAGTCCTGCAGAGGTCGGGGAGGAAAACATAGGGCAGGGACCTGTTTAGAGTGGGGTCCGGCAGGCCTCTGAGAAAGGCCACCGACTCAAGAGGCTGGAAGATGAGAAGGAGCCAGGCGAGTGTCCTGAGGCCTTCTTTATGGTCTACCCTCAGACTCCCCAGACAGGCGCTGTGAGAGACCCCTAACCACACAGGACTTTGGGTGAAGGACATTTTCACACAGTAAAGAAGCCAAGATTTGAGGATAACAACTTAGAGAAAGCCTGGATGGGGACAGGTCGCCCAGGAACAGCTTCAGACATCTGACAACTGCCAGGTCTCGCCTGATCTCCAGGTGGCCTGGAGAGACAGCAGAGCCCCCTTAAACCAGAATGGCAGCAGGCGGGCTCCTGGCATCTCCTTGCGCGTCCCGTGCTTCCTCGGCCCCAGCTTGGGGACGCACCTCTTAGGACTTCTGGTCTTGGGTTCTGGCCTGGTGGTGTGTTTTGTAGTCTGCAAAGTGGGTGGGAGACCCCTTTTGTAGTCTGCCTGTTGGGTGGGTTCACTGTGGCCCCAGACGAGGCCCTGCTGCCTGGTATCTGATAGCTTCTCAGGTCAGGCCTGAGTGAGTTCTCTGTTCTGAACCTGCACCCCAGGGGCTTCCAGATGGCCATGGAGGTGCCTGCCTGGTTCAGGGTTCAGGCACCAGTGTCTGTGGGAAGGGAAAGGCCTGGAGACCAAGAAGCAAGACTATGTTTACGCGGCTCCTTCCTGGTTGTGTGACCTTGAGCAAGTCAGTCTCCCTGGGCCTTAGTTCTCTCCCAGGGCTGCTCTGGGAGATACTTAGCAGAGAACCTGCATCCACCAGGGCACAGCAAGTATAGGCAGGCTCCCCACAACCCTTACTGTTACTGATGTGGGCGGTATTGTTGGGGTGCCTGCTGTAAGCACCGGCGCTCTCTGGGCTTGGACCAGAGGCGCACCTGTAGGCGCTGGCTCTGAATTCGGCAATTCAGGTTCAGGAGACGCATTTTTATCTCTATACTCATCTTAATTTTTTTTTTTTTTTTGAGGGCAGTGTCACTGGCCCTCATATGTGGGACCCGAACCGGGGCCGCTGGCTTCCTGAGCCAGTGCTTAACCATTGCGCCACTTGGCCGGCCCTACTCATCTTAATTTTAACCATCGGTTCGTACTGGTTAATATAAAAGTGAGTCTGGTCAAATAAATAAACCCAGAGAGACTCCAACACATAGAAACAGAAGGAGGGAACGTGAACAGCGAGCTGCGAGCGGCTGGGAAGGGCAGCCACCGTGGGAAAGTCACGGACGGGGCGCCCCGAGTTAGCACGAGATAGGAAACTGGAGGGCGGGGACACTGGCCCAGCTGCTGACCAGCCCCTCTCATGGGTACCCAGGAGAGACCACTGTCAGTTTCAAACCCCTGGGAGACCTCCCCGCAACCCTGACCCCCGCGGACCCGGGTGCACTGTGAGCAGCGGTCCCGGAGCCGCCAGCGGTGCGTCTAGAGGACGCGGGTCCCGCGCCTGTCGCTGAAACCAGAGCCTAGCTCCATATCGCTCCAGTGGAGCGTGGTTCAGGTCCTGCGCACCGGCCGAGAGGCGGGGGACACTGAGCTGGGCACTGACCTGGGCACCGAGCTGCGCGGGGCTGGCGACTAGCAGCTGCAGCAGTAGGAAGAGAGCGCAGGGGCTGCGGGGCCGCATCTCGCCGGTCCGGACCTCTGCCTGGGAGGGAACAAGGCTGTCCGCCTCCTGTCGAATGTGTCCAACCCTCTGGGTCAGGGAGGCGGGAGCGCAGCCGGCCGCCCCAGAGCGGAGGGGAATGCAGCGCAGGCCGGTCCGTGCGCAGCCTGGGGCGCCTGCGACCACCGGAGTCCACGGTCCGGCGGGGCGGGGCGGGGTGGAGGTGGGGGGAGTGGCGCCGGCCCCCGGGCCTGGGAGAAGGAGGGGCCTCCCGGCCAGGAATGCGCTTGGAGCGCGCCCAGCCCGGCCCCGGAGGCTGCGCGATGCCAAGACCAGGATGGCGGGAGTCCCCAGGGTACCCCGGGGAGGGCAGCCTAGACAGGCCGCATAAGAGCGGGAGGCCTCGTGACCAGCCCCTTCCCAGCCGGGGAGACTGAGGCTGACACCCCCCAGCAGCAAGTGGCAGAGCGCGACTCTCACCCATGCCTGTCCACTCCATAGCCACGAACGGACAGTGGCTGGGAAATGGCTTCACAAACTCGACAGGAGTCAGACTAAGTTCCCCATCCGAGCAGACCAGTGTTCTAAATAATGCGTGGGGGTACGGGGACACCCATGCACTAGAACTAGGAACCTATAATCTCTCACCCACCAGACGGAAGGGGAAAATCTAAAATGGAGGCTGACTATGGGGACACTGGACGTCTTGCTCAGTGGGTGGGAAATAGCGCCCGACAGGGCAGACGCCAGCAGCCCAAGTCCCCTACACCTGGGGGCTGTGGGAGGAACCCGATGCCCCACCCCCGCGCGCTCCTGGAAAGCATAATCTATTCTTACTGGAAAATGTCTGCAGAAGGCACAGCTGCAGATGGCACGGCGCACACCAAGCGTGCCACGCCTCAAATCTAGTCCTCCTTCGCAGGTCACTCAGCAAAGCAGAGCCCTCTCCCAGCGCGGCCGGCTGCAGCCTCAGAGAGCGAGCTGTTTCCTGGGAAGCGAAGGAGAAGGGACGTTGGAATTCCCTGGAAATGCGGCCTCCTGAGCTTCACTACCCAGGGAACCCTGGTGGGCCTCTCCTGGCCACCTTCCTGCCAGAGGAAGTGGGCGGCCCCCGTAAGCCACTTTGCATTCCTGGTGAGAGACTGCTGCTCCCGTCCAGGTGCAGGGGGCCAGGCAGCCCACAGAGATGGTGGTTTTCTGCCTCAATCTCCGTGCATTTGCTGCCTGTCCCCAAGCCAGTGTCCACCTTGCTCTCTGTACCCTCTCACCCCACTAGTGAAAGGTTTCCTTGTGGCCAGTGTGGCCGTGCTTATCCCATATTGTGTTTATCTGGCAACCTCCCCTGGGAGGCCAAGCAGCTGGGACCAGGCACTCTCCAGGGCTCATAAAGCTGGAACAGGCGGTTTCACCGGTGCGGAGACTGGAGAGGCACGGCTGGGTGCCTTGGCCGTGTGTGCAAACTCTGGCCTCAGGCCCCAGGGGGAAGGCTGCCTTCAACTTCATCCCATCTTTCTCTAAAACACACCATCACAGGACTTCAGGAATATTATTTTCAGAAACTGAGGTTTGGGGGGTCTGGGGTGTTCATTTTTTGTTGTTGTTGTTGTTTTGGTTTTCCTATTTACTATTTGTTAGATGAAACTTCTTATGTGGTTACTTAGGTCTCTGAGTTTGTAGGGCCTGTCATGCTGGCCTCCCCTGAGCTTGTGGTTTAATACGTGACTCCTTTTCATCCACCCTTGTTTCCTCTATATTTGGTTTTCAAGACAATATTCTTGAGTATTGAGGGACTGTGGGTGTCTACGCATATAAAGAAAATGTTTTTAAATGTCGTGGCAGAGTCAGTTGCCATCTCTTGGACTCCATGCACTCTCTGCCCGCATGTCCTTGTGTAATGTGGGGATGCAAAACAAGACAGGAGGATTTGCTGTGGAAATGTAAGAGCTGACCGGAATTGGCACCCAGGCCGGAACAGCCATTCTGCAGGGACCTCTGGTCCCAGGTGGTCCACGGTGAGTCACATTCTTACTCTTTGGGTTCCATAGGCTTCTCTCGACTTACTTGTGGCCGAATCCTGCCTGATGGCTTGTTTGGGGCCGCTTCTCTGCCTTTACCTCCTTCAGCCCACATCCATCTGTGCTTCTAAATGTCATCAGTCCCCACTGAGCACCTCCAAAGCTGGCAGGAGCAGAGCCCCGTGTGTCAGCCTGCGGCAGAATGACAGGTAGCCGAGCAGGAGTGCAGTTTACTTGTCACACAAACTCTTGCGGAGCGTAACTCGGGCACGGCCTTGTGCCAGGGGCTGTGCTGTGCTGCCACACATGTCTAGAGGCCCCATCAACAAAACAGTGCTGTCCTGTGTTGAACTTTGAAGAGACTGTCTGCCCATGTATGATGTCATGACAGCTAGGAGAGACATTTCCCCCTAGAGAACCGTTTCCAGTTTCATAAAATGAGAACCTATAGGAAAACATTTACTTGTGCCATGATTAAAGACCAAACCCCGTTGCCATATGCCAAAAGGAGAACATTGAGAATCCATGAATGGCATTCCAGATGCCTCTGGAAGTGGCAGAGTAGTGGGTACAGTCAAGGATACACAGCCCTTGAACTGGGTCAAATCTACCCCCACATGCAGCTGGTGTGGCCTTGCAAGTCTCCAAATCTTTGCAGACCTCTGTTTCTTCATCCATGTAATGGGAAGAGTATTTATCTGAAGAATTATTATGAAGTTTCAAAATATCTCACAGTGCTCCACACATAGTAGGCGCTTAGTTAAGGGGGTTTTGCCTGCACTGACTCTGAGAATCCTTCATATGGGGACAACCTAAGAAGGGAACCAACATTTCTCGACCATCTACTGTAGACTAGACTCTCTGCTAAGTGTTCTCATTTGTTCCCTCACAACAACCCAGCAAATGGGTCCCTTTTTACCCTATTTTGTGGGTTGGGAAACTGAGACTTCAGCAAGTCACCTGAGCTCAGACATCACGGTGGTAGTTGGGGGAACAGGTTGATGCTTGGGTGTGTGGTGGGGAGCTTGCTGTTGGCGGCGCCAGGCTGCTGTGCTCCCTGGCCCTCCTGGATAGTCCCCAAGGCCGATATGTCAGAATTAGTTTCAGGAGCAAACTCCAGGGCACACTGTGGCTGTAAGCTGAATTACAACTGTACATCTTAGGTCCAATTACAGTGACGTCCGAGGAACTGTTGGAAGTGATTCCTGGGTCCAGCATTGTTCGAAATGGAGCAGCTTTGCCAGGTGACTCTATTTGCCCCTCAGATGCTCTTTGCCCCCTAGGCCAATCTGTATGGACCATATCAAAAGGTGAGTATGCCCTCTGTCCTCTGGTTGGGCGTGGCCAGTGGGGAGGCCCAGTGGGAGAGCAGTTGGATGAGGGTGACATCATAAGGTTGAGTCAAGCTGGCTGTGTCCCTTGATAGATCATTGCCCATCTCAAGGTGACCAGTTCTCTACACTCTCTCCTTCTGGAATCCAGCGGCCACCCTCCCTCTCATCCTCTCAGGTCTCTAGGTAGTAACAGTGCCTGCGTTAGTGGCACTGGGATAGGGTGTTCCCTGTTTGGTACTTCTAAGTCCTGTCTACGCCTTTGTAAAGAAGTTCTTTTCAAATTATCCTCATTTGAGCAAGCCTTCTCTTGGTTTTTCACTGATAGAGCGACCATCAGCAATAAGTCGAAATATTTTTTGCCTTGAAATTGTGGCTGTCACAAGAAATGAGGTGAAATACACACTTGACTGAGCTTATACACATACTGTCTGGGGGAGGCACTGAGAGGATATTGACTACCCAACACCATCAGAATTTTGTTCAGGGTGGTAACACACCCCGTTAAAAATACTGCCCCCCACACCTCTTCAGACTTCCCTACAGTTCAGACTCCCTCAGTTCAGACCCTGTGTAACCTACTTCTGGCTCATGAGATGTAAGTGAAGTCTAGTGGGTGGAACGTCTGGTGAGATTTCCTGTTTACTCATTTATTATAGGCATGTTTTCCTTTAGGTCCTTGACCATAGGTCCTTTTAGAATCTTTGACTGATAATTCACCACCTGCTCTCTTCTCAGGGTCATTCTGAGACTGCCTTCTGAGGATGGGTCTTTCTGGTTTATGGTATGTCCAGTTATTTTTGGTTGCATCCATGGATTGTAAAAGACATCTTATAGATACTCTTTATTCCATTATGTTACTCTGAATATCATTTTAAATATGAGATGTGATTCACATACCATAAAATTTACCATGTTAAAGGGTACCATACAATGGTGTTTAGAATATTCATAAAATCGTGCAACCATCCCCACTAATTCCAGAACACTTCATCACCACAAACAGAAGCCCCATACCCATTAGCAGTCATTCCCTATCCCTTCATCCCTTCAACACCTGGCAACAACTAATTTACTTCGTTTTAATGGATTTATCTGTTCTGGACATTTTGTAAAAATAGAATCATATAATATGTGGCTTTTTGTGACTGCCCTCTTTCACTTAGCATAATATTTTCAAGGCTCATCCATGTTGTAGTGTGTGTCAGCACTTCATGCCGTTTTACGGCTGATTAGTATTCCATTGTATGGATTTATCATGTTTCATTTAGTCATTTGCCAGTTGATGGACACTTGGGTTGTTTCCAACTTGTGGCTGTTATGAATACTGCTGCTGTGACCATGTGTGTAAGCACACATTTTCATTTCTCTCAGGTGAATACCTAGAAGTGGAATTACTGAGTCACGTGGTAACTCTTTGATCACTTGATGAACTGACAGACTTTTCCAGAGTGGTTGTGCCATCTTACATTCCTGACAGCAATTTATAACGGTTCCAATTTATCTACATCCTCAGCAACACTAGTGATTCCCCTTTTTCAGAATGAATGAAAAGGAGTATAATTATCATAGCTATTTTAGTGGGGATGAAGCTATATTGTGGTTGTAATTTGCATTTCCCTGATCACTAGTGATATAGAGCATCTATGTGCTTACTGACCAGTTGTTTATCTTCCTTGGGGAAATGTCTACTTGTCTTTTGCCATTTTTTTTTGGGGGGGGGGGGTGGGTTATTTGTGTTTTTATTATTGAATTGCAGGAGTTCTTTATTTTTTTAAAAATTATTTTAAAAGATTTTATTGGGGAAGTGGGGGAGGGCAACAGCGCTGGGGAACTGGGGAAGGGGAACAGACCAATTGCTGTCCTTTTGTTCTTCAGTCTAGTTGTGGGGGACGTTGCTTCACTGGCCCATGTGGGTATCATCATTGTGTTCTTCTCGGGTGAGGCAGACTTGTTGCCGGCCTCTGGACGGCCACTCACAGCAGCTCTTGGCAGCTCACACCAGCTGCCAGCCGCTCACGCTGGCTGCCGGCCACTCACTGTAGCCCATGGCAGCCACTGCAGCAGGGGCTGCAGCTATGCCGTCCCGAGGACTCACAGCAGCCCAGCTCCAGGTGTAGCTGTTGTTCATCATCTTAGCTGTAGAGGGCAGTGTCACTGGCCCTCATATGTGGGATCCAAACCGGGGCCACTGGTGTCCCAAGCCAGCTCTTAACCAACGAGCCACTCATCCGGCCCATGAGTTCTTTATTTTTTAATTTTTACTTTTTTTTTACAGAAAACTGACTTGATATTTATTAAACTTAGTTTCTCCAACTATGGTTTAGCAAAGGAGTTCTTTATATATTCTGGATACAAGTCCCTTATCATATATATGATTTTTCAAAGATTTTTCTCCCATCTGTGGGTTGACTTTTCACTTTCTTAATGGTGTCCTTTGAAGCACAAAAGGTTTTAATTTTGATGAAGTCCATTTTTTCCCCCTTCTATTGCTCATGCTTTTAATGTCACATCTAAGAATCCTTTGCCTGAAGGACTCTCTGTAGTATCTCTAAATTGCTAGCAACAAATTCTAATTTTTAAAAAAATTTTTTATTCATTTTTGATGCATAGTTTGCCTGTATATAGAATTCTTGGTCGACAGTATTTCTTCCCATTGCCTTTTTGCCCCCAAGGTTTCTGATGACAAATCAGTTTTTAATATTATTGAGTATCCCTTGTATGTGATGGGTCACTTCTCCATTGTTGTTTTAAAAATTCTGTCTCTCTGACTTCTGACAGTTTGATTATGATGTGTGTCAGTGTGGATCTCTATGAGTTTATCCTACTGAGTTTGTTAACCTTTGTGGATGTGTAGATTAAGGCTTGTCATCAAATTCGGGGAATTTTCAGCTATTACATCTTTTACTATTCTTTCTGCCTCTTTCCTTCTCTCTTTTCCCATTGTTTAATAATGTTCCAAAGATCTCTGAGGCTCTGTTCATTTTTCTTTACTCTACTTTTATTCCCCAGAATACATAATCTCAATTGCCCTATTTTCAAGTTCACTGATTTATTCTGCTTGTGTAAAACTGCTGTTGAGCCTCTCTAGTAAAAATTTCACTTCTTATTGTAATTTTCAACAAAAAAGCATTTCCATTTATTTATTTTTATTTTTTAATTTTTTTTTTTGAGGGCAGTGTCACTGGCCCTCATATGTGGGACCCGAACTGGGGCCGCTGGCTTCCCAAGCCAGCGCTTAACCACTGTGCCACTCGGCCAGCCCCCATTTATTTTTTATTTGGTTCAGTTTTATAATTGCTATCTCTTTACTGACATTCTGTACCTGCTAAGACATTATTCTCATACTTTAGTTCTTTAGGCATAGTTTTCTTTAGCTCATTGAACATATTTAGTTGATTGAAGGTTCTTATCTAGGTTAAGTCCAACATGTGGTCTTTCTCAGGAACATTTTATATGGATTATTTTTTGTTCCATGAATTAACCATACTTTTTCGGTGAAAATGGGACATTTTAAGAAATGTAATGTGGCAACTCTGAAAATCAGAATTTTCCTGTCCTCAGGGCTTTTTGCTGTTGCTGTGTGTTGTCATTGTTGCTTGTTTAGTGACTTCTCTGAACTAATTCTGTAAAATCTGTATTATTTGTAAATACATAGCTGCTTAAGTGTGTCTTCAGTTATCTACTGGTCAGCTAATTATTGAATTCCTTAAACTCTTAGAACTATCAAATCTCCTGGTCTTTCTCAAGGTGTGTGTGTGTGTGTGTGTGTGTGTGTGTGTGTGTGTGTGTGTAACCTTCAACACTCATCCAGATGGTTTGTAACTCTGCCTTAGCCTTCACTTCCTGCTCTGTAGTATCTGCTGAGCATGCACAGAGCCCTGTCCATACATTTGGCTTTTTAGATTCTGAGAAGTATGCTGGAGTTTCCCAAAGTCTCTAGGTCATCCCTTTCTTTAGCTTTTCCTTTTAAGTTTTTTTGGTTAGTCTATTGTTTGCCTCAATTGTTATTTATTGCTTCAGGTAGCTGTAACATTGAAACATTTAGCAGCAAATGTGTGTTTTTTTTGTTTTTTTTAAAATAAACATTGCCAAGGAAGAGGATGTTAGTCCTGGGCAAGGTCTGACCTGGGTCAAACAAAGACAAGCCTTTCTAGTGGGGGCTTCTAAGGAAGCACTAGACAAGTGCAATCATGACAATTCCTCGGAAACGAGACTTTGAAGCATCTCCAACTCCACTTTGATCCCTGCAGTGTTGGAAATGTGCATCCTTAGTTTTGAAAGCTACTGCTGAGTCGGGGAACCAAGTAAGGGAGTAGGATGAATTAAAACACCATCAGGGGCCGGCCAAATGGCTCAGTTGGTTAAGAGCTCGCTCAAGAGTGCAAGCTGAGCTCTGAGCAACAGCGGTTCGATGCCAGCCGGAGCTGAGTTGCCGTTAAGCTGCCAACAGGTGGCAGGATGGCTCAGCTAAAAAAAAAAAAAATGTCAACTAAAACACCATCAGTTCTTCTTACCGAAAAGCAGGCATTTTTCTTGAGTAAATGTTCCTTAGGTTGCTGTAAGACTGGTTTATTTCCAGAGTTCCAAAAAGGTTAATTCTGCAAGTTTCTGTGAGGCTTTTTTTTTTTAATGAAAGAACAAATTTTCAGAGGTTCTTAGTCCCCCATTTTCTCTGATGTTACCCCCAAAAGTATTTTAAAACAGGGTTTACAGGGTTGGACTCAAGCTAAACTTTGTCTCCTGTGTTAGCAGAAACACCAGCTCCACGTCTCAGGATAAGTGGGTGTGTGGAGTCTGCACCACACGCACAGTTCATTCAGGGTGAGCCTGTGGACTAGAGGTTTATACCCAGAATGTGGAGCTTTGCTTCTTTGGTTCTCTCACTCAATGACACTTTTACTTTCCAGCTGCTGTGCTTCTACTAATCTCTATCTTTCAGGTCATAAGTAAAATAGCAGGTTTCATGTCTGGGTTTAATCTCCCCACTTGGCACAAACTATGGCCTGCTATCAGAAAAAAAATCATAAAAACGGGAGATTCAGGCAATGCAAGTTTCATGCAAGTTTTGAATAGCTTCCAATGTCTTCCTGCTTTTTGTCTCTCTTCACTGTCTTCAAGCAGTTATTATTTTAATTTTGTCTGGAGTGGTTTGTGGGGAAGGTTGGCCTAATAGCAGGTACTTCATTATCAGAACTTGAAATTCAAAAGTGCAATTTATAATAACAAATTCACTATTTAAAGAAAGCAATTTCGGGCCGGCCGAGTGGCGTGGTGGTTAAGTGCTGGCTTGGGAAGCCAGTGGCCACGGTTCGGGTCCTGCGGGGGACCAGCCTCAGCAGTCCAGGGTTTCCCTCAGGTGGAGACGGCTCAGCGGGGGAGGAAAATAAAGAAGGGAGACAGTGGAGACACCGGGGGAGTTTCAGAGAAGTGTCACACTTTATTGCCAGAGTATGTTCTTTATAGGGATTCTTGACCATTACCTCAATCACATGAGTTTGGTGGTTTCTAGTTCCCAGAATTTACTGTCTTTAATTCCCTATAATTGTTTTCTCCAGGGTACACTGGCCTATTCTATGTTAAGGATTCATGTATTTCTACATATCGCCTAAAGAGTGGTTACCATGACTACCATTATCCCAAATTCCAGTAGCTAGACTTACAGGGTGTATACTAAAAAGACTAGGAGTGGCTATGTTTATGGTAAAAGCATCTAAAATCTATTTCTATGTAAATACAATACTTAGTAGCTAAAGGGAGTCTTAAACATCTTTTGTCCTAGGGCTACACATTTACAATAGAGGGTAGCATCTGTTTCTCAGTCAAAGCTTCATTATCTGTTGCTACAACAATGCACTAGGCAAAGAATTCGAACAAAGCTGTTAACATACTCTATGGTCAGCAAGTGCCTCTTACAGAACTCTCATGGCCTGAAGACTTAATCTTCAAGGAGACCATTCACAGCAGGGCCCTTAGGCAAGTGCATCAGCTTTTCACAGGCAGGGTTTTTGGCCTATGTGCTGTGTCTCAGTTTCCAAGGGGTTTGAGTCCCCAATATCTCAGTTCAGGGGTCCCCTTGGGTTGTAGCCTATTTTAGGGAGTTTCCTTCTCTTTAGGAAATCTTGCCCAGTCGTTGGCTTACACAACCAGCTATCATCAGGGTACCACAGGAACTTGTCACAAATGCAGTGAATGTATTGTCTCCTATAGGAGGAAAGGCACATGGGTTCATAGAGGCAGGAGATATTACATGGTTCACCATAAGGCAGCACCCCTAATATCCAGTGCTGAGCAGGGCAATGTGACCTTGTCAGATGTTGGCTCCTGGCAGGGTCCCACATATGAGGGCCAGTGACACTGCCCTCAAAAAAAAAAAAAAAAAAAAGAAGCAGCAATTTCACAGTTAGTGAAAAAACTAGCTTGTTCATTCTCTTCTTAATATAAATGCTAAAACAATTCTTTGGGAGCAGATATATTAATGCCGCAACTTTCTTTCTTTAAAAAGGGAAGATAACATTTATGGAATAGAATGTTTTATTTTCAGTATGTTCATAGTGCTAAACATAAAACACTGTCATTAACTCTCTGTGCTCTGTGCTCCAAAGAAGTCTCCACTTAACCGAATTAAGCAGCAGAGAATCAGAATGACAGCTGTTTATGGAGAGACAAGAATCTGGAGGCTAGAACAAAAGATGTCGATCACATAAAATTATGTAACAAGGTATAGACTAAGCATGCAAAGCATATTTCAAGTTTGGATGTGAATGTAGCCCTCCTGTGGCACCTCTCTCCCTCTGACCCCGAGGATGCAGAGGTGAGAATAGCAACCTAGGAGACAGGCTTCAGCTCTTCCTGAGGGACCTGGGGCCCCTGAAACTTCATGGCTCCTATTCTCATCTGGATGATGGTCTCGGAAGCCCTATACAGCTTGCAAGTCTTAATCCTGAGACTGGAAATACACCACAAGGATGCATTTTGCCAGTAGGGTGGTACTCTGTGTGTACATTTTTTAAAAAAGTATTTATTTCATCTCTAAATTTGTTTAATGACATTTGGTAAGTAAAAGTCAATTTTTTTTTTTTAAAGATTTTATTGGGGAATTGGGGGAGGGGAACAGCGTTGGGGAATCAGGCAAGGGGAACAGACAAGTTGCTGTCCTTTTGTTCTTCAGTCTAGTTGTGGAGGACGTTGCTTCACTGGCCCATGTTGGTATCGTCATTGCGCTCCTCCTGCATGAGGCAGATCGGTCGTCGGCCTCTGGATGTCGCTCACTGCGGCTATTGGCAGCTCACGCTGACTGCTAGCCGCTCAAGCTGGCTGCCGGCCACTCACTGTAGCCTATGGCAGCCCACTGCAGCAGGGGCTGCAGCCTACACCATCGCGGGGGCTCACAGCCCAGCTCCAGGTGGAGCTGTTGTTAGCTGTAGAGGGCAGTGTCACTGGCCCTCATATGTGGGATCCGAACCAGGGGCCGCTGGTGTCCCAAGCCAGCTCTTAACCAATGTGCCACTCGGCCGGCCCAGTCAATTTGTTTTTTAAAAGCAAAAATTAAACACACAGACACACAGACAGACAGACACACACACACACACACACACACACACACACACACGTTGCTGCTGAAACTCTTGAGACGTTACTCTGGCACCACCTGCTGGAGAACTTCAGAACTGTTATTACATGAACTTTAATTACTTCCCCAGAATGACTTAAAGCAGAGATCAGCAAACTTTTGAGACGGAAGAGCCGCCAGGGGTCAGCAAACTGCGGTTTGTGAGTCACATGTGGCTCCTTGGGTATGTACATGTGGCTCTGAAGTAAAATTGAAAATGAAAATAAAACTATCATAGTTTCATTTATAACATTTTAAAGGATATTATTCACATAATGGTGATTATGTAAAAATATAATGCTGTGAGGGACAGGATTGGCTATTTCAGGGGTTGGCAAACTTTTGAGATGGAACATACCCAAAGAGCCATATGTGGCTTGCGAGCTGCAGTTTGCCGACCCCTGATTTACAGGAAACATGGTTGAAATCATATCCATCTGAATTCAGTACCACACACCAGCCATTAGTAGGAATTTAGGCATGAATTCAGTGTCACTGAAGGGGCAAAGAACTTGCCATGGGTGACTGCATTTTAGCACAGGGAAACAAATCTTAGACTGTGCTGGAATTCCATTGGAGGCATCTGTCAGCTGACCATCACCGCTGCGTCTTTTATCATAACCTTGGCCGTCCTGTGAAGGCCTGTGCACCAGGCAGTTTGGACACATCACCTTACTTAATCCTCTAACAAGCAAGCACATAGTTATTAAATGAAACTTCCTCCTGCCCAGGACCATTACAAGCCTTCAAAGATGCCTTCCAGCAGCATTGCCCCAGCTTGTCACTTGCCAGGAGGGTGACCTGGAGCAAGTTGTATAATCATTGTCTCAGCTTTCTTTCTTTTTTTTTTTTTTTTTTGTATTATTTTTTTGTGTAATTTTTTTTTTTTTTTTTTGAGGGCAGTGTCACTGGCCCTCACATGTGGGACCGAACCAGGGCCGTTGGCTTCCCAAGCCAGGGCTTAACCACCACACCACTCGGCCGGGCCCCTTTTTTTTTTTTTTTTAGCTGAGCCATCCTGCCACCTGTTGGCAGCTCAATGGCAACTCAGCTCGGGCTGGCCTTGAACTGCTGTTGCTCAGAGCTCAGCTTGCACTCTTGAGCGAGCTCTTAACCAACTGAGCCATTCGGCCGGCCCTCAGCTTTCTTATGTATATACTCGTTGGGTGGACCTACCTCATTGGCTACTATGAGACTACAGTGGATAAGACAGTCCATCATCCCAAAATAATCCATGGCAGAAGCCATTAGTTGTTACCTAAACCCATCCCCTCCATTCCTAGAACTAGAATAGCAGCAGGCAAAGAGCTTGTGACATTCCCAGTCTCACTGGCAGTCTGATGTGATCATGTGACTGCGTTTTTGTCAGTGGGATATGCTGAGAAGTGACGGGGACCACTTCCAGGAGAAGTCCAGGCTGAATGAATTGTTTTCTGCTGGACGTGAGGCCCTGGAGATGGTGTCCCACAAGATGGAAATAAACCGTGGGCCCCAAGGGACTGTGTGGAGGAGGCTTGCCCTGCCCACCTCTGTACCCTCCCTAGAACTGCTACATGGTCAAAAAGCACTTCTGTCTGCCTTAACTACTGAACTTCTCTCAGGTTGTGACCACAGCCAAGCTGAACCTAAACAACACTCATCATGCGTGCTATCGTGAGGCATCTCCACTCGGTCCTTCCTCTACTTTGTGTTCCCATGGGTAAGAGTTCACATGTGACTTTGTGTCATATTGTTACAATATGTATTTTCTGCATATTGTATATTCTTCCTAAAAATTTAATGGCTGCAGAGTATTCAGAGTATATAAAGTAGCTGGTTAAAATGTAAGTCACTTTCTACTTTATTGACCTTTGTTTCTAATTTTGCCTATATGCTGAATGCTATAGGAAACATTTTCATGCAGAAGCCTGATTATGTATTTTGAATCATTTTTAAAACCATCAACATTGGCATTATTCACACATTATACACAAATTGTTGAACTTTTCAAAAAGATTGAATCAATTACATAACCATCATTAACGGTGTGCTCATTTCGTAAGACTTTGAAAGCAAAAGGATTTTTACAAATCTATTAATAGTAAAACTTAACCATATTTTGCTGTGTATAATGCACACTTTTTTGCCCAAATCTGTGAGGGAAAATAAGGGTGTATATTATACATGGATAGTACGAATTCCATATCTGTATAAATGTTTTTAATTCTTTTATTTATGCTTGTTAGTTGAAAGTGTAACACTAGAAATCAATAATGATATCCGTATACAAAATAACCTGGAACGGGATCATCAGCAAGTTTGAACTTATGACAAACTTGCAATGATGTAGAGTTCTTGGCCTACTAGGATGCGTAAATATCATAAATTTGTTATTGGTATGTAAAATGTCTTGTACCGTTGATCTGTCCTTGTGTTTTGTAATTATTTGTTACATAAAATTTCTTGTACAATAACACATTAAAAACTAAATGCTAAAATTCCTTTATAATACAAAAAACAAGTACCTAAATGCAAACATAAAAATTTGAACTAAAAAATTAAAACAAGGGCCTGCCGAGTGGCGCGGTGGTTAAGCGCTGGCTTGGGAAGCCAGCGGCCCCGATTCGGGTCCCACATATGAGGGCCAGTGACACTGCCAAGACAGGACAAGATAGGACAGGACAGGACAAGACAAGACAAGACACAAGACAAGACACAAGACAAGACAAGACACGACATGACATGACAAGACAAAGACAAGACAAGAGAAGAGAAGACAAGACAAGACATTAAAACAAAGGTTTTTTTTCCCTGCAAGTTTGGGCCAAAAACATGGGTGTGCATTATACACATAAGTGCATTATACACAGCAAAATACATTATGTCAATTTGATTTAAAAATTTTTCCCCTATCTTTTATTGTGCATTTCTTTGATCACTACTGAGGCTGAACACTTTTCCATTTTATTAATTAGTTGTATCTTGCTTTTAAAAGCTTTATGTCCTACTATCAGCTGGATCCATGTTTCCTGTGGGTTTGCACAATCTAGCACTAATAGATATTATCAAGAGCCAGTTGTCTAAAACTTCAGAAAGCCATTTATTAAAAGGTGGAACAAGGGCTGGCCGAGTGGCTCAGTCGGTTAAGAGTGCGAGCTCTGAACAACAGGGTTGCTGGTTTGATTCCCACATGGGATCAAGCTGAGCTGCCAACAGGTGGCAGGATGGCTCAGATGGTGAGAGCACATGCTCCTAACAAGATTTCCAGTTTGACTCCCACATGGGATAGTGGGCTATGCCCACCCGCATAGATTGAACACTGCACCTTGAACTGAGCGGCTGCGAGCTGCCAACAGGCAGCCCAATGGCGACTGGACTTGGAGCTGAGCTAGCTGCGCCCTCCACAACTAAGATTGAAGGACAACTTGGCTGTTCCCCTCCCCAATTCCCCAACACTGTTCCCCTTCCCCAATTCCCCAATAAAATCTTAAAAAAAAACAACAGTTGGAACAAGGAGATCCAAGATGACGGAGAGATAAACACAGCCTGCGTTCTTTAACGTGTGTACCATTAAAATTACAACTAAATCATAGAACAATCAACCTGGAGAACCATCTGGTCTGGCTGAAGTAACTAAGCCTTATAACTAAGGCTATAAAGAAGAAGCCACATTGAGACTGGTAGGAAGGGTGGAGATGCAAAACAGGCCAGCCCCAAACCTCCAAGTGGTGGCTGAGAATCAGGAGGGATATCTCAACTGCGAAGGTTCCTGCCACCCCTGGCATAGCAAGGGATCCCGGCCCCCACACCAGGCTCCCCAACCTGGAGTACTGGTGCTGTGAAAAGGAGCCCCACACTACCTGGCTGTGAAAAAGTGGGGATTCTAACAAGTTCTGGGTAGGATGGAAGGCTGTGGGAAAGCCAGACATCCTCTTAGATGGTCTGAGCAGACTCACTCATAGGCGCTCACCTTGGGCTCAAGTGGAGGGATGGTGACACGGGGAGTGTCAGAGACATACAGGGTACAGACTGAGTTGTGTGGCTTTGAGAGGAGGGCTGGAGGGCAGTTGGAATTTTCCCTGTGAGAAGTCCTCCTCCTGTGCAGCCAGCAGGCAGGCGCCATGTTGCCTGTGTTGAGCCTGCCACCTATGCTTACGGCCAAATCTGAATCTGATTGGTCTGGTGAGCTCAGAGCTCCATCCTGCTGATCCCTGGGAGCCTGCCTGACACAACTCCCCCAAGACCAGAGGCACTTCTCTGTCAGCTGCCAGCCCTGACCACATTGCACTTTCTTAGAAAACTATCAGAGTCCATGGACCCCAGGTGGGTGGCACTGGCCTCCGTGTGCTCTGAGACTTTTGCTGAGTAGCTTCAGGATCAGCACTGGCACCAAACCACAGTGTACATTAACCTGGTGACCACAACCCTTCCCACTCTAGTGATTCCCTGAGACCCTGCCTCACCCGACTAGAATACTGCACGAGGCTCTATCAGCAGCTTAACCTTAAGGGAGCTGGCAGGTGGCAGCAGGCCTCAGGGTGTCCTGGCTTTTTGTGGCACTACCACAGGCCTGGTACTGGTGACAGATGTCCTCAGTTTGCAGCATGGCCTCTCCCACATGCCTTCAGGTTTAGCACAGGCAGCAAACAGCTGCAGGTTGCTTTGTAGTTCCTACCAGGTACAGTCACAGGCAGTGGGTGACCTGGGCCTATGCCAGAGGCCCTCCCAAGAGGTCCCATAACCAACATGCCTGGAGGTTGGCTCAGACCACAGCAGAGCCCCACAAGCGGCATACCCAAAGGGCTCCAGAGACTGCTGGGGGGAATCCTGCTCAGGGGGATAAGTTCCCCACAGAGCAGTCTGTAAGCTGTGGATATGGCCAAACCCCACAGCAAGTCAGCCTGTGGGTCAATCCCACCCAGTGACATGCCAATAGCAATCAAGGCTCAACTGTAACAGAAGGGCACACACAACCCATACAAGGGACATTCCTGGAGCATGTGGACCAGGTGACGGGAGACTGCATCACAGCCCCAGAGGGCACCTACTACATAAAGCCACGTGACCAAGACTGGGAGACATGACATATCTACCTAACACATAGAAACAAACACAGAGAGGCAGCCAAAAAGAAGAAACAAAGAAATATGTCCCAAATGAAACAACAGGGGAAAACTGTAGAAAAAGAGTTAAATGGAGACAAGCAATCTACCTGATACAGAGTTCAAAACAATGGTTTTATAAAGATGCTCAAGCAATTTAGAACTTCAACAAAGAGAGAGTAAGTATAAAAAAGGACATAGAAACCATAAAAAAAAGTCAGAAGTGAAGAATACGATAACTGAAAAGAAGAATGCACTAGAAGGAAATCAGCAGCAGACTATATGAAGCAGAGGATCAAATCAGCATTTTTGAAGAAAAGGTAGCAAAAACACCCATTCAGAACAGCAAAAGGAAAAAATAATAATAAAAAAAGAGGATAGGGCCGGCCAAGTGGCGCAGTGGTTAAGTGCTGGCTTGGAAAGCCAGTGGCCCCGGTTTGGGTCCCAAGTATGATGAGGGCCAGTGACACTGCCCTCAAAACAAAAAAAAAAAGGATAATTTAAGAGACCTCTGGGACAACATCGATATGTAACAACAGTCACATCATAGGGGTACCAGAAGGAGATGACGAAACACAAGGGATTGACAAGATATTTGAAGAAATAATGACTGAAAACTTTTCTAACGTGGCAAAAGAAACAGATATATATGCCCAGAGTCCCAAACAAAATGAACCCAAACAGGCCCACACCAAGACACATTATAATTCAAATGGCAAAGGTTAAAGAAAAGGAGAGAATCCTAAAAGCAACAAGAGAAGGCAACTAGTACCTTGTACGGCAGCCCCCATAAGTCAGCTGATTTCTCAACAGAAACTTTGCAGGCCAGCAGGGATTGGCATGAATCTTCAACGTGATGAGAAGCAAGAACCTACAACCAAGACTTCTCCACCCAGTAAAGCTATCATTTAGAATAGAAGGACAGACAAAAAGCTTCTCAGACAAGGAAAAGCTAAAGGGGTAACACCAAACGGGTATTACAAGGAATGTTACAGGGATTTTTAATATGGAAAAAAAGATAAAAATTGTGATAATAAAATGGCAATACCTACATATCGATCAATAACTACTTTCAATGTAAATGGATTAAATGATCCACCCAAAGACAGTAGGGCTGAATGGATATGAAAACAAGACCCTTAAACATGATGCCTACCAGATAATCACTTCAGATTGAAAGACACACACAGGCTGAAAATAGGGGATGGAAAAATATATTTCATGAAAATGGAAACAAAATACAAAACAAAACAAAAAAAGCTGGGGTAGCAATACTTATACCAGACAAAATAGTCTTTAAAAAAAAAGGCTATAGGGCCGGCTGAATGGCGCATTGGTTAAGAGCTGGTTTTGGGATGAGAGCGGCCCCAGTTTGGATCCCACATATGAATGCCAGTGACACTACCCTCTACAGATAACAACAGCTCCACCTGGAGCTGGGCTGTGCGAGCCCTGGCGATGGTGTAGGCTGCAGCCCCTGTTGCAGTGGGCTGCCATAGGCTACAGTGAGTAGCCAGCAGCCAGCGTGAGCGGCTGGCAGGCAGCGTGACCTGCCAATAGCTGTGGTGAGCGACCATCCAGAGGCCGGCGACTGATCTGCCTCACCTGGGAAGAGCACAATGATGATACCAACATAGGCCAGTGAAGCAATATCCTCCGCAACTAGACTGAAGAACAAAAAGACAGCAACTTGTCTGTTCCCCTTTCCCGATTCCTTAACGCTGTTCCCCTCCCCCAATTCCCCAATAAAATCTTAAAAACAACAATAACAACAACAACAACCTTAAATGACATTTTAGACCAGCTGGATTTAATTGATATTTTTAAAGCATTTCACCCCAAAGCTACAGACTATACATTCTTCTCAAGTGCACATGGAACATTCTCCAAGATAGACCACGTATTAGGCCACAAAACAAGTCTCATCAAATTTAAGAAGATTGAAATCATATCAAGTGTCTTCTCTGACCACAATGCTATGAAACTAGAAATCAAGTATAAGAAGAAATCTGGAAACCTTACAAATACATGGAGGCTAAATAACATGCTACTAAATAGTGAGTGGGTCAAAAATGAGATCAAGGAGGAAATCAAAAGATACCTTGAGACAAACGAAAATGAAAACACCACGACCCAAAATCTCTGGGATGCAGCGAAAGCAGTCCTAAGGGGGAAGTTCATAGCAGTGCAGGCCTACATAAAGAAGGAAGAAAAATCTCAAATCAACAGACTCTCTTTACACCTAAGGGAACTTGAAAAAAACCCCAGCAAAACAAGCCTAAAGGGAGTATAAGGAAGGAAATAATAGAGACTAGAGCAGAAATAAATGAAATAGAGAACAAAAAAACAATACAAAAGATCAATGAAACCAAGTGTTGGTTTTTTGAAAAGATAAACAAAATCGACAAACACTTAGCATGACTACCCAAAAAAAGAGAGGACCCAAATTAATAAAATCAGAAATGAAAGAGGAGAAATGACAACAGATACCACAGAAATACAGAAAATTTTAAGAAAATACTATGAGCAACTATATGCTAACAAATTTGACAATCTGGAAGAAATGGATAAATTTCTAGAAACATACAATGTACCAAGTCTGAACCAAAAAGAAACAGAAACTCTGAATAGACTGATTACTGCCAAAGAAATTGAATCAGTAATCAACAATCTTCCAACAAACAAAAGCCCTGGACCAGATGGCTACACAGGTGAATTTTACAAAACATTCAAAAAAGAATTAGTACCTATTCTCCTCAAACTATTCCAAAAAATACAGAAGGAGGGAAGGCTCCCAAACTCTTTCTATGAAGCCACTATCACCCTGATTCCTAAGTCAGACAAATATATTACAAAAAAGGAAAACTACAGGCCAATATCCCTAATGAACATAGATGCAAAAATTCTCAACAAAATACTAGCAAACCGAATTCAGCATCTCATTAAAAGGATCATACACCATGAACAAGTGGGATTCATTCCTGGTATGCAAGGCTGGTTCAATATCCACAAATCAATTAACGTAATACATCACATCAACAAAATGAAAAATAAAAATCACATGATCATATCAATAGATGCAGAAAAGGCATTTGACAAAATCCAGCAGCCATTTATGATAAAAACTCTTAGCAAAGTGGGAATAGTGGGATCATATCTCAACATAATAAAGGCCATATATGATAAGCCCACAGCAAACATTGTACTCAATGGGGAAAGGCTGAAAGCTTTCCCCTTAAGATCAGGAACAAGACAAGGCTGCCCGCTTTCACCACTTCTATTTAACATACTTCTGGAAGTTCTAGCCACAGCAATCAGACAAGAAAATGAAATAAAAGGCATCCAAATTGGAAAAGATGAAGTAATATTGTCATTACATGCAGATGACATGATACTATATATAGAGAATCCCAAAGACTCCACCAAAAAACTGCTAGAACTGATAAACGAATTTGGTAAGGTAGCAGGATACAAAATTAATATTCAGAAATCAGTTGCATTACTATACACCAATAATAAACAATCAGAAGATGAAATCAGGAAATCAATCCCTTTTACAATTGCTTCAAAACAATAAAATATCTAGGAATCATTTTAACTAAAGAAGTAAAAGACCTGTACTCAGAAAATTATGAGACACTGAAGAGAGAAATCAAAGAAGATACAAATAAATGGAAACACATACCATGCTCATGGATAGGAAGAATTAATACAGTTAAAATGTCAATACTACCTAAAGCAATATATAGATTCAATGCAATTCCAATCAAACTACCAAGGACATTTTTCTCAGAAATAGAACATAGAATCCTAAAATTTATATGGAGCCACAAAAGACCCCGAATAGCTACAGCAATGTTGAGAAATAAGAACAAAGTGGGAGGCATCACACTACCTGACATCAAAACATACTACAAGGCTACAGTAATCAAAACAGTATGGTACTGGCATAAAAACAGACACCATAGACTAATGGAATAGAATAGAGCCCAGGAATAAATCCATCAATATACGGTCATTTAATCTATGACAAGGGAAGCAAGAATTTGCACTGGAGTAAAGACAGTCTATTTAATAAATGGTGCTGGAAAAATTGGACTGACACGTGCAAAAAATGAAAATGGACCACCTACTTATACCATGTACGAGAACAAACTCAAAATGGATTAAAGACTTAAATGTAAGACCTGAAACCATAAAACTCCTACAAGAAAACATAGGGAGTAAGTTTGCAGACATTACCCTGAGTAATATTTTTACTGATATATCCCCTCGGGCAAGGGAAATAAAAGAAAAAATGAACATATGGGATTACATCAAACTTAAAAGTTTTTTCACAGCGAAGAAAATCATCAATAAAACAAAAATGCAGCCTGCTGAATGGGAGAAGATATTTGCCAATGATATATCTGATAAGGGGTTGATATCCAAAATTCATAAAACACTCATGCAACTCAACACCAAAAAGCAAACCCAATTAAAAAGTGGGCAGAGGATATGAGGAGTCATTTCTCTAAAGAGGACATACAGATGGCCAACAGGCATATGAAAAAATGTTCAACCTCACTAATCATCGGAGAAATGCAAATAAAAACCACAATGAGATACCACCTCACTCCAGTCAGAATGGCTACCATCAACAAATCAACAAACAAGTGTTGGCGAGGGTGTGGAGAAAAGGGAACCCTGGTGCACTGTTGGTGGGACTGCAAATTGGAGCAGCCGTTATGGAAATCAGTATGGGGGTATCTCAAAAAACTGGAAATGGAACTGCCATATGACCCAGCAATTCCACTGTTGGGTATCTACCCAGAGGAGTGCAAGATGCTAATTCGAAAAAATATATGCACCCCTGTTTATTGCAGCGCTATTTACAATAGCCAAGACTTGGAAACAACCAAAATGCCCATCGGTAGATGACTGGATTAAGAAACTGTAGTACATTTATACAATGGAGTATTACTCTGCTATAAAGAATGAAATCGTACCACTTGCAACGATATGGGTGGACCTAGAGACTATTACGTTAAGTGAAATAAGTCAGTTGGAGAAAGACAAATACCATATGATCTCACTTATATGTGGAATTTGAAGAACTGAATGAACAAAGGAAACAGAAAGTCTCATAGATATAGAGGAAAACAGAGTTGCTAGTTGGGAGGGGGGTGGGGATGAGGGAGAAGGGGAAGGGATTAGACAGCATAAATAGGTAAGTACAGTATTGTCACAGGGATATGAAAGACAATTTGGGGAATATAATAATGTAAAAATTTTGTGGGGTGTCAGATGGTCACTTTTTTTTTTTTTTGAGGGCAGTGTCACATGTGGAACCGAACTGGGGCCGCTGGCTTCCCAAGCCAGTGGTTAACCACCGCGCCACTCGGCTGGCCCAGATGGTCACATGTCTTGTTAGGGAGACCACTTCATGGATGGAGCAGAGGCTTGATCACTGCACCATATACCTGAAATTGATGTTGTATGTATAATATTGTATGCCAACTGTAATTGAATATATAGATAGTCACGGGATGTGGATTATACGGTGGAAGGGAGTCAAAAGAATTGTAATAGATAGTATGATATGGGGGGGCGGAGTAAGGGGGAGAATTGGGGAGGAGGGTTGTCACTTTGAGGGGTAAAAAGTATAACTATTGCACTGTGTTGCACACCTGAAGCTAATGAAAATAAATAAATTAAAAAAAAGTTAATGCCAATAAAAATTCATAATTCATTAAAAAAAAGGCTATATAACGGTTTGGGTCCCACATACGAGGGCCAGTGACACTGCCCTCAAAAAAAAAAAAAAAAAGAAAAAAAAAGGCTATAACAAGGGACAAGGAAGGACCCAATAATCCCACTTCAGGGTATTCATCCAAAGAAACCCAAACACTACTTGGAGGGTACATGTGCATCCATATGTTCACTGCAGTATTGTTTACAATGGCCAAGATATCAGAGCAACCTAAGTGCCCATCAATAGATGAATGGATAAACATGGAAGGGAGTGGGTTCCTGCCATCTGCAGCAGCATGGATGGACCTGGAGGGTATTGTGCTGAGTGGAGTATGTCAGGCAGAGAAAGACAGATGCAATGTGATTTTGCTTATATGTGGAATCTAAAGAACAAAATAAACAAACAAAAGAGAAACAAACTCATAGATACAGAGAACATTGTGATGGTTGCCAGATGGGAGAGGGGTTGGGAGTGGGTGAAAAGAGAAGGGATTCAGAAGCACAAATTGGTTGTTACAGAGTAGTCATAGGGATGTAGGATATAGCATAAGGATTATAGTCTATAATATTGTGATAGCATAGTATGGTGTCAGATGGTTGCTGGACTTATGGCGATCACTTTTTTTTTTTTTTTAAATTGGGAAATTAAGGGAGGGAACAGTGTTGGGGAATTGGGCAGGGGGACCAGCCAACTTGTTGTTCTTCAATCTCTGTTGTGGAGGGCGCCAGTCGCCATCTGGCTTCCGGTCAGCAGCTCGTGGCCTCTAAGCTCAAGGTGCTGAGTTCAGTCTTAGTTGCAGGTGGGTATTGACACCATGCCATGAAGGAGTTGAACCAGGCAGCCTTGTTGTTAAGAGCGCACGCTCTATCCTCTGAGCCATCCAGGTGGCAGCTCAGTTCAAGATGCTGTGTTTAATCTTAGTTGTGGGTGGGCATAACCACCATCCTATCCGGTAGTCAAACCAGCAGCCTTGTTGTTAAGAGCACATGCCCTATCCACTGAGCCATCCAGGCGGCAGCTCAGCTCAAGGTGCTGAGTTCAGTCTTTTTTAGTTGAGGGTGGGCGTAGCCCACCATTGAACAGGCAATCTTTATTGTTACACCAGCTGAGCCATCCTGCCACCTGTTCGCAGTTCAGTGGCAGCTCAGCTAGGACGCAGCATTCACTGGCCCATGTGGGAATAGAACTGGTGGCCCTGTTGCTCAGAGCACGCGCTCTAAGCCAACTTTTTTTTTTTTTTTTGAGCTTCATCGTCCCCTTGACCCAAATACACTCACAAGTGCCTTTATTTATTTATTTTTTTTTTGAGGGCAGTGTCACTGGCCCTCATATGTGGGAACCGAACCGGGGCTGCTGGCTTCCCAAGCCAGCGCTTAACCACCACGCCACTCAGCCGGCCCTCTAAGCCAACTTTTAACCAACTGAGCCACTTGGCCAGCCCCCGATCACTTCTTTAGGTATATAAATGTTGAATGACTGTGATGTGCACCTGAAACTAATATAATATTATATGTATGTTAGCTATATTTTAATGAAAATCTTATTTAAAAAAAAAAAGTCAGAACAAATATAAAGGCACAAAATATATCAGTTTTCAAACAAAAATCTTTGAAATAGTTTTGTCCCACATTCAAAGCAACTTCTTCCAAGTTATACAATAATTTAACCATTTTAAATAGAAAAATAGAACTTCAGCCCTAAACTTTCTCCCCAAATACATGTTTTTCAAAGAAGTTTCTTACTGCAGCAGAGAGCTCCGATATTATAACGTACAATTCCTTAAGTCTCGTTTGTCACTTACATACGTGACATGGTTTAGAACTTTAATTACCAGTATAAGCCCTGGTGTTTCGTATTGCATGCTGTTGATCATACAGACACAAGTGCCAAATTTAGCGACTTATTATAAAACTAGCATCACATCTCTCAACTTTAAACCTGTCAAGTACAGACTCAAACCCCTTTTTAAAAAGGAAATATAGATCAACCTTTTCTGTATATTTTTATACTTTTGGTCTTGACATGGCAGTAATGCAAACATAATGCACTATGTTACGGGGGAAGGCTGGTATTCTCCACAGGTAATGAAAGATTAAAAAATTTCTTTCTTGGGCCGGCTAAGTGGTGTGGTGGGAAGCCAGCAGCCCCAGTTCGGGTCCCACATATGAGGGCCAGTGACACTGCCCTCAAAAAAAAAAAATAAATAAATAAAATTCTATGTGCTGACCTTTACATCTCTACTCTCCCACCCCATCCTTACTAAAAAAAAAAAAAAAATTTAAAATTACTTTCTTTACAGGAAAAGTATGAGAACAGCTTATCATCTCCCGGGTCTAAAAACTTCACATATTCATTTACTTTTTCTTATTTTTGAAATAAATTAACCTTATCCTTTAAAGCAGATACTAATACTAAGCTAACTCAAATCACAAAAGTTTCCTTTTAAGCAAATTTCACACATCATATAAACCCAATATGAACTGCATAGAAACACTTAAACATTTGGCCTAGAAACACATAAATATGGACCCTTGTCCCAGCAGATCCCTTCGTTAATAGGAGACCCATCTCGGTGGCTTCCTAAGAATCAATCGGTCTGACCTTGATGAGCAGTTTCTGGAACCTTCGAGCAGAAGTAGGACAGCTGCACAGGGGCCCTGGGTGTTAGGACGTATGAACCACACTCAGTCGCAGGCGCCCTCTACAGGGATCCTCGAGCCAGGCCACATCAACAGTGACAGAAAAAGTGCATGCCCTTGGAAAGCATTCTGACAGGCCTTCCTCTGGGAGGGGCCCTGCTATGTGCATGGTGAGGACAGCTTGCGTTTCAGCAGCAGTCCGGCCAGCTGCACAGAGCAGGGCTTCCATCAACACTGCTGAGGCCACGGCGGGGACAGGCCGTTGGTCCCCACGCCACCCCACTATGTGGCAGCTACTATTGGATGGATGCACAGGATTCTACATTCAAAACTGAACTAGGGCAAGAGGCAATGGGGGTGAATGTGTCCCAAAATCCAGACAGTGGCATTAGATAAAAATGTAAGGAATGGGAAGACAGTGGTCACCTCTGGATCTGAGACACTGGGCCCAAGGGAAAATGCACCAACACCAGAACGGATTTGGATCCTGGGAAGTGTACAGGATGCGGCCCAGGATGGTGGCAGGGGCTGAACAAGGCGTGGAACCCACATTATAAAATCAGACGTTCTTCTTGTGTAAGGAAAAGCAATGGCATCTTGACCACCATGCCTTTCAGTATGACGCTGTTCAATATTCACTATGAAAATAAATCTGAAAGTATCTTTCAAGAGACACTACTACGAGAAAGAAATCTTTTTTCCCTTTAGGTCCTGTGAAATGGGTAAATGAGAATTAAATTCCAAAGGAAAAATTCTGAAGGAAAAATTTTGTTTTGTGGCTTCACAATGAAAAAAACAAAAGGTTGTATTTAAGTGTCTGCACTGGTGTAGAGTGAACACTTCTCAATCAGAACTCTCTGGAGTCACTGTCAACTGATAAGATTAGAACTCCTTCAAAGAAAGACATTCCACAGTTGTCCCTAAATCCCTACTCTAAATGCCCACCAGCCCTGTATCTTTGGTCACGAACGCAACAAACATTCACGTTTCCATACCACATTTGACTGCCTTTCAAGTTTAGAATGCTCTGCATTAAAAAAAAATTAAAACAAAAATTTGAAATCATACATTATAATGTAACAAAATAATGTATAAAACAAGGTTGAAGGTTAAGAAATTAATTACATGATGAACAGTGATGTCCCGTACAGTTAAACGTTTTATTACAAAATCAAAGGTGCCAAAATTCGACAAGAGGTAAGGCTCTGGTTTCCCCCAGAAGCCCCAGTCTGCCGGCAGGAGGTGCCCTGGGGGAGCCATGTGGCCAGGTGCCTACCACCTGCCTCGGCAGTTCAGCAGCATAGACAGCCTGAGCGAGGGGACAATGGTAGCGCAAATCTTTGGAAGGGACCCTCAATACCCTCTCTCCATGTACCCGTGTCCCCTGAGCTCAGGCAGTGGGTCTGATGTGCAGGGTGACAAGGACAAATGGCTGTCAGATGAGTGCAATGTCCCCCACACATCAACCGGCCACATGCACATGCCATGTTCCAATGACTTCAGCAGAAAGAAAAGGACGTTACGACTGCATGTGGTGACTCCAGACTCAGGGCAGAGACGCACCGCTTGACCACGCTTCAGCAGTCACTCCATCCACCTTAGAGGTCCGTGGAAGAACAAGAAGTGTTTATGTAAAGAAAAGGTTTAAATCTGGAATGACCACATTTTCCAGGAAAGAGAGACAACCCAACCCACATGCCTGACGCGCATCGGGGCACATTCTTTGTTATAACACCTGGTTTGCTCAGGTTATTTCCAAGTCCAGGCAACTCAAGTCCGGACATTCACAAGTCAGCTTAAAGGAGGCTGCAGAACCCTCCCACTTCTGCACGATTCATTTTGACACACAGATTTCCAAGACAATGCAACAAAAACTTGCCACACGGTATCAGAACGAGGCTCTTAGTCTTGGGAAGTCCTTCACTGTTAATTAGGTCTCATTCATGTGATTCCAAATCACATTATCTTTTCTGAAGAGAACATTTTCTGTGCCATATCAGATCTGGTCATGATTTCCTAAAAAGAATGAAAATGGTCATCAAAATGGCAATGTTTCCAGAACCTAACAAAGTTCTCTAGTCTTTCAACAGAAACGACTTTGAGGGGAACTGAGTGTTTTTCAGAACATGCAGAGCAGTCAGGATGCAGGAACTAAAACCATCCGACATGCATGTCCCGGAATGTGCAGCCGCTTGCCTGCTAAGGGTTGAGGGGACGTGGTGCCCCACTAGCTAGGACACAACTCAAGTTCCAAATCACCTGGGTTGGGCCTCACTTGACCACTCCACATCCTCTTGAAATGACAAGTCTGTGATTTATCACATGAACACTGTAGCAGCCTTGTAAGGGTCATTCCATGCAGACTAGTGGAGCCTGATGTGCGATGTTGTGTCCATGTACGTGGGCAGTGAAGCCTCTCAAATGTCCGGCCCACGACATCAGTCACCAGGCTGCTGCCAAGTCACCAGCTTAGCCTTTCAGTGACAGGTGGCAGCGTCTGGCCCTAGAGCCGCCACTTTGTCACATAACTCAGGTCCCACATCTGTCCTTTACATGTCACACTCCTGCCTTCTGGGCCACCCTTCAATATCCCGCTGACCTGGAACTCATTTACCCCCCGTAAATCTCCATCCTCTATTCAAATTTCCTACTTAGTTAATGAAAGTCACTTAGAAACTCTATTGAACACCACAGCAAAGTATTTATAAGTATAACATTAATTTAGACAAACTGCCATTTTCTAAACTCAGGCTCAAACCGTCTTCCCTTCTTTTACACCAGGTTTAAATGAGGACCCAGTTCCTCTAAACTTCACCCACAAATCAGTGCCATCTTTAGGCCTGAGCTATCAGTGCTCATTCTAAACAGTAACTAGTTTTCTTTCTGAAATGCATTTCTACTTTGTGAAAACAGCTCCAAGCAAGTAAGCAGGAAGGAAGCAAAATGTGTCCTACCTCATCTGAATCCAGCGCTGGAAGAGCCCTGAAACAGAGGCAGACAGTTACAGCATTAACATGGGCTGGTGTAGCCACGAAGCTGAGTGTGAGTGCGCCCCATGACCCACCACCTGTGTCCTGGACACATGGCCATAGAAACGGACCCGGGCTCATAGTGGCACTGTTCTCAGAAGTCCAGAGCAGGCAAACAGTGATACGCTCATACAATGGAAGGGCCTAACATAGTGTGGCCTTTTAAGAGATAAAATTTAAAAACTGAAAAAATTAAAAAACACAAATGATCTATGAGTACAGGCAGCAGCATCTTTGGGGGAGTGGGGTCATGGCCTGGGAGGAAAACAGGTGGGTCTTGGAGTACAAGCGACATTCCAGTTTTTTGAACTGGGTGCTGGCCACACAACGGTGCCCATATTAAAAATTTACTTAGCTATGCACTCATTTAGAATGCGTGCCCTTTCCAAAATGTGTGCTAGGCTCCAAAAATTCAGTTAAAAATGAACTGTGGGGCCGGCCGAGTGGCGCATTGGTTAAGCGCTGGTTTTGGGATGCCAGCGGCCCCGGTTCGGATCCCACATGAGGGCCAGTGACACTGCCCTCTACAGCTAACAACAGCTCCACCTGGAGCTGGGCTGTGCGAGCCCCGGTGATGGTGTGGGCTGCAGCCCCTGCTGCAGTGGGCTGCCATAGGCTACAGTGAGTGGCCCGCAGCCAGCGTGAGCGGCTGGCAGCCAAGCGTGAGCTGCCAATAGCCGCGATGAGCGACATCCAGAGGCCAGAGACCGATCTGCCTCATCCGGGAAGAGCGCAATGACGATACCAACAGTGAAGCAACGTCCTCCACAACTAAACTGAAGAACAAAAAGACAGCAACTTGTCTGTTCCCCTTCCCCGATTCCCCAACGCTGTTCCCCTCCGCCAATTCCCCAATAAAATCTTTAAAAAAAAAAAAAAAAATGAACTGTGATATAAAAATAATCATTACTTTGAAGTGGAAACAAGAACACAAAGAAAGCTTGGCTAGTAATGCTACAGGCTGACGGGTTGGGAGGGATGAATGACGGGACGGGTCAGAAGAGGGATCAAACACCGCCGGTCCCAGCCCACTTCACTGCCTGTGCGCTGCTACTTCTCTGGAGAGTGGGGCAAGGACCTGGGTGGTGACGTGCTCTCCACTAGAAGCTCCGTGTCACATGCTTTGTGACAACACAGGGATGAGTCAGTTTGACCTTAGTTGTCACTTCACTGTCATCATGGATATCAGATTATCGTGGTTGAATATACACCATGCTTATTAAAATAAACGCATATTATAAAAGAGGAATGAGCAAACATGTATGAAAGCTGGTATTTATGGCATCAGGTACTTGTTTAATTCTCAGGTTTGTTACCATTTACTGGACGTAAACCAGGAAGGGGAACTACACTAAGTAGAACTTTATGGCTTATTAGAAATAAGAAGACGCCATAATGAATATGCATGAGCGTCCCATAATACACCAGACCATATGGTTACTCATTATGTTTAAACCGTCCCACACTTGCAAAGTTTTTATTCCATTTTTACAGATGCGTTAAAAAAAGGGTTTATCTCTGTATGAAGTCTGACTTCTAACTTGCGATGTACATCGTATACTAATTGGGGAGAGCTTGTATGAAATGTCTTGTGGTAGTTTTCAGAAGTGAACACACACTGGCTCCCAAGAACATAAAATGGTAGAAACGTGTTTTACAGAAAAATGGGTTTTACCCATTTTACATAAATGGTTTGCGAGACTGTAAAATGAGGCATTCTTGTCTTTTATATTCCAGATAATCTTTGGAGTCAAACGATATTCCTATTTACATAAAAAAGAGTGATGACTTTCTAAGACATGAAGAGAACTGTCCAGGAGGAGCCACACTGCTTTCCACCAAGAAGTCGGGAGTCAGCTGAGATGGTTTCCTTCTGAAGAGCTCAGTACCGAGCTGCCAAATCCGGACGACAGTGGTTGCCACCTGATCTGAACCTCCTCACAAGCCCTGACTCAAAACGCACAGGCCCCCAACGACTGCAAAGAAAACCACACCAGCTTGTGGTCTCCAGCATTTTCAGAAGAACATCACAAACCTGACACCATCTGGAAGTGGAGGAAAATGCCAGTGTGACAGACGCCTGCTGTCACTGCAGCTGCCAAGCACAGAATGGGGAAGCGCTTCCGGACTATGAAGAGCAGAGGGGAGGGCGGGCCAGCCAAGACACAGCCAAGACCAACCTCTCTGCATAAAATCCAACACTAAGCACCGAAACACTGAGCAAAGGTCGGAGACCGGGTAGACCACACCTGTCAAGGGGAAAGGGCTTAAAGTGAGCGAAGCCAGAAGCAGCGGCTTGAACAGTCATGGTTTTCAGGGGACAGTCAGGTACACAGAGGGGCTGTCTCCCTTGGAGATGTGAGAGCACCTCTATAAAAAGAAGGAAGCAATAAAAGAAAAGTAAGACAACACCAACCTTCCCCTCTCCCCATCTTCCATCTTACCACATTATTCATAAATGAAACCATAATTCATCAAAACTGATGGAAGAAAGCACTATCACCACAGAATGCCTGGGAATAGGAAAAACAAACAAAACCAATTTCATAGAATGGTGCAGGAAAAAAAAGGAAAATGAAAATCAAAACATTTTACAGTACAAGAAAGCTATGGTTATAACACAAGTCTCCAAATTAAATAAGATAAAAAGAACATTTGGAGATATTAAAAACAATCTATAATAAGAAATTTAAAAACCAAGAACAGGGGCTGGCCGAGTGGCGCATTGGTTAAGAGCTGGTTTTGGGATGTCAGCAGCCCCGGTTCAGATCCCACATATGAGGGCCAGTGACACTGCCCTCTACAGTTAACAACAGCTCCACCTGGAGCTGGGCTGTGCAAGCCCTGGTGATGGTGTAGGCTGCAGCCCCTGCTGCAGTGGGCTGCCATGTGCTACAGTGAGTGGCCAGCCAGCATGAGCGGCCGGCAGCCAGTGTGAGCTGCCAATAGCCGCAGTGAGCGACGATCCAGAGGCCAGAGACCAATCTGCCTCACCCGGGAAGAGCGCAATGATGATACCAACATGGGCCAGAGAAGCAACGTCCTCCGCAACTAGACTGAACAACAACAACAACAACAACAACAAAAAGACAGCAACTTGTCTGTTCCCCTTCCTCGGTTCCCCAATGCTGTTCCCCTCCCCCAATTCCCCAATAAAATCTTTAAAAAACAAAACAAAACAAAACAAAAAACCAAGAACAGGGCCAGCTGAGTGGCGCGCTGGTTAATAGCTGGCTTGGGATGCCAGCGGCCTCGGTTCGGATCCCACGTATGAGGGCCAGTGACACTACCCTCTATAACTAAGATGGTGAACAACAGCTCCACCTGGAGCTGGGCTGCTGAGAGTCCCCGGGATGGCATAGCTGCAGCCCCTGCTGCAGTGGGCTGCCATAGGCTACAGTGAGTGGCAGGCAACCAGCATGAACAGCTGGCAGCCAGTTAGCTGCCAAGAGCCACTGTGAGCGGCCGTCCAGAGGCCGGCGACCGGTCTGCCTCATCTGGGAAGAGCGCAATGATGATACCAACATGGGCCAGTGAAGCAATGTCCTCCGCAACTAGACTGAAGAACAAAAATACAGCAACTTGTCTGTTCCCCTTCCCTGGCTTCCCAATGCTGTTCCTGCCCCCAATTCCCCAATAAAATCTGTAAAACAAACAAACAAAAAAACAAAAAACCAAGAACAAAAATGGATGAAAACAAAAGAGGAAGAAAATCAAAGAGTCAATCAAACTCAGGAAAATAAAGAAAAGACAGGGGCCGGTTGACTGGCTCAGTTGATTAAGAGCTTGCTCAAGAGTGTGAGCTCTGAGCAACAGGGTTGCGGGTTAGATTCCCACATGGGCCAGTGAGCTGCACCTGAGCTAAGCTACCAACAGGTGGCAGGATGGCTCAGCTGGTGTAACAATAAGATTGCCTGTTCAAGATGGTGAGCTATGCCCACCCACAACTAAGACTGAACTCAGCACCTTGAGATGAGCTACCACCTGGATGGCTCAGTGGATAGAGTGTGCGTTCTTTAACAACGAGGCTGCTGGTTCGACTCCCACATGGGACGGTGGCTACGTCCACCCACAACTAGTTGGACAGAGCACCTTGAGCTGAGCGGTGCAACTGGGTTTGGAGCTGAACTAGCTGCACCCTCCACAAGTAAGATTGAAGGACAATAACTTAGCTGTTCCCCTCCCCCAATTCCTCAACACTGTTCTCCTCCCCCAATTCCCCAATAAAATCTTTAAAAAAAAAGAAAGAAAAAGACAAAAATGATCCCAGAAATGAATAACTGCAAAGTGTTCAAGGGACAATAAATTTAAGTAAAAATTCAATATTTTTTGAATTTTTTGAATTTTTAGTTGTGGCCGGAACACAACTAAAAGAATGAAAATGATGTAAAGAAGAAGGATCACAGAGAAACTGGTAAAAATGGAAGACAGAAGGAAAAGTAGAGAGATCAAATGAATCCTCCCACAGAAACATTTATAAACCTGGACAAAAATATTAAAAAGAAGTAGTTGAAGGCACTAAAAAATGGGATATAGATCCAAGTAGCACAACAAATTCCAAGGAAAACACACACAAAGAAAAGCACACTGAGACACACCACACACATTGCGGGAAGCCAAATACAAGGGAAATCTGAAAAGCAGCAAAATAAGTGACACATGAAAATAAGAATACAACTAATGGCTGATTTCTCTCCAAAAACAACAGAAACAAGACGGTGACCAGAAGGACATGTTAGAAGAGCTCAAACAAAAGCCAATCAAGATATTTATATCTACAAAAACTATCCTTAAAAAAAGGAGGGCAAACCAATACATTTTCACATAAATGAACTTAACAGAATCTGTTTGCAGCAGAGCTATACTATAAGAAATACTAAAGAAAGCCTTACAGGAGATGGTAATAGGTTGGATATACAGGAAGGAAAGAAGTACTAGTAAATGCATAGGTAAATATGAAACAGTATATATGCACCTATATTCCTTTTCTGCCTAGTAAAAGAAAAAAATGTAACAGTGTATTGTTACTTTCAAAATGTATAGGCAGTTCTCACTTTGCATGAATCTGATGTGCGTGAATTTTAGTTACTGTAGTTTAGTTAAATAATACCAGGCCCTCCACAAAACGGTTCAAATTTCAGTTACTCAATAACACAATGAGATACTGATTCATAGCCATTATGAGAGCTAAAATAAAAAAGGTAACCAATAACAAGGGTTGGTAAGGATGTGGAGAAACTGGAAGCCTCATAGGTTACTGATAGAATTAAAAATGGTGCAGCTGCTGATAGAATTAAAAATGGTGCAGCTGCTTGGAAAACAGCTTGGTACATCCTCAAAATGGTAAACATAACAGTTACCATACTATCCAGCAATTCCATTTCTAGGTGTATACCCAAGAGAAATGAAAATATACGTTCACACACATGCTTAGAATCATCACAATCATAGTGATGAAAACCTAAGATAAAAGAGAAAATCCTGGAGGCAGCCAAAATAAATAACAAAACAAAAACCACAAATAAAACCCATGTCACATCTGAGGAACAAAGAAGAACTAAACTAGACTTCTTTCTGAAACTATGAAAGCTGGAAGACATTCAAGTGACAATCTTTGAAGTACTGAAAAAAACCCAATAACTGTAAACGAAGAATTGTATACCCAGCAAAACACCTTTCAAAAAAGCTGAAACAAAGACTTCTTCAGACAAATAAAATCTGAGAGATCACTGCCAGGATACCTGTACTACCAAAAAGGGAATTCTTCAGGCAATCAGAGTATCATCCTAGACAGGAACTGTCTAAACAGAAAGCAGATGGGAGCAGGGAAAATTAGAAACAATATATGAAAACATTACCCTATCTGGCTATCCTGACTGTTTTCCATTGTGGAAATAGCCATCGGGAATTCTAGTGTCAAACAGAACGCTAATAAAGAAGACCCTGAAGAGCCCAAAGTTCCCAAAGGGGCTTTCTCTGCACCCTGTTTTTCCTACACTCATGTTTTTCCTCCAAAAGCTTCCCCACCATACATGTACTGTGGTGACATATGTCATAGAAAAGTGTTTTACATGTGTTTGCATTTTTTCCATAACAGAAAGTTAAAACAAAAGAAATGAGTCTGATCCTATAAACAGATCAAAAAAGGCTGGAGTTGGTAATAAGCCACGGACATTAAAAGAGTTGTATGCTGACAAAGCAGGGAGAAAGACAGACCAAAGCAAGGCTGCATTTTCTTTTCAATCTGATGTGAAGTAAATCAGTCATTCACTAGTGAAGGGGGCCTACAAAAACACATGGAGGTGAGATGTTTAAGCAGCACACAACAAAGCATGAACTTATCCCTTTACACATGAGCCTAAGTTTAGATCCAAACTTGAACAGGATATTTACATGTCTGTGAAGGCAGAAGGGATATTTTCTTCTACCCACTTCAAATCTTCATCCTGCAGAAATATTTACATATTACCATTTGCTTAATATCACCTGAAAGTAGAATTTTAAAATAAAATGTTAAATTTAACCACTTAAATTTAATGCATAACATTCCCTTAATTTTTACATGTCATAAAAAGTTGGCACTAATGCTGGACAGAAATTATGCCAGTATTTTCTTAAACACACAGACAAATAAAAATTTGGATTTAGATGCACAGTGTTATATTTTTGTACTGAAAAACCACAGTAAAAATACAAAGAGTGGATTTATACAATACAAAATAGCAAGAATATTGATTTGTATTGATTTTTTACTCCCAGCATTCATTATGCCTCCTAATTTGTTCAAGTTTTTATATCATGAGTTTATAATTTTTCAAAAGAAAAAGATTATGGTACAGGGCCGGTCGAGTGGCGCGGTGGTCAAGTGCTGGCTTCAGAAGCCAGTGGCCCCAGTTCGGTCCCACATATGAGGGCCAGTGACACTGCCCTCAAAAAAAAAAAAAAAAAGATTATGGTACAAATATTCTAACTTAACAAAACCCTATTTATGTCTATCACTTGTATTTATGCTCACCTCTCTGCAGGAGACTAGAAAGGAAGCAAGTCAATTAGAGTATGTAATTAAAAAAAAAACACCCAGAAACTTGCTTATTTCACTGGGAGAAAAATAAAAGGTATACAGAATATTTAGGTTTATAATGTAAAAGAAACTAGAATGATTCTTTGTGGTGTATCTGGCTAAATGGAACACTCTGGTTCTAGCATTACTTATGTCTTGCTTATCACGCGAGAGAGAGAGAGAGAGAGAGAGAGAGAGAGAAAGAGAGAGAAAGAAGAGAGAGAGAGAGAGAGAGAGTGAGTGCACAGGGGGTCCACTGAGCCAGTATTAATAGGAACCCCAATTCTCTAAGTGAGACTCAAGTAGAAATAAGTCTAAGTCAAGGAGACATAAGGCCCCCAACTTCTGACCAAGAGCTGATTATGCTTAATTTAGAGAAATGAAAAAGCTTTCCCTTGATATAAGCTTTAGAATAAACTGAGATATGATATCCCTAAACTAAGAGGAAAACACCTTAACAAATTGAAAGTTTAGAAGCTCTAACACCACATAATTAAAACTGTTGTTTTTTTAAAGTTTAGTTAAATTACCATCATCCTATTCAAAGAACACATTTTAAAGAATTATTAATTGCGAAAAATAAAAATTAGAGAATTTACCAAATCCACGGAATAAAACTGTTCTTATACACTACGTGCTGTCCTGTCAGAACTCATACACATACGTGAATTTTTACACCATATTAATCACAACATATATAACTTTAAGAAAGCCATATAAAATTGTATGATCAGCATTTCCATTTTGCTTAATTACTTTCATAATTATCACTTTTATGCATAAATAATATGCATAAAATACTGTAAAACTCATCTCTACCCTATATTTTACCATTTTAAGTGTCCACAGTTTTTAAAAATGCTAATTTTGTTAACTGCATCGGTAATATATACAGTAAAGTCCTTTCCCAACTGGTAACAAATGTTATTGAAATGGCTTCAAAATCACTCTGAAACGCTGAAAAGTTAACGCAGGCTTTTACTACAACAAAGCTTCTTGTCCCCCATGTGCACATGGCCCATCTAAGGAGTCCTGTTAAGGAGCAGATTCAGGCTTGGTGGGCCTGGGAGTCTGCATTGTAACCAGTTCCCACGTGCGGGGGTGGCTGTTGGAGTGAGAACAGGCACCAGCGGCAGGAAGTGCAGCAGCGACAGTTGGACGTAAGCAGTCTTGCCACTACTAACATTCTTTTCCACACAGAGAACCTGAATAAAAAATGGCCTCCTTGTGGTCAATGATTGTGAGGCGCGTATAAATTCCTTAAGTACAAAGACTGAGACTATTAAACATGTGTGTTACTCACAAAATTATCAGAAGTAGCAGGTTTAGCTGTTCCATTGGAAACCGTTTTTGAGGTTCTTAATTTTATTCCTTCAGCTATAAATGAAAAACATTATAGAGGTAAATATATAAAATAATATTTTCCTTTGTAGCCTCACATCTAATAACCCAACAAGGAATAATATTATATGTATAAGGGAGAGTTTGGTTTTTCCTCCTCCCACACCCCCCTTTTTTTTTTGAGAGCAGTGTCACTGGCCCTCATATGTGGAACCTGAACCGGGGCTGCTGGCCTCCCAAGCCAGCGCTTAACCACTGCGCGCCACTTGGCTGGCCCCCAACCGCCTTTTTTTTAGTTTCCATCTCACTCCTGAAATTTCCCTTGTCTTCAGGAATCTACTGCTGTAGATTCTTGAACATATCTGTAACAGTCGTTTGTAAAGTCTTTCTTGCCAGCTGTCATATCTGGGCCACCTCTACGTCTCCATTAACTATGGGTCACTGTTTCCAGTCGCACCTGGAAACTGTTTCCAGTCACAGCTTATCATTGCACATGGTGTAATGATACCTGGTGTCAGACAGACTCCAGGTTCTCCCGTCTTCCTCTGGGAAACATGGACTTGACTTCTAGCAGGCATTGAGTTACTGCAGGATTGCTTTGATCTTGTGCGAGTGTGCTTTGAGGTTTTATTTTGGGGGGTTTATTTCAGTTTGTGTTAGTCCTAAGGCGATTTCAGTGTCCCAGAATGTGGTCTTTATGTCCAAGAAGTGGCCCCCCAGGGCTTTATGTGAAGCCCATAGTGTTCACCCAAGCACGTTTAACTGCTTGACTGGATTTCAAGCTGTGTACCTGCAGCCGCTGAAATGTCCATTCTACTTCACAGCCGGATGGCCTCCTGGAATCTCACTTTGCACTCACCCAGCTCAGGCATCAGGTAAGACTCAGCGAACACAGATTACTGGAATGTTTCCCTTTGTGGCTCTCTCTTTTCGGAGTTTCTTTTGGACATTCTTCCAGCCCCAAACCTCAGTGCGATGCCTTGTGTCAGTAAGCCTGCACCTGTGCGTCTGAGCTCCTGCTCCAGTGCCCTCACACTGATGGGTGAGCCCTTGGCCAAGACCTCTGTGCCCGTGGGACTCATTAGGGCTGTGCATCTTGTTATTCAACAGTCAACTCTCCAATTTCCGCCAGCTCTTCGTTGCCCTCCATGCCTCAAACAGTTCATTAAAAAAATATTCTGTCAGGGCCAGCCGAGTGGTGCATTGGTTAAGAGCTGGCTTGGGATGCCAGTGGACCCGGTTCGGATCCCACATATAAGGACCAGTGACACTGCTCTCTACAATTAAGATGGTGAACAACAGCTCCACCTGAAGCTGGGCTGCTGTGAGTCTCCGGGATGGCACAGCTGCAGCCCCTGTTGCAGTGGGTTGCCATAGGCTACAGTGAGTGGCCGGCAGCCAGCGTGAGCAGCCAGCAGCCAATGTGAGCCGCCAAGAGCCACTGTGAGCGGCTGTCCATTGGCCGGTGACCGATCTGCCTCACCCGAGAAGAGTGCAATGACGATACCAACATGGGCCAGTGAAGCAATGTCCTCCACAACTAGACTGAAGAACAAAAGGACAGCAACTTGTCTGTTCCCCTTCCCCGGTTCCCCAAAGCTGTTCCCCTCCTCCAATTCCCCAATAAAATCCTTAAAAAAAAAAAAAAATTCTGTCAAAAGTTCATACTAGCTATCAGCAGGAAGGTTAGCCCAACTTAATTCATTCCATCATTATGGAAATAGAACCTTGATGCATGAATTAATACATCTTTGCTGTGAATAAGTATTTCAGGTTTCCTTTCTTAATAGGAAAGTCAGATGGCCGGCTGAGTGGCGCGGTGGTTAAGCGCTGGCTTAGGGAGCCAGCAGCCCCGGTTCAGGTCCCACATATGAGGGCCAGTGACACTGCCCTCAAAAAAAAAAAAATAGGAAAGTCAGAGAAACATGAAAGAATTACTTGTGAGAATAAGATGAGAAGAGGTAAAAGGAAGTGGGGACACTGAAGACATTTTTTTTTTTTTTTTTGAGGGCAGTGTTGTTTTGAGGGCAGCTTAACCACCGTGCCACTCAGCCGGCCCTGAAGACACATTGATTAAGCTGTAATATTTGCTGTTTGGGTAAATTAAAAATTTTCACAGTATTTCAGATAATCAGAGAACCAAAAAAAAAAAAAAAAATTATAAAAAAAGAAAGTTACTAATAAGAGAAACCAAAGACAAAGGCAGAAAGGAACAAAGATAAAATTACTCTCAACATCTGATTTACATACTAAAAAATTACAGTATTATGGCAAAATTAATAAAATGATAAAATATTATGTAGAAACTAATAGGAAGATGAAGTTAGCATGAAAACCATAATCTAAAGGCTTTGTGCCTGGCCAGGAAATTACAGATATGACTAATTTGAAAGAGGTGAGCCAAGAAATTGAGTAATCATCAAGATGGATATTATTTAGGAGTGAAGCACAAAACACACCAAATCTTCTTGTGAAAATCACTGTACCTACTTCAATATTTAGATTTTAAGAGCAACCAAGTCATAAAAGCTCAAAATACATTAATAATCTTGAAAATTTAATTACTGACTTTTCATCTTGTATCTACAATAGAGGTTTTTGTATATACATAGTTTAAAAAATATTTTATAGGAAAAAAATGTCTCTGACTTTGCATCACAGGTTAAGGTACAATATTTCTTTGTTACAATATATACAAGTCAGTAACTCAATAAGCAAACATATCACTCACTTAAATTTTCAGATGTTACCATGAACTCTTCAACTTCATCATCTGAATCATCAATTAAGGGCATGAAGGCATACCTACGTCAAAAATGAGAAGTCACTTTACTAGTGTGTTTAAGCCTGTCCAATTTTTAGCTTATATGTAAAAGAGTCATTGCATTAAAAAAAATCTACAAAAATGTAATTATTTTATTCTCAAATTAGAAAGGCTGCTGTGAAGAAACTGCAGCAGGAGTCCCCAGTCTTGCTGGTAAGAGTGGAAATGGGGGAGACCTGGAGAGCAGTCCTCGGGGGCAGCTTCCTGCTGCACCCCTCTCCACAGCAGGTCCACCTCCCTGCCAAGGCCTTGAACTCATCCCCTAACCAAGGAGAACCTGCTGTGTGATTGCTGAAAATATAGCACATAACTGAGGCCCAGTACTAGGTCCAATAGCATTCAGAAAGCACTGCTGACAATAACAGCAAAGAACCTAGAAACAAAGTACCTAATATTAAGATGTTCACAGAAATGATAGGGCTACACTCATACTACGGAATGCAGTGAAGCCATTACAAGTAATGGCAGATATACAGATAATGTGGATACATTTGAACAAGAAGGTGCAGGACAGTGCATACCTGTATGTGTGCATGTATTATTATCATTGTTGTGTATTTTTAAAGACATAATCACATACACTGGTATGTACTTTTTCATTTTGTCCTCCCAGAACTTTTCTTGAGGAACAGGAATGGGGCAAAAAAGGTGGGGCTCTCCGTCACATGTGGTCTAAAACATGATCTTCTGGACTTGGCATTCAAGCTCTTCATGATTTGGTCCTACCTTCCTTTGCATCTTTACCTTCCTCCAGTGTAAGTAGCATTAACGGACTGCATGCCTGCATGACCTCCAGAGCACACCTCATGTCCCCACAGCCCAGGAAACGTACTCCTTCAGCTGAGGCTTTCACTGCCCTGCTTGTCCCTTAAGGCGAAACATAAATGCTGCCTTTACGGAGTCCTCTTCACCACCCTTCGTCTACCCCAGCACTCACTGTATGCATCTCTCATTTCCCTGCCTGGCATTTGTTACGTGTGTCTCCCACCTGACTGAGCAGTCCCGAAAAGCACAACCACTTCCCAGTCTCTCTAAATGCGTGGTTAAAGGGCCGGCTGAGTGGCTCAGTTGGTAAAGAGCTCGCTCAAGGGTGCAAGCTGAGCTCTGAGCAACAGCAGTTCAATGCCCAGCCTGAGCTGAGCTGCCCGCTAAGCTGCCAACAGGTGGCAGGGTGGCTCAGCTAAAAAACAAACAAACAAACAAACAAACAAAAAAACGGGTTAACACGGTAGCAGGTAATTGACAAATGCTTGCCAAATGTGCCTTTTCCTATGTTAGGTACCTGTGATTATTTGCTGATGGTCTCCACAAAAACATTATTACAACAAGGATGAGTGAAAACAGGAAGCTCCAAAACGCATCATCAACCCAGCGTTCCATCCAATCCTACAATAAGGACACGAAAAAATTAATTTTCTGATAAACACATAGACTTCTGATTCAAACAGTGTACAATGGCAAGTACTAATGAAATGTTTCCAACCAGTAAGTCTTCCAAATAAATAAGCACATATTTTTTTAAGAAAAATGAAAACTAAGAAATGCTATCTTCATAAAAGCAACATTAATGCTTACTTCAGCCTTATAGACAATTAGATGAATAAAATCCTGACATAAATTAAATAGCATAGTATCATAAAAAGAATTAGAATGTACAGGAGCTTCAGAGGTCATTTAGTCTATTTTCTAGGCTAGAACAGTCATGAGGCAGGTTAATAACAGAATCAGAATCAAGCTGAGAGTGGGTATAGTGGTCCCCCCTTTTCCACGAGTTCACTTTCCATGGTTTCAGTTCCTGCGATCAAATGTGGTCTGAAAATATTAAACAGAAAATTCCAGAAATAAACAATTTGAAAGAGATTTTGAGAGAGGGACCACATTCACATAACTTTTTTTTTTGAGGGTAGTGTCACTGGCCCTCACATGTGGGACCCGAACTGGGGCCGCTGGCTTCTAAAGCTAGCGCTTAACCACCGCGCCACTCGGCCGGCCCCACATAACTTTTATAACATTATATTGTTATATTGTTCTCTTTTATTATTGTTGTTAATCTCTTACTGGGTCTAATTTATAAATTAATAGATTAAACTTGATAAATTAAACTTTATCATAGGTAGATGTGTGCAGGAGAAAACACAGTATCTAAGGGTTTGGTACTGGCCATAGTTTCAGGTGTCCACTGGGGGGATCTTAGAACGTATTCCACGTGGATAAGAAGGGTTGCTGTATTTTTAATTTTTTGTATTCTTCTTTTATTTATTTATTTTTTTTTTGAGGGCAGTGTCACTGGCCCTCATATGTGGGACCGAACTGGGGCCGCTGGCTTCCCAAGCCAGCGCTTAACCACCGCGCCAGCCTCCGGATTGCTATATTTTTGACATTGATGACATCAGAATTTCTGATGCAAAAATCTCAGTGTAGTCTTTCTCCCAGCAGGTTACTCTGCTTTTACTGTGATAGCAGATGTTATTATTATATACTATTTGAGATGCTTCTATAGGGCTGCTTAACATTATAAATCACAGGTCGGAATGAAGGTGTATAGGCCCACTGGGTACAGAACAGCTCAAGTTCAGGGATGCAGGAAGAAAAAGATTTCCTGTTACCTTAAATTATATAAGCAGAGAATTATTTTTCAAAATATATAAAAGGAAATTGAGAAAAGGGTATAACTGGAAAAGCAGATTTAGGAGGAACTTTTTCAGATTCTTTGAAAGGAAGCAAAAGTTTTTATAATTCTATACAAAATAATTCAAAGTAAACACAAAATCTTCACTAAAATTACCTGTATTTACAAAGAGAAACTAGATTCTTCAAAATTACACAAAATAAAATAGTATAATTAAAAATGAAAACTGTTTAAATAGGAAGATTATACTTACTGATTGACATTTTGCAAATCTAAATGTCTTAGTTGTCCACACCATAAACACTACAGAAGCTGAAACACACCAAAAAAGTCACCTTTGAAGGAACTGCAACCCTAAAATAACTTACTAAAATAAGCAAAGTCCAACACTTACCCAGCACAGCAAAGATCAGAGTATTTGTAAAGTGCCTGTATAAAGAAAATTTCACGGTGTTCTTTCTTAGCCTCAGAGTCTTCATAGTTTGTGCCAAACTTATAAAAATGTGAAAAAGTTAAGGAAATGCATTTTAAATAGTAAAAAACAGTTAATATAAAAAAACAGAATCATAATCTACCACATTTCCAAAACTGATCATGCTAAATTTAGATCCTTTAATTTAAATCTAATAAAAATACGGAAAATGTAAAGCTAATAAAAACACGGAAAATGTAATGTTAGCCACCAATACTGTGTAATCACGATTCTGATTTTATCACAAATTTGCCTTATAATCTATTGTTGTCTGCATTAAATGAACTTGGAGGAAAACACATAAGCCAGGAGCCCATGACGTGCTCTTCAATGCCCAGCACCCAAACCACAGGGCAGAGCAGACACCCCACCAGCCCTAGGCCAAGCGCCAGGTATCCTGCAGGCCCCACTGGGACATCCCAGTTGGCTTCTGCTTTTCTGCCTGTTTCTTACTTCTTTTGTTCTTTTGAGTCTATTCTGGTTTTATACTTTCATTGACTGTAATTAAGAAGTTAGGTCATCTATCAATTCCATTTTATCCATTCAAAACTGAAATATATACCAAAAAGCCCCCAGAAAACCAAAACACAACAACAAAACAAAAAAACTGAAATATGTCAAAACAAATCTGGACTTAGGTAAGGAAAGACTTCATTCAAAAGATGACTGTGGCAGGGAGATTGAGATTCAGCAGCCGCAGGGTACACAGGGCAGGGTTCTACTCTTCCGGGGAGTACACAAGACTAGAGAGCTCAGGTGTGGGGAATGGGTGGCATGAAGGGATGGCGATCAGGGAGTGACTTTCCTGAGTCTGCAGATTCCCAGGAGGGGCCCTTCCAGAAGGCTGTGGGGGACAAAAGCTCAGGGACCCTGGGAAGGAGGCTGCTTAGTTTGGTCCAGACCGGTCCATGGGTACATAGGTCTGAGTCTGGCCTTGTCGCAGACAAACCAGGGGGTACGGGTGTCCCGTCTAAGTCCTACAAAGAAGGGGTTCTCTGCAGTAAGTCGGCCCGGAAGGTGGAAGCCTGGGGCTTCCCATAGTGATGGTATTCTAAGAGCACAGGCTCTGGTCAAGTTCAACACAGTCAGCTATGAAGAAGCCAAGGGGCTTCTCTGCAGGCTCCTGGGCTCGGAGGCTGGGATGAGAGGAGTTCTGTCTGAGGAGGGGGGAGCCCCTCTGGTACAAGCAGCTCCCAGCTCTGTCCATGAGCCACACACGGAAATCAGAACGTGGCCAAAAAGGGTCAGTTCTGCATTTATGCCTCCTACTACACTCCAAATACTCATTAGTCAAAAACTTCATTTTAGCACTTATAACTACCCAAACTACTTTTCAATCTTTCTAAATGACCAATAATTTGTAATAGGTTAATGTCTAAAACAGCACAACCCACCCAATTTCGACTCCGGGCAGAAGTTAACAAAAATGTCAACGAGCCACGTCCCTTAAACATCACCAAGACAAATACTTTTTAGAAATTCTTCACGATAACTAATTTTCTGTGTTAAAAAGTCTGGCCTCATTTAATAATTCAAAAGTGATTTTTAAAAGCCAAGGAATAAAAAGATCAAATGCAAATTCAAAAGCGTCTAAGCCTGCACTTACCAAAGTAGGGAAAGTTAGGGACAGCTTACCCCACTTCCGGTGAGAGAGAAGTGGGGAGGAAAGCACACGGCCCATCATCCCAGGTGAGAAGCACAGGACCCAGCAGCCCTAGGAAAGGATATCCACCAGCACAAGCCAGAGTCAAAAAGAGACAGGGGGAGGCTGGCCACAAGCTCAAGATCAGAGTCATTAGCCTGCAGCAAAAGAGCAAAAAAAAACCAAAAAAACAAACAAACAGAAAAAGAGAAGGGAGGGCTTCATGAGAAAGGCTGTGGCTCTGAAGTTTTCAGGCTATTTTGCTTTTACTTTAGAACTAGCTTCATATAGAATCAGCTCAGTAATTAACAAAAGCAAAGGAAGCAGGGTTCTTGCGCAAACACTCAGCTCTCCCTGCAGGGCTACCTCCATTCCAGGGGCGTCCACACTACCTGCCCCTGTCCCAGGGCAGGGAGCCTCCCCACAGGGCTGCGCCTGGGAGCAGGACCTGCAGCCTGCGCTGGAACACAGCTCGCATGCACAGCTGAGGTGTGCGCTTCTCCTTGTTAACAACTGAATGTCATCAGGTGTGTTTTCATGTAGGCACTAGGACAAGTCCAAGAGGAAGATGTTCACAGCACTCTCTGAGAAACCACAAATTTATTCAATAAACAGGACTCTAACCCAGTAGCTGAACAGAAGCAGAATGCTTTTAAGACTTTTAAGCAAGTTTGGTCAGAAACAACTCTTTAAATCGGGCTTTATTTCTGGACTGAGGCCCCATGACAGATCCGGGAGGCTCTTACATGAACCACTACAGGCAAACTCCTGTGTGGGGCGCAGTCCGTAAACTGTGAAGACAGGCCCTAGGCTTCCTGACATTTTCGGGGGCATCTCTGATCCTAGCTCCCAAGCAAGGATGACAACCACTGCTTTGAAGAAGGAGGATGACACATTAAAGGGTTGTTTTAACATTGAAGTTTAAGAGAACTCACAACGGAATTTAAAGAACAGGTAGGCTGGGCTCAGAGAAACATCCCGGGTGAGGGATTCAGAAAGCTTGCACGGCCGCCTCCCTGTGGACAAGTCACTCTCTCTGGGCCAGGCCCCGCCTGCCAGCTCTGCCACACCTTCGCCTACAGGCAGCTACTTCTGGGACACTCTGCAACTGTCCCTCTATTTTCATGCCTCCCACTACGTGTTCCCCGCCATTCTTCCCAGAATGCTTGTTTCCCGATTCTCAATTCTCTTCCTACCAAATCCCCATTTTGTCCTCCCAGTCTTGATTTAAATGGGACTGTCTCTGAAATCTTTCCTGACTTCATATGAACACATTCCCTCCTGTTTGTGTTACTACCTCTCTGAGATGGCAGAGACTGTTGCTATATTGTTCCAGGCTGCGTGTCTCCTTTACCAGAGCATGGGTTCCTTAAACGCAGGGACACCCTTCACTCCCACGCCTACTCAGTGTGAGCATACAGTGAACACTTAAGTTCGCAGAACTAAAAAGCAAAAAAGGACAGTTTGTCTGGGGAGCTATTACTTTTTCACCTTCAACTAGCTTCCTATGTGAAGGTAACAATAATGCAAAACTGTATTTCTTTCTATGATCATTACAAATTAAAAGAAATATGACTTTATGACATAACAAACTGTTTTATAAGGACACAGTAAAGGATATGAACCACACAAAAATGGAGTCGATAACTGCTAAAATAATGTCACCGAAAACAACAGCTAAGTGGCTAGAACCCTGGAAGATAAATGGGAATAAAACCCTGACAGTTACGATTTATTATATTCTAGGAACTCTTATCTGGTGAGAAAAAACAGTTTAGCTCAGAGCATCAGTGAGCAAAGGCCACACACAGGATTTTACCCAGCAATAGCACTGTGGTTAAGCACATGGAAGCGACCGGTTTGGTCAACAACAGGTGCTCACTTAGCAACCTGAGCAAGAGACTGAACTCAGGAATGGTGAGTAACAAGCACCATGCCCCCAGGCCCCCTGGGCAGCCGTGCCAACCTCCCCTCTCCACACCCAACCCATGGTCATGGCTACTAGTGAGATGGACCTTGCTCTTTCCTGCTGGGCGTGAAGGACTCGGATAAAGTAAAATAAGGACAAGGAACTGGGTGCAAGGGACAAGCAAGCTGTAGGCTAGCCACTCGCTCAGACCGGGAGCTGACAGAGAGCGTATGTAAGGCAGTTCTGGGTGCAAAGCTGGCTGTGTCAGATTTTAAGGAAATACTATGTATACACTATTTGTGTACGTGGAATATTTATCTTTTCTGTTTTCTTTCTAGGAGAGATGAGTTTCCTGTGAGATATACAAATGCAGAGTTCCTCATTATGTAATCATGAAAATAAACACCCCTCATGAGTCACAAGAGGAAGGAGCAGGTGTATCTAACACAGAATGCAGGCTAGAGACAACAGGAAGGAGCACGAGGCTTTAACAGGACTGGATGGGTGCCCTGCTTTCAGGGTCAGAGCGAACATGTGACATGAGGCAAGTACGTAAGAACCCTCAGTGCAGTGACCTGAGCTATACATGTCAGCCAAGACACTGTAGGTGAAAATGACATGATTTTTAGAATTAAGTGAAGTTCAATAAGCTTGTGAATCACTCACTCATAACCATGTAATTAGGAAAAACTACGGGGCTAGAACCCTGAGGGTCTTCACAGACGTAAATATGCTGACTCTTGTCCAAGGTACCTGCCGCCCCCCTCCCCTCCAGCTGTTACCCCGACACGATCTGCTCGGCCCTTCTGGGAGTGGGCTCTGCTAAACCCCCACAATACTGAGCCCAGAGTCAGAGACAACTCACAGCCAAATGAGACTCAAGAGCGAGACGCAAGGTCTCCACATATGAAGGGTCCACTGACTGTCTTCACTTGGCATATGTGGAAGAAATGGGTGTGTGCACACTGCTGAATATGACACGCAAACCTTCTTGGGGGTGACCGTGGACATCTCTGAGGGGGCAGCTGCCATCAGGCAGTCACCTCACTTCAGGAAGTGCTCTGGCTTGCCTTTACTTCCAGGAAGTCTTAAAAAGGAAACTATTCCAGAGGAAATAAAACTGGGCCTTTTTCATAAACTTCCTATCTTCACAAACTCATCTCAGAGGCAATAAAGTCAAGTCCTATTTCATAGCAACGATAAGGAGTGGAAGTGGAATTATACGCAGATTTTACCCCAACGACTCTCATCACGCCTTCGACCGCTGTGAAGATAAAGTAGAGGAGCCCCAGTCCAATCACCCGGTGCATGACTGTCCCCAAGCGAGGCCTGGAGTGGGGAGGGCAGACAGGGCGAGAGGAAAGGCAGGTGAGTCAGGTACACCAGGACAGTCACTGGCCCCACTTCCAGCCCCACTCACTGCCCAATTAAACCAGCCTGCTGCCACCAGAGCTGCTGTGTTAGGAATAACCTTATTTCCCAGGAACAAGGCAGCAACAGGCTCAGGAAAATAGGCCTCCTTCTCTGGCACTGGCAGCAGCAGAGCGTTTTCTGCTGGAATGCAGCCTGTGACTCACTTATCCCACAGCCCAGGTCCAGCTTCAGAGGCTGAGGCCTGGGAAAGTGAGTGCCAACTTCTGAGTGTCACCAACAGAAATAATGTAATCTTTCACTAACATTAGTCAAACCCGTTTTGAGGTATGCTTGTTGAAGGTGACCCACTAATTTATGACTTTGGCAGGGAAAAAGTGGGACATTAGGAGATGGAATCCCACGACCTTCTCTCAAGACGTGAAACCAGATTTCAGTTTCCGTTGAAAAGAATTAAAATACCATTTGCATTCTTCAAAAGTATGAGTTAGGAAAATGCAAAGATGGCAATTTCCATAGTCAATGTGACAGAACTGAAATTTCGTGACATCTGCAAGTCAGTTTATTGCACGTATATTTTAGCTCAAAACCATCTTCTCAGAGTTAAATAGAAGAAAAATGGTTTTAAAAAGATACTTAAAAATCATCATTTTAAAACAAAATCTAAGCAAAAATTAAATTAATACCCACAGGTCATATTTAAAACTAGTGATCTCAGGCTGGCTGAGTGGCATGTTGGTTAAGAGCTGGCTTGGGACGCCAGCTCTGAGCAGCAGGGCCCTGGTTCAGATCCCATATGAGGGTCAGTGACACTGCCCTCGATAGCTAAGATGGTGAACAACAGCTCCACCTGGAGCTGGGCTGCCATAAACTATCGTGAGTGGCCAGCAGCCAGCGTGAGCTGCCATGAGTTGCTATGAGCAGCAATGGCAGGTGAGCAATTGCCTCACCCGGGAAAAGTGCAATGATAACAACAACATGGGCCAATGAAGCGACATCCTCCACACAACTAGATTGAAAAACAAAAGGACAGCAACTTGTCTGTTCCCCTTCCCCAATTCCCCAATGCTGTTCCCCTCCCCCAATTCCCCAATTTAAAAAAAAAATAAATCTTTAAACAAACAAAAACAAAACAAAACAAAAAAGTCATTGATCTCATTTATTCATCTTAATTCTGACTCATTCAGCTACCAGCAGAGGTGTTAGAGTCCTCCCTCTGTGACAGCTACCACAACAGCCTGACAGTGAGGGGACATAATCACAGGCCTTGTGCCCCGCACACCGGCTCACTTCTGCTCCCTAACTGCAGTGCACCCCACACTTGGCTACGGTGAGGTCCATGAGATGCCACACGATGGTCTATGTCCTGCCTGTGGTCCTGAGCCCCCCACTCCAAAGCAAAACAAGTTAAGGGATGAGTGGAGAGAGTTGGGTGGTGACAGGGCTGCAAGGAGAAGCTGGAGGGGGGTACAGGCTGAAGACCGACCCCGGGGGGTCAGGGTTTTAGGGAAGAGAAATGGATGATGTGACGAGGACCAGTGTGCACAGGGATGAGAGGGTGGGAAGAAGTGGTGCTGATGGGATAGGATTTCACTCAGAAATCTTGCCAATGCCCAAATACAGTCATAAAAGTGTAACTACACTGTTCAGGAAAAAGAAAATGGCTTGAATTTCCAGGATTGTTTACAATTTTTCATGCCCTTAAAGCTGACTCTTTATGAGAAGCTACTGGGATTGTGAAGTCACCAGCGTGTGTGTGAACAGCCTTTAGGAGCGCGTCCTTGCAAATACCTCCCTACAGGTCTGTACGATGACACTGACAAGTGTCCCTCTACATGGCGGCCACAGGACGGGACGCAGCGCCTTTCCAGCACAGTGGGACTTACTTCACGATGCCGTAGCCCAGGCTCACGATGATGACCAGGAGACGAGCCAGCGTTCTCTTCACCGCAGATGTCAGCTCTGCAAATATCAACAGACCCTGGGCTGCGGGGAAGAGAGAAAGCAGCCTGTGGTTTGCCACATGGGCTGGCCACTGACAGTAAACATGTACCACGGACAGTGACACCTGACCTCAGGCGGACTAAAAGGGTACGTAATCCAAGTGACACTGAAAAGGTCAGTGAAGGGGACTTGTGGCTTGGTGTCTGACCCACCCTGTGGGGCACAGTTCTGTGTGTCGGCCCGAGGCCTGTGTCCCTGCCTCCCTTCCCTGTGCTCATCCTTCCTCTCAGATGACAAAAGCACCACAGCCTCCTCCTGTCCTGTAAACATCTGGACCCCACAGATGTCCTCATCTTTTATTCTCTGGTGCTTCTGCATGGCTGTAATAGCAACACAGACACCACGATCCACACCTTGTGAAGCCTGGACTCTGATTAGGACAAATCAACCAATGAACCCAGCCTGGAAAGTGCCAGAGGTGACAGAGTGCCTCCTAGGCCTGTGAAGGAGGCCAACCTCATCCAAATGTGGAGGGGGCACACAAGCTCCCAGAAAAACTTCTTGGAGGGGGTGACACCTAAGTTAGGACCTGAAGGTGAGGCGGGGTGAGCTACCTAGGGAGGGACCTGGAGAGGGACAGGAAAGCAAAGGAAATGGCATACGTAGGAGGCAAAGCCACAGTGTGCTCCAAGAAGTAGAGGTGCGGAACACTGGCAGGCAACGGAGAGGTGCGAGGGCCCCAGGGAACAGAGGCTGGGATCAGGGGCCATCGTCCAGGGTTTTAGACCATGCTTTGCGTTTGGGCTTGAGGCCAAGGGCAGTGAGACTACACAAGGTGGTAAAAAAGAAACAAATCTGGCTCTGAGCCTGCTTTTGTAAATAAAGTTTTATTGGCACATGACCTACTTGTCACCTGTGGCTGAGCTGAGCGGTTGTAGCAGGGACCATGAAGCCCGTGAAACCAGAAATATCTACTACATGGCCTCTGCGGAAAAAGTGTGCTGGCCCTGGACACACAGACAGTTTCGATCTATCACGACTGCTCTTTCTGAGGGCTCAAGGGTCACTGGACTGCCATGAGGTTCACTCAGGGGAGAAGCTGCTGAGTGCCGGCAGTGAGGACGGGCAGGGCTGGGGAGATAGATACTCAGGCACCAGGCCACCCCGCCTCATCGTTCTTGCTCACATTCCTTCATCTTATGCACGAGAATCACGAGACCTCAGCAAATAGCTTGAGGATGTCAGACACACTCAGTCACCACGTTTTCCACTGCCAATCTAGAAGCACCATGGGAAGAAGCTGACCTGGCACAACCTGTTACTGACATGCCACTGGTGGGCCCTAACAATGCTGTCCCCTCCTCTTAGGGGGCTTCTGAACTCTGTCCTTCCAGGTTCAATGATCAGCAAGACAGCCGGGGTCACAGAACCCCAGCTGGGAAGTCACAAATCAGCCTACCAGGCTCCTGGTACCCTGCCTATTCCTCAGGGCCCCTCGGACACTGACAGCGGCCTGCGGGCTCTCTCCTCAGTCCTCACTGTCATCTCAGAACAGGGCTTGGAGTCCCCAAGGACGGCACTGGCTGCCCTCCTGGAGTGCCCCCTGTGGGTCCTACCACCACTGCCCCCCCCCCGCATCTCTCAGATAAGAGGTGACTGCCTCTAACAGCCACAGGGCTGGACGGCCACCTCTGGAATCTGAGAACGCATCCATCCTCAGCCATCAGCAGCATCCTGTCCTTCCTACCTTGTCTGCTTAGAGCAAACACAAAACCATCACTATTCCTTATAGAGAATGACACCTCTCACGTAACTCCCTGGATGCCTGTCCTTATTCTCTTTTGTATGAGTCCTTTTAGACTTTTGATTTGGGAAAATTAGAGACACTCCCCAACATGGTGAAGCAATAAATAAATTCCCATGTACCCATCATTCAGCTTCAGTAATTAACAGCATTAGCCAAATCTGTTTCATCTGTGTTCTGACACACTTTTTCCCTGGAGTTATTTTAAAACGTATAGCAGACACATGCCTGTGGGGTACCTGCACCCAGGTCATGGTAACTCCCCCTCAGGAGCTTGTGCCTGTGTGCATCCAGCCCTCTGAGCTCTTTCCCTTCCAAGGTTCCTCAACACATTTCACTGTCCCTGCCTTCTCTGGCTTTCTACAAGTCTGGGGCACACTGCAATGCCCAGCCACATGGCCTCCCACTTTGCAGGGAAGGTCACAGAAGTTCTGTGCATGAGGAAGAGGCAGGAGAATGCAAGAAGAGTGAGGGCCATAAACATTCTACTCCTTGTGGCCAAATTTCTTCTTTTTTGGAGGGGAAGGAGAAGAGGGGACGATGGGGGAGAAACATAAATGTGTTACAGAATTGGTGACACCCAAAGCTGCTTCCTGAGCTCCATGTTGTCTTAATCCAACTGTGGGGAGCTGGACCTTACAGAATAGGACCTTTCTTCTCCCTGGGAGGAAAGGGAGCGAGTGCCAGCGAGAAGGCCAGCAGAGAATGGAGACAAGGTGCATGCTGGTCTGGACCACAGTCCGCTCCCACAGTCTCTCCGTGTCCCCTTCACTTCCTCTTCCACATGGCTGTCCCTAGGGCCTTGTGGGTCACAGCGTGTTTATGGGGACAGTCACAACTTACTTGACAGCCCAGTGCTGTTGATGTTTTGGTATTCAGTATAGAAAACTGCTTTTTCAAGCATTCCAAGGAAAATAACAGCTGCGATCCAGAACTGGATTCTTAATATGTCTTTCCAGTAGCAGGCAGACCACATCAGCCAGAGTACGCCACATAAAATGTAAACGATGCACATCACCATGTAAAACTGCAGGGAGAAGCAGCTGCAGTCAGGGAAGCCTTTCGATGTGAGGATCAGCATTTCTACATTCAAGTGTCAACCCAATTTTCCAGTCACTCCGGAACCAGAAAGAGGGCACGTCAAAGCGCTACTAAGAGATTTTAAAATTTAAAATATTCCAATTAGGACAGAATTCGTTTTTGAAAAATGACAGACATACTCACAATCATGAGAGGCCAGTCTGAGGCAGAGAGATATCCTTTCGGCCCCATCATAGAAAGGGAGACTGGTGAAGGTGAGCATGGGGACAAAGAAATTGAAGAGTTAAATTAACAATCCATCAGCTTTCCCTTAAGCTTTAAATGCAAGCTCATTTCCCTGAAGGCTCCAGGATACAAAGCAGGCTACCAAATGGTGCATGTGTGTTTAGCGCATGTGTATGCACACACCCACACACACACAGGTGCTGGGTACTTTCTAGCTGTTTGATCATGCGATCTTACCAAGGTGCCTTTACTAGTGTACACAAGGCTATAAAACCTGGGCCAGTCTGACCTCGCACAGAGAGCAGAGTCACTCTGCCTGTGGCCTGGCCCCTGCTGAGTCACCGACCTCCTGAGGACTTCGCTCTCCATTTAACTGGGTAAGTGCCTGAACAGAAGTATCTCGTCGGGTTGCTGTCGGAGACAGTGATAATAAACAGTGTCCAGTACAGTGCAGGACTCACCGGCCTTAACAATGGCTCCAGTTGCCAACTGCAGGGTCAGCCCTGTTGGCTGGAGTCAGGGAAGGCACCACGGGAGGAGCGGGCACCAGTGAGGAGCTGAAGGGCCTCAAAGTCCCTGCTCCCTCTGGGTGGCATGGCCGGGCCCATATGTCACCCCCTTCAGAGCAGCCACCTCCACCAGCCCCCGACTGGACACCAGCTCCCCAGGGGACACCATCTCTGTGTGTCCCCACTGGATATGGGCAAAAGAGAGCAGTGCGCAAATCCTCGGCAGCTCTGGTTATCGTCAGCCGAGCAGATGCTTGCTAGAAAATGACAGCCACAGCTATTCGGGGACATGTGACAGCATGCGTGCCCTTGAAAACAGCTTATGGGGAACCCACTCTTGCCCTGGACACAGAAGGGCCATCCAATGTGGGAGCTTATAGATCACAGAACCTCAGCTGCCAGACAAGCTACTTCTACTCCTAGGCTACAGTGAACCTTAAAAAAAACTTCAAAAACAGTAATTTTCAACACTTAATGATGGCCATTTTTCAAGAAACAGAATATAATGTACTTCAAATACAATCAAAATGTTGCTTGCCCGGGGCCGATTGAGTGGCTCAGTTGGTAAGAGGACAAGCTCTGAACAGGGCTGCCAGTTTGATTCCCACGTGTGCCAGTAAGCTGCGCCCTCTACAGCTAAGATGGTGAACAACAGCTCAGCCTGGAGCTGGGCTGCTGTGAGTTGCCGGAGACTGCGTAGGCTGCAGTGGGCTGCCATGAGTGGCTGGCAGCCAGTGTGAGTGGCTGGCAGCCAGGGAGAGGTGCTGTGAGCTGCCATGAGTCACTGTCCAATGGCCAGCAACCGACTGCCTCACCTGGGAAGAGCGCAATGATGATACCAACATGGGCCAGTGAAATCGCATCCCCCACAACAACTAGACTGAAGAACAAAAAGATAGCAACTTGTCTGTTCCCCTTCCCTGGTTCCCCAACACTGTTCCTCTCCCCCAACTGCCCAATAAAATCTTTAAAAAAGTTAAAAAATTTTAATTTGGAAGGATGGAGAATTTTATTTTTATTTTTTTAGATTTTATTGGGGAATTAGGGAAGGGGAACAGACAAGTTGCTGTCTTTTTGTTCTTCTATCTAGTTGTGGAGGACATTGCTTCACTGGCCCATGTTGGTATCATCATTGCGCTCTTCCTGGACGAGGCAGATCGGTCGCCGGCCTCTGGATGGTCGTTCACCGCAGCTATTGGCCGCTCGCGCTGGCTGCCGGCCACTCACTGTAGCCTTGGCAGCCCACTGCAATAGGGACTGCTGCCCACACCGTTGCTGGGGCTCGCACAGTCCAGCTTCAGGTGGAGCTGTTGTTAGCTGTAGAGGGCAGTGTCACTGACCCTCATATGTGGGATCCGAACCGGGGCTGCTGGCATCCCAAACCAGCTCTTAACCAAAGCACCACTTGGCCGGCCCAGGATGGATAATTTTCTATCCCAATATGAAGTAAGATAAATCTTAATTTAAAATTTCTAATCCATTAAGATAAGAAGTTTAAAGTCCCGCAAGTAAACAAGTAGTTCATTTTGGTGATGAACAGAAATTCATTCCTGTACAATGTGTTTTAACAGAGAATGTAGATTTGGGTCAATGACAAAAATAGTGAGTATAGTAAAAGCAGACAGTAAACATACCATTCAAATTCCACTTTGCATCTGTTTTGTCCGTTTTAATCGAAACAATGAAGATGTGATACCCATCTCTCTGTGTTCTTGCAACAACATCCTAAAACACACACAAAATAACCTTTATTGTTATTTTTTAAAATAGCTCTATAAGATATGCCTGTAGCTATAGAACTGTTCACCACATTGTAAACAACCTTTAATAACTTACTTTTAGAAAACACGAACAGAGAACACAAAGAAAAGGAAGAGGGGGCTGTAACAGTAGACGGGAAGGACCCCATTTTTTTGCTGCCATCCTTCAGACCCAAAGTGACGGAGAGAGAGAAAAGCCTTTCCCACTCTTCAATGTTTACTACTTTTCTTATTTCTACAAGTTTTTCCCCTCATGTTCCCATTCTGTGTTTTATGGAATACTGCCATTCACATTGTTTTTCTCCTATTAGTCTTCCTATGTTTTCTCCAATCTCATCAAGCATTCTGCTGTAAATAAGTGTTTTTAATTGAACTGTGGGAGGGGGAGTCGGACGGCACTGTGAGAAATGACTCACATCCTACATGTGCTGAACTGTCTAAATGCCTCACATTGCTATGCTATTAGCAGGTCCCCTGGGACCATAACTGCCACTGTCATGCCCAATGACACCTCCAATGCCCCGCGTACCTGGACCAAACTTTCCATGCTTCTTCCTGAATATTCCCTGTCCTTCCCTTTCATTTTCTCTCTCTTCCCCTGTCACAGTTTGTGCAACGCGAAGAGCTTGTCCCACCACTGCAGGGCAAATGGCTCCCCACTGTCACAGCGCTCCATACAATAGTGGAAGAAAATGAGACGTGCGAAGTCACAGAAGGAAAGCTGACACTGTGCTCTGCTAGACGTGCCCAGTCCCCACATAACTCCTGACCCTCTCGGCCTCCTGGTCTCCTGACTTTCAGGAATTCTCCTAAATAAAAGAAAAGCTGCATACAAGTTAACCTTCAACTGTTACTTTAAAGAGATTTTTAAACAAAGACAGAAACAGTATACACAAAATTCATAGAGACATGTGTAAGGAAATAGGCCATTTCAAATAAGGCTTCTCTTTTCTTCCCCAGTTCTAATAATCCTGCCTTATTTCACTCTCCAAATATTTATCCATCAGCTGGCTCCTTTCTGTCTTATTGTAACGTGTATATATTTGATTTGAAGACAAATAAAATAACTTACCGCTGATCCGTCCTGGTTTGAAACATTTTTGTTATTTGTAATTAGTTTTTTATTCTGGAAAAAAGAATAAAATAATTCCATTTTATATTACTGCATTTCTAAGAGGATAAATAGTTTTAACAATTAAGAAACAAATGTGTTGTGAAAAAAGTAAAATCTGAAAGCTGAACATAAGAGAACAAATTTCACTATAGCCCAAACATAACAAAACCCTGCTTTTGAAAACTCACTCCCTTAATCAGGACAGTGGGTATCATTGGTAGGGAGGGTACAGGAACTAAAGGGGGCTCCAGGTGTTAAAATATTCTGTACTTGATCTGGGTCCACACTGGCATGTCAGGTTTTGAAAATTCATCAAGCCGTATACTTCTGATACACACACCTTAATGTATGTTTATTACACTTCACAAAAGTTTTAAGCAACCACTTTAAAGTTTTTACTAAAGACATATTCTCATTTCAGAATTTTCAGAACAACAAAAAATTAAGTTAAAATGAATCATAGCCTCACTACCCAGGGATGGTTGCTGGGAACATTCTAGAATCTGGTCTTTCATGCTGGGAGGAAGCAAGCAAGAAGGAGAGAGCGTTCAAGTGTGTGAAACACTGGTAAGTCAAGAACGCAGACAGACTGTCCTGAGAGGTTAAACAGCGTGGCTACTGGTAGCAATGATGAGTGCTGTTTGGTGGGAAGAAGGGGGCATGTCTGAGTGGAGTGGAGAGAAGAGAGAACAAGACATGGAGTGACAGCAGATTATGAGAGGATAACAAAAGGACCCTCTTTCAAGGGTGTTGCTGCAAAGGGTACAAAGAAACGGAACAATGGCGTCAACATCTTACGGTGTACTACCATACTCACAAAAGAACTAAGCTAAAAATTAACAAATTAAGCACCTTTATTAAAACTTTGGTAAAACAGAATTTAAGTTAATACTTGTATTCACTGGGAGTAAAGTAGTTTTAACATGGTAAGACAGATAGATACTCACATATAAAGAGGGGAACACCTGTAAATCACTGTCGCAATCTAAGTTTTCATTTTTTGTTGGCCAACATTCGCTGTTCTTGAAATAACGACCACAAAAGTCTTCACCAACACTTTCGAGCTCCTGTGACAGCTCCTACCGAAGGTAAAATTCTGTTATAATTTACTTTCACACTTCCTAAGAAGATAAGTAAAATTTAATATCTAAATATTAATAATACCAAAAATTTATCTAGTTTGGAACACTTGAAAATATGCAGTAGAGCAAAATACCAAATAGGAAAAAGGTTTGATTAGAGTTTTACACAAAACTGAGGTAATTATAATATTTTAGCTCTTTCAATGTGCTCAGATACAGTATATAACCACCATCTGACAGTAAAAAAGTGATTACAGTGATTGAAATACAAACTACTTTGTCCTGGGGCTCCTTCCATCTTATCTCAGGGACAGAAGTCTTCCAGAGAAAGAAAGCAGCATTTAACCAGGAGGAAAGACAAACCAGATAGTGAGCAACATAAAGAAAGGTGCAAACCCAGCTGCAGGCAGGGGATGGATACTCATTTATACACCAGGACCTGGGGCTCTTGCATCCCGGAAGTAGGAGTAAAACCCAGGAGCATCTTCCAGTCATCAAGAAAAGGTAAGTTGGCTTCCACTGGCCAAATATGGACAATTTGAGTGAAATAAATAAAAACAGTGATAGACCATAGAAAAGTAAAAGCCCATGAGTCCATCCTGATGACTGACTGACAAGACAGGAAGACAGAGGAAAAGAGAGAGCTTGTTCTCAGAGTAGAATGCTAGTAAATGTAGAAAACACGGGATCAGAAATCGCCATGTAGCAACCATCCGAGTAATGGCTGCTTTACCATGCAAGAATCAGAGGATGTGAAAACAAGGATGGATAAGGAAATAGGATAGGTATCTACACACAAATACAAAAGTATTTCTTCATAAGTTACTATTAATAACAAAGAGAAAAGTAGTAACTTTACAGTGGAGAAACCTGGCAGAAACTTCCCTAACCAACAGATCAAAGTTAACATCACAAAAATAGGACAAACCAGGATTTTCTGGTGTGCCTGACAAAAATATAACCTGAATCTAATCATGAGGAAACATCAGAAATACTCAAATTGAGGGTCATTTTATAAAAGTAAGTGGAGCGTACACTTCAAATATATCAATGTTGTATCACAAAAGACCAAAACAGAAAAAAATAAGCTGCAGGAATGCCATGTGATCCTGGATTGGTTCCTGTACCAGAAAAAACAAAAACAAAATAAAACAACCTGCTAGAAAAGATGTTATTGGGACACTGGCAAAACTTTAATAAGGTCTGTGTGTTAGATGATAGTATCATTGTCAATATTAAATTTCCTGGACTTGACAATTGTGCTGTGTCACCACCTAAGTGAGTACCGCTGCTCTTAGCAAATGCACAGGAGGTAGTTAGTGTGAAGGGGTAAAATACTTAGAGAGAAAGTCAATAAGGCAATATTCAAGGAAAATGGTATCTTTCACCTCAAATGGAAAGATAATATAAATAAAAGTATGGAAACCCACACATTATTCAAACTAGGAGCCAACAGATGACAGATCAGCTGAAAAGGAACTGATCCCAAGCAACCACAGGAGCACCACGGAAACGAGCACCTGGTGAGGGCATAGGGCCCAGGGGACCCTGGGGTGAGAGAAGCCTTAACAGCAGGGCAGGGGCAGGCCTCTCTCATGAGCACCCCTGCCTCCTCCCACTTTTCCGGATGGCTCCCTCCCTCCTCACATCTTTGAGATCTACTCATACTCATGAAATCTACCTGCACTCACGTAAACTCTAGGTTCCCTATTACTAACTTTTTAATGAAGAGAAACTTTTACATTTCTTTCTTAAATTGATTTTTGTTGGCATGTCCCTTTATCAACAGTTCCTGCATGTCTGATTTAAACATTTAGTAACGTTTTTCATAAGATACATGGAAACTAAAAGATTTGTATTCATCTCAGAAAGCATGTACACACTTTGATATAATTACAGCAATTACTGCGTAAGGCCCAAAACGATTCTGCGGTACTTCTGAAACTACAATCTGTATTTTTAGCCTCCTCACCTGATGAGCTAATAAATCTTTATACTCATAATATTTCCTTCACAGATTTACATTATAAGTTTGTGTTAATGAGATACCACCTCAATCTTGTCAGAATTCCATCATCAGTAAATCAACAAATAACAAGTGTTGGCGAAGATGTGGAGAAAAGGGAACCCTCGTGCACTGTTAGTGGGACTGCAAATTGGTGTGGCCGCTATGGAAATCAGTATGAAGGTTCCTCAAAAAATTAAGACTAGAACTGCCTTATGAACCTGCAATCCCACTCATGGGTATTTATCAGAAGAATTCTAAAACACTAATTCAAATTCAAAAAGGTATATGCAACCCTATGTTCACTGCAGTACTACTCACAATAGCCAAGATATGGAAACAACCTAAGCATCCGTCAACAGATGGCTGGATAAAGAAGTGGTAAATATACACAATGGATAAAATAGATGAAATAGTGCCATTTGCAACAACATACATGGATCTTGATATTATTACACTTAGTGAAATAAATCAGATGGAAAAGGACAAAAACCATGTGATTTCACTCATGTGGAATATAAAACAAAAACTCACACACAAACTAACGAAACAAACTCATAGACACAGACAACAGAATGGTGGTTATGAGAGGGGATTGTGGTGGGAGGACGAACTGGATAGAGGGTCAAATACAATGGGACGGAAGGAGACTGGACTCTGGTTAGAGGGCATGCAAGAGAGTACACAGATGCTGAATTATAAGGCTGTACACCTCAAATGTATATAATGTCATTAACCCATGCTACCTCAGTAAATATAACTTTTTTTTTTTTTAGCTTTTAGCTGAGCCATCCTGCCACCTGTTGGCAGCTCAATGGCAACTCAGTTCGGGCTGGCATCGAACTGCCATTACTCAGAGCTCAGCTTGCACTCTTGAGCGAGCTCCTCACTAACAGCCATTCGACTGGCCCCTAAATATAACTTATAAAACATTTGTTTTACTTACTTCCAGCTGAGAATATTCATTTTGACAGGTATAATGCTTCAAGAGCCAGTCTATGGTAAATCTCACAGGCCCAGAACAATGGAATGACTTCACTGTTAAGAAAGAGAAAGTCTCATTTTACAATAATAATAATATATGTTTTCCAGTATAATCGTAAGGTTTCAAGAATGTAATTTAAAATAGGCTACTTCGATGAAACACTGAGTAGAATGTTACCTACTTTCTCCAAAAGTCACTGCAAAATGAGACAGATAAATTCATTAAATGAAATTAGCATAGTTAACCAAAACTTGCTGTATTAGTGTTCATTTCATATATACGTTAAGTCCAGTGTTAAGACCAGCTGAGTGGCCAGATATGATGCCAAGGCACTGTTTACTTCACTCTAAAACATTCTCTTCACTGACTTATTCATTCAAAAAATACTAGTAAGCACCCCCTGTATGCCTCAAAGGGACATAACGGTGACCGAGAGCAATCCCTATCCTTGCCATAAGAGGCACCTGGGGAGGGGAGGGTTAACAATTAAGCAGGTCCCCAGCAGTCTGGCAGAGAATATACAGTGGGGGTGGAGGGTATCTAATGTGAAGAACAGCAGGAATTAGCCAGTGCACAGGGGGTGGAACAGTATATGCAAAGGCCCAGGGGGGTGAGAGCATGACTCCAGCGGGACCACCTGGAAACAGTGCCTGTGGCTGGAATACAGCTGGGGAAGTTGGATGCATAAGGCTCTTATGCTCCGCTAGGAGTTTCCAAAGCACCACCAAATGTTTCAGGAAGGAGAGTAGCATGGTTAGACAGACTGAAAAGGATTAAGTCTAGACTGAGAGAAAGCTCTTTTGAGAGTGTCGTGACAACATGGCAGCTGGCTTCGCTCAAAGCGACTCATCAGAGAGAAAGCAGAGCAGAAATTACAGTGTCTTTTAAGACCTAGTGTCAGAAGTGGCATGCCATTCCTTCTGCCACATTCTACTGCTCAGACCAACCTTGATAGAACATGGTAGGGGACTACACAGGTCATGAATACCAGGAGGCAGGGACCACTGTGAGCCATCTTGAAGGCCAGCAACCAGCAGGAATGCAAATAGAGCCAAGACTAACATTCCAGAGGCTGAGGAGGTAGAGCACCCAACAGCTGGGAGCTACACAGAGAAGAGTGAAAGAGCTCTGCACAGAAGTCCCCAAGTCTCTGGTGCACAGGGAGAAGCCTGGGGACTCTCAGAGCACAGACAGGGTGGGACGGTTTGAGCTGTCATGATCAGGCTGCATAGGTCCCATTCAATACCCCACTGGGAGGGATGTACACATAGGGCTAAGTCAGCCCTAGAGTAAAGGCTACTCCAGACCATCCTAAAAGACATTAAAAGCAAAACTGAAAAGGATCAAACTGACCCAAAAGAAACTTAACTGCCTGACAGAATAAAGCTGTTCAATCAATACGACATCACAGCACTCAAGAACACAAAATTCACAATATCCACCTCAAAACAAAAACACTAGATACAAAAAGTAAGACAATTTGGGCCGGCTGAGTAGCACATTGGTTAAGATCTGGTTTTGGGATGCCAGCGGCCCCAGTTTGGATCCCATATATGAGGGCCAGTGACACTGCGCTCTACAGCTAACAACTATGCGAGCCCCGCCGACGGTGTAGGTTGCAGCCCCTGCTGCAGTGGGCTGCCATAGGCTACAGTGAGTGACTGGCCGCCAGCGTGAGTGGCTGGCAACCAGCGTGAGCTGCCAATAGCCGTGGTGAGCGACCATCCAGAGGCCGGTGACCGATCTGCCTCATCCGGGAAGAGCGCAATGATGATACCAACATGGGCCAGTGAAGCAACGTCCTCCGCAACTAGACTGAAGAACAAAAAGACGGCAACTTGTCTGTTCCCCTTCCTCAACGCTGTTCCCCTCCCCCAATTCCCCAATAAAATCTTAAAAAAAAAAAAAGTAAGACAATTTGACTCATAACCATGATAGAAATCAGCCAATACGATAAAGATAATGGAATTAGCAGATACACATGTGAAAACAGCTATTATAAATATCTTCCATATGCTCCAAGATGTAAAGGAAAATCTGAAAATACTGAGGAAAGAAATAAGATATATATATATATATATACACATATATATATATTTTAAAGATTTTATTGGGGAATTGGGGGAGGGGAACAGCGTTGGGGAATTGGGGAAGGGGAACAGACAAGTTGCCGTCTTTTTGTTCTTCAGTCTAGTTGCGGAGGATGTTGCTTCACTGGCCCATGTTGGTATCGTCATTGCGTTCTTCCCGGATAAGGCAGATCAGTCGTCGGCCTCTAGATGGTCACTCACCACGGCTATTGGCAGCTCACGCTGGCTGCCAGCCGCTCACACTGGCTGCCGGCCACTCACTGTGCCTTGGCAGCCCACTGCAGCAGGAGCTGCAGCCTACACCATCGCCAGGGCTCGCACAGCCCAGCTCCAGGAGGAGCTGTTGTTAGTTGTAGAGGGCAGTGTCACTGGCCGTCATATGTGGGATCCGAACTGGGCTGCTGGCATCCCCAAACCAGCTCTTAACCAATGCGCCACTTGGCCGGCCCAAGATATTTTTCAAAAGAATGGTGACCGATCTGCCTCATCCGGGAAGAGCACAATGACGATGTGAACATGGGCCAGTGAAGCAACATCCTTCACAACTAGAGGGAAGAACAAAAAAAAAAAGACAGCAACTTGTCTGTTCCCCTTCTCCGATTCCCCAACGCTGTTCCCCTCCCCCAATTCCCCAATAAAAATCTTTAAAAAAAAGAAGAATGAAACTCCAGAGATTGAAAAACCCAATATCTGAAATAACAAACGCATTGCATGAGATTAACCACTTAGACACTACAGAAGAAAGGGATGACTGAACTTGAAGACACGGCAATAGAAATATCCCAGGAAGGAGACTGACAAAAAACTGACAGGGCCTCAGTGACCCAAGGGACAGCATCCAGCGATCCAACATGTGTAAATGGAGGCTGAGGAGGTAGACAGGTGCCAGCAGGGTGCCTAAGTTCACGATCCAAGGTCAGAGTTGAGATTTTTCTCAGTGTGGATATCCAACAGTTCCAGCGTCTTTTGTTGAAAAGATTGTCCTTTCTCTAATGAATGACCTTGGCATGTCTGTTGAGAACCAATGGCCTCATGTATGTGGGTTTATTTCTGGGGTCCTTAGTCTGATTCCTCGTTCTATGTCTATCCTTTTGCCAGTACCACACTGTTATTACTGTAGCTTTATGTAGGTTTTGAAATCAGATGGTAAAATCCTTTTAAACTTGCTCATTTTCAGAATTGTTTTGGCTTTCTAGGCTCTTTGCATTTGTATATAAATTTTAGAAACAGCTGGTCAATTTCTACATAATAGTTGGTTTGGATTTTGATTGGAATTAAATATATAGATCAATCTGGGGAGAACTGACAGTATAATGTCAGCTCTAGATTTTTCATAGATGCCATTTATCAGATTGAGGAAGTTTTGTTCTATTTCTAGGTTTCTGAGAGTTTTTACTATGAATGGGTGTTGAGTTTCTTCTAATGCTTTTCTATATATATTGAGATGATTATATGGTGTATTTCTTTTATTCTGTTAATATGGTGAGTTACATGGAGAGATTTTCAACAGTGGCTCCACGTGACAGCACCTTGAATGAGGCAGCAAAAGAGGGGTCACCTAAGGGAAAGCCAAATGTCCAAGTCGCCAAACAGAATGGACCCCAGGAACTATTCTCAGCATTGCAGATACTAAAATCTGTTCTGTGAGAATACAGAGTCAGTCTCATGTCTTCACACCATAGATACAGGTATACAAACCCGAATGCCCAATTACTCACTTAAGATGAACAGTAGATGAAAATGCATGTGTAACGATCAACTAACTCTCTCCCTTCAGCAGGCCCAATGGTGATGTGAAGGCTGCTTGGTGAGCATGGCGCCAGGACAAAGACACCCAGGTCATGCTGCATCCATGTCACATGTCACACCCGTAGTCAGAGTTCTCCGGGACCCCTCTCCGGAGACACTGTTGGACGTTGCCAACTTGTCCCTAACTAAACCCTCATTTTCTTATGCTTTCATTCTGGCTTCTTTCTGCTGTCTCATCCTTTCTTTAGAAATGTTAATACCACTATTAACATGGTCTACTATTAGACTGATCTCTGATGTTACCTACTAATTTTTTTAAAATCAAATTTTGTTTCACTGGTCCATATAACGTTTTTCCCCACATAACTTTTTTTTGTCTGTAACAATCTTTTAAGTCTTATTTGTCTAGACATTGAGACATGAAGTAGTTAACATAATCAGATGCCAAAATTTTGTCCTCACCCACCTTGGGCTTCCATTTTCTCTTACTAACGTCTTACGACCACTGATGGACTGATGTCACCAAGCTACTTTGCACCACCTCTGCTTTCTAGCTGACAGAGGCCCACTTTCCTCAGCCAAGACCCACATGTGGCAGACCCAGCACATGATCAGAGCATGGGGTGACCGAGAAAAGGCGCATGGCTCTGGATCCCCAGGAATCCAATGTGATCTGCTCAACAAAAAACTACTCTTTACCCAAACACTTTGACAACCAACTCACCAGGCAAGTTCCCGGAGACCCTAAGAGGAGTTGGACCACAGCAAATGTGATCCAAAGTCAACCATTAAAAATACTGAAAATCTGGGCCTGCCGAGTGGCACATTGGTTAAGAGCTGGCTTGGGATGCCAGCGGTCCCGGTTCGGATCCCACACATGAGGGCCAGTGACACTGCCCTCTACAGCTAAGATGGTGACAACAGCTCCACGGAGCTGGGCTGCGTGAGTCCCGGTGACGGTGTAGGCTGCAGCCCCTGCTGCAGTGGACTGCTGTAAGCTACAGTGAGTGGCCGGCAGCCGGCGTGAGCAGCCAGTAGCCTGAGCAAGATGCCAATAGCCACCATGAGCGGCCGTACAGAAGCCGGTGACCAATTAGCCTCACCCGGGAAGAGCACAACAATAACACCAACATGGGCCAGTGAAGCAACGTCCTCCACAACTAGACTGAAAAACAAAAGGACAGCAACTTGTCTGTTTCCCTTCCCTGGTTCCCCAATGCTGTTCCCCTCCCCCAGTTCCCCAATAAAAATCTTAAAAAAAAAAAAAAATACTGAAAATCTCAGGCTTTGACCTGGTGATCCTCACACAGCCATACTTACGTGGACAACATGATCCCTAACAAATACTGTCACTTCCATATACCCCAAAATCCTAATTAAAATGTTGGTGTCCAGTAATTTTTATTTTATACAATGATCATGTGTATATTTAGAAAATTTTGAGGGGTATAAAGGCTTTATCACAATCATGACATTTCATATATTCATAAAATTAATTTATCTAGTTTTAAAGGCTGAGATCCAGAGTAAAATTTCACAGAAGTCAAATACCTTTTTGCTAAGCCTACTTTATTAGATATTAATTATAATTTAAAAGAAAACTCAGGGACAGCAAGTTAGCTCAGGTGGTTAGAGTGCAGGGCGCAGTGCTCATAACACCAAAGTTTTGATTCCCACATAGGCCACTGAGCTGCGCCCTTCACAATTAGATTGAAACAACTACTTGACTTAGAGCTGAAGGGTCCTGGAGAAACACACTGATCCCCAATAATCACCAATAAAAATATATATATTAAAAAAAAATCAGATTACATTTTCAAATTACAGGATCAGAAAAATCAGTTTTTGAAGATAACGAAGACATGACTGAAACAAAAGAAACCCTTTAATGTTAGAGCCATTTAAAAACAAAACATTTGAGGGGCTGACTGAGTGCTTTAGTTGCTTAAGAGTTGGCTTGGGAGCAAGAGCTCTGAGCAGCAGGGCCACTGGTTCTGTTCCCACATGGGCTAGTGACGCTGCGCCCCCTACAGCTGAGATTGTGAACAACAGCTCGACCTGGAGCTGGGTTGCCGTGAGTGGCCCGCGATGGCGTAGGCTGCAGCCCCTGCTGCAGTGGGCTGCAATGAGCTACCGAGAGTGGCCAGCAGCCAGCATGAGCAGCCGGCGGCTTGCCACCGAGTTTCATCCCATGGCCAGCAACTGATTGCCTCAGCCAGAAACAGTGCAATGATTATAATACCAATATGGGCCAGTGAAGCGACATCCTCCACAACTAGACTGAAGAACAAAAGGATAGCAACTTGTCTGTTCCCCTTCCCCAATTCCCTAATAAAATCTTTACAAAACAAACAAACAAACCCAAACATTTGTCTGGTTTATAAAATGTAATACTATCTGGGCCGGCCGAGTGGCGTGGTGGTTAAGCGCCAGCTTGGGAAGCCAGTGGCCCCGGTTCGGTCCCACATATGAGGGCCAGTGACACTGCCCTCAAAAAATAAAATAAAATAAAATATAATACTACCTTATATTAGTTTACATTAAATTAATGTATTAGTTTATAATATATTATGTCACTCATTTATAATATATCGTTATATTAGTATCATAGTTTACTATACTTACCAGAAAATTTGATCTCAGTTGAGTTAAACATAGTTTTTCTAAATATCAAAGGTCCTGATTTCTAAAACGAAAAACAAGAAAATATAGAAAGATCTTGTAAAACATTTTTCTCTATTGTTTGAGTATAGCTTTACTCTCTAGTTCTTGCACAGCTCCATATGACCAGAGTGATTATTTTCTAATTAGGTAAATCTGATTATGTCACTCACTTGCTTAAACTCTTGCACCTCCATGCTGATGATGCTGGGGAGGGAATGCCCCTCCCACCATGACCCTGCCAGGAGCTAGCCACACCCAGGAGCTGAGGGCAGCAGACACTGCACAGCAGTGCTGCTCCCAAAGGGGACCTGACCTGTCTGTGCTCCTGCAGTGAAGGAGCTTCCGATAAAACCCCCAGTCCTCCCCCTGCACTGAGGACTTACACCAGACCAGCGTCACTGCAGCTCGCGGGGCCGGGCAGCATCAGGGCCACTCCTCTCTAGAACCTTCCTTTCAGCTCCTCCAAAGCATAATCTGCCTTCTTGCTGCTCTCCAGACCCTAGTGGTCTGCCTGGAAGCTCACTTAAAACCCTTCTCCACCCCGCCGCTCTTTTGCTCTTTCCTCCTCATTAACGCCTTTTCAGCCTTCAAAGCCCAGTTCACAAGTCCTTTCCTCAGGAAGTCTTCCTCCATGCCCCATACCAAGCCAGGCCCTCCCTTATATGGGCTCCACCATTCAAACACTGTATTACTTAGTCTGTCCTCACCAAGAATAAAAATGCTGTGAGGAGGGGCTGTGTTAAATGGACATAGGTTAGGAATGAAAGCAAAACACTGATGGGACAGGCAGCTCTTTTCCTGAAAACCTCTTCCCCTTCCAACAGTTTCAACAACAGTAACAATAAAACCCCCAGCCTGGGTCTCTCCTCTGAGCTCCATGTCCACATACCCAACTACCTAAAGGTCACGTCCACTGAGATGTCCAGCAGACAGTCCACAGCACGCTGCCCTAAGCCAGTCATTCCTCTCTGCTCACCACTCTCACTGCACTACCCACCTTGCTTATAGGTGATGCCATCCTGTCACCCAAGCCATGGCCCTTCCACTCCCTTATCTCCATTGCCCACTGCCCGAAGCATGCCCACTTTATCTCAAGCACACATACCCCAAACTCAGTTCCTGCTCATATTTCCTGCCACACTGCCCTTTTCCTGCCCACACTGTGTAATAACTTAGCTGTCCCTCTGCTTCCAGATTGGGACCCATAATTCATCCTGACAGCAGCCACAATGATGATCAGCATTCATGTTCACATTCCTTCAATGGCTCTCCTTCATTCACACCCCAAAATTTCTACTTCCGGCCTTGGGTGTGTGTGTGTGGCTAATCCAACCAATAAATGGGGTTTATTTGGGCCACCAGGGAACTTAAAATAAAAAAGTTTTGGATTAGCTGAAATAAAAATATGGATTGTGCCTTCACTTTTAAAAGGTAGAAGGGCCGGCCGAGTGGCATGGTGGTTAAGCGCTGGCTTGGGAAGCCAGTGGCCCCGGTTTGGTCCCACATATAAGGGCCAGTGACACTGCCCTCAAAAAAAAAAAAAAAAAAAAAAAATTAAAAAAAACATCAGTCAAACAGGTATTTTGGGGGCTGGCCAACTGGCTCAGTTGATTAGGAGCTCAGTGGTTCGATGCCAGCCTGAGCTGAGTTGCCGTTGAGCTGCCAACAGGTGGAAGGATGGCTCAGCTAAAAAAATAAAACACATAAAAGGTAGACCTGGCAGTTCTGTGTGTCCCCTGCCATATGGTGTCCCCAAGCTAGAGCCAAAGGGCAGCTTCCCTCATCAGAAGGGGCATATAATCTACAGTCCACTGCATGTCCCCAGCCCCCTAGTTCTAAATCAGCTCACTTCACTTGCTCATGGGACTTACCTCAGCCCCTGCAGGTCCTTGACAGATCCTAGGCCTCAGGCTCAAGGCCAAGCTCAGGTATGCAAAGCTTGTGGTGGCCTAAGTCCCCTCTGGGCCTCTGCCAGAACCTCACTCAGCAGAAACACTTCCTAGTTCCTGCACAGCTGCTGTTCTACTCTCCCCTTCTTCACGGAGGTCTTTTAAGACCCCACCAGGCACTGACCCTAGAAAGCAGGATCAGGCGACCCCTGGGTGCTCCAGTAATAACACAAGATGCCGTCACGTATGCATTGACTGCTCACAAGACTGCTGTCCCTACTGTGTGGGCCGCTGGAGAAGGGGCCGCTGTCAGAAATTCAGCTTTGCAACAGCAATGGCCAGGGCAGTGCATAGCGCACAGTAGGTGCTCAGACTGTTTGCGGACCTTTATAATCAAAACAACCATTTCTTGATAGATGTGCAGTACAAATGAAATGCCAACTCTCCTTCCTTTTCTGAAGGGCAAGTTCTGGCAACTTGAAATGGGAAAAAAATCAACCTACTCTTTGCAGAGAAGGGCTTTATGGACTGCTACTGGCCTGACTACCGATTAAGAGGGACCCACAGAAAAATGTCTCTCCCTCATGCAGAAGCAGTCATTCTATCCCCATGGCCTTTGGAGTCTCACCATCCAGAGTGTACGTGGCAAAGATCTTTACAGATACGGTCAAGTTGTTTAGCAATCTGTCCGCAGCTGACTCACTTTCAATACTGTTCCTTGGGACTTAGTTTATGACACAGCCCATTTACTCCAGAAACAGTATGAAACCCTGAGTGTGGTTCTGCGAGTTTTGCTCCTTTTTGATCAGAGAAATACAATAATGGAGATATGCAGGCTTTATCGCTGCGGCACGGAATGGAGCCCCCACTCGGAAGGGTCCTGGGAGAGATGAAAAACAGCTACTTTCAGCCCTCTGCGCAGCTTTTCTGTTGTAGGGAAGCATCGCGGCCTCGTACTACTTTCTTTTTCCGGTTGAGGAAATCAAAATAGAAGTTTTGCCTCTAGAGTTTGGACATATTTCCATGCCTGTGGAAAACACTCCTGTCAAAGAGAGCTGGAGGAGTCGTCCCATCTAGAAGCGCAGGCCTCTTTCCGATTTCCTGTCTTCAAGTCTTTAGCAAGCCTTTCCAAAATGCCCCCCTGCGCCCCCATATCCTCTCGCGTAACCAGGGCGCCAAGTGCTCGGATGGCCTGCACACCAGCCCACACGCTCCGTGTCCACCTACACGACCCGGGACTGTGCAGTTCAGGGGCCCAAGCGGAGGGAAGGAGAGTGGGTGGCCACAAGGGTCCCCCCGGCCCCTCCCCCGGTTACAGAGAACACGGGAGCGGTGCACGCTTTCTCGTTTCTGTCGGAGCTGACCCGGGAGTCCCCGGTGTGGCCCCGGGGTGTGGCCCCGGGCTGCCTGGGCTGCGGCGGAGCGCCGAGGCCGGGGCTCGGTCAGAGGGCAGCCAACCCTGCAGCGCAAGGCCCGCTGCCCCACGCCCTGGCCGGCGGAGGAGGGGCGCCCGCGGGGCAGAAGCCGCCCCGGACCCGCGGGCCCCGAGGCCCACACGCGCCACTTACGTCGCTGACCGTCACTGCCCAGCGCCCGGGCTCGGGCACAGCACCCACGGCCGCCGGGGCCCAGCAGAGCAGGCAGAGCGTGGCGCGCAGCAGCGGGGACCCTGCCGGTGTGCGGCGCCTTGCGGCGGCCATCTTGACGCAGGAGCCACCTGGGTTTGGGACGTCGGAGCGCCGGCAGTACCGGTGCGATTCCGCCGGGAGGAAACGGGGGTCGGGCCCCGGAAGCGGGGCAGGGCTGGGCGGGAGCTGGAGGAGGAGGAGACCGTGGGAAGGGGGCGGGCGGGGCCGCGGCCACAGCGGGGGCGTGGCTTGCCTCCTTGGGGCGGGGCTTGGGGAGGCGGGGCTAAGCGCTGGGCCGGGCGGGGAGGCGGGGCCGACCGGTGGCCGGAAGCTCAGGTCGCACTGGTCTGCCTCCTAGCGGGGAGCATGGGGTGGAATTGAGAGCTTAAGTTCTGCTCCGTGTCTGTCTGTTTTTGGAGTCCTCTGCACGTGCCCCTACCCGGACTCTCTCAGGGGAAACAGATTGTTCTCTGAATTCGTGGAGAGTGCCTGGAAAGTACTTTGAGATCAGGATGCGTTGAACCCAAGGCATTGCGCTGGAGCATAACGTCGGTAGGACAGTTAGTCATTTCTGGAACAATGCAGTTGCCTCATTACTTACAGCTAAGAAGGGTAGGGCTTGGGTACTTGACCTTGCATCTTCGGCTGTGAAAGCTGAATAAATGTCTTGCTGTCAAGGAGTACTACTTTTTTTTAAAAGATTTTTTAAGGGCCGGCCGAGTGGCGCATTGGTTAAGCGCTGGTTTTGGGATGCCAGCGGCCCCGGTTCGGATCCCACATGAGGGCCAGTGACACTGCCCTCTACAGCTAACAACAGCTCCACCTGGAGCTGGGCTGTGCGAGCCCCGGTGATGGTGTGGGCAGTGGGCTGCCATAGGCTACAGTGAGTGGCCCGCAGCCAGCGTGAGTGGCTGGCAGCCAAGCGTGAGCTGCCAATAGCCGCGATGAGCGACATCCAGAGGCCAGCGACAGATCTGCCTCATCCGGGAAGAGCGCAATGACGATACCAACAGTGAAGCAACATCCTCCGCAACTAAACTGAAGAACAAGAAGACGGCAACTTGTCTGTTCCCCTTCCCCGATTCCCCAACGCTGTTCCCCTCCACCAATTCCCCAATAAAATCTTTAAAAAAAAAAAAAAAAAAAAAAAAAAAAGATTTTTTAATTGGGGAATTGGGGGAGGGGAACAGACAAGTTGCTGTCTTTGTTCTTCAGTCTAATTGCGGAGGACGTTGCTTCACTGGCCCATGCTGGTATCGTCATTGCGCTTTTCCCGGATGAGGCCAGATGGGTCACCAGTCTCTGGACAGCCGCTCACTGTGGCTTTTTGCAACTCACGCTGGCTGCTGGCCACTCACTGTAGCCTATGGCAGCCCACTGCAGCAGGGGCTGCAGCCTACACCGTCACCGGGGCTGCAGCCTACACCGTTGCCGGGGCTTGCAGCCCAACTCCAGGTGGAGCTGTTGTTAGCTGTAGAGGGCAGTGTCACTGGCCCTCATATGTGGGATCCGAACCAGGGCCGCTGGCGTCCCAAGCCAGCTCTTTTTTTTTTTTTTTTTTGTGAGGGCAGTGTCACTGGCCCACATTCACTGGCCCTCACATGTGGAACCGAACTGGGGCCGCTGGCTTCCCAAACCAACGCTTAACCATCGCACCACTCGGCTGGCCCAGTACTACTTTTTAAAAATTATCGAATGTAAATAATGTCCAGCTGTGGAATACAATCCTGGATTAACACAAAACAGGATGGATTTATAGTCAAGAACCCCGGCTGCCTTATCAGTCACCAGAGATCTTGTGTGCCTCTGCCTTTCCCAACAGGCAATGCTATCATTTGGATGTGGCGGGGAGTAACAGTGTCCCAGGGTCAGAGGACAGTCAGGTGGGAGGAGAGAACACAGATGGAGCTTGAATCCTGCAGGAAGAGTTAAGGGTGAGTTAGTTGTGGGGCCTGTGGTGGTTGGAAGGGGTTTTAGTTAAGACTAGCCTATGTCATGCCTGGAGGAACATTAAGACCTTCCAGATGACCAAGTATTGATGTGAGATGGATAAGGGCAAGATATTTAAACAGTACCAGAACGCAAAGGTTCTCCTACACCATGATGTCTGAGGACATAAGACATTAGTCTGAGGACATCAGTCTGAGGACATCAGACAAGCAGTGGTGGTTTTTAAGCATGGAGGACAAGGTGATCAGAAAGGTCATTTGGGCTGTCATATGAAAACTGTGTAAGATGGGTATGGGTATGACCGGTTAAGAATATTTCAGTAATTTGTATGGCCAGTTAAGACTAAGTTACAGGGCCAGCCAAGTGGCTCAGTTGGTTAAGAGTTGGCTTAGAGCACATGCTCTGAGCAACAGGGCCTCCGGTTCGTTTCCCACATGGGCCAGTGAACGCTGCGCCCTAGCTGAGCTGTCGCTGAGCTGCCAACAGGTGGCAGGATGGCTCAGATGGTGTAACAACAAGATTGCCTGTTCAGTGGTGGGCTATGCTCAGCAGCACCTTGAGCTGAGCTGCTGCCTGGATGGTTCAGTGGATAGAGCATGCGCTCTTAACAACAAGGCTTCCGGGTTCAACTCCCACAAGGGATGGTGGCTACGCCCATCCGCAACTAAGATTGACCACAGCACCGATGGGAAGCCAGATGGCGACTAGCACCTTCCACAATGAAGATTAAAGAACAACAACTTGGCTGGTCCCCTCCCCCAATTCCCCAACACTGTTCCCCATCCCCCAATTCCCCAATAAAATCTTTAAAAAAAAAAAAAAGACTAACAGTAACCAGAGATGGTGGCCTCAACAACAGCAGTTGCCTTGAGGATGGAGATTTGGATGGATTCCACAGATATGGGGGATGGAGATTTTAAATTTAAAAGTCTGTGGGGGAAAAGGGGATGTGACTTTGTAAGGTGTGAAAAGGATAATTATTGCATTGTTTTGTACATCTGTAACTAATAATAAAAGTAAAGTTTAAAAAAAGTAAAAAAAAAAAAGCCTGGTGATTGATTAGATATTGGGACTTAGAAAGGAGAGGAGTTGAGGCTGGTATCGAGGCTTCTGGCTGAAACAGCTGAATTATGGAATATCCGAAGGAGGAAAAGATGTAAGCACAATAGGTTCAAGCTTCTCCTTCCCTGGGGTGGCCAAGTGAAGCCATACACTGGATATCAGTCTGATGTCAGGAAAATCAACTGGGACTTTGTGGTCATTCTCATGTAGATAGAGTCTAAAGAGGGTGAGACTGCCAAGGCAGACCAGGTTGAGGAGGAGAGGAGCACTGGAGGCTAAACCCTGAGGAATAAATTGTCATGAAAGGAGGAATCAGGGCAATTAGCTTAGTGGATGTCAACCCTGGCTGTGCAGAAGAGTCACTGAGGAGCTTTACAAAATATCCAGCCACCATTGTCAGAAAGATGGTGGCAGTGGAGATGGTGTAGTTTTTAATCTACTTGGATTTTCCCATAATACTCCATAGGATAGTATAACTTCTGTCGACTGAACAATAATGTTCACTAGGTGTTTCATCACCAAAAAGGATTTATTTGGAAAAAGGAAAAAGGGCTACAACCCAGCACATGCAGACCCCATGAGCCATATGCACATTCTGGCTTGTGTGTTAAGATGGAGGGTATTTAAAGGTATTTAAGGCTAATATTAAGACAGGAAGTGAGAACCATAGGGTTTTATGAAAAGAAAGTTAGGACCATAGAGTTGGACTAGGTGGGCTCATAAACTTCCATGAGCCCAGCTCCTCCCAGCCTGATCAGCTTCCTTAAAGTCCCAGTTCATCATTATTACCCCAGACCCACAGGCAGTATGCACAACGCTATCAGGACAAAATATCCCCACAAAGCTCCAAACACAAGTAGGTGCTATCAGCATCTGGACAGGAAGAAGCAGGGGGAACAATGGGATCTCAGGCGGACCTGAAACAGGAGAACCCCACATCCGCAGCAGGTACTTACTGGAAATCAAAGCCAGAAAAAACGGAGCTCCAAAGGATCCAATTTGCAAGTGAGGGCAAAAGGACCTGCAGAGGTTTGATGGTAGTGCAGGAGTCCGGGCCTCATACATTGTTTAACCTAGCAAATGGAAACTTCCATCCAACATGAAATCTCACGATGAAAAGAAACTGTTAGAAGCAGAATTCAATTTCAGCAGGAGGGGGACAAAAAGAGAGAAGGAAAGAGAAGGTTCAGATAAAAGTGGATGAAGTGGACAGAGCCAAGGAGTCTGAGCAAGCTTAAGGCCATTTTCTTAAAATAGTTCATAAAAACAAGAGGGAGCTGTTGAGAATGAAGTTAGAAATTGTATTTAGCTCAGCACTGCCTAAAAGTTTAGGAAAATTAATTTAACATAAGATGAGCAATAGCAAAGTTTTATATATATATATATATATATATATATATATATATATATATATATATATATATATATAGCTATTATAAGAAAAAAGAATATGGAGCAGAATACATCCCTTCAGAGAATGAAAGCATGCCAGAAAAAGTCCACAAAAGAGCTCAAAACTGCATCCTACTATTTCAAAATGCGTTAAAAGACATTAAGAAAATAACAGGAGATATGAATAATCAACAAAATAAAAAAAGTCAACCTATGGCTGAAATGGAAGAAAATAATTATAGACCACATATGCAATAAGAGGTTAATATGCAAAATGTACAAGGAATTCATACAACTCAATAGCAAAAACAAAACAACCCAATTAAAAAATGGGCAAAGGAGTTGAATAGACATTTTTCCAAAGAAGACATACAAATGGCCAATATGTACATGAAAGGGTTGTCAACATCACTCATCATCTGGGAAATGCAAATCAGAACCTCAATGAGGTATCACCTCACACATATTAGGATGTTTATTATTATTATTATTATTATTATTATTATTTAATTCTACCCACTTTTTAAATTTTTTTCTGTTTATTTTTATTGGGAACAATGTGTTTTCCAGGACCCATCAGCTACAAGTTGAGTAGTTGTTTCATTTTAGTTGCGGAGGGCGCAATTCAGTGGCCCATGTGGGGACTGAACCAGCAACCTTGGTGTTATGAGTGCTGCACTTTAACCACCTGAGCTAACTGGCCACCTCTAGGATGTCTATTATTAAAAAGATAAAGAGATAACAAATCCTGGTGAGGATGTGGTGAAAAGGGAACCCTTGTGAACTGTTGGTGGGAATATAAACTGGTACGACCACTGTGGAAAACAGTATGCAGGTTCCTCAAGAAATTTAAATAGAACTACCTTAGGATCCAGTAGCCCCTCGCACTTCATATACCCAAAGGTAATGAAATCATTATATCGAAGAGATGCCTGCACCCCCATATTCATTGTAGCATTATTCATGATAGCTAAGATATGGAAACAACCTGTATCTATTGGCAGGTGGATAAATAAAATGTGGTATATATACAGAGGGTGCCAAAAAAATGTATATGTATACACATTTTAAAAAAGGAAAAAACTGTATTAAAATTACTATGATGGTAACCACTTGGAGCACCTCTTGTAATTGCAGAAGTCAAATGTGACTTGTATTCATCTTTATTATCACTATATATTGAGTATTAGAATTTTAATACAGTTCTTTTTTCTTTTCTTAAAATGTGTATACATTTTTTTGGCACCCTCTGTATATACAATGGACTGTTTGTTCAGCCTTAAAAAAGAAGGAAATTCTGCTATTTGTGACAACGTGAATGAGCCTGGAAGGCATTATGCTAAGTGAAATAAACCTGACAGGGAAAGATAAATACTGCATGGAATCACTTATATGTGGAATAATAAAAAAAAAGTTGAATTCACAGAAACAGAGAGTAGAATGGTGGCTGCCAGGGGTTGGGGTGGGGGAAATGGAGGGACGTTGGTAAAAGAATACAAACTTTTAGTCATAAGATGAATCGGGTCTGAGAATATAATGTACAGCATGGTGACTATGATTGCCAATACTGTATTGTAAATATTGTATTTTATAATTAAAATTTGTTGAGAGTAGATCTGAAGCATTCTTATTGGGAAAAAAAAGAAAAATATGGGAGGCATTAACTCGATGGATGCACAGAATCCTTTCACAATGTACACATATATCAAATCATCATGTTATATACTTTTTTTTTTTGAGGGCAGTGTCACACCCTCATATGTGGGACCTGAACCATGGCCGCTGGCTTCCCAAACCAGCGCTTAACCACCGCGCCACTCGGCCCTATACTTTAAATATATTACAATTTTATTGGCTAATTATACCTCAATGAAGCTCAAGAAAAGGAAAAAGATTTCTATGAACTAGTTTGGAGTGATTTTCAGGACATAGTGTTAAGTAGAAAAAATTCAAGTGCAAAACAGTATGTGCGATGTTACCTTTTATGTAGAAGGGAAGAAGTACAAGAAAATATATGTGTGTCTGCCTATTTTTGGAAAAATAAACAAAGGAGGAGAAAAACTGAAATGATGAGGTGGGTTAGCTTTAGATAGGGTAGAAGGGTTGGAAATATGTGAGAGATACTCCCCCCAGTATACTTTTTTTGTGTAGTTTGACTTTTGAATCTTGTTAATGTTTTGCATGCTCAAAAAATTAGAACACAATCCATGGAGAGGAGCTAAATGGAGTAAAATTAGAAACAAATGAACATACATAACTATTTCGAATGGATAACATAGCACACACAAAGGAGACAACAACTATCTCTAGTAAATTTTTAAACATAATGTTTTGACTATAAAACCTCAGACTATAAAATGACAAAAGGAATTGGAAACGAATACTAAACTCTAGCTAGTATATTTGTCTTTCACAGTGACATAGGGTAGCAATTCTGAGACGAATTTCTGTGTATTCCAGAAGTAAATATATTGAGGATAATAGGAACCAGGTTTCCCAGTGCCAAAGTAAAGAGTTCAAATATGGACATGAGAAAGGTGAGAATAAAGCCTGTAATGTTGGCTTGTAACTAAAGCTGAACTCATCTTTTAGAATTAGATATGTGAGTAGATTTAATGTGTGTGAACAGTTATTCCTATTTCCTTGCTGTCATCACTGATGGAACGTAGTGACACCTCAGTAGCAGGGAGCACATCTAACACTAAGTCTTGGTTTATAAACACCACTCACTACTAAAAAAAAACCAGGGCTCCTTGGAGAAGTGGCTAATTCCAGAGATCGGCTAGGGGAGGTCACAATGAACTTGGAGCATTTTGTTTTGCCAGAAAGTAAGGAAGTGGTCCTAGAACGATCAGGAATGTCAAAAAAACACAGGCACCAGCTTGCAGGGGCTCCCTCCCACTGGCCAGATCTGGCCAGTTTGAGCACCACTGGCAATTTGAGCACCAAGATAAGTTATGATAGCACTGGATTATAACTCAATTAATCAAATAAAAATCCATGAGTCAATACTGACACAAATAAGTAAATGATTAAATAAATAAATAGGAAAGAAGGAAAACCTCTTCCTTACAGAACACCAACAGGGTCGACCGAGTGGTGTGGTGGTTAAGCGCTGGCTTGGGAAGCCAGCGGCCCCGGTTCGGGTCTCACATATGAGGGCCAGTGACACTGCCCTCAGAAAAAACAACCTTCCAAATACCAACAAATAAGCATAGAAAGAATGATAGTTACAAAATTGTCATTTGGTAATTGTCATAATTATAACTGATTCCGAAAGAACCACAGATTACTTATTAATTACAAAGAGAAAAATAGTAATTTTACAGTAGAGAAACTTGCAGACTCCACCTTCATGACCGAAGTTCATATCACAAGGAGTGGAATGAATTGGCACGTTGTGTCTAATGATTTGATGCCCTGAAGAGCAGTAGCATCACTTGGGTGGTCCTTGTGCAGAAGAAATACATGACCTGAGCCTAATCAAGAGGAAACACAAACTGAGGAACATTCTCCAAAGGAACTAGCTGCTACTCTTCAAAACTGTCATGGTTGGGCCGGCCGAGTGGCTCAGTTGGTTAAGAGCACAAGCTCTGAGCAACAGGGTGGCTGATTCGATTCCCACATGTGTGAGTGAGCTGCGCCTGAGCTGTGCTGCCGCTGAGCTGCCAACAGGTGGCAGGATGGCTCAGCTGGTGAGAGCACATGCTCCTAACAACAAGGTTCCCACTTCTACTCCCACATGGGATGGTGGCTACGCCCACCTGCACCTAAGATTGAACATGGCACCTTGAGCTGAGCGGACAGGGCTGGCCAGATGGCAACTGGACTTGGAGCTGAGCTAGCTGTGTCCTCCACACCTAAGATTGAAGGACAACAACTTGGCTGTTGCCCTTCTCCAATTCCCCAACACTGTTCCCTGTCCCCAATTCCCCAATAAAAATCTTAAAAAAAGAAATAACTGTTCCCCTTCCTCAATTCCCCAATAAAAATCTTAAAAAAGAAATAATTGTCATGGTCATGGAACAAGCTCTGAGGAACACTTACAGATTAAGGGAGACCAAAGAGACATGATCACTAAATGTGATCTGTGATCTGAGATTGGACCGCGAACCTTTTGCTATAAAGGAAATGACTAGGACAACGGGTGAAATTTGAATAAACACTGTGTAATAGAAAATAGTTTTGTATCGACTTTAATTTCCTGGATGTGAAAACTACAGTGTTATCAGACTGTAAGAGAATGTCCTCATTTTTCAGAAATACACACCATTTAGGGGTAAGGGGGCTTCTTGTCTGAACTTGCTGTTCAAGGTTCAGAAAGAAAAAAATATACACCGAGAATGAGAGAGCAAGAAAACCACAATGTAAGTGTTAACAACTGGAACATCTGGATCTTCTTCCCACCATTGTTGCAACTTTTCTGTAAGTTTGAATATATTTCAAAATAAAAATTTCCAAAACTAAAAAAGAGATGGACAGCTCATATCTGCCCAGTCCAGCACAGGGATCTCTGACTTACTATCTTCTGCAGCAGGTATAAGCATTATGATCACTTGGTCCAAATGTATTGATGATGGATTGATGGCCAGACTACTTTACTCATTCTCTTTTGAGTCTAATAGGATATTTTTAAAGCTACAATACAATTTTAATTTACAATCTTACATTGTACAATCTGATCTCCAAGGGACAACAAGAACAAATTTGAGCTACTGTTGGCTGGAATGGAAAGCCTCTCACCACCAGACACAGACAGGCCCTCCTCTCATTGGGCTTATTGCACCTGATGTGGAACTGGGACTTGGCTGGGACAGGGCTCCAGGAGGACACAGAAAGGCAGCTGAGAACCCGGAATGCCACATGTCCTATTCACTGCAGGCTTCTGGGTGTGATTAACAGCAAAATGGAATCGGTGCTATTTTGTATAACACCACATGGGACTTGTTACTTTTATTTAAAATATTTGGATTATATGGGAGCTAGTGGAAGATTGTTATACAAAGCACCTTTGCACCCACTTGCAGTTGCCTTCATTTAACTCTCTTTTCTTAATCAATACTCTCCGATTTTAGTTTTGAGTTGAGGCTTAATGTACGCCTAAACGTGAAGACTGAAGTTCTGGTAGTTCCTCTTCACAAGAAGCTTGTAATTATATATCATACAAATTTTTTGTGTGTGTGCGTGTCAAATTTCTATTGCTTACTAAGGCTTCACAATGACCCCTTGCTATGAAACTGTCAAATTCAAGAGCACAAAAAAATAGAATTGTTTCTAGAACACCAGCCAATCCTCACCAGCAGGTGACACTAGCAAACTGAATATAGTTTATGTAAAAGAGTGTTTACCCTGTCTTTTTTTTTTTTTTTTAAGATTTTATTGGGGAATTGGGGGAGGGGAACAGACAAGTTGCTGTCCTTTTGCTCCTCAGTCTAGTTGCGGAGGACGTTGCTTCACTGGTCCATGTTGGTATTGTCATTGTGCTCTTCTTGGGTGAGGCAGATTGGTTGCCGGCCCCTGGATGGCCGCTCACCGCAGTACCCTAACTGTCTTTTTAACCTGTAGTTTATAGCTTCTAGTTTCAATTGGTGATGCTAGACCTGTATATGCCTCTAATTTAAATCATTAAGACCTTCAGTCCACAAACATGTGTGCCTTACTCAGTGCTGGATATTGCACATTTGTGCTGACTGTCCCCAGTGGAGTCCAGGGGTATGGCATTGTTCAGGAGCAATCACATTCATTTGTCATTGAGATTTTTTTAGATCTACAGAGGTGCTCCTTAACATAGGGCCTCCTTGGATCTTCACAGAGGTAATTAAGGTAAAAATGAAAGCATATAGGTGGACCCTACTCCACTTCTTCTAAGGAAAGAATCACAGCGAAGAATAAGAAGGGACAGTGCCACAAAGGGCTGGGAAGAGTGCTGTCCCCACCAGGTAAACTAGAACACCTGAAAATTCATAAAGCATTGGGGGCAGTGCTCAAAGCTTTTTGCCTCAATAGTGGGGGCAAATAGCCTTAATTAAAGAGGGCTCTGACCTCAATTAACAGACCTTAAAAGTGAGACCCAAAAGAATTAAACAGTTTTCAAGTAACTGTGCCCAAGAACAGAGCTCTAGGGTATTTACAGGAAAATCTTTAGCACCCTAGCAGCTCAAATCGCAACGTCTGTCATCCAGTCAAAGATTACCAGCTATGCAAAGAATCAGGAAAATGTGAGACATAAGGAGGGGGAAAATCAATTGAAACTGATTTAGAACTGACACATATGTTAGAATGAGCAGAAAAGTACATTGAAATTTATTGTAATTTCATTCTATACGGTCAAAAGCAAAATAGGGGCACGGAAAACAGAAACAAGAGCAAATCAACTGTATAGCAATGAAAAATACAGTGCCTGAAATTTTATATATACATATATATCAATCACACACACACACACACACACACACACACACACACACATATACACACACTGGATGGGATTAATGGCAGATTGGCTATTAAAGAAGGAAAGATTGGTAAACTTTAAGATAGAGGAATAAAAACTAATTAAAATCTCAGGTAAAACAAAAATTAAAAACATTAACAGAGCAGTAGTGAGTATTCAAGTGGTCTAATACCTGTGTGATTGGAATCCCCAAAAGAGGGAAAGAACAGAAAGAATATTTGAACAAATGATGGCTGAAAATTCCCCAAACTTGATGAAAACTATAAACCCACAGATCCAAGTTGTTTAATTAAAGTGGAACAAAAGAAATACAAAGATTACATCAAAGCACATCATAAGCATGTTGCACAAAACCAGTGGTAAAGAAAAATCTCAAAAGCAGACAGAGAAAAAAAAGACATGTTACATATAGGGGAAAAAATGAGGATGACATCAATTTCTCGTCAGAAACAATGCAAGCAAGAAGACAGTGGAGAGACATTTTCGAAAGTATTTAAAGAAAAAAAAGCCTTTCAACCTAGAATCAATATTCAGCAGAATCATCTTTCACAAAGAAATAAAGACATTTCAGACCTATAAAAGCCAAAAGAATTCATCACTGGAAGACCAGCTTATTAGAAGGCATGTTCAGAAGACGATTCCAGAATAAAAACTGGATTTACACAAAGGGCTGAGGAACACAGCAAGGGTAATGTATGGAAACATGTAAGATCTTTTCTTGTTATCGAAATATATTTAAAATATATTTTACTATTAAAAAAATAATAATACTTTCAATGTCTAGAACACACACATAAGTCATGCAGCAATAACATAAGGCCCAGGAAAGGAGAAATGAAAATATACCCTTGTAAGGTTTTCATACTGTATTTGAAATGGTGTATCACTTGACTACTGACTGTGGTCTGTGGTATATCCACTATACTGAGCACATCCTCTATAAATCTTGAAGTTACCACTAGAAGGACAGAAGCAGAGCCAATACTTGGTATCCGTCTCTCTGACTCTTAACTCTTCTCATTGTGTTTTAATGTGCATTTCCATAATAGTTAATGATGTTGAGTATTATGATGCCTTTTCATTCTCTTACAGTATCTTTCACAGACCAAATTATAACATTTATCCTTTTATGGATGGCATCATCTATGAATAAACAGTTCACGACTTCTTTTCCAGCCTGGGCACCTTTTTCCTCCTCCTAAAATTTTACATCCTGTGGGGCAGGGCCTTGGAGGCAGCTTTGAAGGAGAGTAGTACCTGGTCTTCAGGTGTGAAGTTCGTTAGGGTGTCAACATCATCTCAGGCCTGGCTGATGGCTTCACCTTGGTATTCATAGATGTCAACAAATGGGCAAGTCAGGGCATTCTGGGGACATTCTTTAAAAGAGAGCATTCATTAGAGGCCATCTGGTCTCCCTTCTAGACTGACCCAGGTCAGCAAGCCCTTGACTGCTGTGTAAACCCCCACGTCCAGAACAGACCTTCTTAGGGAATGTCAGAGACTAGGTGAGTGGATGGTGTGTCCTCATGTGGCTATTGTTCAAACTAGAATTTCTAATTGTGCCACCTCAATAACCCAGTAATCAGTTTTTTTTAAAGATTTTTTTATTGGGGAATTGGTGGAGGGGAACAGCGTTGGGGAATCGGGGAAGGGGAACAGACAAGTTGCCGTCTTCTTGTTCTTAGTTTAGTTGTGGAGGATGTTGCTTCACTGTTGGTATCGTCATTGCGCTCTTCCCGGATGAGGCAGATCGGTCGCTGGCCTCTGGATGTCGCTCATCGCGGCTATTGGCAGCTCACGCTTGGCTGCCAGCCGCTCACGCTGGCTGCGGGCCACTCACTGTAGCCTATGGCAGCCCACTGCAGCAGGGGCTGCAGCCCACACCATCACCGGGGCTCGCACAGCCCAGCTCCAGGTGGAGCTGTTGTTAGCTGTAGAGGGCAGTGTCACTGGCCCTCATGTGGGATCCGAACCGGGGCCGCTGGCATCCCAAAACCAGCGCTTAACCAATGTGCCACTCAGCCGGCCCCCAGTAATCAGTTTAAAATGACTGCATCCGTAAGAGGCGGGAAGGGTTATTATATAGAACTCTCGTTTGTCTTTCAAATATCTGTGCACGGAATCGCATTTCAACAAAAGATATCATAAAATGAATATATCCTAAAGCAGTGGTCTTTGGGTTACAGGTCCTAGAAATAATCATTGCATTTAAATACAAATAAGTCATTTAGGCATGCTTTTTAAGTTAAGTAAAACGGCAGTTTTACTTCTGTTTTTAGAGCTTTAAAATAAAGCTCCACATATAGAAATATTGTGCATTACTGAAATGTTCATTAGAGAAAACAAACTTTCCCATTTTCCATTTGTCACCCAAGGTTAACTAAACTTTTGTCTTTGGAGAAGTTAAGTTGCTGCTCTAGCTGATTTATTTTGGGTCACTTATTTTCCCATCAACTCAGCAAAAGTTCCAACTTGCAGAAGTGACAAAGGTCTTGGTTTTCTTGAGTCAGGACTAGTCTGGCCAGAATCAATCTGACTTATAAGATAAGAGACTGTGGTTTGGCCTGTTTCCTGAGTGGGGAACCTCTGCTTGGTCTGGGGGGCATTGAGGCACAGAGATAATCTCACCCTACCTGGGGAGCACTGACTCCCTTCAGGTTCCCAAATCCTGTTGATAAAGCCACCACTGTTTGCCATCACCCACATCTGTGAAGGGATGGGCCCCGAGGCTTAGTCACTGAACTCAGGAGCAGACCCGTAGGAGGGGTATCTCTGGGCATCGATGTATCAGGAGTTGCCCACCTATGAGCCCAAGAGCCCTCTGAGGTGACCAGTGATCGCCAGTCTCTTTCCCTCTGCCATCTGCCCTGCTGCCTGATGAAATCCTTCCTTCCATTCTCTTTTTCCTCCCCTCCCTCCCCTCCCTCCCCTCCCCTCCCTCCCCTCCCCTCCCCTCCCTCCCCTCCCTCCTTCCTCTCCCTTCCCTTTCCAGTTAGTTTGTATTATTTTGGAAAGAGTGGATAACATAATCAGGGAAAATATTTCTAATAGGACAAATAGTTTGTACTCCATAAGGAATGAAACTGACACCAGCCACCAATTGGGAAAGCCTCTAACAGGTACAAAGTTCTCTCGAACAGCTTGTGTCCCAGGCTTCCCTCACAGCCACCCAGGGTCTGCAGGAGGTGGCTGTTGTCACTATGCACGGGGACAGCCAAGTGACCTGCCCAAGATGCCCGAAGGGAGCATGCAGACTGGTCTCCTCCCAGCCCTTGCCGCTGGCTGCGTGGCCTGCTCCTCACTTCTCCTTTCTCCTCAGTAAGAAAACTCAGAGAAACGAAAAATGAAAAAAGGAAGGAATAAGGAAAGGGAGGTAGGATGGAAGAAAACCCTGGTGAGGCAGAGGTAGTTTCCACCACTTCTTTATTATTTCTCTTTCCCTGTTGCCTGACCTCCCCAGCCCTGTCCCAGCCTTGCCCCAGCCGCCTGAAGGCAATGACCTGACTGGTTTGTTCCCATTTTCTCTCCCCCATGTCTTGCCCCTTAGAGCCACTTACGAAAGTAATTTGAGTTCATACAAAAGAGAACCGAAAGGCTGGTGTTGGTCCCTGCTCAGAAGACAGTATCAGAGTTCGCCAAACCCAGGAGCCTCTGAAAACTGATTCTTTTAGACGTTCAGATGTTCAGTGGCTGACGGAACATGCAGGCGGCCACGAAGTTCTCAGTGAGATTTCAAACGTCCTTGTCCTTGTCCTGTCGGAAGAAGCAAGCGGGTGGGAAGGAGCTGCTCCCAGCCCTGTAACCCGGCTTTGGGGCATGGCTGTGGACTGACTAGGTGCATTTCTCTGGTGTGTTTGCTGATGTCCCAAGAAAAGCCAGAAGCCACCAGGGCTCACTTGTCTTCTCCTGGGCAGCCTTGGTCTTGGCCTCTGGCCCTCCTCCGGCCACAGGGCACATACTGAGCAGAAGGGACAGGATTGTGGGGGCGGAGGGCCCTGTGGACATCCCATGACTGTTCATTATGTATTTGTTTACATCAGATAATTAAAATTAGAAGCACAAAACATGGAGAACAGCAAGTGCTCACTTCACATCCTCCAGAGGCTCTTAGAAACTGTGACTTTAAGTGAAACGATGTGAAAGGAAGCTGCTGTTACGTGAGGCTGACGAAAACAGGAGTTAGGTTTCCAGGCATATATCTCATCACAAAAACCTCACTAAAGTTCTAAATAAGGACCCAAATAAGGATCCAGATACTCCTAATATTAAAAACCGAGCTCTACAGGCATTGAAGAAACAATAAAAACAAGTAAGAGAATTATTTTCTAACCCATTGATTTCAGTTCAGTGTCATGGGGTCCATCCTGGCAGCTCAGGGTGCAGGTGGGATCCCACCCTGGATAGGGAGGCTGTCCATCACAGGGCTACTCACAGCCACCCACACCCACTCAGATAGGAACAATGGAGACGCGCTCCTCACGTGCATGTCTTTGGGATGCGGGAGAAACCAGCTCCCCAGAGAAAACCCATGCAGACCTGGGGACACCATGCACACTCCACACAGACAGTGGCCCCTCCGGGAACCAATTTTTTTTTCTCTCATCGTTATAATGAAACGATGTTGAACTAAATGATGTTATTCGAGGACCTGCTTTATTAAATTATATAGTTAACACTGAACTTTATATGAAACTTCCAAATAGATTTTTCCACTTGCTCACTTATCTTACAGATGTGAACACACTGTTTTAAGCTGGGGTTTTGCAATTGAACTGCCACTCAGCTCCTGACCAAGACTTTAATGATGACGTACTCACATTCTTGAAGGTCACCACCAGCAAGAAACTTTGTTTGCACAGGAGATGATATAAAACTTTTTTGTGTGATTTTTTAAAAATTTTCCCACAGGGCCGGCCGAGTGGCGCATTGGTTAAGCGCTGGTTTTGGGATGCCAGCGGCCCCGGTTCGGATCCCACATGAGGGCCAGTGACACTGCCCTCTACAGCTAACATCAGCTCCACCTGGAGCTGGGCTGTGCAAGCCCCGGTGATGGTGTGGGCTGCAGCCCCTGCTGCAGTGGGCTGCCATAGGCTACAGTGAGTGGCCCGCAGCCAGCGTGAGCGGCTGGCAGCCAAGCGTGAGCTGCCAATAGCCGTGATGAGCGACATCCAGAGGCCAGCGACCGATCTGCCTCATCCGGGAAGAGCGCAATGACGATACCAACAGTGAAGCAACATCCTCCGCAACTAAACTGAAGAACAAAAAGACAGCAACTTGTCTGTTCCCCTTCCCCGATTCCCCAACGCTGTTCCCCTCTGCCAATTCCCCAATAAAAAAATCTAAAAAAAAAAAAAAAAAAAAAAAAAAAATTTTCCCACAGTAGAAAGGATCTTTGTTTATGTTCTTTCAAGGATTAATGTGATGCTGGCACTTTTTATAATGATGCAGTCTTTTTGAACCTTCAGAACTTCCCCATATGGAGCATTTCATAGTAACAGAGGAGCTGCTCGCCCTGGAGACCTGGGTACCGGGGCTGGCAGCCAGGGCCAGGACCCACGGCCATACCCATGCGCCTAGTTCAGAGGCTGCGGTGGCTCACAGTGGGGAGGAACAGGCCTGAGGATGACACTGGACCTGAACCTGCATGGCTGCCCTGAGATCTGAGTGACCAACACTTTAACTGAGCCCTTGCTAGCAGAATAAGGCAGCCTCTTCCTGCCTCAGGCTGCCCGTCTGTGAAGTGGGGATAACAGCAGCAGCTACGTGGTAGGGCTGTTATGAGGACTAAATGTGGGCTGTGCCTGGCACATAGGAAGCGCCATCTCTGTGCCTAGTAAATAAAATGAAGAGGTCAAAGGGCTCTGGAGAAGACCCCAAATCATATGCTTAGAGCCAGCCACAAGCAGGCACCTCGGTTCTGAATTCTCGCTCATCCCTCTCTGGACATGCGCTATCGCAGGTCATTGAGCCTCGCAGCCTCGGTTCTCAGCCCACACAGGATGACACTGGTACCCATGGCCACAATGCATGGATTCAATAGGAAAGTTCACATAAAGTGCGTGAGACGTAGCAGGTGCTCCACAAACAACGGCTGTTCACAGCACAGTCCACGCCTGCTCCCTGCCCACCCACTGTCCTGCCTGCTTCCGACACAGGAAGTCATTCATCAGCTGGGTGCTCTTGGGCGCTCTTCTACTGTTCATTTTAACTCCTGCTCAGGGCATATTTTTCAACCTTTTCATATTTTTGTCCTCCCCTTTGTCCTCCCCGGAGTGGTTTTTTCCTTATCTTTAAGAAATGTCTGAGAATGGTGGAAAAAGTGTCAGGAGGGCGAGGTACTGAGCTGATCCCTCTGCAGGGCATGAGGCTGCTGGTGGCCCTGTCTTTCCACGTCTCAAGTAAGCACAACACATCCTTCCTCGTTCATATTTTATTAGCAAGACATATGGAAGAAATGGTCAGTTATAAAACGTTAAATATCAAATGAGTCACTCTTATCAACAGGTGATTCATGTAGGAGTATCTGTTTTTTCAGAAGACTAGAAGAAGCAAAATCAAAGATGGCATTTCAATTCACAGATATTTTTACATTTCATAGTCAGGAAAAAGAAAAGAATATGAAAAAGACAGCTTCGACTGTGTGCACATGTTAACAGTAAGGGACAGCTGCAGAGAGCAGGATGATAGAGGCCAGTGTTTAGGGTCTGCAAGGTAAGCAACAAGGAATAAGGCCTTTCATTAAAATGTAATATTTACGTCTCTTTCCATCATATACACACAAAGGTTTCTTTCTCCTTAAATAAATATATACTCTGTATTTTTAATGACGACAGACTGGACAACGCTCATCTGGGGCTTTTGGGTGTTTACTTGGTAAGGAAGGCGGAATGCAGAACCTTGGAGCAGGCATGGACCTTGGGAGCACAGGCACCCCTGGCTTGTGGGAATCTGCTCTTGTCACACCAAGACTTCCGAGTCGTCTGAGTTGTCCGCAAAGCAAAGTTCGTCTGTTGGTGGGCCCCTCAAGGGCAGCGTGCTGGACTGGGACCAGGCGACCCCAGTCCTCACATGTCTGTCCTCTGGTAGAAGCCCACTCTCCCCCTCTGTCTCCGTTACTGGGGCAGCAGGGTCCAGGTCTTCCCAGTCCCCACTGCCCCTGTCCAGGATGTACCTTCCCTCATGTGGTCTGTCCTTGTTCTGTGAACTTGCATGAACTTGGGCTGTGACTACGCTGACAGCAGCGCTAGGTGTGCAGGAAACACACATGGGGTCGGGGTCCACGTCTGTGTCTGGCTGTGCAGGCGGGGGGCCATCTGCTGGGTCCTCACAGCCCCCAGGAAGCTGTGTGTTCATGTAAATGATGTCGGCCTTGTCCTGCACTTGAGGCAAACTTTCCAAGAGCTTCTCTAGCTGCAGCCTCAGCACGGCAAAGGGAGGCCGGTCCAAGGGGTCTGCCCTCCAGCAGGACTGCATCATTTCATACCTGCGAGGACAGAAGACTGGTGAGCCCCCAGTGCAGTACGCTCCTTGTTTTCACCTCCTTGTGGACTTGATCACATTTTAACCCATGCTAATTTTACCCTTTGGGAATTACTGAGGTTTACTTGGTGGCTTAACATTTGTTCAAGTTTTAGAAATGCTCCACGGATATGTAACAAGTGCTCCTCCAGCTCCTGGCATACAGGACACTTGCAGCAATTACACCTAACTTTCCAAAGGACAAGTATTTCAGGTCCTTCCTGTATTCCAGAGGTTGGCAATCTATGGCCCACCGTCTGATTTGTAAATAAAGTTTTCTTGGAACACAGCTGCATTTATTTGTTTACTATGGCTGCTTCTGTTGCAATGGCAAACTTGAGCAGTTGCTATAGAGACCATATTGCCTCAAAACTGAAAATACTTGTTATTTGGCCCTTTACAGAAAAAGTGAAGCCATCAAACTAGGCTTGTCGCCAGAAGGGTAGAGTTAGAAGGGCCCAGGAGCGGGGGGGAGGAGTGTTTTGTGTGTGTCACTACATCTCATCTTCTCAGCAGCCCTGTCACTGCTATTTTGTAATAAACATGGGCGTGAGCAGCGGGGGGCAGCATGCCTGCCGCTAGACAAGCCCTGTGCTCAGGGGTCCCTCCGCATGACCGCCTCCGCTGTGCTCTGCAGGGAGGACTCCTCATTCCCCAGGTCTGACATAATTAAGAATTACAGTTGGAGAGACAGTGACATGAGCACGGTCAAACAGGGAGACGACTGACTCAGGAAGCATGAGTTGTGCCATCATTTCATGTGGATTCTTTCCTGTTTTGAGACATTGATATTTATATTGCTGGATAAGGAAACAACCCAAATGTAAATCACCTGACACACAAAGTAGAATACTGACCTGTATGAACAGAAACACATAATTCCCGTGTCCACATGCAATCACATCACGCAGACCATTCACACACACGTACAGACCTCATTCATGCACAACAATCGATAACTTGGCATGTGTTCACTTTTCAGCCTCTGTCAACATGCTCATGAGCTCTGGGAAGGCGGGGGCTGCAGACGCGTTGCCTGTGAGCACAGGACACCAAACTGACAGCAGCGGACACATCCTTACCTAGACATCTGTCTGCTTAGTTCTGTCCTTTCCCTGTTACTGTGGGAGTTACTGAGACTTACAAACAGGTTTTGTTTTCATTTTTGAGGATTTTATGGTACAGATGGATTTGCATGACTTCCTTTTTCCCCAGAGTCTTGGCTGTATGCAGTCTGAGATGAGTTTTGAGGAATGCTGTCCTTAGAGACATGCTCTCCTTTTCTCTACACCATCAAGGTGCTGCGGTATTTAATTTACTTTCCTTTATTCTACCTCTCAGGAGAAAGTGTTTAAATATTCTATGCTCTTCTCTATGTAACATGGTGGTAATATCACTTTGAAAGTTATTTTACCTTTAATACTTCACAAAATATGTAAAAATACAAATATGACTTGTAAAGATGTGGTGAGCCGCTCCCAGAAAGGGCGACTCCAGGGTAGCAGACCAAGGAGAGCAGCAAGAGGGCCGTACCGGGGCAGCAGGGGAACGCTGCGAGGCCAGGGATTTCAATTCCAGTCACGGAAAGAAACAGTCTGATAGCTGCCTTTGCAAACGGTCATTTTTGTTTTTCTGTTGAGATTTTATAAAAGATGTAATCATATAGGTTGCGGCGGGGAGGGGGGAACAACATTCACGTTGTTTCAGTTGGGAAGATGGTGGTGGGCGTGGCTGCACAACAAAGTGGAGGTACCCTCACTGCTGAACTGTGCTCTTACAATGGCTATGGTGGTAAATGTTCTGTTCTGTGTCTTTTACCACAATTTAAAAAAAAGGAGTTGAAAAAGGTGCAATCAGATGAATTTACAAAATTTACATATTTATCCATATTTGTTGAGCACATGCTTTCTTCCTGCATTTAAGGATGGCTGAATACTTCACATCTGCTCAAAGAAATGGCACCTGAGAGGCGGGCATCATGTCAGCAACATGTGTCTACAGTGCTAAGCAGGGTCAGGTGTGCTCTGCCACTCAGCCCATGGTGACCCCATCACTGTCCTTTTTGGGGCCTGGGCTGCCACAGGCACAAGTGAATGGACTGGTCAGTAAGTGGAGAGGGGTTTCTGAGGGGGGAATGTGGTATGAGCTCAGGTCCTTTCTTACTCCATGAGGTCACTATGCCACCATTTCCTTACGTGTAATGGGCGGGGTGGGGGAAGCAGATGACCCCAGATCCCACCAACCTGGGCTTGTCTGGTTCTAGGCACTGATGGCATTTGGTTTGGATCGAAGTGAGATCGGAGTGGAGGGAGACTCTGAAGGATACCTGCTAGCTGAGGGGACCCAATGGGATAGAGAAAGGACAGGGTGGCTCCTGAGTGTCACTGGAGGAAAACGGGAATGGGTTCCAATGCAAGAACCACAGCAGTCAGCTGGTGGGAGTGTCTGAGGGCTGTAGCCAGGAGGCCATGAGCTCGGTTGAGGAAGTGTCCCACAGGGGTGACAGAGCGGCATCTGGGCAAGGGAAGTAGGCCTGCCACCTGGTCACTTGGAGGTGGGTGATGCCGTGAGAAGAGGTGGCCTCAGAGGGCAGGATGAGAGGGCAGGGCACAAAGTGTGCTCCCGTACATTGTTACATTTAGAGTTGACTTTAAGAAGATGAAGGGGCAACGAACACAGGAGTGAACACATCTCAGAGGACGCAGGTGAGAAGCTCAGCGTGGCTCATTCATTTTAAAAAGAAGATGCCCCAGGTATCGAAACAGGAGCCTCTTTGGGGGTTGCTATTGTTCACCAGCATCTGGACAGAACAGCGGACCTGGGAAGCCTAGCTCATACTGATAGTGGCCCTGCACCACCTGGGCGTGGGGACCACAGGGCAGCCTGATCCTGACCTCCCGGCCACATGGCGTACATGGCGTGTGCTGACTCTGACATTTTCCCCTCAAAAATCCTCACAGGAAGCCGAGTCAGCATTCCTCACAGGGCTGTCAGACTCCAGACAATGACCACAAACACCATCGTCCTGTCACACACAAAGATGGAAGTGGCAACAAAACTCTTCATTCAACACTGTCGGGCTGAAATGCCCTCCTCCTTTTCAGAAGCAAACACTGCATTCATGCGGCCTTTTTTAAAAAATGCCATGAAACCTCAGATCTAATTGAATTAGGAGTTAAGGATGTTTTTCAAGGGCTTACACTTCTCGTCTGTGCTCTAAGTGTTATAATTCACAACTTCATTGACCGCTGCCGCCACCATGCAGGCTGAGGCTCTGGTCATTAAAGGTTCCTTCTGTTTGGTTTGTATGGGTCCCGGGAGGCCTGCATGCTACCTGAGCTGGCCCTCCCTTGTGTAAGGGAGTAGGGCCAGAGTGGGGGAGTCCGTGTGTGTGGCTCCTGCCCACGCCCACCTGCCCCAGCAACCACGCAGGCACATGGCCCTGCCATCCTGCTGGATGTGGAGAACATGTCCCCTCTCCAAGCCAGTGAGTCCCACGACGTGGGAAGAAGACTGGCACTGGGAGGTCCATGTCACCAGCTAGGGGCAATGGTGCAGAAATTATCTCAGGAAAGTCAGCAAGGTGCCTAGGCAGGTGGTTCTGTGTCACTCATCGGCAGCATCGTGTGACACTTGCTCTCTGCCTGCTGCAGGCCGGGTGTACCACGCACTGTCTTTAACCACCCCATTACCTCTCTGAAGAGCATGCGACTGGACTTCTCCTGTGGCTCATCATGGGCACAGAGAGGTCAAGTCTGCTGTGGTGGCCCTACATGTGGCTAGCTGGAGGCAGAGCCTGGCCTGTGTGACTCGTGGGCCCAGGGTCTGTCCCCAGACTGCCTGCCCTGGAGAGGAGGGGCCTGGTGGGATGTGCACTGCTGTGCTGCACACTTGGAGCTGGGAACCCCACGCCAGCTGAGCACCCGTCTCCCAGGGAGTGTCTCAAAACACGCACCTCTGGGTCCACTGTGTCCTAACCCTATCACGGTCTCCAGGCACAGGGCCGAGGAACTGTGCTGTTAGAATATACCCCAAGTGATTCTGATGACAGCCTGACCTCAGAGTCATGGGCTCAGCTTTCAAAACTTTATGACTGAGGACATTATTGTGATTGGTTTCTGGGAAATTATGTCCAAAAAGAAAGATGATGCAGCACAAGAGGGCAGGTGGCCATTCAGGTACCTCATGTGTGATAAGGTCACCTGCTTATCTAGGATGTGTTTCCTAGAGCTGCCTACAGACCTGGAGAACATGGGGGCCTGCACGCACTGCTCCCTGCACGCACCGTCTCCCATGCCAGCCAATGCTCTGGCTTGCACGTTTGTACATACCCGCCTTGATAAGAGTGTCCCCTCCCCCTGTGGCTGTGTCCCAGGGTCTCTGCAAAGCCACCGCCGGCCCGGGCAGGTACCCGGTGGCATGAAAGAGCTCACTCACAGTTCGTCCAGGCAGTCCTCAGGTGGCTTCAGCCTGTGGCCATGGAGAAGGTGGTCATATATCTCATGGTTCTGGACTCCAGGGTAGGGCGTCATGCCCCGAGTTGCTATTTCCCACATGGTCACGCCGAAAGCCCACTGAGAACAAAGCAATGACAAGTCCAGACATGAGCCTTTTCAGGGGACTGAATGGACTTTTCATAAGCAAAGGTCATTTCCTTAACGCCCCCATGACCATACACAGAGCTGACAATGATGTCTGAGACACACTGCTCTCCCATCACGGCAGTGACGTGGGGTCAGAGCGTCACGGTCCCCATTCTATTCCTGCTGTTCTGGGCAACGTGACAAAGGCAGATAGAGCCTCCTGTCACACCCATGCTCGGTTCCACTGCTGCTGTCAGTGTCTGCTTGAGGGTATAACTACAGCCTCTTTCATGCCATGGCCATTCGATGAACGCACTGAATTCTGTGTGAACATGAAATATCTCAGTTGTGGGTGAGACGTCACCATATTGTGGCAAAGAACAATGGGACTAAGTTAAGGGCCCATGTGAAGCCCAAGATTTGGGTGTAAGGAGACCTCATCAGCATCTAGGGGTCCAGCTGAATTAGAGTGTCTGGCGCTAAGTAGGAGGTTGAGTGTGCCCCAACCCTCAGATTACCCGAGTGGCAATACCAGCCACATTGCTTCCTTCAGCATGGGTCCCCTCTGCCACATGGGGTCCCAAGTGGAAACAACATACCACGTCACTTTTACTAGTGTAGACACGGTCCGCGAGGCTCTCAATGGCAATCCATTTCACGGGCATCTTCGCGATACGGCCCTGGCGGTAGTAATCACCGCTGTAAATCTTCTTGGAGAGGCCGAAGTCTGCGACACACACGGTCATGTCATCCCGCAACCTACAGAGAGTGAGCGTGTGTCCTCAGCGACGTTGGAGGCAAAGCCCCAAGTTGCAGGTCTGCTCACATGCTGCTGAGGACATCCACGGTAACCGACTGCCTGGGAGGGTCCTGCTTGGGGATCAATGGCAGGGATGAGGGGGAGTGGGACAGTTTCAACCTTGCACCTCTCTGGTTTGGGAGGGGTCTGGACCAGCAAGGCCACCTGTGCACAAGGACGGAGACACACGGAGGGGACAGAGGCGATACCCAGTGGAGGAGTAGCCCAGCTCAAATCCAGGGCCTCTGGTGCCAACACATTGAGTGCCCCAGCAACCTCCCTGCCTGACATCAGGCACTGGCTCTGGGGGCCAAGGGAGCCTCCTGACAGCTTGGGGGACCTGGGCCAGTACATGCCGGCAGAGGGGACACTTGGCTTCCTGTGAAGACAACCAGATGGAATTTGAAGAACAAATTGTTCAACTAAAGGGCTACAATTGCATTTACAGCCCAGGCTATTAAAACAGACCCTAGATAAGAAGGAGATGGAAGAGTACAAATGGGTGGTCTGCAGATAGGGTGGCAACCTGTCCCTGTTTGCCCAATACTGACATTTAAAACTGGACGTCCCACGGCCTACAAAACCCCTCAGTTCCAGGCAGATCGACAGCTGGTCACCTTATCTGATGGGAAAAAATTGAAGGAAGTATTAAGTGGAAAAAAGATTTTCATGATTCTTTGTTCATGGTAGACAAATTATTTAAATAAACAAAAACAAGACTCTCTTGGCCCTGGAAACTGAAGTGAAAGAGGTGGGAGGCCAAGAGGTGGGGCTGGTCAGGAGGAGTGAGGGGCAGGCATCACTCTGTCGCATCTCCAATCAAGAAAAACAGACAAGCAATGCATTTAAGGAACACTGCCTCTTCTGCGACAGTCAACTTAAAATCCAGACACAGCCGTTGTTTTTGAAGATTTACAGCAGAAAATGGCTGCTGGAACAGGGTGAGGAGATGGGCAGAACTTAAGCTCAAAGTTCTCTGAACATCCTTGTCCCTCTATTGGCAAGGAAAGTGTCCACAGAACAGAGGAGGCATCATGAGAACTTAGGGACAGACCTTTAGGATTTTCATGACTGTGTTCGTGACTAGAAGACTTACGTACAATTCTGACCCACTGCAAGCTGCTGGTGATGGGCAAGGAGCACAAATGTCATACGTCACCCTCCCGGGACGTGACAGTGTGAAAATACAAACATGGTCTCCAGGGCCAGAGGGAGGGAGATTGCGCAAGCAAAAAGCCAGTCACACATTAGAGCCATAGGGATCCCACCTCCAGAACCTAGCTCGCCTCCTCTCGTGACAGCGACAGACCAGTTCCCTGTGTCCTCCCACAAATGCCAACAGGAGGAGGTGTGACCCCCCAAGGACATGCCAGGACCCTTACATGCAGTTTCGAGCAGCTAAGTCGCGATGAAGGAAATTCCTGTTGCTCAGATACTCCATCCCCTGAGCTATGTCCAGCATGAATTTCACCAGCGTCTGCACAGGGATGTGCTAAGGGGGAGGAAGGCACAAGAAGAAATTAAGTGTTTTAAAGGAAAACCTGTAAGTTATTTCCATCTGTAGGTGGAAATGGTGTTTTTACTTCTTGAACTTGTGGTCATGAAACAAGGAAACCTCTCCTTTCTGTATCACTGATACCACAAGTAAGGTTTTAAAAAAGGAATTAAAAAAAAAAAAAAGACAGGGGCCAGCCGAGTGGCGCAGTGGTTAAGTGCTGGCTTAGGAAGCCAGCGGCCCCGGTTCGGTCCCACATATAAGAGTCAGTGACACTGCCCTCAAAAACAAAACAAAACAAAAAAAAGAAAGACAACGACAACAAACCCTAAAACTTTTTAGCAAACACCACATTCTCTTCTCCCTGACTTTAAAAGCAGTGACGGTGACTACATTCTTTTCTCAAGTTATGAGGTCACATACCATCATCTGAGTCCTGAGTGGCTGTGGAACCTAGCACCCACACCATGCAAAGAGGGGACACCAGGGGGGTTTGGCTTCTGTGGGAGGTGGGGTCTAATATTTTGAGGCGAAAAATCCACTTAGAAGGAGGAGTTTCGAACTGTGTAACCACAGCTGCTGTCATTTTACTCTGAAACTCTTTGAAAGGTACTGTTTCTTCTTCTAGAGAGAGATGAGGATGGTCTCCGCCGTTTATCACAGGAATTTTCACTGTTTCCCGAGGATCCTCCTGCAAGTTTCAGCAGTCTGGTACTTTCTCCATGTTGTGAAGTTGTACTTGGCTGCAGGGTTAGGAACCTGCCAGGTGGGAAGCGACTCCGTGGATGGTAACAGGGGAAGCCGTCCCCACAGTAACTACACATCTGAGTCCAGTCAGAGCCAACATAGGAGGGCTCAGTTCCTGGCAACCACCAACAGGTCTGTCCCCATACCATGTCCCAAGACCCTGGACTTGTCATGGCATAAGCTCTGTGGCACATGAGTTTTCTCAAATGGTACTCATGAAGATATTGCATTTTTAATGATTTATATTCCCAGCCAGCACCCGTGTCAATCATACACTGTGTATATGACAACACGCTTTGATTCTCCTTCACCCTTCCATGCGGAGTTGCTGGAAAATGGAAACAGACCAGGCAGGACAGACTTATGCTCTGTATATCTGGGGCATCTGATTTTCTGAGTGCTAATTTTCAGGAAAGGATTGGGTGCTAAGAAATATAAAACCTGCTGATGTTCCTGAAGGCAGAAGGAGTATGAGGTGCTATTCATTTGTGTTACTTTCTCCTAGAACAATGATGCTATTCTTGCAGACTGTGACCAAAAGTCATTTAAGAGAATTGTGTGGTAGACTAACCCACGAGTTTAACAAGACTGCAGGATACTAGATATAAAAATCAACTGAATTTCTATGTATGAGTGATGGACAATCTGACAATGAAGATAAGAAAACAATGTTAACACCACCATATTGTTGCCTGTGTCTATGAGTTTGTTCGTTTTGTTGCTTTCTGTTTTATATTCCACATAGGAGTGAAATCCTGTGGTTCTTATCCTTTTTTGACTTATTTTGCTTAGCATGATACTCTCAAGATGGGGGAGAGGGGAGGTAGAGGAAGGTAAAGGGGGTCAAATATAGGTGATGGAAGGAGACCAGACGAAGGGTGGTGAACACACAATGAGATAGACTGGTGATGTGTTACAGAACTGCACACCTGAAACCTATATATTGTTAACCAATGTCACCCAATAAAATAAAATAAAAATCTTCCTATAAAAGAATCAGATATAAAATAATTAGAATAAGTTTAACAAAACAAGTGAGAAACTTATACTCTGACAAATATAACATGAAAGAAATTAAAGTGGACTCAAATAAACAGAAACACATCCTGTGCTTATGGATCGGAATGGGGACAGAACGGCATGGAGGACATTTTGTAACTGAGACCTAGTCCTTGGTCACTCCTGCAGACACAATATACCCAAGGAACTGACTGAGCAGACAGCAAAGGAAAGGTCTGAAAAAAACTTTGATTTCCCAGCTTCTTTATGCATTTTGTGACTGCCAGCTTTACCTGTGCTGCAAAGTATCAAAATATGAAAATTATTCCTTTTTCCTATTTATAAAACCTGGGAGTTCCTTTCCATCATTGGAGATGTACATGTATTTTTGTGAATAGAAACTGTGCATTGGCCAGTAAAATGCTTGTGTGCTTGCCTCTCTTGTTATTTTGTTCCAAAGATGGCAGCACTATTTCCAGCTGACACAGACAAGCTGATCCTAAAATTTATATGGCAACAAAAGGAGAAGACCTAAAATGATTTCAGAAAGTAGGATAAACCTGGAAGAATCACACTACCCAATTTTAAGACTTACAGCTCCAGCAGCCAACATGCTTTCTGATTCCGAGGATGGAGGGGCTCGTGATAAAGAGTAAGATGGATGGAGTAAATTCATGTTCAGAAATTACTGCAAAACAGCTCAGGGCACCCTCCTTCTGGGAAATGAGATGTTCCTGCACCCAGGGATTTCAGAGCAAACAAGCCATGTCTAAAGAAAGAGGCCACTCTGATAGCACGAGGAGCCCCCTGGCTCCACTGTGATGAGCGTGGGCCCTGAGACTGCTCCCTCCCCCAATGAAACAGGAACTATAGGACAGAGGAGCAAGCCTGCTGTGAAGATGGACACCACATTTCAACCCCCAGGGCACACAGTGAGCCCTGGACAAAGCCCAATGTCTTTGCCTTCCCTCCTCTATTTTCAAGGTCAGACCTATTGTCCAGGCCCTGTCACGTAAGCCCCAAGAGGTGTCCAGAGGCAATGCAATGGGGTAATTACCTTTGGTCCTGTGTCTAGTCGGGAGTAGAGTAGGTAGGTATGCAGGTCCCCGTACTTCATGAAGGGTAAAATCACCATGGGTTTTGGCATGCCCTGAGAGCCCATTTCTATACAAACACCTGAAATAAAGAACCAAGTTTGTTACAAAGAGCCCTTGTCAGCAGTGACCAGGAAAGCACAGTAGGGGCACTGGCCAAATTGAAACCACATGCTCCAAGTGGACACTTAAAACAACACACGCTCACAGCTCACGTACTGTCTTCTAGAACATGGACACAGTGGGTCCACTGCTTGGTCTGTTATCTTTCTGATTCATGCCCATCTTTGCAGGAGAGCTTTCAAAAATTAACCTACAGTAAGCACAGCCCTCCGGAGGCTGGCGGAACTTTTGAGATATTGACTCTAAGTGAGGGGCAGTGACCACACTAGAATTCAAGGGCAAACTGGTTTCATGTGAGAGATAATACTTAATTATATGAGGACATCTGCCAAAATCAAATGCTTAAAACTATGGAAAGGATTTTGGGGACCATTAGGTAAAGTCCACATATCTAAATTTTAACAGTAACACACAGGAAAAGCCCATTTATCGTGGAATTCTAGGACTGGAGCCTGTGTGATACCTGACACCAGGCTTGCAAAGCCCTTGCACATTTTGGTGCAATAACAAAGCATGATTGTTCCCAGTTTGCTGAAGTCAGTAATCACAAATGAGTCACAGTCATCTCTGACAGAATATTGTATCCAAACATGTTTTCACATCCCCCTGAAGTGCCAAAGACACTGAAAGTTCCCCAGAGAATTTAGCATTTGTCAAGTCACAGGACAGCTAAAAAAAAAAAAAAAAAAAATCAGCAGGATGGTCAGTTATTTGTAGGCTGTTCTTCCCTCTTGGAACAGTGCCACTTACACAGCAACCTCTGGGACCTGATCCCCCTCTTGTGTTTTTTAGCCAATGGAGCTAAAAGCCACATTCTGGCATTAAATTGTGTCCCATTTTCACCACCAGCCTCAGAAAATATAAACGTAAGGTGAAGCCTTTGGGGTGAAAACTCCATGTCATGAAGTCCTTTGGGGTCACACCCAGTGTGCACGTCTCTGCCTGGAGGTTTCCCAGTGGGCAGAGTGGACGAGCCCCGCCCCCCACTTCATCCAGCATTCCTCGAGGTACCTAGGAGTCGGATGACATTTGGGTGGCTGAAGTCTTTCATGCACGCAGCCTCACTGAGGAACTCCTCGATCTCTCGTTGGGAAAAGCTGTCCACTGAAAGGAGATGGAAAATGTCAGGCGCAAGTGACACAATGGATGAAGGGGAGAGACACCAGCAATTTTGTTCTCTAAGAGTAAAGTCAGGCACAGACTAAGCTGTGATGACAGTACACAGATAAATGGCTGTCAGGGGCTGGGGGGCAGGGGGAGTGGGGCACACGAAGAGGTGGCATTACCTCTGTTTTAGGGTGGCAGGAGTTCTGTAGGACACTGTGACGGCAGACACATGACATCATGCATTTGTCAAAACCCACAGGATGGACCACAGAGGGTGAACCCTAATGTAATCCGTGGCCTTCAGACAATAATGAGTTAATATGGGTGCATCAGCTGCACAAAATGCAACATACCAATGCAAGGTGCCAGTGACAGGGAGGCTGTGTGGCGGGAGGGGGTATGGGAACACTGTCCTTTGTGTCCAACCTTCCTGTAAACTTAAAACTGCTCTAAAAGCTAAAGTGCATTGGTAAAAAAAAAAAAAAAATCAAAAAAATCTCTAAAATCAAATGGAACTGGTCTGTTGCAATCAGCTTTGCCTTTCAAATGAAATAACAGCCTCTGTCTGTCAGCATGCCTTCAAGTCTGGTTGCTCAACTCTGCCTGTGAGCTAGACGCACTTTCCTACCAAGACGTTGGACTTAAACCAACTTAAGAGAGACATTTAAAATCCTATATTGTGCTAAGTGACATCAGACAGTCACAAGAGGACACACACTGTGTGACGCCACTTATATGAGGTTCTAGAAGGGGCAAGCTCACAGGGTCAGAAGTTTGGGGGGGCCAGGCTTGTTTAACAGTTTCCATTTTGCAGGAAGAGAATGTTCTGGGACGTGCGGGTTGGGGAGGGGGGGTTTGGTTGCACAACAGTGTGAAAGAGCTTAATGCCCCTGAACTTAAAAACGGTTGGGGTGGTGTATTTTATGTTGTGTATTTACCACAATTACAACCACGCGCACGCACACACACACACACACACACACACACACAAGCCAGGATGCCTTAGGGAATCTGCTCTCACAGGGTACAAGGACGGACTGACTGACATCACACAGGAGCCTCTGGCACAGTGTCCGTACATCCTATGGGTTTAGGATATATTGATCTTCCTATTAAAGCAAATTAAAAAAAATGTAAGACATGATTCTATAGACCCGAAACCATCTGGCCATTGTCTACAACCTTTGTGGGAACAAGCAGGTGGGTGGATGGAGAAGGGGTGGGGCCTGCCTGTAAACCCTCCCAGGGGTACCGGTGTGCAGGGAAGTGCCCAGGAGCCTGTGCTGGAGGCGGGACTGGCGTCTCTCGGCCTTTGGTAATTAGCACGGGTCCAATTCCCATGCAGGCTGCTCTAACTAAGTGGAATAGTTAGTTCCTCCGACTAGGACTGCTGAACCTCCTGCTCAGTAAATGAGGACAACAGAAGGAGCCTTCCTACAGACACACTGCCCGGTTCTGAGGAAAAAATGTGAGTCCGTGTGGGGCTCAGGCCAAGCAAACACTCTGATGTGGGTGCTGAACAGGGACAGCAGCGGCTGTCCTGGGCACACATGAGCGGCCTGGAAAGACTGGCTGTCATCACACCCACACAAAGCAGGAAGCACCAGCCCACGGGCTGGCTGGTTATTACGGCTCCTTTTTTATAAATGAGCTAAAACTTCAGCCTCTGGTTCTGGTTAGAGTCTCAATATATGTTTTTAATCCAACTTACGCATCAACACCCAGCAAATAGTGGACTTCAACTTGAGAAAGAAACTAATTTTGCTTTACTCCCCGATTGAAAATCATATTGAATTTACCCAGGGGTTAATGAGGAAGCAATATTAACACACTAAGCACCAATCCTGTTCTCCCAGCACACTGGCAAGATGGCTGCAGGTGACATACTACTCGAGTGTGCTCTACTTTATGGGTGCCCAGCCCGACACCTGAAGAATCAGACTGACACAGTCATGGAGTCACATGCTGCCACCAGGTCAGCCCTGCCTGGAAATTCTTTGGCTCTACTAGGTGATGGAGAGAGTGAGAGGGGAGGGAGGAGAGGGGAAGGGAGGGGAGGAGAGGGGAGTGGGGGGAAGCAAGGAGGGAGAGAGGGAGAGACAGAGGGGGAGAGACAGAAGGAGGGTGGGAGGGAGAGAGAGCCAGGGAAAGAGAATGACTCAGGTCACTGCCTTGAGCAGAGAGACTACACAGCGCAGGTACAAAGAGCTCGTTACAGTAATTGTCCCTCTGTGACCAGGCAGTGCTCTGGATGGCCTTGGGACCTATCGGTGCCTGACATCATGACAGCGGAACTCCATCCTGGCCTAGAGAGCACCAGACACTGAAGCAGCCACCCACACCTGGAATAATGTGTGTACTTAGTAACACTCACACTTCATGGTCTTCACGGCCACCTTCTGAGAGGTCCCATCTTGCTGACTCAGATTTCCTTCCATTACAGATCCAAACTCTCCTGTGAAGTAAAACAATATTGATGCGGACCTTGCGACAAGTCCCTCCTGCCCGTGGCAACAGTGTCAGAGCTGCTGTTTTCACGTGGCCCAAGAGTGAGCCACACATGAAGCCGGGCGGCGCTGCCAGCCACCACACTCGCAAACCAGGCCCAGGCTAGGCACCAGCCTCCTGCCTGTCCCCAGCTTGATTGGCACGGGCTTAGCTCAGTTCATCACTTTATTACAGGACAACATGGAAAATGTTTTTGGAATTCATAAAGTAGGAGCTCTGAATGCCATTACCATTCATCCTGAGATCAGTTTGGCAGTTTAAATAAGTATTTTCACCCTTGTTCCCAGGTTAGTAGGAAGGTGCCAGGAACAGTGAACTTGAGAACTAGAGGAATAAATTTAAATGATATAGGAAACTGGCCAATGAATTGCATGCTTTTCACTGAAGGGAATTCCTATTTTCATGGCCATTGTTGTGCTAGGTACTGTAGAGGCCCTTTCATGTGCCAAGTCTGCATTTCAAAAGTTGCTATTTACTTTTTCATTTTAAATGGTAAAACAGGCCTATGTATATTTATCACTTGAAGTCACAAAGATGGTATTTAATAAATACATATTTTTAAAAATTACTGGTAACAGCTTAATTTCATACCCCACATTTTTAAAAGAATTAAACTGCTTACCTTCACCCAGAATTTTTCCAAGGCTTAGAAGGTGCCTGTCAATCACGACATCTTCCAGCTTACTCTGCAGCTCCTCACTGACGCCCAAGCTGCGTACTACAAAGGGAGTGACGGAAAATGCGAGGTGTCAGGGTGCTTCCTTTCATCAGAATATAATAAAAAATTATGTATAAAGTCCCTTGAAATAGTTATACATTTTTTTCATTTTATACCCATAGCTCTCTCCCCTTCCCCAAATGTCAGTAATAAAACATCACACTTAATTCTGTGATTAAAGTGAGCAAAAATGAAACCTCAGGGAAAGATTAATTCTAAAGGGTGCAGTGTGGCAGCCGGCCTGCCAGGGAGGTTTGCCCTTGACCAGGAGTGAGGAAGAGAAGTCAGCAGGCATTTTCTAGCGGAGTATTTACTGTTCTAACCCTAAGGATGGGGGACAAAGGAGCCATCGGGCATAACCCTCCCCCATCCTCCTTGCCAGGGAAGGGGGTGCAGAAACCCCAGGAAGCATTGAGAGCACAAGGCATATGGAGCCTCGTGATAATGACATGGGAGGTGCTAAAGCAAGAGCCTGGTGGGGCTGGAGAACAAGGTTTCCTGTAATCAGGGTAAACGTGCAGCACTGATCATAAGTGCTATCAATGAGAACAACTGACCAGGAGAGGGAGACCAATCAATGACCACTCAGTATGTGCCCGGTAGGGAGTGAGCAAGGCTTTGAAAAAAAAGAATGTGGATAATCAGGAAGGACACATTAGCTCTTACTGAAAACAGTTCACGTCGATGGCCCTCCAAAAAGGAAAGAAGCTGGTGTAAATTAAGAGATTTTTAAAAATGCATGAACAAACATCTGAAAGTCAAAGCTTCTAGGTTAGAAAAGCAAGGAAATTAATAACATTCAACATCACACGAGTCTTTATTTCATAGCATCATTCTTGCATTTGGCTTTTTGTTGTTTTCAGTTTTTTGACGAACATCTAGAGCTTGCATTTGATAATATTTGCACACACTTTCAACTTTGTTTCTGAAATTGTTCAAGAACATAGCTGTCTATTCCCACTGTTCAACTAGAAGCATTTGCACTCTGATTCAGCGAAACTCAAATCATCACTGTTACAAGGTTCTCTGAGTGGGTTGCCAGGAAACAATAGGAAATGAACTCTGAGATTGTCAGGTGTTTTGCTGTTTCCTTTAAACCCCTGACCTCTACCAGCATCTTCTCCATCACCTCGGACTTCCTTTCCCCCCGTGTCTCATGGCATCAGAAGTCCTTCACCCAGTGGCTTTGCCTCAGATTCCCAGTGAACCGGCCAGTGGGAAAGCACAGGGTGGCGTTTGACTATCTGCCTGCTGCTAGCTGAAGACACCTTACACGTTAAAAACATCTGTCCTTTGCTTTGACTCTTTTGGCTTTTGTGAGAAACCCATCAATTCATTTGTTCTTTCTTTGCCCACGACTATTTGAACATTTGTCAACAAAGGAAAAGGAAAGTCAACTTACAGGTGAGTTCAACGGCTCGCCGACAGAAGGACTTCTTTGCTGTGTAGTTGACGACCAGTTCCAATTCCTCCCCTGTGAAGGCATTTCTGGGAGAGAACGGACACCTCATGCTATGACAATAGCTGCAAGACATGTGCTGACCACACTGTCCTGGCTGTCCTGCTCAATTACTCTTCAACACACGTTTTCAGATCAGCTCACCAAGTTGTGTCAACTACCCGCAGCAGCTTACGTGGTGATTGTACCGAATTTTTGGTTAACTATGGGGCAAATGATCTCACCACGGAGCCTTCCCATCCATGAACATGGTACACATTTACCTGTTTATTTAAATTCTCTTCCACAAAGCTCCTGCACATCTATTGGGTTTATTCTCAGGCACGTGATGGTTTTCAAGCTGTTGTGGATGGGATCTCCTTCAAGCACTTTGCTTTTCATGGATTTTAAACCAGAATCGAAATATTTTCATAACATATAATGTCCTAAAAATATTACATTTCCTCCTAAAGGAAAGCCAGAAAGGAGGGTGCCAAGGGGAAGCTTTGAAAGAAGCAAAAATGTACTGAATTTCCAAAGACTGGGAAGGACAGTGTTACTGCATGCTGTTCCTTGGCTAAGCCTCAGAAGGCAAAGCAGCACGCTTCTTCTGCACCCACCCCTCCAGGTGCCCTCTGCTGCTTATTTAGGGGCCCTGTCCTGGCCCTGGGAGTCATGAACACCCCGGAAGCTTTGGCCATCATCTTCTTGGTTCTGACTTTATGGAGCCTACATTGGAAGTGATCTCAAGCAAATATAAGTCTATGCATCTTTCTATATCAATTATTGTTTCCGCAACAATAACCACGGACTCCCACTTGATGACACACATTTCATGCTGCCACCCGTTCTTGTGGACACCAGCCCCTTAGACTCAGCCCCTCTCAATTACTGACTGAGTCTGAAAGTCTCCATTCAGAATCACAGCAATTAGAACTGGTAATGGCCTTGGAGACCATTTAGAGAGAGATAATACAAAGGAAGGCTGGAAAAGTTATAAGACTTGTTTCAGTGACAGAATGAATGCTGGATCCCAGGTGTCACATCCTCTAGTCTGGGGCTTCCTGTCTGTGGGCCAGGCTGCCTGTAGCACAGGGCCTTTGTATATGCTGCTCTTTATTCAGCTTTTATCTCAGATGTCAGCTCTGCAGGAAGGCCCTTCCTGCCTTTCTTAATGCAGTCAAATCTGTTATACACCGTTAAGTTCTTTTAGATGTAATTGACCACAGTTGCCATTTTATGTTCACTTGTGTGATGAGTTTGTCTCACTATTAACTGTGAGCCCCCTGAGGGCAGGGGTGGTGGCTGCTTTGTTCATTCACCATGCACCCTGGGCGACCACATGCCCAGCACCTAGGTCTTTGACACACATGGATGAGCTACTCTTACGCCTTCTACAGAAGCTCTCTGAGATGAGCCCCAACCTATGCCTTGACTCTGGGGGTGTGATTTAATCAACTACATGTCCAGGGTTTGGATGGCATTTTTGTCCATGTCTTTTTTTTTTTTTTTTTTTAGCTGAGTCATCCTGCCACCTGTTGGTCACTCAACAGCAGCTCAGCTCGGGCTGGTATCGAACCACCGTTGCTCAGAGCTCAGCTTGCACTCTTGAGCGAGCTCTTAACCAACTGAGCCACTCGGCCAGCCCAGTCCAGGTCTTTAAAATAGTCATTCTTAGAATTCATATACTGAGACACACTAATGTCAAGGACAGAGTTGTAAGTGTTGTGGGAACACGGCTACCACAACTGGGATGGACATGTAGAGGGCGGTCTAGCCTCCCGGCGGAAGCTCCCCACCCTGCCTATGAGGAGATGTGTTGAGCTGAGAGAGGCTGTACCAGCCACCTCCAAAACACAGCTACCTCCTCCGCGTCATTTTGCCCCATGCCAGCTGTCAACAACTCACCTGTTTTATAAAATACTCCCTCTGACCCATGAGTGACAAACTGGATTTCACAGAAATCCAAACTCACTGCAGAGGGACAGGAGGACACTGAGTTCTAGAAACAACATTTATACACACAGCCTTATTTTCACGGGCTGCTTTAACATTTTTCCTGATATTCAACTACTGTTTGGATATAAAAGTCAGATGTATAGAAAATAAGAAACAGAGCTTCTTTTAAATTTGAATGTGAGCATATAAAGTTTTTTTCTTTTAGAAAAATAATTGACCCTCATAGAAAATCTGTAAAATATAGCCAATAAAGAAAATACAGAACCACCCACAATTAATTGCTAATGCTTTGGTGAATTTCCTTCTAGTATTTTTATCTGTTTTATTATTATTATTATAATAGTTATATTAATATATTAATATAGTTATATATTATTTATTATTAATAACTAGGATCATTTTAAAGGTTTCTAATAAAAATCCTCATTCAACAGCAACTGTCTTTGAGTGGCAAAGGCCTGGCAGGTCCTGGGCGTGAACGAGCCCCTCTGGGCTGGCTGCCTCTGCAGCAAGGACCTCAGTGAGGAAGCTGCCGGTCCCAGGGCAAGTGTGAGTTAAGGTACCCGACTAGAACGCAGAGGCGCTGGTTGGCGGAACAGGCACTGTCACTTCGCATGCCAACCTCATCGATACCACTGGGCATCTCACCTGGGACACTTACCCAAACCATGTCTCCTGAAGTCTCTTTTTGATGGCCAGAGAAACATAGCCCACCAGCCCGATCAGAACGAATCCGCAGATGCAGCCAAGGACAATAAGCACAGGGTCTGTGCTGCCAGGTGCCGGGGTCGACGATGGGGCAAACTCTACCCAAGCTGGCGGGAGACCAAGAGAAGCGACTCAGAACCCTTCTACAGGAACCAAAGCACCTAAAAAACTCTGGTTTGTCATAGGGAAGAGCTGAAGGCCAGAGGCATTAGAGCTTAGTCCTGGTCCATGCGGTTATCTACAAATGTATGTGGCCCTTGCGGTGACATTATGAGCTAAGGCTGTGCAGAGGGTCTTGGGAACCTGGCTAACTCCTGTGTCAGCTACACAGGTATGAGGAAGTGAAAAACTGGGAAAACTAGACCTTTTCTGGTACATTGTAGTTACAACCCTAGAAACATTGAGAAGGAACATGTTGTAAACACTTATCAAGAGTAGTGAGCCAGGGCCTGTCTCCTTCTAGTCCTATAACTTCTGGTGTGGACAAAATCTACTTTCCAGGTCTGTGAATTGTCACACTGCATTCTAAATTTAGGTCAGCTCCCAGCATCATATCCTTTGTACTTTTGACCTTGTAAAGTATCTCTGAGAGTTCCTTTGTGGGAAGACTTTGGCCAGCGTACCTCCCTCTGGGACACATCACCTCTTTGGGTACGCCCACCTTCTCTGAGTCCCTGGCTGTGTGCCTGGAGTCCCAAACTCCGCCCCCACAAGCAACACAAAGCCCACCTCCAACGCTCCCTTTTCCTATCCTGGCTGCACTTACCTCTTTGTTCACCATCTCCCTCTTTCTTTTCTTTTTTTTTTTTTTTTTAAAGTACAGCTGAAGATTTTATTTTTTTTTTATTTTTTTTTAAATTTTATTTTTTTTAATTAGTTTCAGGTGTACAACACAGTGCAATAGTTATACATTTTACCCCTCAAAGTGACAACCCCCCACCCCCAATACACCCCCCCACACCCCCCCATATCATATATATCTATTACTCTTCCTCTGACTCTCTTCCACAGTATAATCCACATCCCGTGACTATCTATATATATTCAATTACAGTAGGTATACCACCTCCACTTTAGTAATACAGTGCAGTGATCAAACCTCTACTCCATCCATGAAATGGTCTCCCTAACAAGACCTATGATCATCTGACATTCCACAGAATATTTACAACATTAATTATATTCCCCAAACTGTTTTTCCTATCCCAGTAGCAATATTGTAGTTGCCTATTTTTGCTGTCTAATCCCTTCCCCTTCTCCCTCATCCCCATTCCTCTCCAAATTAGCAACCCTGATTTTTCCTCTATATCTATGAGACAGTTTCTGTTTACTTTGCTCATTCATACAGTTTTTTATATTCCACATATAAGTGAGATCATATGGTATTTGTCCTTCTCTGACTGACTTATTTCACTCAACATTATAGTCTCTAGGTCCATCCATATCATTGCAAATGGCACGATTTCATTCTTCTTTATAGCGGAGTAATACTCCATTGTATAAATATACCACAGTTTCTTAATCCAGTCATCTACTGATGGGCATTTTGGTTGTTTCCAAGTCTTAGCTATTGTAAATTGTGCTGCTATGAACATCGGGGTGCATAACTATTTTTGACTAAGTGTCTTGGTTTTTTCAGGATAAATACCTAGGAGTGGAATTGCTGGGTCAAACGGTAGCTCTATTTCCAGTTCTTTGAGATACCTCCATACTGACTTCCATAGTGGCTGCACCAATCTGCAATCCCACCAACAGTGCAGCAGGGTCCCCTTTTCCCCACAGCCCCGCCAGTACTTGTTGTTTGTTGATTTGTTGATGATAGCCATTCTGACTGGAGTGAGGTGGTATCTCATGGTGGTTTTTATTTGCATTTCCCTAATGACCAGTGAGGTTGAACTTTTTTCATATGCCTGTTGGCCATCTGTATGTCCTCTTTAGAGAAATGTCTCTTCATATCTTCTGCCCATTTTTTAATTGGGTTGTTTGTTTTTTTGGTGTTGAGTTTCATGAGTGTTTTATAAATTTTGGATATTAACCCCTTATCAGATATATCGTTGGCAAATATATTCTCCCATTCAGTAGGCTTCCTTTTTGTTTTATTAATGGTTTCCTTTGTTGTGAAAAAACTTTTAAGTCTGATATAATCCCATATGTTCATTTTTTCTTTTACTTCCCTTGCCCGTAGGGATGTATCAGTAAAAATATTGCTCCAGTAATGTCTGCAAATGTACTCCCTATATTTTCAATTAGGATTTTTATGGTTTCAGGTCTTACATTTAAGTCTTTAATCCATTTTGAATTTGTTCTTGTATAAGGCGTAAGGAGATGATCCAGTTTCATTTTTTTGCATGTGTCCGTCCAATTTTCCCAGCACCATTTATTGAATAGACTATCTTTACTCCAGTGTAAATTCTTGCTTCCCTTGTCATAGATTAACTGTCCGTAAATGCTTGGATTTATTTCTGGGCTCTCTGTTCTGTTCCACTGATCGATGTGCCTGTTTTTATGCCAATACCAAACTGTCTTGATTACTGTGGCCTTGTAGTAGGTTTTGATGTCTGGTAGCGTGATCCCCGACTTTGTTTTTATTCCTCAGAATTGCCGAGGCTATTCTGGGTCTTTTATGATTCCATATAAACTTTAGGATTATATTTTCTATTTCTGTGAAAAATGCCCTTGGTAGTTTGATAGGAATTGCATTGAATCTATATATTGCTTTAGGCAGTATGGACATTTTAACTATATTAATTCTTCCTATCCATGAGCATGGTAGGTGTTTCCATTTATTTGTATCTTCTATGATTTCTTTCTTCAGTGTCTTATAATTTTCTGAGTACAGATCTTTCACTTCTTTGGTTAAATTTATTCCTAGGTATTTTATAGTTCTTGATGCAATTGTAAATGGGACAGTTTTCTTAATTTCTCTTTCCATTAGTTTATTATTGGTATATGCAAATGCCACCGATTTCTGAACATTGATTTTATATCCTGCTACTTTACTGAATTCGTCTATCAGTTCCAATAGTTTTTTGATGGAGTCTTTGGGGTTCTCTATATACAGTATCATGTCATCTGCATATAATGACAATTTTACTTCTTCCTTGCCAATTTGGATGCCTTTTATTTCTTTTTGTTGTCTGATTGCTGTGGCTAGAACTTCCAGCACTATGTTGAATAAAAGAGGAGAAAGTGGACAGCCTTGTCTTGTTCCTGATCTTAAGGGGAATGGTTTTAGCGTTTCCCCATTGAGTATGATGTTAGCTGTAGGTTTATCATATATGGCTTTTATTATGTTGAGATATGATCCCTGTATTCCCACTTTGCTAAGGGTTTTTAACATAAATGGCTGTTGGATTTTGTCAAATGCTTTTTCTGCATCTATTGAAATGACCATGTGATCTTTATCCTTCATTTTGTTGATGTGGTGTATCACATTAATTGATTTACGGATGTTGAACCAGCCTTGCGCACTAGGGATGAATCCCACTTGATCATGATGTATGATCTTCTTAATATATTGCTGAATTCTGTTTGCTAATATTTTATTGAGAATTTTTGCATCTATATTCATCAGGGAGATTGGCCTGTAGTTTTCCTTTTTTGTGATGTCTTTATCTGGTTTTGGAATCAGGGTGATAGAGGCTTCATAAAAAGAGTTTGGGAGCCTTCCCTCCTTCTGGATTTTTGGAATAGTTTGAGAAGAATAGGTGATAGTTCTTTTTTGAATGTTTGATAAAATTCACTTGTGAAGCCGTCTGGTCCAGGGCTTTTGTTTTTTGGGAGCTTGTCAATTACTGATTCAATTTCCTTGGTAGTAATCAGGGTATTTAGATTTTCTGTTTCTTCTTGCGTTAGCTTTGGAAGGTTGTATGCTTCTAGAAAATTATCCATTTCATCCAGATTGTCAAATTTGTTGGCATATAGTTGCTCATAGTAATTTCTTAGAATTTTTTGTATTTCTGTGATGTCTGTAGTCATTTCCCTCTTTCATTCCTGATTTTGCTAATTTGAGTCCTCTCTCTTTTTTTTTTTGATGAGCCTGGCTAGAGGTTTGTCAATTTTGTTTATCTTCTCAAGAAACCAGCTCTTGGTTTCATTGATCTTTTGAATTGTTTTTCTGTTCTCTATATTGTTTATTTCTGCTCTGGTCTTTATTATCTCCTTTCTTGTACTCCCCTTGGGCCTCTTTTGCTGTTCTTTTTCCAGTTCCCTTAGGTGTAAGGATAACCTGTTGATTTGAGATTTTTCTTCCTTCTTTAGGTAGGCCTGCACTGCTATAAACTTCCCTCTTAGGACTGCTTTCGCAGCATCCCAGAGATTTTGGGTCGTGGTGTTTTCATTTTCGTTTGTCTCGAGGTATCTTTTGATTTCCTCCTTGATCTCATTTGTGACCCACTCACTATTTAATAGCATATTGTTTAGCCTCCATTTATTTGTCAGCTTCCCGGATTTCTTCTTATAATTGATTTCTAGTTTCATAGCATTGTGGTCAGAGAATACAGTTGAAATTATTTCAATCTTCTTAAATTTATTGAGACTTGTTTTGTGGCCTAACATGTGGTCTATCTTAGAAAATGTTCCATGTGCACTTGAAAAGAACGTATATTCTGTAGCTTTGGGATGAAATGCTCTGAAAATGTCTGTTAAATCCAGCTGGTCTAATGTGTCATTTAAGGTCGCTGTTTCCACATTGATTTTCTGTCTGGAGGATCTGTCCATTAGTGACAGCGGGGTGTTGAAGTCCCCTACTATGATAGTGTTACTGTTGATCTCTGTCTTTATGTCTGACAATATCTGTTTTATATATTTAGGGGCTCCTATGTTAGGTGCATAGATGTTTACTAGAGTTATGTCCTCTTGTTGGATCGATCCCTTCATTACTATGAAGTGTCCTTCTTTGTCCTTTGTTATATTCTTCAATTTAAAGTCCATTTTATCTGATATAAGTATCGCTACTCCAGCTTATTTTTCAGTACCATTCGCATGAAATATTTTACTCCATCCCTTTACTTTCAGCCTGTATGAGTCTTTGGATCTGAGGTGAGTCTCTTGTATACAGCATATACTGGGGTCTTGCTTTCTTATCCATTCAGCCACCCTATGTCTTTTTATTGGAGCATTTAATCCATTTACATTTAATGTGATTATTGATAGGTGTGTATTTATTGCCATTTTCTTATTTGTGTTCGTAGTCTTTCATAGGTTGTTTTTCTCTTCTACTTAAAGAAGCCCTTTTAGCATTTCCTGCAAAGCTGGCTTGGTGGTAATGAATTCCTTTAACTTATTTTTTTCTGCAAAGCTCCTTATCTCGCCTTCGATTTTAAATGATAACCTTGCTGGATACAGCAATCTTGGTTGTAGGCCTTTATTTTTCATCACTTTGAAAACCTCCTGCCACTCTCTTCTGGCCTGCAAAGTTTCTGTAGAAAAGTCAGCTGATAATCTTATGGGGGTACCCTTGTAAGTAACTTGCTGCCTTTCCCTTGCTGCTTTAAGGATTCTGTCTTTGTCCTTAACCCTTGCCATTTTCACTATAATGTGTCTTGGAGTGGGCCTGTTTGGAATCATCCTGTTTGGAACTCTCTGCACTTCCTGGGCTTGTATTTCAATGTCCTTTGCCAGGTTAGGGAAGTTTTCAGACATTATTACTTCAAATATATTCTCAATCCCTTGCTCCCTCTCTTCTCCTTCTGGTACTCCAATGACCCTTAGGTTATTGCGTCTGATGTTGTCCCCCAGCTCTCTTAAACTATTTTCCATGTTTTTCATTCTTTTTCTTTTTGTTGTACCGCATGGGTGATCTCTGCTATTTTGTCTTCTAAGTCACTGATTCGATTTTCTGCTTCATCCAGTCTGCTAGTGATTCCATCAAGTTTGTTATTTAATTCAGTAATTGTGTTCTTAAGTTCTAGCTGGTTGCTTTTCATGATTTCTCTATCTTTCTTTATATTTTCATTAATTTCCTTGAACATTCTAATAATCAGTGTTCTGAACTCTGTCTCCGATAGGTTGGTTACCTCTATTTCCTCTATTTCCACTGATTCAGGAAGTTTCTTCTGTTCTTTTATTTGTGTTATGTTTCTTTGTCTCCCCATTCTGGCTTACTCTTTGTGTTTGCTTCAATATAACAGATAGATCCCCCAGATTTCTCAGTCTTTTCTGGGTAAACTTATATGGTGTGTGTCCTTTATATTTGAATTACTCAGTCTCCCTATTCTCCTGTGCTTGTATCTGAGGTGTTCTTTGTGTCGTGCGTCCTCACTTGTTGAAGTTTTAGTTTTGATTACTTTTGGTTTGTCAGTAGGTGGGATTGACTCCCAGATTGATTAGCTGTGAGGATCAGCAGCTTCTGCAGTTTATGAGCTGCTGTGAGAGGATTGACCCCTCTGATGAAACTTGGACCCTATGGGTCTTAGTACCTGTAGTAACTTCTTTTTGGGTGTGACTCTTGTATGTCAAACCCAGAAATGCTCTAGTTTTATCTAAAGTTGGCCTCCGGGTATGATGATTCTTGTGTCTGTTTGTTTGGACCCACTGCTGCAGAGTGATTTTAGAGCATAACAGATCAACAAGAACAACCTCCGCAGCCACCAAAGGAAACCAAATGCTCGCACAAGTAAAAACAACCAACCATCAAACTACAGTCAACTTGTACAGAAATATCAATCATACTAATGAAGAAAACAAACAGAAACAAAACAAAAACCACATACTCAATAATAACAGAAGAGGAAACAAAATAAAATACAATATCCTAAAATAAAAAATAGAATAAACATGAGAAACCGATTAGCTATACCTAAAAAATAAAAAATAAAAATAAACTAAAATAATAATAAAAAAGTAAGAAAAATTTAAAAAATAAAATTTGCAGAAAATAGGAAAAGAGGAAAAGTATAGCAGTGAGAAGAATGAATAAAATAAGAGAGAAAGTGAGGGTGGGGAAAAAGAAAAAGAAAAGAAAGAAAAAGAAAAAGAAAAAGGAAAAAAAAAAATATATATATATTTGTCTACACACCCATATATATGGACATATATTCACCTATATACACCTATATATATATGCCTATATTAAAAACTACAATATGATTAGAATGAAATAGAAATAAAAACCAAAAACAACCAAGATAAGCAGCCAATAAAGGGAAAACAAAACAGAATAAAACCAAACAAACCAAAAATACCCGTGCTGGTCTAGGCTAAAGTCCACCAAGCTCTCTTCAGTTTGTCTGCTGTACAAAAATTCCTGTGCGTCTTGTGGGAACAGTAGGCCACCTGATGCCTAGCGTAATCCTGGCACTGCAGGTTTGCTGTACTTGAGTGTGGTTGTGACGTATGATCGGTGGTTTTTACAAAGTCACTGCCTTTTTGCTTTTGCCTGTCCCAAGGCAGGCTGCACCCCCAAAGGCTCAATGAGTGTCTCTGGGCACCCTTTGGGTTGACAGCCGTGGAGAATTAAAGAATTCCTCACTACCAAAAGCCTGCTGCTAAGAATCTGTTAATTAGTGCCTCAGCAGATGAACCTGCCCTGCCTCCCAAGCCTTGCCTAAAGGTGGGGGCGGGGTAGGTAGTCTCACTCTGCAGCCTTTACTGGGTGGAAATTCTCAACCCTCTGCAGGTAAGGATATCTTCCTAGTCTGCCCCTATTGCTCCCTTCAGGAGTCAGTTTAAGACTGTCTTGGCGGGGGCCAAAGTTTGTGGGAGTGGGTGAGTTATTGGGTTTTTTTTTTGCTTTCTGTTCAAGAGTAGAAAAAGGGAAAAAAAATAAAAAACAAAAATAAACAAAGCCACAGTTCCAACACTGTTTCAAGCTAAGGCCTTTGCCTCTTATGCTCCAGCGGAGTTCCTGCTGCTCTCCCAAAGGGTCTGCCGGGATTTAGGGAATTGCGCGCACCCTACCGTGTGGCTCAGATCCCCGCTCCGCGTCTCTCGGGGACCTGCGTCTCTGCCCGGCGCGCTGCGTGTCCGAGTGAGCCTTCTTTTTCCCCTGCTCCCGGGTTTCAGGCTTCTGCCTTGGAGCCGGCGCGCGCCCGCGGTGCTCCTGCTGCTCTCCCGAAGAGACTGTCGGGGTTTAAGGGACTGCAAGCCCCCTGCCCCGAGGCTCAGATCCCCGTTCCGTCTCTCGGGGACCTGCGTCTCCACCCGGCGCGCTGCTTGTCCGAGCGAGTCCTCTTTTTCCCCTGCTCCCGGGTTCCAGGCTTCTGCCTCGGAGCCGGCGCGCCCGCGCGGATCTCCTGCTGCTCTCCCAAACGGTCTGCCGGGATTTAGGGGACTGCGTGCACCGTGCCGCGTGGCTCCGATCCCCGCTCCGTCTCTCCGGGACCTGTGACTCCGGCCGGCGCGCTGCGTCTCCGCGGGTGAGTCCTGTGTTTCCCCTGCTCCCGCGTTTAAGGCTTCTGCCTTGGAGCCGGCGGGCGCTCGCGCCGTTCTCCTGCTGCGCTCCTGGAGGGACTGCCGCCGGGGTTCAGGGGACTGCACACACCCTGCCGAGCGGCTCCGATCCCCGCTCCGTCTCTCCGGGACCTGCGTCTCCGCCCAGCGCGCGCTGCTTCTCCGCGGGGCGAGTCCTCTGTTTTCCCCTGCTCCCGGGTTTCAGGCTTCTGCGCTCCGCGGACCCGGTGGGCACAGAGACTGATCCCTGAACCGGGAGGGTGCAGGGACTGATCTTGCCCTGCCGCTGCGGGGCTCTGCACCCTGCTTCCTGGGGACCCGGCGAGCCGCGGGTGCAGCTCGTACCTCTGCACAGTCGTCTCCTCTCTCTCCTCCCGCACTTGCCCGGCCTGAGGCTTCTGCCTCAGACCGCAAACCAACGCGCTCTGGCTGAACTCGAGGTGGGCCGCGGGCCGCAGGGAGCGAGCCAGGGAACACTCACCGTGACTCAGCAGCCGCGGGTGCGGGCTGCACCTCACGCATCTCGCCGCCTTCTTCCCCTACTCGCCCAGCCTGCCCACCTTCCAGCAATCCTTGTGTGGAACTCTTAGTCGCTCTGTGTGATGAGTAGATGTCTCTTTGAAGCGTATTAGAAGTTCAAATTGTGGATATTTCCAGGGGAGATTTCATGGAGCCCTCCTCACAGCCGCCATCTTGCCCCTCCCTCCCCAGCTGAAATCTCCCTCTTTCAATTGTCCCTTTTTGTAAAATGTGGATTAGTCACTTGATGACAAGGAGGCAACAGGGGATGTGCCTTAGATGTGAGTGAAGTAAATGACAGAAGTGCAGTGACCAGCCACCGGCAGGCTGAGAGAAGGGCCTCACTGGTTGCGGTCACGATGCCCCTGTTAGGTGCATAGATTTGTGGGCTGAAGGGCTGGCAGTGAAGCGTGTGCTCTGTCCCATTCCTCATGTGAAGATAACTCAAATTTGAATCATCTTGTTTGGGAACGGGGATCTCTGACTCAACTTGGTGACTTGTACACATACTGGATAGTGCAGAGCAAGGGCTGCCAGGATAGCAAAACTCTTTATAACTCTGGAGAGCTTAGTGTGTATGAAGGCTAAAGCTCTGTCACCTCAAAGTCTCAACTTCTAACTTGCGCCATTACAATCAGAGGCTCACTGTCTTTGAATTACTACCAGGCCAACAAGCCTTGTGTATCCACCCCCAGTTTCTCACGGTCCCCAGGTACAGAGCCTCAGGACTACAGGAACCATAATATGGCTCTGATTTGGCACTAACGGGAGTATGTATTTGAGGGTCACGGGAAGAGCCAGGAGGGGATGCCGTGGTCTGCTCACAAGCCCCATCTGCCACAGGACTTGTACGAGTAAATACCCAGGTCACACTGACACACATGCCTGTGCATGGAGTTGGTGACAGTGTTAATGTCAAACAACCAGGGGGGCCTTGTAGAGCAAAGGCGGCCCTCCAGGTTTCAGGAAGCGAATACACGCTTGGACCAGTTGGGGCACTATGGAGGCTCCATATCAAAGGACACTTGAACAACCTGCAGAAGCTAGCACGCAGGGCTGGGCACTGGTTCAGAGACCCCAGGGCACAGGAAACACTGTGTCCTGCACTGGTCAACACGAAACATGCTGGCCAAGGCTTGCATGGGCAGTGACACAGCAAGCAGCACTGATGACAACAGCACAGTGGGCACTGGACGCCAGCAAGTGGCAAACAGGACCGGTGGTACAGAGAGAGGCGCAAGCCACCTGTCTCCAGCACTCAGCCGCTATACATCACGTGTAGTCAGCCAAGCCCAACCTGGTACCCAGAGGACCACTCCTCTTGTCACTCAGTGCACTCACAGTGACGCTGGTAGGAGGACTCGCACATTAGCAAGGTATGTCCCCCCATGGATCCTCTCTACCACTGCCACCACACCTTTGGCTCTTTTCTTCAGCTTTAACCCAGCCGTCCAGCCTGGGTGGACATACTCTGTCACCTACAGGGTGCCCACTCTCACCATGTGCAGAGCTGAAGACTTTCACTGGGGCACTGAAGGGCCCCACCCCTCCTTTGGTGATGGCTGCGATCCTCACTGTGCAGGTGGCATTGTGTAAATGGACGGGGATCTGAGCGCGGCTGCTGTTCTGGCCGACATCTTCAGACAGCTCTTCCTGGGGATGGAGAAGAAAGGACAGGACATGAGATATCGAGGTGCCACAGTTCCTCCTGGGAGAAGTCACGCCTCCCACACCCCAGGGATAGCGGGCTGCTTCCACAACATCCCTGCCTCGAACCAGCACCGTGGGCTCCTGCTCCTTGCAATTATAAGCATTTTGACTAAAATCTCCATTTACAAGGACACCAACACTATTTTTTTTCCTTCCAGTGTGACGAATGTACAATTTGCCCAGTTTTTAAAAATCTGGTTTGACTTTTGTTTTAAAGCCACTGCCATGTAACATGGGCCATGAAAACACAGGAAACAACTGACTTTTGAAAACTGTTTTGAAAGTGTTTATACACTTTGCTCTTGGATTCCAACCTGGCCTATAATGACATCCTCTGGGGGCGGACACTGTTGTGTGTCTAGGGCTGGATTTTCAAACGGGGACTATCTGGGTGGCAGTTCTAGGAACATGTCTTTACTTCTGAATTGTGGAGAGCTGTTTCACAGAGAGAAAGAGAGAACTGTCACATCATGTGGGACACGGATGTCATGGGTCACCCATGAACAGCAGAGGCCTGGTTTGGGGGGTTAACTTTGTCCCCTGGTCACTCAGTCTCATGCCAGTCACTGCCCTTAGGCAGAGGGCAGTTCTATCACACGTGACCATGGGGTCACCTGGGTCAGCCACCCAGAGACTAATGCTAAATCTACAGACAATGACCAAGAGGACCCAGAAATGCCCTCAGACAAGGGATGAAAAGGGAAAATATGGCCTTAAAATGATTTTTGTTTTTCTACCCCCTGGACTCCATTGTTGCAAAGAGATTTAACATGGTTTTTTCTTGTTGTTGTTAATTAAGTAAACAAATTAATAATTAACTTTTTTTTTTTTTGTATATTCAGGCAATCTGTTTTTTAGAAAAAGAGGATTTTATTTTTGGCAAACACGGTTATTTTCATTGAAATATATTTGACATGTAGCACTGTATAAATTTAAGGTGTACAGCATGTTGATTTGACACATTTATGCATTACAATCTGATTGCCATTGTAGCCCCAGCTAACCCTCTCAAACCACACAGTTACCATTTCTTTTTTTTAAAGATTTTATTGGGGAATTGGGGGAGGGGAACAGTGTTGGGGAATTGAGTAAGGAGAACAGACCATTTGCTGTCTTTTTTGTTCTTCAGTCTAGTTGGGGACGATGTTGTTTCACTGGCCCATATTGGCATCATCATCGCGCTCTTCCCGGATGAGGCAGATCGGTCGCCAGCCTCTGGATGTGGCTCACCGCGGCTATTGGCAGCTCACGCTGCCGGCCACTCACTGTAGCCCATGGCAACCCACTGCAGCATGAGCTGCAGCCTACACCATCGCCAAGGCTCACACAGCCCAGCTCCAGGGGGAGCTGTTGTTAGCTGTGGAGGGCAGTGTCACTGGCCCTCATACATGGGATCCGAACCGGGGCCGCTGGCATCCCAAAACCAGCTCTTAACCAATGCTCCACTCGGCTGGCCCCACAGTTACCATTTCCTTTTAGCAGTTGGAATAATTATGATCTAGTAGTGTGACGATTACAACACAATACTGTGGTCTGTATTCACTGTACCATAGGACTTATTTACTACTCATTGCAGGTTTGGTGCAAACCTGGTTTTAATTACAGGTTAGTTGATTATTCTCTAATTTGGAGGGTACAGAAAATCATCAAGCAGAGTAGCTCCCTGGTCCAAACCCCGGTCCTGCTGCCGTGAGCCAGGCAGGTGGCCGAGGGACAACGCAGCTGCCTTAGTGTACCACCTGAAAGCTGGTCATGCCCAACCAGGAGCATGGGCCTGCTTCTGCTCCCTACTTTTTGTTGACAAAGACTCAAATATAAGACATCATTTATGAGAGAAGTGATCTCCAAATCAGAGATGCACGATCATGAAAGAATTTAATCCCCAGAAGAAGAGAAATGCTGACAAAGCAGAATTGCTCTTTGGGAAATAAACATAAAGGTCGTTTATGATACCAATTGTCTTAGGGCCTATGACTCACTATAAAGACCCAGAGAAACTACTTCAAAGATCCCACCTCCTGGTCCTTAAGTGAGTAAAGAGCTAATCCATGTCAAGTGCTTGGAATGGCACCTGGCCTGCAGCAAATGTCACCCAAGTATAGCGATGGCCACCGTCACAGCTGCCGTCCTCACGCTGAAGGATGGAAGTGAGGCTGAGCACTGCTCACTGGCCACACTTCGGGAAATCCATAAGGAATTATCCCACTTTAGGGGTGGGATTATAATACATGTTGAAGTCATGATTAGAAAGGTAGAGGACAAATATTCTAGTGCAGGTTTAACAATTTTCTCCAATAAGAATATTCTTAAATGGCAAGCTCCAATGTAGTTTTAAAATGATCACTGTTTTTAAAAATTGATGTAATTTATCCATTCTGTTTGAGGCCAAGTGTGTAAAGAGAGGCATGACCATATACATCCTCAAATATCATTTTGAATTTGAAAGCGATAGAGGAACCTGTTTAAAGTCAGACATGTGTGGGAGTGCACTGTATGGGTGGTCCCCGCAGTGTTGGGGGCGGACTGCTGAAGGGGGCTGTGTCCCTGGCATGACAGAGTTGGTCGAGGGCACACGCTGTGGACGGACTACGTATTTCCCGTTTATGACCCTTTGTTTTTCACCAGCACAGGACCATCATTCCTCAAGGACTTTGAATTTAAGCGCACTTCTGGGAAATGCAATGTAGTACCGGCACTGACTACAACTCCACTCACATGTACATCGTGGGCCTGGCCTGTCAGGGAATGTACGAGCACATCTCTGATACACGATGTCTTCTTTCTCAAGTGTGGCACTAGTTAGTCAGGGCAACCACAGTGGGTCTGTGACCTTACCATCCCCAGCTCAGGAGGTATTCACCACCCACTGTTTTTAGCTGGATTAGATGGCCCTTCTTACTGCCCCAAAGAACCATGACATTCAATGGGGTAAGGACGTCCTGATAGAAGTTTATGTCATGCTCCAAGTTCACAGGCATCAAGACAAAACTCTCATGTCTTACTCTCCAATATGTCCTGTTCTGACTTCTTTCTGCTAAGACACCACATGGTGGAGTTTTTACAAGAGACACATGGTAGAGTTTGAACATGAAGAAAGCCAAGGGGCATCTGGGTAAGTACAGGGGGGCTCTGAGAAATACTGGATTTGAAGTCCTAGTGCTGCCACTTCCAAACTTTGTGACGCTGGGTAAGTTCTTTAACACTTCTAAGCCCCAGTGTCCTCCAATGGACACTGAGAAGTCGAGTTTCTTCCTCCCCATGTCTTGTAAGGGTTGAGTTCCTTTATGGGAAACGCTGAGCGTGTGGTCTGGAGCACAGCAAGCAGCTGTCAGGAGGCTCTTCCTGTATACTGGGTTCCACAGGAGGCTCTTCCTGTATACTGGGTTCCACAGGAGGCTCTTCCTGTATACTGGGTTCCACAGGAGGCTCTTCCTGTATACTGGGTTCCACAGGAGGCTCTTCCTGTATACTGGGTTCCACAGGAGGCTCTTCCTGTATACTGGGTTCCACAGGAGGCTCTTCCTGTATACTGGGTTCCACAGGAGGCTCTTCCTGTATACTGGGTTCCACAGGAGGCTCTTCCTGTATACTGGGTTCCACAGGAGGCTCTTCCTGTATACTGGGTTCCACAGGAGGCTCTTCCTGTATACTGGGTTCCACAGGAGGCTCTTCCTGTATACTGGGTTCCACAGGAGGCTCTTCCTGTATACTGGGTTCCACAGGAGGCTCTTCCTGTATACTGGGTTCCACAGAGAGTTACATTTGGGTCTTCTTTCCCTACAAACGTAAGTCCTCCTTGCAGAACTGGCCTTGCAATATGTCTCAAGCCCTTATTATTCCCCAAACCAAGATGTTTGACCCATTCACCGAGTTTATCACCACTGCAGTTTCCTCCTCTCGGAAAAAGAATACTATCCTTGACTGACTCTTAGGCTTCAAAGCATTTCAGACCTCTGAGTGGCCTATCTCATAAGAACCCTGCCTGTTTCTTGTACCTTAAAATGACACCAGCACAGATGCTCTGCCTGCCCTCCTTTGACAGTGAGAGAGAGGAAGTAAGGAGGTAAGTGGGAGGGCACAACCCCCAGGCACACAGTGTTGGGGGGGGCAGAAAGAGGGGGAGTTTGGGCAGAGGTCTCGGCCAGGGAGGGATCCCTTGAGTGCAATGTGGCTTCCCTCCCAGGGCCTCTGAGGAAGCTGGTTCTCAATAACAACTTGCTATGACACTTCCTTCTGGTCTGCGACCTCCACCCTTTCCTAACACAGTCAAACCAGCATTAGAGCCATGTCCCAAAGCAACGAGCTCCACAAGGATGACCTGTCCCAAAGCGAGTCTCTATCTAACGTCTGGGCAATTCCCGCATCAAGGTTAAACTGATTTCTTCACTACAGAACATTGCAGAGCTTGGAACTTCCAAGTATGCACTTTGGGTCTTTAAGAAAGGGCATCATAATGGATATTTTATAAATTTATTTGCTCACTGAATTCTTTTTTCATTTTATGGGAATGACAATGGGATGAGAAACACCAGTACATACTCATCACATGACCGTCCCAATCACAGGGGGACATTCTCCCATGGGGCCAGGTCCGTGCATGGAGACCTCAGTACCATAAATGCCCTTGCTGGAAGTTTGTGACCTGCATTCACATGGTGCCACGATAGGCAAGACATTTTCCAGCTTCAAGGAGAACAAACTGTACTTGCTCCTGACCTTTAGATTTTGAGCTTCTCTTTGGAAGACAAAGGATATCAAGAAAAACGGAACAAAAAAAGGTCACTATCTTTATCAAAATCTAGGAAATGTCAGTAGAGTAAATATCAGGAGTTTCTTAGTCTGGAAGTGACACAACAGTTGTGGGATAACAAAGGTATAAACCTTGGAAACTAAGTTTTCAGCACAACCACAATAACCCAGACTTATTAGAATAGTGACTGCACATCGCTTTCAAAAATAGCCAATTCTGTTGCCTTGCATAACAAAGATGCAGAATTTGTTTTCTAAAAAACAGAATGAAAAGACAATTTTGAGAGATGAAGTTGTGTCTAACTATTGCCCCTTAGTAATGAAGGATGTTCAGGAAATAGAGGTGGAAGACGCAGAGGTCCTTTCCATGTGGCTTCGGGTTGCAGGCTCCTCCCGGAGCTGGCTGTTCAGGTTATTTTACTGGCTGCCCCTGTACCTCAGCTGGACATTATCCAGGTAAAGCAAGCCACTCTAGTCTTCATTGTCACAAGACTGTCATGATGCACAAAGATTACCACGATTGCAATGCAAATGTCTTCTAACTAGGATGACACAGCCTCTCCAAGGAGGTTATGACTGGAAAGGTCACAGCCCCAACTGTGGCAGCCTTGTTCTCACTGCTGAGGGGATCAGACTGAACAAAGGCGACGAGAACGCACTGCCCAGCTGAGTGTATCTGACAGTTAGTGCATAGGCAGTTAGTCCCCGCTGCTGAATCACTCATGGGGCTATCATCAGCCCTGCCCTTTAGCTCGAGGGCCTCTCTAAAGAAGAACAGAGGATGAACCGCTGCTCACGTGTCTGTTGACCACTGTCTTCTGCCAGCCAGACAGAGACAGAATTCCACTGAAGAGAAACACAATGACTGTGCCTTCACGTACTATCCTGAGAAGTTGGTGCTATTAAAAGGAACTTTCCCCTAAGATTCGATCCCCCTGACCCAGCCAGGGTGCACCATGCACAATGCCTCGGGACAAACACTAGGACACGCAGGGGTCCTTCCAACGTGGTTGGGAGTCCCCTGCGCAGGGTTTGACCAGCACAAATAACATGCTGTAGTCAGTTCCTATCAGGCACGAGGTTAGGGACTTCGAAGCCCTCTTTGTTCTCCTCTACCCATCACCTGCTGCTTCCAACAGTCTGTTTCCTGATAGGTAAACTGAGGCAATAAAGGAAAAACAATACTCCTGGACTGTCCTATTGGACAATAGCAGTTTTGGCAAAAGCTGGATGATGTGTGGTTGAAAATGGCTGAAACAAAGGTTGGACGTCACCAATGGGTGCAGCTGTTCCCCATCCCTCTGAACTGCCAAGAAGCTATGTGACTTTCATGTGATGTCCTGTACAAATGCCACAATGATGCCGAAATCTGATGCATCTCCAGGGTCAGATGGATCAGGAACATGAAACATGGAAGAAGCATGCTCTCTGTGACGACAGTAAAGACACAGTTCTAATGATGGAACCAGGGCATTTTCTCCATCCCGAAGAAGTCAGTGTCACCGCAACCCTCTTCCTTTCTCAAGTGGGAAGGGGACCTGTCTGGGAGCTGCCCACACCCTTACACCCAGGCGTCACCACTCAGCTGTGTCCCCCACTTCTCTCGTGGGTCAAGTGTTCTCACTGTAGCTAGACTGGATAGCAATCAAGTCAGGATGTTCCTCTGGCTTAACCAGAGTCATTCCTAAAAACATCATGCCCACTGGAAGGACACTGGCTGGTACTAGGGAGGCAGTCACCAGACCCGTCTGCTGTCTGTTTGCTGTTGTGCAATGAAACTAATATTTACACTAGGCAGTCCTTACAGAATCACACAGGCTCTTGCCATGTTTGATGGAAACACATGGGCTGTCACATTCTGACCCATGGACGTATCCCTCAGTTCTTAGCACAGGCCAGTATTTAAGCAACACTCACTTACAATTCTGATGGTTAACTTTATGTGCCAACTTGGCTAGGCCACGGTATCCAGATACTAGCACTAGTCTAGAAGTTGCTAAGAAAGAATTCTTTAGATGGGATTAACATTAGATCAGGTGCTTAGGGGGAGAGTGCAAGGTTGTCTTCAGGGCTGGGTAACCTGCGGCCCTCCGGTCCACCCTTTGCCAGCCAGTGTGTTCCTCCCCCAGTCACTCTGCTGAGTGGTGGATGGCCAGCCCGGCCCACTGTCTTCTCTACATTCTCAGCAAGAGGCAGGAGGAAGAGGCTGGGCCAGTTAGTAGTATGCTCCAATGGAAAGAAGGCAGATTTGAAGGTTACTTTTATCACTACGCTCAATTTTCTTCCTTATAAAAGGTTAACGGCCACATGAGCCATCTTCGTAATGTACAACTCTCAAATTGTACTCCTGGCTCAAGATTCTCCTTGACTCCCTTGCCATCTATCAAACTCTCTCTGACACCACGGCCAATTTTAGGCCCTGCACACATGGCCACTCCTCTCCAGTCCAGCTTCACCCCTAAAAGCATTCATGTTCCAGGTCCTTGAGAGGGTGGGTCATGACCTCCCCAAAGCTGTCACATTATGCCTCCTGTCATGTTATCCTTTTCCATCTGAACTCTTCCATCTTCACCTGTCAAAATTACTCCAATGCCAGATCAAGTACCACCTTTGCTGGAGAGATGGTCTGCGTGGGCCCCGGGCATCCTTCACAGTCTTGCTGAGCAGGCCAATGGAAAAGCCTGCCCATCCCTGACCCTGAACCTTTCTGGGGCTGGTCGGGTAGGCAGTGAAGTCCGTGAAGATGGTAGCTGTGCAGAACATGAGCTGTGTGCTTCTTGCTGCACAGGGTGCCGAGCTCTTAGCCCAAGGACCCTCAGCCTCACGGAGCTTGGGAACAGGGAAACTGCGTCACCAGGCTGATGATCCTGTTGTCTGCTGTGCCATCAGTGACAACGGCCTTGCTCTGGTTCATTGAGTCTTGCGTCTAATGTGGACTCCTGTGGAGCTGTGTCAGGGAGCCTGTTGCTTGCTGAGCCCTCTGGCTACCTCTTTCCATTCTCTGTGCAACTGGGTTCTTCCCTGACAATCTTCTTCAGAAATGTGTTCTCTGGCATTGCCAAGAGGCTGTGAATTGCCAGCCTGCTCAGCCCGGTAGCTCCTTGGCCTTCTGCTATGATTATCTAGGTGGTCACAGGGTCTTCCTACAAGAGCCCAAATTCCTTGAGGGCAAGAATCAGGTGATAACAGAGATGAGCTCCACATACAAGTACTGCATCAATATACAAGCAAGTGGAAGACAGCCCCAATGAGCCCTTGGAATTTTATAAGTATTCAGTCACCTCCAATTTTAATGACAATCTTCATCTCCCACTGACAGATGTCTTGCCCAGCTTAATAACACCTGGTCTTCTCACAACAAAACCAACGCTTCTGAAATAGCACTAAGCCAGCAAATCAGAGGAGATATGCACTCTGTTTGCTCTCGACTTACAGAAGTGTCGGCACTCTGCCACACATGAGATATCCGGAAGCCCACCAGGTCCCCGTCCTGCCGCTCAGTTGGAGGCTTGATCCATCTGATGTCCACCTTGTTACTAGATTCATTCAGAAACACAGTGACGTTCAAGGGTGCGACTGATGGGGCTAAAAAGGGAGAAGAGAGAAGGATGAAGAATCACAAAGAAAAGCACACAGGTAGAGAGACCCATTCTCTTCTTGGCTTTCAAATGTTCTATGGGAAGCACTCAGCTGAGACTAAGATGAAAGGCAGATTTTCATCCATTTTTCAATTAAGAACTATTGAGATAATACATACGTTTTAAAAAGCCAGCCCTTTCCAAACTAAAAGGACAAAGAAGAGGAAGGCAGGAAAGACAGTAGTTTTGCTCGTGGCCCCCTCCCGGGGAAGCAAAGGAGACATAACTTGAACATGTTTTCCAGGTCTGTGTCATGTATGATGTACAAAGCAGGCAACTCTGCTAGCTTTAAAGGAAGCCACCACTTTAAAGTTCAGAAGCAGGTGAATGATGGTCTGAACAGAGCTAATCAGTCAATAAATTTCCATATATATGTAAGGTATTTCATTATGGAAGACCAGAGAGTCAAATGTTAATTACTGGGCTAGATGTCAAAATGGGAGCATTTAGCACTGGTTTTCATGCTCTAGTTTATAGTAAATCCAGCTAAGTCACATACCCATTTCATATCCAAATGTTTACTATCTCTCACAAAGACACAAGGACAATAAAATCTAAAGTACTTTGGAAAAAAGTATATATATGTATACTTTCTCCAAAGTAATTTGGGAACAAGTTAAGGTCATTACTACATTGTTTTTTGGAAAGGAGAAACTTGACTATATCTATTAAAGCTAAAAAAAATATGCTCTTTGACCAAGTATTTTATTTCCAGAAATTTAATCTCGAAAAATTTTCCTGTAGCTGGTATTATAGTCATTGAAACATAATAGTGACAAAAAGGAATAAATGTAATGCTCAGTCAGTAATTGTAATATAGTAAACTTTGATACATTTTCCAATGGAATACTTACTACACAGATAGTGAAAAAAATTAGGTGGATCATACAAGTATGTATTGAAATGAAAGAATAGCTAATGGATGGCAAGATCAAACTGCTAAAAAGTGTGTATCAATGATATGTATATATATATGGAACAAAATATATGATATATATATATATGAACAAAAATAATTGGAATAATATATATCAAACTGTTGTCTACAGTTGTATTTAGGGGAGATTACATTATATATTTCTGATATGTCTGAAAGGAAAACAAGAGGGAACTACAATCCTCTTCGACTCTGCTGATTCCAGGAGCAGTTAGATGAATTTCAGTTCAGGACATGTCAAAAGGTCTCAAGCAGGGCTAGGAATAGTCTGTTCTCAGCAATCAGCCTGGAAAATCTAATGATTCAAGCAGAACTGGGCACATAATGATCTTGTCTCAATAGCAGGTAATAATTGATGCTGGACTGAACACTGTTCTGGTCTTGGCTCACAAGTCTTAAAAGCAAGATCCAAAAGGATCAAATTTTTTCCAATAGTTTAACATTATCTCAAAACAAAGCTCAGTATTTACAGAAATACAAAAATACCTAGCATCCCACAATGTCGGGGAGCCAATCAAGGATAACCAGGCATGCCAAGAATCAATGATAAAATAAAGGTCTTTTTGTCAGACATACAAAAGCTCAATTCTTCACCAGAACCATATAAGAAATGATGAAGTCCTTTATGAAGGAAAATGATGCCATGTGAAAATATGGATGCACACCAAAAAATGAGAATAACATTAGAATTGGTAACTTTATTGGTAAGTATACATTTTTTCTAATTATAGAAATCACTCTAAAAGATTGATTGATGGAACAAAATAATAACAATGTAGTGTGAGTACATAACATATGTAAAAGTAAAATTGATGACAAAATTTGCACAAATATTTTGAAGGAGAAAATGCACATATACTATTAGAAGGTTCCTACATAGTACGTAAAGTGGTATAATATCACTTAAGGTCAATGGTGATAAGTAAACATATATACTATTAACCCTAAAGCAACCACTAAAAGAATAGAAAACAAGAGTTATAGCAAATAAGCAAAGGAGATAAACTAGAATAAAAAATATTTAATTAATCCAATAGAAGGAAGAGAAAGAAAAAAAGGGAAGCAAACTACAGATCTACAGATAGAACAGATAGAAAATATGATAGATTTAAACCTAGTCATATGAATAATCACATTACATTTCTATGGATTAAATATCCCAATTTAAAGGCAGAGATTGGAATGGATTAAAAAGCAAGACCAAAGTAAATGCTGCATATATGAAACACACAATGTATGTAAATATATAAAGAAGTAGAAAATAAGGATAAATCAGATATACCATGTAATTGAAAGAAAAATAAATGGCTATTATAATATTGGACAGAATAGATTTCACAAAAAAATATTACCAAGGATAAAGAAAATAATTTCATAATGATAAAGCAGTCAATTTATTAGGACAGCACAGCAATATTAAACATTTATGCACAAAATAACAGAGTCTGAATATATTTAGAGTAAAACCTGCTACAAGTGCAAATAGAAATAGATAAATCCACAATTATAACTAGACTTCAATATCTCTTTCTAAATAATTGATAGAAGTGGGCAGAAAATCAGTAAGAATACAATTTGAAAAACAAGGTCGGCCAACCTGATGAAGTTGACATTTACAGAGCACTCCGTCTAATAAGAGCAGAATACATGTCCTCTTCATGTGCACACTGTTTATGAAGACAGCCCATATTCTGGGCCATAGAACAAGTCTCAATAAATTTAAAAGGATTCAATGATACAAATTATGTTCTCTGGCCCCTACAGAATGAATTTAAGAATCAATGCACAGGTCTCCAGAAAACCCCCAAATATTTGGCAAGTAAGTTACACAACTAAACAATGAATGGGTCAAAGAAATCAGAGAGTATTCTGAACTGAATGAAAGCGAGATGTGGCATATAAAAATTATTGTCAAATGTTTTCCTTCCTTGTTTGAGGAAAGGAGACATTCTACAATTTGGTCACTAGCGCTTCATTTGTGCAAGGATGGAGAGCTAACGGTTTCTGACTGAGACCTGTGCCACAGTCTGTACTAAGAGGAGAGCGCTGGTTGTGCGAGGCTGTAGTGAGGGGCAGGAAAGAGGTTCTGAATGGTCTAGAAACCTACGTCGGGAAAGAATGGAGTTGGTGCAAGTCAGACAGAACACTATTCATTTCACTAGTCAAAGAAAAGGGAAAAAAAGCAGCACACAGAAAATCCCTTAATCCCTTAAAATTTAAAGCTGTAAATAGAGTTTGCTATGAGCAAGACAACACAGAGAAAACAGTCCCTAGTTCATAGGGCTGTTGTAGAGATCTAACAAAATAATGCATGTAAAGCACCTAATGTGGTCCCTGCACATAGTGTTTGGCGAATGTGAGCCCTCTTCAAATTAGTTAGTTCCCTTGTGTTTGGTGCTATGAGTAATAACTTTTATATATATATGTACACACATGCACAGAGGGTACCAAAAAAATGTATACACATTTTAAGAAAGGAAAAAACTGTATTAAAATTACGCTGATGGTAACCACTTTGAGCACTTCTTGTAATCGCAGAAGTCAAATGTGACTTGTATTCATCTTTTGTTATCAGTATATATTGAGTATTACAATTTTAACAGTTTTTTCCTTTCTTAAAATGTGTATACATTTTTTTGGCTCTCTCTCTTTCTCTCTCGCTCCATATACATACATACATACATATATATATATATATGTGTGTGTGTGTATATATATATATATATATATATATATATATATATATAAAGCTGAGCAAGCAATGAATTTATTGATTTATTGAAAAAAAGAGGATAGGACAGTATACTTCTGGAGTGATGGAAGTAGGCAGGCTGGGAGAATAGCCACTCTCTATAGTGTTATTTATATATATATATTTTTTAAAGATTTTATTGGGGAATCAGGGGAGGGAACAGCGTTGGGGAATCGGGGAAGGGGAACAGACAAGTTGCTGTCTTTTTGTTCTTCAGTCTAGTTGTGGAGGACGTTGCTTCACAGGCCCATATTGGTATTGTGATCTTTGCACTTTTCCTGGCTGAGGCAGATTGGTTGCCGGCCATTGGATGGCGGCTCACAGCAGCTCACGCTGGCTGCCAGCCACTCAAGGTAGCTCATGGCAGCCCACTGCAGCCTACGCTGTGGCCGGCTACTCATGGCAGCCCAGCTCCAGGTCAAGCTGTTATTCACCATCTTAGCTGTAGAGGGCGCAGTGTCACTGACTCATGTGGGATCCGAACTGGCGGCCCTGCTGCTCAGAGCTTGTGTTCCCAAACCAACTTAACCAACGAGCCACTCGGCCGGCCCCTATAGTGTTATATTTTAATTTAAAATAATGTACCCTAAAACAACTGTGGTATTGGGCCGGCCGAGTGGCGCATTGGTTAAGAGCTGGTTTTGGGATGCCAGCGGCCCCGATTCGGATCCCACATATTGAGGGCCAGTGACACTGCCCTCTACAGCTAACAACAGCTCTACCTGGAGCTGGGCTGCGTGAGTCCTGGCGATGGCGTAGCTGCCGCTCCTGCTTCAGTGGGCTGCCATAGGCTACAGTGAGTGGCCGGCAGCCAGCGTGAGTGGCCAGCAGCCAGTGTGAGCTGCCAATAGCTGCGGTGAGCGGCTGTCCAGAGGCCAGTGACCGATCTGCCTCATCCAGGAAAAGCGCAATGATGATACCAACATGGGCCAGTGAAGCAACGTCCTCCGCAACTAGACTGAAAAACAACAAGGACAGCAACTTGTCTGTTCCCCTTCCCCAATTCTCCAACACTGTTCCCCTCCCCCATTCCCCAATAAAATCTTTAAAAAAAAAAAAAGTGTGGTATTATTCATATCTTCCTATGTGAAAGAAAATATGACCTATCCATAGTTAAGTGTTAGGTTTGTCATTAACCCTTTAAATGTATAGAAGGAAACACCTTTCCCATTTTCATAGGCCATGTCAATAAAACTCTCCTCCAGAGACGAAGACCACACAAAACAAAACTGAAACTCTAGACCAGGTGGCTGGGAAGGTGTGTTCAGCAGTGCGCTGTGAAGGGCAGTGCTCTGAACCAGGAGTTACCTCCTTCGGTTGTGCTGGCCAGGACCCAAGGACTCATCACAGACCAGCCGACTTCATTCCTGCAGCAGACCCCAATGCTGTAATTCTCCAGGGCACGCAGCTGCTCGATTTGATACACAGGTGGTGAAGCAGAGGTGTTAAAGGTGATGATGGAGCCATTACTCAGCAGGTCAGCTTCCTGGATCTAAGTGAAAAGTGGACAAGGACATGTGGACCAGGATTAGTAAGGTGGCGGGAATGTCAGGCCCTGGCTCTGAGGCTTTCCGTGCATGTGGCTTTCCTCTCACCGGGGGAAGTACCTACTTCCTTCCAGCCCACATACCAGTGCCCCCATCAGCATCCCTGAGCGTTACTCATGCTGCTGATGGGCCTCAGGAAAATGCCTAAAAGCAGCATGTGCACTATGGTTATAATTCATATTATAATACAAAATAAGGTTAGCCCTTCCTCGCTCAGAACCTATGCAATCCTTGATTGCATTCACTATGTCACAGAAATCTGCAGCAAAGGCAGCAGGCGTTATATGTGAGGACCAAGCCTGAAGTATTACTACCCAGAGCTTCGAAGAAAACTGTTTCCAAATTCTACTTTAGAAGAGGAGATTCTGAATTTTTTAAAAAATCTGTATTTCTTTTCATTATGTAGCCTGAGGACCTCTGCTGTTCCTGGAGGAGAATTTTTGTATGTCCTTTATTCTCCCCCCACTTCACCCCAGTATCATACATAGGGCCGATTTTTATGACATTTCTTGGTGGGGAGATTTGTCATTTATACCTCACCCAATGAAATGTTCTCCAAATCTCTTTAAAACGTATCAGCTCTTTCCTCCAAGTGCCTTCTTCGTTGTTCCCCCATAAACCCCACCAGTCTCCCCAAACCCCTATCCAGATGTCCTCTGCATGCACAGACATGCAGAGAGATGGTTCCCAGCCAAAACCTCATCCTATGCCACACTTCCACCCTTTTCCTTAAGCTCACCTCCTGTCTGGGAATGGAGATACCTGAGAATGGTTGTTTTTTTCACTAGATGTTTTTCAAATTTTCTATAGTATGGTGCACTTATAAAATCAGAAAAGACAAAACGATATTGAATAAAACAGAAGTAACCAAAAGCAAGTTGGGGAAAAAAATCTTAAACCTTGTATTTATTCCCAGTCATAATGGGCTTGCAATCATAGGGTGTGCATACCCAGTGCTGTTATTTCAGGGCATATGTGTTACAATTTAGGCCAAGGGGACACAAATCAACATTTTGGAATTCCAAATCCACTAGTGATACCTTGAGGGTTATTGGGGCCAGGTCCTCACGACTCCACTGGGTGACAAGAAGCCACCAGAGAAGCAATGAGCAACGTGCTTATTTAGGAGGTGGTGGCTGACAGACAGTTCTGTCTGTTTCTTCACTTTAGAGTGTGCACCTCTTTCCTGGTGACCAACCATGGCAGCTAAGGTGGAGGCAACCTGTGTCCACCCGCCCATTTCAGGTGTACTTCCAGGCACAGGGCGTCCTTTGAAAGCACATTCCTGGAAGAAGACTGGGTTTCTATAACAGTTCTTCACAGTGAATCCTGGGGGAAAAGAGGGCATGAAACAGCAAGAAATATGTGGGAGAGTTAAAAATAGATGTGGAGTTTGCAGCCCAAAAATGGGTGAAGGAGGAACTCACGTCAGGACCAAAGGAAGTGTGAGGGTGTGACCTGAATCTCAGCCAAAACATTCATTTGTTACCAAGTCAGAGTTTGAAACTGCAATGGACGGGAACCTGCTACAAAACTACAACTATCTTTGCTTCTTTCAGAAATGGGAAATATTGTTAATCATCAGAATATGCAAGTGTAATGGTTCAAGCCAGTCCTGACCAAACCTGGCAGGGCCACCAGAGAGGATAAGGGACTGGTTATATTCGAATTCTAGGTTCACAGCAAATAATTATAGGTATAGGTATGCCACAGAATTACTCATGGAATTTAACTTGTAAAATAACTTTCTTCTTATTTGCTAAATCTGGTTGCCCCACCAGACATGGAAAGGAGAAACGGTGAGAGGAAGCTGACCTGGCTGGTTGGCAAAGTCAATAACCACGTCGGCACCACAGGATCCAAGATGGGTGAGGGGGACCCTTAAATTGGCGCTCACGGGAAGCTTGTTCACTCAGGCCATGACCCCCAAAAGCCGAGGCAAAGAGAGAGGGAGCTGGTGAATCTTGTGTGTCACCTCTCCCACCTTGGGAGATCTGGCATTCTCAGACCTTCCAACCTCCTTACTCCACCTCATGTCTATCCTGAGCCCCCTCTCTCAGGTGAGGCAGCTCTTCCCCAAAGTCCCCCTGAGGGCAACCATCCTCTTATGGGAGGAGCCCCATGTCCTCCCAGGCTCTTCTCTAACAGCTCGGCAGCTGGGTAACAGGTTTTGAAAGAGCTGGTCCATGCTTCAGTGGTGTCCCCATCTAGGGAGAAAGGTCCTGGTAGTTCCCAATAACAGCCCTGAGATACATCAACCAAAAACTGACAGAATTGATGGAAGAAATAGACAATTCGAAAGCAATAGTTGAGACCTCAATTTCCCCCTTTCCATAATCGGTAGAACCACTAGCCAGAAGAGTAACAAGGCAACAGAAGAACTGAACAAAAGTACAAACTAACTTGACCTGACAGACGTAGAACACCCCACCAGCTCTGGCTACATGCACGGAGTAGTCTCTGGGACAGAACTTATAATCGGCCATAAACAAGCCTTGATAAATTCAAAAGGGTGGAAATTGTGCTCGTGTATCCTCCAAACACGGAGTAATATTAGTAATATTACTCCAAATATGGATAATATTACTCTAAAAGGAGTAACATTAGAAATCAACAAAGGAAAGCCCGGCTGAGTGGCGCATTGGTTAAGAGCTGGTTTTGGGATGACAGCGGCCCCGGTTCGGATCCCACATATGAGGGCCATTGACACTGCCCTCCACAGCTAACCACAGTTCCACCTGGAGCTGGGCTGCGAGCCCCGGCAACGGTGTAGGCTGCAGCCCCTGCTGCAGTGGGCTGCCATAGGCTACAGTGAGTGGCTGGCAGCCAGCGTGAGCGGCCAGCAGCCGGTGTGAGCTGCCAAGAGCCACTGTGAGCGACCATCCAGAGGCCGGTGACCGATCTGCCTCATCCGGGAAGAGTGCAATGACGATACCAACATGGGCCAGTGAAGCAACGTCCTCCGCAACTAGACTGAAGAATAAAAAAGACAGCAACTTGTCTGTTCCCCTTCCCTGATTCCCCAACGCTGTTCCCCTCCCCCAATTCCCCAATAAAATCTTTAAAAAAAAAAAAAAAAAGAAATCAACAAAGGAAGAACATTGGAGAAATTCACAACTATGTGAAAATTAAACAATGCACTTCTACATTACCAATAGGACAAAGAAGAAATCACAAGGAAAATGACAAAAAACTTGAGATGAACAGAAAAAACAAACCAAAAAAATACCAAAAATTATGGGATGCAGCTAATGCAGTGCTTAGAAGGAAATGAATAGTATAGTCACACATATATTAAAAAAGAAGGCATTTAAAACAATCACCTAACCTTCTACCTTAAGAAATTACAACAAAGAAAGAGCAAACTAAGCTAAAGCAAACAGAAGAAAGAAAATAAAGATTAGGGCAGAAATGGTGAAAGAGAAAACAAAAATTCACAAAAAAATCAATAAAATTGTGCTTTAGCTAAAGTGACCAAGGAAAGTAAGAAGGGAAACTTAAATTATTAAAACCAAGAATGAGGACCCGCCTAGTGGCGTGGTGGTTAAGCGCTGGCTTGGGAAGCCAGTGGCCCAGGTTTGGGTCCCACATATGAGGGCCAGTGACACTACCCTCAAAAAACAAAAACAAAAACAAAAAAAAATTATAACAAAAACAAAACAAAAATAAAAATCAGGAATGAAAGAGGGGATATTACTACTAACAAAAAAGAAAAAAAGATTATAATGGAATATTATGAACAACTGTATACCAACACATTAGATAACTTAGAGGAAATGGACAAATTCCTAGAAAGACACAAACTCCCAAAAGTGGCTCCAGAAGAAATGGAAAATTGGAATAGACCTCTAATAAGTAAAGAGACTTTTGAATCAGTAATAAAAGAAAACCCCCCACAAAGAAAAGCCCAGGACCAGACAGCATCTGTGGTGATTTCTACCAAATATCTAAAGAATTAACAATCTTTCACTGAGTGTTCCAAGAAATAGAAAAGGGAACACTTCTCAACTTGTCCAATGAGGCCAGAGTCACTCTGATAACAAAGCCAGGGAAAGCCAACACAAGAAAAACTACAGCCCAGTGTCTTTGATGAATACAGACCCTACATAGAAGTGATGGCTACATGACTCTGCGAATATACTAGAAACTCCTGAATGGTATGCTTTGAGTGGGTGAATATTACTGTGTGTGAAATATATCTCAAAAAAAGCTGTTAAAATAAAGGCTATCCCTGGTGAGGGCTTGGTAGACACTCAAGGACTCCTGATACTTGACAGTGCTTGGGCGGTTTACAAATAAAGCTGGGCAAGATGTAAGCAAGGCTGGGGCACAGGGGTGAGGGTGAGGCTATGGGGGTGGCAGGGCGAGGGCGAGGTGACTTTGGGGACAATACATGCTTTTGCTCTTCGGAGCAGTAACTGCTGTAGACAATAGTTGGGGCAACAGGAGTGAGAAAATGAATTCCATTTGGTATTTAAAAATATCTGGTGTCAACATATAAAATTCTCTGGAGGTCACTGTCACTTCCTTAAACTGCATGGACATAAGCCCGCCCGTGTCAGTTTAACGTGTTTGTAATAAGAGCAGGCATTATGAAGCTGGGCACCATGCCTGCCCTACTGTATGATAATGTGCAGGGCAGAATGCATCCACATTGCCAGAGGACAAGCCACATGTGTCCCCTATTGCTCCCACATGCAGTGTCTCTGCTGACACTCAGAGGGGCAGGTGGGCTGGGCACAGCTCGTGGCACCAGCTGCCTGGGCTTGAGTTCCGAGTTGCCACTCTGGGCTCTGAGGCGGCAGTGCTGCTGTGGGTGTCGGTGACACAGCATCCCCAAAGCCCGTGGGACAAATGCCTCCCTGCCCCACCCCCTACACGTCGTGCAGACACAGCAGGGTTTCTGCTGCCCCTTCGATGTTTAAGAGGCTAGGCATTCAGCAGAGCCCACATCGTGGCATGGAGTCACTCACCTCTATTTCTTACAGCACCATTTTATACCAATTTTATGAAGTGGCTAAAAATGGGTAAGACTTTGCAAGGCCTATAAAGCCTAGGTTTCCTGGAGCCATGGGCCAAGGTGCTACATTTAACAGCAAAGGTGACCCGGCTCAGGCCTGCACATCTGTCCTTCACAGCCACCAGCCCTGGAAGAGCCAGGCTGACAAGTACCTGGCTTCCAGAATGCTTGGTCACAAGCTAGCCCTAACTTAGGAATGTGTTCTTGTGCCTTAACAATGAATTCTCCCAGGCTCATGGTCCCCTTCTGCTTGGGCCCTGGCTGTGCACAGGAAGGAGGCAATGTCCTGGGGCAGGGCGCCATGAGGTGGACACTGAGCAGGGAGGGGTCAAGGCCTCTGAACGGAGGTGCCAAAGTGCCCTCAGTGCCCAACATCAGGAGGAAGAAAAACCAGGGAGAACACAGGGCACCAAAGCCCCACTTTGCTCTGTGCCCTGCAGGTCTGTTTACCTGAACACTGCAACTGCTGAGCGGGGAATAGCCATCAAAGCCTGGGACCCAGGAAATGAGGATGCCATGTGCGCTCCGGTTGTGGACGCTGACTTCAGTTGGCGGGGAGGGAAGCGCTACGTAAAACACAAGGACACACATGCAAACATGTTATAAACCACAGAAAGCCACAATGACCACACAGATGCTTTAATACCAAGCCTTTCTGTTTAAGATTAGAGCATCAAACACAAATCACTCTACACCTGAAGGTGACCTTGTTAGCCTATGACAGGCCTTCCAGTGACGGGATGGCTCTGCCTGGGCCACAGAAGGGGGACACAGGCTTGTTCTCCAACCCACAGATGAAGGGAGAGTGTTTAGCTAGAGAAGGAAGTGGAGAACATCTATCTCCTTCACTGAGCTCACATCCATAGTCCTTCTGTGTGCAAGCACTTCGCTGGGCACTAAATGGGGATGGAGAGCCACTGCTGTGCCCTGGCAGAGGTCTTGGCTGAATGGGGGACCCAAGTGAGCGAGGATGAGAGGGCGTTGTGCCAAGAAGACAGGGTGCCACAGGAGCATGTGTGCATGAATGGGTGCATGCATGTGTGTATATTTGTGCATGTGTGTGGGTGCATGTGTGTGCGTGTGTGTATTGTGTGTGCATGCACACACGTGTACTGCATGAATGTGTGTGTGCGCGCACCTGTGTAGAGGAAGGAGAAGCTTTCTGGGCCAAGGAAGCAACTCAGAGTCAGTTCAAGCAAAATCCCACTTCCTCTGCTGAGGGGGCATGAGTATGTGATGACCTCGCCACACGTAGGATGTGCACAGGTATTTCCACTAGAATCTAAGAAGGAGCTGGACTTTGGGGATCTTATTTTCTTGTGCTAAATCTAATTCTAAGTTAATAGCAATAATCACACTTATAACAAAAAATGATGACTAACGCTGCATGCCCCACTTTCTGACCTCCACTTCCTTGAGTCTCTATTGGAACCCCATCAGAGAGATCTTCTTACCACCCCCATTTACGGATGAGGAAACTGAGGATCAGAGCAGTTAAAAACTAGCCAAAGGTCACAGAGCTCGTAAGCAGCAGAATGGGGGCCTGAACTCAGGTCTGCCTGACCCCAGCGCTCGTGTCCCTTAAGAGGACATGGGAGGCTGGTTGAGAGAACTGCAAGCAGACTAGTGTGAGCAGCAGCAGGGACTGGGTGTCTGGTCACTGCTTGGCCAGCTGTGTGGCCCAGGACACAGTTGGATGTGCTCTCTAAACTCAGTACCCTCTCCTAGTAATGGGGATAGCGATGTGAGCTATGGTGTGGCTAAGGGAGCTGACACACACGAGGCCTAGGGAAGGCGATGAGGGGATGGCAGGAGGGCTGGGGCCATGTGGAGGGCTGGGGCCACATTCAAGAGTTTGTTTTACCAGTTTTACACGCTGCCTTGTTGAGTGGGAAAGAATGAGCACTTTGTTTGGCTCTCTTCCCTAAACAGATTAGTTGTAGAACTGCCCTAAAAGATCTGCCTTTCCATCAAAATTTGGCCACAGATACTATAGCCAATAACTGACTAGAAGAAGGGAGTCCTGGTTACTTGGCCATAAATTTTTTTTATTTTTTATTTTTTTATTTTTTTTGAGGGCAGTATCACTGGTCCTCATATGTGGGATCCGAACCGGGGCTGCTGGTGTCCCAAGCCAGCTCTTAACCACCACACCACTCGGCCCGCCCTTGACATAAATTTTTAAATGAATGAAAGCCAAAAACCTAAGTTTTGGAAATAGGATTTAAAAAAAAAAAATCTGTTTGAAATTCTGTATGAAGCATAAAATTAAAGAAGTACTTCACTTTTATGGATTTTTAAATTTTAAGATATTCATACTTGATGAAAATGTCTATCAATTTACACCCACTCATGAATTCCCGAAATTCCCAACATTTCTTTTGGAAATGGTAATAATGGTGTTGGGAGTGAAGGAAGGAAGTTGTACGAGTAACGTGTGATGTGCTCAGTTTTTCCTCCCAGTGGACTTTTAGAAAACGCCCTCTCATTGCTACCTCTAGTTGACTTGCTGAATCTAAACATCAGCACCTCTTCAGAGTTTAGCTTCCTATGCTATTTTGAGTCCCCTGCCCTGTATCACCCCACCTCTAACTCCGTATTATACTCATTCTCTTTTCCTGTATAGTTTCCCCAAGGGGAGGACCAACAGCATTGACTGCTTCTGAATATTTAAATTAAGAATTAATACTGAAACATAAAATGTGCTTGCATTTCTGTGACAGCAGGTAGAGAAGGTGATTTGAAAAGGGATAAAGAGGCAGTTTTTATATGTAGGCTTTCCTTTCCTTTCACGGTTCGGTTTAAATGACCCCACAGAAGGAGGAGGAAGGCAGATGACTGGATTGGTGTGGCTCCACTTGCTGGGGACCTTCTGTTAGGTTATGGCCCAGCTCAGAGGAAGCAATAGGGACAGGGAGGTGAGAGCCAAGGGGCAGGAGCGCTGGGCCCAGGAGCGTAGTGACCCTGCCCTGCTCCCCATCCCTCGAAGCAGCAGCTGGCAGACTTGCTTCAGCCCAGCCCTGGGAGGATGGAGCCCATGCTCAGATCAGGGCTCCCAGCTGCCCCAGCCGACGGTTTTTTGAGGGATAACGGGACTGACTAGTCCAGGCTGGAAGAGGACAAAGTGGAAACAGGCTGAGATGGTCAAAGTAACATTTCAGCCTTCTTTCTCAGACTAAGCCCAGTTAAGCTGGCTAATATTTATAAACTTACACGCCAGGCACCAGTGTGAGTGCTTCCATGGGCAGGATCTCAGTTAAGCCTCAAGAATAGGTAGGCTCTTGTCATTATCCTCATTTTACAGAGGGGAATACTGAAGCTGGAGAGGTGACCTGTCCAAGGTCACAGAGGCAGTCCATGGGGAAGCCCGGGCTCCCACCGTAGGCCTCACAATGTCCCTCCACCCCCAGCTCCCAGCCGTGTGCGAGGGGCCATCCTGCTCCTCACCTTTGATGTTGACCTGTACACCCTTGGACACGGTCAGCCCCTTGTCATTATGGGCCTCACAGCTGAAGACTGCTGTCTCCGTCAGACCTGGAGCAGAAGGGGACTGTGAGACTGGCACAGAGACCCAGGCCGCCGCTGAGCAGGGCCCTCCATGAAGGTGCCTGGGCACGCTGCACTTCTTGGTTCATCACTGCAAGTCTTGAAGGCAAAGTTAATTTTAAAAGTGTGTTGGTGTTTGAAAAACACACATACACCTGGGATTAAACCCTAGGTGCCAGGAGCCAGGCAACCAGGCTGAAAAGGCAGCTGCTCTCCACTCAAATCGTTTCTTTTTCCCTGATGGAGAGACGTCATGTAACAAAGCAGTATCTTTTTTTTTTTTTTTAGATTTTTAAATTTCAGCAAAGAGGTGTGGGACTCACTGACCCCAACTTCAAGAAAAGACTGTCTGCTGTGGCTTGGCTGCCCAGAGCATATTTGTGTCACACACCATGGACACTTCCGAATTCCAGAACTAGCAGGATAAAAGCCATAATTTAACAAGTTTCAGGTGATCTGCTGTGGTGAATCCTCTTTTAATTGATCAATACATAAGGAATTATTATACAAAACAAGGCAATATTGCTATAGACCTCTGGTTCATTAATTTCAAGTAGAAAGGAAGAGAGGTAACCCAGGTCTTGGGTCCTAATTCCATTTTCCAATAAAAGAACCTGGGCTCCTTAGAGGAATACCTGATTCTCAGAAAAGGACAGGAAACATGTAAGAGGAGCCTGGGGCAAAACATAACACAAACACAGTCTCTCTCTCTCTGTCTCTGTCTCTGTCTCTCTCTCTCTCTCTTCTCTGATGGGGGAATGGCACAGAGACACGGGAGCCAGTGGAAAGAGCTCCCAGCGGCCAAAGCTGGAATAATTTGAGCAGGAAAATAAATGAAGTACTGCTGGATTCTAACCCAAAGTATAAGATAAATATCCTCGAGTCTATACTGATATAAAAATGATTAAATGATTAATAAAAGGAGACAACCTCCCATGCATAAGATCCCCCCATAATCAGCATGCGCATTCTGCCTTCAGGACGGAGCATAACTCACCCTCCTTCTTAAGCGCGGGTTGTACACAGTGACTTCATTCCAAAGAGGACAGTGTGGAAAGGAAGAGAAAAGGAAAACTTTAGAGAGGGGAAACCAACAGACGCTGCCTCAGCCGGATGGTCAAGGTCAGCACCAGCAACGCTGTCACGTTGACAGAATGTGCCCTCGATATGACGTGATGCAAATGGCACTTCCCCTCTGAGGTCTTCCTTCCCAGAACAGATAACCCAGGTCCACTTGTGAGAAAGGCAAGAAAAATATCAGACAGATCCAAATGGTGGGGCATTCTACAAAACACCTGACCAGTCCTGCTCAAAACTGTCAAGGTCATTAAAAACAAGGACACTCTGAGAAACTGTCATAGCCAAGAGAAGCCTAAGGAGATGTGACAGCTGAATCCTGGATGAAATCCTGGAATAGTAAAAGGACATTGAAATTGGGGAAGAAATTTTCTTCTAGATTTAATTATCCTTAAAATCATTATTGGGGCACAAATGATCAAAACAATATATTTAACTCTTAAACATAAAAAGTAGAATTTTGTTGGAAGGGCAACTACTTGGTTGAACAAAATTTGGGGTTTTCAATGCAGTTGCCTGGAAGTCACTTAACCTGGAGCCAATGCAGTATAGTTCTTGGAATGTGGGTCCAGGGCTCCCTGGGCATCCCACAGACCCTTTCAGGGGTCCTCAAGATGAAAACACATTTTGTAACAACAGCAAGCTGTTCTTTGTCCTCTTCATGCCCATTCTCTCAGGAATGTATGATGGAATTTTCCAGAGGTGATGTGATGCGTGAGGATGTCTTCAGCTCCATTAGCTACTAGAACGTGTGCTGTGTATTCTTGGGTTTTAAAGGTTTTCAATTTTCATGTCAACTTCAGTCCATATTAACGGATAAAACTCAGGTTCTAATTTTTAAGACTTCAATTTTAAAGGAATCTTGAGACCTAAGCATTTTGGGATGGAGGCCCCATAGTAACTAGAGACGGGTGTGTGTGTGTGTGGGGGGGGGGCGGGGGTGTCTTTTTTCTTTTGTAAAGTAAGGGAGAGATGATAGGGAAGTAGGAGGTGGGACAGAAGACTTGGCAGAGTACCTGGACTTTGGACACTTTGTCTGGCATAGATTTTAGGGAAAGAAGCCATATCCTGGATAAGGATGGAGACAGTGACATCTCTGGGCCAGCGCTTTAGGCCCAGGCTCCCTATCATTATGTCACTGCTGGCCTGTGACGTTTGGGTTTCACGCTGATGTGTCCCATTTAACTTTTCAGGTTGTAAGTTCCCAAATGAGATACCTGTGTCACCAGGCTCCATGAATTTGCAAAACTGGACTTATATTTAGAAAAATCAGTGTTGGCTCAATCAGAAGACACAGGGAGTGGCTATGCAGCTTATTTTTTACATATTCGAGCACATATTTGAGGCTAATACCAGTCACTTAAGTTCAATTACTCTCACCAACACTCTTGGGAAAACTTGAGTGCAAAGTACAAATCATGTTCTGGCCGACCCGGGGGAGCCAGCCCATCGGTGAACCAGGAGGATGGATGGCCTTCGCTGAGCTCTGTTGTCCAAGGTCCTTGAGAACTGCAGGGTTCATCGACACAAAAAGTGAAACTGTTTGTGGCGGGCCATGACTTCAGGTTAAAGAGAAGTCATTCTTCCTCTCTGTGTTTCTTTTCAGAGGGCACACAAAGTCAGGAAGGCCATCTGTGGCAAGCTTCCCGGTACCAGGCACCCCCTTCTCAGAACTGCCCGGAAGAAGCCAGACCACCAATGAATGACAGCAGCTCTCCACATGGGTCAAACAGATGCCAGCAGAGGGCTGTGGAAGCTGCTCCAAACCTTTGAGCTCTCTCCCAAACCACATGGACACTTGGGGCCAAGGATACTCTCCTTAGCTTCAGGTACTCAGTTACACCCCTTTGGGCACAAGCTGCCTGATCAGAGATGCATGTATCAGCCTGGGTTGAACACAGCGCCTGGTGTGCACAGGACAGACAGTTCCCTAGATGAACAATAATCACCAGACTAGAATACACCTGCACATTTTATACCCAAACGCTTGTGGCTTTCCAGGAAAAAAATGATCCAGGTCTCCACCCTGCCACCCACTCTCCCCTGAGTGCCCCAGGCTCCCGAGCTGTGTCCTCTTCTGGCGGGCACCCCCTTCCTCCATTACATCTCACCCCACCCAGGATGACTCAGGTCCCTCTTCCTTGGTCCTCTGCTGGTTTAAAAAAAGATGGCCTCTGACACAAAACCTAAGAGATATTTTAAGGAATATTCAGTAACAGGACGTTCCTTTGAGGGAGGGACATTCAGAGCTGCTGACGAAGCAACTTCTAAGAGCACACTTAGGCCATTTCTTTGAGTTCTGATTAAGCAATCCTGTCCTTTCATTTTTGTCCCCTGGTGTCTATCTTTCTACCCACAGAGGCAAGAAACAGAAGAATATGCTCCACAGATGAAGGCGCTTAGGCTCACTAACTCAGAATCCATTCATCTGCTGAGTCCTGACCATGTGCCAGACATTTGCCCAGGAACTTGGGGTCTGTCCCTGACCTTACAGAGTTCCCGTTCTCATGGAGGGACATGGTGAGAAGTAATAACCTTCTAAGTAAGTGAGCTACATGCTCTCTCAGAAGGTAATTAGTACTGTGAAAAATCAGAAGATGATCAGAGGGTCAGGTGGCTCCTTGGGAAATGTCCTCTGAGGAAAGACTCCAGGTGAGAGAATAGGTCAAGTTTATCTTGGGGGTGAGGGAAGGTTCTAGGCAGAGAAACAGGTGGGACAGGCCTTTGTTTTGTCCTCTAAGTGTAGAGGGAAACTGGGAGCTTTGAGCAGAAGACTGACATGATGTAATTTGTGTTTCATCAGGATTGTGCCAGCTGCCATGTAAAGACTAGACCTGAGCATGCATGAGGTATGATTAAAAAAAAATATGGTGGAGCCGGCCCATTGGTTAAGTGCTGGTTTTGGGATGCCAGCGGCCCCGGTTCGGATCCCACATGAGGGCCAGTGACACTGCCCTCTACAGCTAACAACAGCTCCACCTGGAGCTGGGCTGTGCGAGCCCCGGTGATGGTGTGGGCTGCAGCCCCTGCTGCAGTGGCCTGCCATAGGCTACAGTGAGTGGCCTGCAGCCAGCGTGAGTGGCTGGCAGCCAAGCGTGAGCTGCCAATAGCCGCGGTGAGAGACATCCAGAGGCCAGCGACCGATCTGCCTCATCCGGGAAGAGCACAATGACGATACCAACAGTGAAGCAACATCCTCCGCAACTAAACTGAAGAACAAAAAGACAGCAACTTGTCTGTTCCCCTTCCCTGATTCCCCAACACTGTTCCCCTCCGCCAATTCCCAATAAAATCTTAAAAAAAAAAAAAAAAGAAACAAATGAGTAAAAATTAGCCTTTAAAAAAAAATGGTGAATGTTTAAATTAAAAAAAATTTATTACAGTAAAGGACACTGTAATCCCCCTCAAAATACTCCCCCTTGCTTTGAACACACTTATCCCATCATTCTTGACACTTTCTGAAGCAGTTCTGGAAGTCCTCTTTAATGAGTGTCTTTAGTTGCGCTGTCATGGCTGCCTCGATGTCCTGAATTGATTCAATTACCTTTCATGGTCATTTTGACTTTGGGGAAGAGCCAGAAGTTTCACGGTGCCAGACCTAGTGAATAAGGTGGATGAGGACACACCATGTTTTTATTTGACAGAAATTGCCGTACCAGAAACGATGTGTAACATGGAGCATTGCCATGAAGACTCACAAAAGAGGACTTCCAGAACTGCTTCAGAAAGTGGCAAGAATGATGGGATAAGTGTGTTCAAAGCGAGGGGGAGTATTTTGAGAGGGATTACAGTGTCTTTTACTGTAATAAATTTTTTCAATTTAAACATTCCCCATATCTTTTGATTACAACTTGTAGGTCCCTAAATCACTCTGAATTTTTTCCTGGTCTGTAAAATGGGTATAAAAATGCCTAACTAAATCCCAGCTTGTTGTGAGGTTCAAAGTAAATCTTTATTGAAAAGCACTGTGAGAATTACAACCTCATTTATATACATCCTAATTATGTTACTGTGGTTATTACAATGAATATTAATAACTACATCCAACTAACTATTAAAACAAAGGCTGACTTCACTGTTTTCTAAATGTAGATTTAAATATAAAATAAGTATTGATTTTAAAAATAAAGCCAGAAAGATTAGCATAAACCCACCACTCTTCATAAGAAGGTGGTTCAAAATCAACAGTAGTTAGTAACTATTTCATATGAAAATGTACAACAGGTTACATTTGAATCACTCCTGCAGGCTGCTTCTATACACAGGGCTTTATGCTCATTATTTCACTGGATCCTCATAAACATTTCATGAAACAGACACTGTTATATATTTTATACAAAGAAATCGAGTCCATTGCCTAGGGACACATGACAGTAAAGTGGCATTAGTCTCTATGTCAAAGCCAGGCACCTTAACGGCTAGCCTATAATGGATGCATCCCATCACTAGACACCATGTAGCAAACGCTTTCTGTAGTTCTGCTTTTTTTTGGGGGGGAGGAGATAGATTGGGTTTTGCCTGTGATGAAGTGATCTTAAGAAAAAAAATAAAAAAACACTTTGTTTTGAAATAATTTTTGATTCACAAGAAATTACAGAAATAGTAGAGAGTTCCTGTCCACCCTTTACTCAGCTTCCCCTGCTGATAATATCTTACATAATCATAGGACGCTGGCCAAAACCAGGAAAGTGGCTTGCAACACCATTCAATAAAATACAGACCATATTCAGGTTTTGCCCGTTTCTGTTTTATTGTATTTGGGGAGGGAGGAGTGAAGAGTTCCATGAGATTTTATTACAGGTACAGACAACGTCCAGACACAGCACTGTCCCATCACCAGAAAGAAGGTGCTTCCTGCTACCCCTTTTAGGATCATCATCCCCCCAACCTAACCTCCACAAGAGCTGATCTGTCCACTCCACCCGTGCCATTTTGAGGCTGTTACATAAATTGAATCCTACAGCATGGGACCTTTGAGATGGCTTGTTGACTCAGAGTCATGTCCTTTATACAATGCACTTCTTTGCTTGTGTCTCTTGAAGACACTGAAGGGAAGAATGGGTATCAAAGGGACAAAGGGCGTGGCCTTCCTGGTCACACCTGTGCTCACTCAGAGCTGCCTCCACTCTGCGGACCCGTGAACACTGCCTTATACCTCATTCTCTTGCTAGAGGGAATCGGACAGGTTTACTAGGGGTGCATTTCAATACGGAAGAGCCCCTGCAAACACCCAGCTTTACATCAGCATGAGGCCCCCAAAGGCCTCCACACGTAGCTCCTTACACCTGAACACTGTGTGGCTCAGGTGTCACACCAAAGGTCCTCAAAATTAAAGACTGGTACAAGTAAGAATTCTGTTTTATGTCGTTGTTTTCCAACATTGCAAGACTCAGGTATGTGGTCACAGTCTGTAGTGGCTGACTGGGTCTGACCGCAGTGACCAGCACGGGCCCTGCGTCAGAAGTCTGATCTCTGGGTCTTCCTCCCTCTGGGTCTGCAAAATGGATGCAAAAAGTCCTGTCCTATAACCTTTACAGAACTGGTTAGAGATATAAATGAGAACATGAGAGATAAGAGTTTAAGTGCAAAAATAATTATGCAAATGCAAGTTACTTTACCATCACTGTATCTTTGTCCCAGTGAAGGGACCTAAGACGTGGGACTGTTTGTACTGCTTTCATTTGTTCATTACTTCACTCATTCATTCACACAGTTCTCATGTGCCAGGTGTTGTGTAGGGTGATGGGGCTAAACTAATTAATAATTAACACGTAATAATCACACTGATTAATAACTGGGGGTGGCGGACAAGCAGAGGGTCGGGCACCCTGTGGTGGGGGATGCATGACTCGGGGAAGAGACACTCTGTTGCACAGACAAGGTCAAGTGGGGGAGAGCAGGTTTTCACAGAAGAAATACATATGGGTACAAAACGTCTCCATACGCAACCAGGAAAAAATTAAAGCAATGTAAATGTTCACCAATAAGGGAACAGTTAAATAAATTATGGGCCATCCCCACACTGTGGCAATGTCACAAACAACAACACAGGCCCACAAGTATCTACATGGAAAGAGCTACATGGCTTTACAACCTACGTGTGTGTGCACATGTGTATACACACAGACGTAGGGATAGTTTAAGGAAAGACCTGAAAGGAGGTGGACAATGGTAGACAGCGATTCCCTCTGCACAGAGTGGTGACAGTGTGGAGAAAAAATGGAGACTTTCACATTTCACTTCATTATGTCCATGGTTTGAATGTTTTACAATGAATATTATTTGTGTTCTAAAAAGTTGGAATTAATCTGCACAAGTATTATCATGGTAACTTGAAGGAAAGTCACTTACATACACATGTATTTATAGAAAAAATTAGGAAGAAAACATTATCAGTATTTTCATTGTAATTGTAAATGTAATAAGCTGTAAAAATGCTTTTCTGAATTTTCCACACCTTTAACATAAATCATTTAATAATTATGTAACATCTAGTACTTTTTAATAACTTCATATCTTGAATTAATTATAGATTCAAGGAAAGATGTAACGAAATATACAGGGAAGGTCCATGCACCCTTCTCCCTACGTCCTCAGTGTGAACACCTCACATAACTATAGTCAATTGTCACAGCCAGGAAACTTACACTGCGACCAGCCAGAGCTGATTCAGATTTCACCATCATACACGGACTTGTGTGTGTGTGTGTGGCTCTTTGTAAGTTTATTGCATGTGTAGCTTTGTGCAACCATGATATCACATAAAGGTTATTTTAAAAAGCACACTATTATGTCATAAGCTCCTTGATTTCTATTTTGCATCTACCTTCTCGACCAAAGGAAAAAAATGTTCAAATTAGAGAAACTAAAATGAAGACTGTAAAGAACCTGAAACCCCAAATAGGTGGCAGTTGTAAGGGTACCCCCGGCCACTAGAAAGCAATCAGAGCTCCAAGCTGAGGCCAATTACACAGAGCCTTGGGTGTCAAAACACACTACTATTTTCTGAGAAAACATGCAGAACAGGAAAAGTTCCAGGAAGTAGAGGTGGATAGAGTATGTCCCCATTTTCATGAAGAAAATGACATTGATCCTGGAAAGTACAGAGTCACTGACAGACGGAAATCACAACAAAACTCAAGAGGGGGTTATCAACTCAGTGCCCGTGAGGATATGGAAAATTGTCCTATTCAGGACCTCAGCTCACCTACAGTCACTCATGTCTGACTTCAAAATGAATTCCAATCTTTGTATGATACTTACTAGCCTGATATATCAAGGAACGTCAGAAGACAAGACAGAGAAAAAATGGTGGAAAAAAATGAAAGTATGCAAACTTACTGGTTGGACAGTAGCCATGAGAGTTGACTGAATGAACTGAGGTCAACTCAGGGCTGCCTAAATTTACAGGCCCCTGGCTCTTCCCTTGGTTAGATCAGAATCTAGATTTCCATCAACAACATGAAACAGACCAAAACTGCAGCTGGCACAAAGCAGGAAGAAAATCTGCTAATCCAAATGAACCAAGGTTCAAAATGGGTTCAGTGGGCTAGAACAATGGATTAAATTTTTTATAAGCATAAATGTCACATGGTAGGCTGAGATTTCAAAAATAATTAAAAATGCAAGAAGCCGGAGAGCTTCAGCTTTGCAGCAATTTAATAAGAAAAAAGACCTGGAGATTTCAACTAATCTCAAACTGAACTTTAACCAATGCATTAACCTTCATCAAAAAGGTTTGCATTACCAGGAATATAGTGTCTAAAACACTGACAGGACGTTGCAGTCTGCACTGAACCATATGGATGTCTTTGCAAGTCACACCAATGTTACTAAATTTTTCCAGAAAACAGAGGAACGTGGGAGCACTTTCTAACTAGTTTTAAGAGGTCAACACTACCCAGATATTAAAGCTGGCATTAAATAAAAAATTGTAAACCAATTCCCCTCATAAGCATTGTTGTATAATAAAGAATCTGGGGTCACTTAAGGTTAGCTCAATTGGTTAGATCCCAGTGCTCATAACAAGAATGTTGCCAGTTCGATCCCTGCATGGGCCACTGAGCTGCATCCTCCACAACTAGATTGAAACAACTGATGGGTCCTGGAAAAACACACTGTTCCCCAATAAAGGCTTTTTTTTTTTTAAAAGTCAAGCTGATTCAAAGATTTATATGGAAATAGGCAAAAGATCTGAAGTGATACTTCACAAAAAAGGAGCTATAATTGGTAGATAAGCACGAGAAATCGTTTCTAAATCTAACCTAAAAGTAGATACTAGGGAAGTGAAATGTGAACTAAAGCCACAGTCATCGACATTTCACAGCCATTAGAATGTATAAAATTAAAAAGACTCACCATGTCAAGTGCTGGTGAGATGTGCATAGAGCCCCTAGTGCCCCCCTCAGCAGCTGCGGGGGATGCAACATGGCACAACCCTTTGGAGAACAGTTTCCTGGTTTCCTTAAAAGTCAAACAGATGCCTGTTTTGCTGCTGCTATTTACCCAAGAGAAATATGCTCTCCCAAAAGACTTGCACACAAATACTCAGAGCTGTTTTATTCACTATTAGCCACTAGCCACAAACATCCTAAGTGTTCACAAAGCCAATGGATAAACACTGTGTGGCACCATCACACAACAGAGCGCCATGGGCAATGAAAAGCAACGCATCACTGATAAACAACATGCATGAGTATCAAAAACATCACCTCAGCCGAAGAAACCTGACACAAATATACACTTTACGATTCCATTTATTTGTAGAATGAGAACAGGTAACACTGATCTGATGCCCGTCAGAACAGTGTTGCCTGTGGGGGGTAAGGACTAATCAGAAGCAAGCGTGAAGAGCCTTCCAAAATAACAGCCATGGTCTGTATCTTGATGGAAGCAGTGGTTACAGGGGTGCCTGCACTAATCAAAACTCAAAGCTGTGCACTTAAGTTCTATGCATTTACTTTTAGGTTCATTTGACCTCAATGAAATAATCCTTTTTTGTGGGACTTCAGAGCAAAATTCCTAGAGAGGATGGAGTGGGTTTTTTTTTTTTTATTGATTCTCGAACAAAGAGGTCACTGATGATCTACTTGGAGAAACTAAAAAAAAAACTCAGATGACAGCAGAGAGAACCATACTTTTCCTGGTGGAGCCAGGAGTTAGAAGAGTGATCCAGACACAGTGCCTAGGTGCTGGCATTCACTTGCTGATCCATTCTTGCCATAAATATTTACTGAGTGCTACCATGGGTCGGGCACTGCCTTGGGACAGACAAGATCCTTGTCCTTACTCAGCACATGTTCTCGAAGACAGGTAAGGAGACTAAACAAATAACCAGGGTAATTACAGCTGACAAGTACAATAAGAAAGTCCCCAAGAATGCATGAGTAGTAGTCAATAAAGGGGCACAGAGAACGTAAAATAGTTAAAAATGACAAGGGAAGCCCTCTCTGAAGTGATATTTGAGTTGTCATGGGACAAAGGGCAGAGGGAAGAACACTGTAGGCAGACAAAAGAGAGAGCAAAGGTCCTGCGTCAGGAAGGAGGGAGATATGTCTGAGGAAATGAAACACAGCGTGACTGGTGCTTAGTAAGCAGGGAGGACAGTTGGGCGGGGGCAGAAGGAGCTCTGTGTGAGTCTAACACATTGGGAAGCCACTGAAAGGTTTCCAGCAGGCAGGTGACATGTTCTCATGGTCCTGTAACAGGGGCGTCTCAGGGAGCTTGGATAAAGGATTAGTGTGGGCACAAGGCTGAAAGACTGAGACTCTCCAGGAAGCTATTACAGTGGTGTTGGCCAGAGCTGGTGGTGACATGCACCAGGACACTGAAGCACAGATGAAGAAGACAGATTTTGGATGTACCGTAAGGGCGGGACTGGTGGAATCTGCTGAAGCATCCAAGTGAAAAAGTAGAAAAAGGAAGGATGGGAAATGGTGACATTAGCTAAGATGGGGAGTTTCTCGTGGAACAAGTGTGTGGGGAAACGAATAGTTTCATTTTAAGACGCCTACATACCCAGCAAATGGAGATGCCAAGGAGATGGTAGGGTACATGAGCCTGGAGCTCAGAAGAGAGGTCTGGGCTGGAGGTCATGGTTATACACGTGGTACTGAAACCAGGGGCCTGGAGGAACTCTCCCGGGGGCTGGTCTGGGAAGGAACAGGTGTAGGTCTAGGACTGAGCCCTAAGGCGCCCCAACTTCAGAGCTCCTGCTAAGGGCACAGCAGGAGCAGTGACATGGGGACAGGCAGGATGATGGGGTCCAGGAGCCACCAGTGTGTTCTCAGTGTCCAGAACACCCTCTGCATACAGAAGTGCCACACAAAACACTGGCTGAATGCAGGAAGGAAGGAAGGAAGGAAGGAAGGAAGGAAGGAAGGAAGGAAGGAAGGAAGGAAGGAAGGAAGGAAGGAAGGGTTAGGGGGTATGCAGGTCAGAATGGGCCATCCCACGTGGTGCCTCTGTGCTGTGCCACTGTTCTGAGTGAAAGGCAACCTGGCCGCCTTTAGACTCACGAGAAACTTCTGCCCCTCTCTGAATGCCTAGAAGAAATTGAATTAAGGGCTGTGCCCATAATAAGAGATGGTCAGAGATGACCTCTTCTGACCCACCTACAGGGCAGGCCATCTTCTGTTTACTAAGCACTGCTCTTCTCATCATCCTGCAGTGACCCTGTGGAGCCCCTAGGGCTCTAACTCAGGGTGTCTCCTACACCCACGTTCCCTTTCTGTCTCTCTGCCTCTCCTGCAGGTGGGGTCTCTGACTCTCGTGTGTGCAAGGTTCCCACATGTACAGATGTATTAAATTGGATCATTTTCTCTTGCTAATCTGCCTCATGTCTATTTGATTTTGGACCTGCCGGGAGAACCTGGAGGGCAGAGGACACTGTTCCCCCGCACCCCCCATGGGGGTTGGTACCTTTGATAGATGTTGTTGAAAGTCACAACAAGAGAAGCCCACTGTCGTTAGCCACACAGGGACACCAATGGTGTTGACTCAGAGCAATGGAAATGAAGCGGCACTTCTATTTAGATGGAAATCAAGATGACCACGGACTGTCCATGCAGCTACAACACACGATGGCTCAGTCTGCCCACACCAGCCCCAGGACCTGTGCGCCTGCCTTGCTGTCAGGCCTTCACGTCAGGCCTTCACGTCAGTGGCTCCTGACATGCCACACCTGCCAGGAGAGCAAGGCCACAGCTGCACTGAGAGATGTGAGCGGGCTCCCCTGCCTGGGCTGGGGGCTCTGGCTACTTCCCCAGCTGAAGCCTAGCCACCCTTGGAGTGCATTCAGCTGCCTGAAGCCAGGGCCTGGGAACTCTCCCAGCCAGGACTCCTGCCAGGCTTGCCCTCACCTGGGCCCCACACCTGCGTCTGCATCCTCCTAGTGCCCAGCAGACTTCTGTCCACTCCCACTACTAGAGAGAAGATAAAGAAAGAAATGAGCACATGACTCGACTTACCAGGAACAGTTAGCACGGAGGGGGACTTTTCAGGCCACTCGTTAACACGGCTGCTGTTTTGAACCCAGAAAATGTTGACAGGCTCAGGGGGGCCCACGGCCTGACAGGTGAGGTTGAAGGCAGTGTTCCTGGTGACGTTCATGCTCTCAGGTTGCCGAATAAAGTAAGGAAGTCCTACAGAGAAGTAGTTCAGGGAAAGAAGGCTGCAGATCACAGGCCCTAGGGCGTGGGAACCTACTACAGGAGATTTCCCTCTGTACCACCTGGTCCTCAACGCTAGCTAGTCTCCACCTCCCGAAGGGGAGGTGTGACAGCAAACAGAGGCTAACTCCCACCAGCCTTGCTCCAGAGGATTTTCTAGGACACTTTCCCACAGGGCTTGTCCTGGAGATTCAGAACCGGTTTTACCAAAAGCGAGGACTGCCTGGTTTCAAAACATCAGGCATTGCTCACACCCCTGGGGCAGTCTGGCAGGTTTTCAGTAATCCGTACCAAAATAAGAAGAGTAAAAACCAAACCATACATCAAAATAAGAAGAGAGTAAAAACCGAATCATGCAATAGTTCTGCCTGCTTTTGAGGACAATCTATTGTGTGGATGATGACGAAGTTTAAATTCTGTGCACATGTGAACTCCTTTCAAAGCACAGTGTCATGAAAACACTGTAGACATAGTCACAATCCTAAAATCTCTTGCTGTAATCTAGGATCAAGGCCATAAGAAAGGGGACTTCAGGGAAGTCTCAGAGAAACCCAAATAGCTCTCTTTTCTGGGGCAAGTGCCAAAATTTAGCAGGTGAAGCCAACTGTCCTCATGCATTTAAATCGTGTCCCTTTGGGACTGGGATTCAGACCTGGTCCCAACAGGAACGATACAGGAATGATGAAATGAAAATCTTTTTTCCTGCTTCAATGTTTTGCAGAACTCCATTTGGACTTACTGTGTGCCTGTCCTGGGCATTTTGCTGGGGTTCTGACAAGTAAAATGTCCTCTAAATATTTTGCCCAGATAAATAGCAAATGAAGGATGCCATCCCCCACCTCCTCTGCTGACACAACCCTGAGGCACTACGTGTCCAGCCTGGGGTGACAAGGGTCAGGAGAAAACAAACAGGAAAGGTGACCTGATGGTCTGCTGATAGGGGCACCTCAGGGAGCTGGAAGCAGGGACTCCAGAGGGCTCCTCTGGGCAGTGGGGAGAGACCACTGGGGTGATTAAAGGTGCTCCCTCCTTAAAGCCTTTCTCCTTGGTCCCTGACACTGCAGAACCAGGCTTGCAAACCCAGAGACCCAGGGACCTGGGCTCACCTCTCATTCCCCAGTGGAGTTCAAAGTCCTCCAGGGCATGGACTGCCTTCCCCTTGTCTCACTTCTCACCTCCACTGAGCCCCTGCCATGTCATGTCATGGAACTACACTGAACCACCCACCTGACAAGTCCTAGGGTTCTGAAAGGAGTCCCAGACCAAATCACTGACCCTGTCCAGGAAAACTGCTCACCCCATCTCACTGTCCTCATTCGTGAGACAGGAAAAGATGCTGAGAACAGCAAATCGCCACCTGACAAGGTGAGTGGTGCCTGGAGCCACTGAGAACCCGATGGGGGAACCTATTTTTTCCCTAAAACTAAGTATTCCGCTTCTTTATTGTACATAACCCGAGGACAAAGAAGTCCCTAATCTCCTAGGACAGAGCTCACACTTTAAGAAATAAACTCATTTTATTGTTGCCTAAAATCTGAAAAGATGATCACCTCGTGAAGTTCCAGTGCTTAGGGGTCTGCAAGGTCTGCAACCCGTGTTATAAACAGGCCTGCCAAACTCTACTCTCCCACCCCCAGCATGCGGCCAGCCCCCTGTGACCTCTTACCTTGTACCTCAATGTAGATGGGCTCAGACACGATCTCTTCATCATTTATTTTCGTCTTACAGATATACGACCCGTTGTCTGGACGCTGCACGCTGTTTATGCTTCAAAGGAAACACAGGAAGGTATTTACGATGGGCACCCTTTGAGCCCCTACTGCAGACACAGAACATCCTTTAGTTTCTGTCATATGCTGTGATGGCCAATCTTACGTGTTGACATGGCTAGGCCATGGTGCCCAGGTATTGGTTCAAACAGCACCCCACGCGTTTCTGTGCAGGTATTTTTTAGACAAGATTAGCATTTACATCAGTGACTCTCAGTAAAGCAGGTGACCTTACATAGCATGGGTGGGTGGGCCTCGTCCAGTTGGGTGACGGCCTGTGAGCAAAGCCTGAGGTCCTCCGAGGAAGAGGGGTTCTGCCAGCGGAGCTGGCTCTGTTTCTCTGAAGAACCCTGACTAGTGTATATGCCGTCACTTGTCTGGGTATCTGTGGTAGGCTCTGTATTGGGATACCGTTCCCTCGAGGCATTTTGCAAACTTGTACGGTAGTTTTGGGTGGTCGCAATCACTAGGGGGCACTATGGCTTTTAGGGGCCAGGGGCAACTGTTCCATATTCCAAATTACCTTCTGAGACCAGAACCGAATCCCATTGTACATACACACAAAGTATGTTGCCTGGTTTTAATAGCCACATAATTTCCCATGGCTGCAACTGCCATGAAAATGGATGTGGTCACCAGGTGGAAAATGGGTCAGTGACAGCATGGCTCTAGCTGCCATGTGCATGGGGGTGGGCCAGGGAGCACTTATCTGAGTACCTGACGTGGCCACGCCCCACATTTACATGTTCACCTTCATGTTATTTTATTATTAATTACCTTTCTTTTGTTTTTCTAGGACACTATGTTATAAAGTATCTGATATTAAAAGGCGGCCTTCTGGCGGGCTGAGTGGCGCATTGGTTAAGAGCCGGTTTTGGGATGCCAGCGGCCCCGGTTCGGATCCCACATATGAGGGCCAGTGACACTGCCCTCTACAGCTAACAACAGCTCCACCTGGAGCTGGGCTGCGAGCCCCAGCGACGGTGTAGGCTGCAGCCCCTGTTGCAGTGGGCTGCCATCGGCTACAGTGAGTGGCGGGCAGCCAGTGCGAGTGGCTGGCAGCCGGTGTGAGCCGCCAAAAGCCGTGGTGAGCGACATCCAGAGGCCAGCGACCGATATGCCATATGCGGGAGGAGCGCTATGACGATACCAACATGGGCCAGTGAAGCAACATCCTCTGCAACTAGACTGAAGAACAAAAGGACAGCAACTTGTCTGTTCCCCTTCCCCGATTCCCCAACGCTGTTATCCTCCCCCAATTCCCCAATTAAAAAAAAAAAAAAATGGCGGCCTTGGCTGTAAGGGCGAGATTCCTGCTTTCTACCTTTCTGGCATGTACATGACATGTGCACTTAGCCAGGGTTAGGAAGGGTGAGGGAGGGGACACGCTGAGGTACTCTCAGATGCTCTCTCATAGAAGGCACCCCTACTGGCATGGGAGCAGCTTGTTTATCCCAAAACAAAAGAAAACCCATCCCTCAACCTGTCAAGGGCTGAGGCTTAAGGCTTAAAAGAGACCTGGGAGCTGGCAAGCTCAGAGGGGACCCTACAGGCAGCGGGAGGCAGCCACCAGGAGCTAACACAGCACAGTGCCATCGAGGCCGTGAGGCTCCCAGGCCTCAAGGAGCCACGGTTCCCTTGGGGTGAACACAGTTTTCAGCACAAACACTGGACACTTTGCAGATCCCCATTAGCCTATACTAAACAGCAGCTACATTCCATGTCAAGAGTGGTATCAATCAGAACTAGGGGACCAGGATTGCTTAGGTTAACATCACTTCCTTATTCCCAGGACCCAGCAGTGTGATTGTCACCTGTCAGCTGCGTTTCCTGATGTGCCAATCTGAGTGGCATCTGTCTCCCCCTTTCCCGACATTGCTATGTAGGAGCAAATTAATTCTGGAATATATCTGATGAATGAATGTTGGACGTGGGAGGACCCAGGATCAAGGAAAGGCCAGATCTCTCCATGCTTTAGGGCAGAAGTTGACTGTCACAATGTCTAGAGGTCACCAGGGGAAGACGGAGAGACCTCCCAGGACAAATATCTCCAAATTAGAGGGTGGCCCTCCCTGGTCATCTCCCTGGATGTCATGGTGACAGGAAGGGGCTGAAGGCAGAGGAGGAGAAACCTGCCTGGGGTGTGGCCTGCCCATCAGAACACCCATAGTGGGGATGGCACACCCTGGGTTTAGCATCTCGGAAGATCCTGTCCAGCTGGACAGGCCGTCTGGTCTTCTCTGTATTCCCAAGGGAGACAGGCCATGGCTGCTGCAGAGGGAGCCCTTCCACGGCTCACAGTTCACTTTAAGGGCATCATTTTCTTCAGGCAAGGCCCAGGGCTCAACAGGGTGGACAGTGAGGTCCGACAGACAGAGGACACTTGTGCCTTCCAGGACCCAGCTATGGCTCAGGGCCTGGGACTTTGGCATCATATCAAGTTTGTCACACAACTCAGGGAGCCATGGGCCAGGGACAAAGCGATGGCCACAGACGGACTCAGGGTAGGGCCCCAGGAAGGCAGCAAGAGGGGCACGCAGAGGCCCAGGGAGCCTGAGAAGTGAGCGGCACAAACGGCAGATGAGCAGCACACCTTGGGCTGCATAAGTCACACTGCACAGAAAGTCCAAGCATACCATCAGGTCAGGACTAGAAAAGGGGTACACAGAGGGACCGTCATCAACATTCTGTCTTTAGCCATTCATGTCAGGAAGAGCTTAGCAGTGGTCTGGGGAGAAGGACTGTGTGCCTACACTAACCAGCCAGCCTACCTCCATCGTGCCTACAGCACAGGAGAGTTTCACAAACTATGCTGTGTGTTGCTTCCAGACACTGAGCAAAGGCTGCAAGGCTGAAGGCGGGGGGGGCAGGGGGGCTACAGACATGGGGAGTGGCATCCCCGAGACCCACTTTGTCCCCAGCAGAAACAGCAGCCACAGTCTCCATGTAGGCTCAACAGGAAAGGCTCTGAGCTCAGAATAGCAAGCGAGGCGTTCCAACAACTGAGGAATAGTTCCAGATAGAACAAAGAAGGGGGGCATAATTCAAGAAAAGGCCCAGAACTGGAGATTTGGGTCTTTCCTAACCAGGCTTCTAGGTGAGCAGCACAGTAGGAGCAAAAAAGAAGCACATCTGTGACTCCCAGGTGACAACAGGAAATTATTTTCATTTTGAAGTCTCTTTCCAGCCAAAGCACCTCAAGGCAAGGGTAGGAAAAAACGGCATTTCCAGAGACCCAAGTCCCAGGAGGCTAGTGGAGGATGGGCTCCATGCCAAGGGAAGGAATAAAAGCCAAGAAGGGGCCAGGCTCCCAGAAGCAGGAGAGAGAGGGTGTCCGGGAGGAGAGCAAAGATGACTCAGCCGGACCAGAGGCCCAGAGGGCAACTGCCCAGACCAGAGCAGGACAGGGACGCTCCAGGACAGCATCTCCAAGAACAAAGTCAGACCCGATAACTTCCTTACTTGGAGAGGAGATGCATATTTTCCTGTAGAGTTTAGAGAAGAATGAGTGGTTGCTACTTATAAAATTAAGCAAACTAACAAGCAAGGAAACTATTAACTTCAGGAAAATTAAAAAGCTAAGAAGTAAACTGTGATTACTATCTACGACTTCATTTAGCTGAAAACAGCATTTATGTAACCCCCAAAATGTGAGCCCTGTGACACTCTATGAGATTAACATAGAACACCGGGGCCTGGTGCATGCACACACACACACGCGTACAGACACACATGTGGGCACACAGACACAGATACATGTGCACGTACAGAGACATGTGTGCACACACACATGCACATACATGCAGGCACATGCATGTCTACACATGTACACATGCATACAGAGACAAGTGCATGCACACACATGTGCACGTACACACACTCCTTCTGCAAAGACACCTGAGGAATGGGTGACCTCAGGTCCTCATTGGCAAAGAGCTGGGAGCTGGAGTGGGAGAAGGGATTTCTGAAGAGATGAAATATTTCACCACATATGTGCACTGCTTTAGCAAAGGGCAAAGACCCCAGGAGGCGTTGGTCAAATACAAATGTCTGAACCAGGGAGAACGCAAAGAAATGTGCAGATGGGCTCAGTGTCCAGACAGGAAGCACCTGGTCTGGCCCAGGGCCAGCCACTACACAGCCTGGCACACCAGGGCAGCCTTGGCTGGGCTGGCTCTGGGATGTCCTACAGGGACACACAGTGCCTGTCTGTCTCTCGGACCTGTTCCAGCTAGGCTGGACTGCTCAGGAGTGGAGCTCCCATAGCAGCTAAGCCCTGGAGCCTCTTAAAAGAAATTTTAAGCTCTCTTCCTCCGCGCTGCCTACAGAGGTGGCGCTCATCTCCTATTCGGTATCATGGCTGCCCTCAGACCACTCGTGAAGCCCAAGATCATAAAAAAGAGGACCAAGAAGTTTATCCGGCACCAGTGAGACCGATATGTCAAAATCAAGCGAAACTGGTGGAAACCCAGAGGCATTGACAATAGGGTGCGCAGAAGATTCAAGGGCCAGATCTTGATGCCCAGCATTGGTTATGGGAGTAACAAGGAGACAAAGCACATGCTGCCCTGTGGCTTTCGGAAGTTCCTGGTCCACAATGTCAAGGAGCTTGAAGTGCTGCTGATGTGCAACAAATCTTACTGTGCTGAGATTGCTCACAACGTCTCCTCCAAGAACCGCAAAGCCACTATGGAAAGAGCAGTCCAGTTGGCCAAAAGAGTCACCAATCCCAATGCCAGGCTACGCAGTGAAGAAAATGAATAGACAGCTTGCAAATTGTGTTTTAATAAAACCGTAAAATTCTTCCAAAAAAAAAAGAAAGAAATTTTAAGAAGGACAAATATTGTATTGTTCCATTTACATGTGGTCCCTAGAATGGGAAAATCCATGAAAAAAGAACATGGAGTGGAGGCAGCCAGGGGCTGGAGGACAGCGTGGGGGCGGGTCCATGTTTTACGGGCACAGTTTCCGTTTGAGAGGACAAGAAACTTCTGGAGGTGACGGTGGCAATGGCTGCACAACACGGTGACTGTGCTTAAGGCCCCTGAACTGGACACTCAAAAGGGGCTAAAGTGGTAAATTCTATGTTATGTATATTTTACCATGAAAATAAAGGAAAAAAGAAACAATAGTTTAAACACACACAAAGACGCACTGACAAGCGGGGTCCCGTCTGTGTCTGCCACAGATCAAATGGTGCTGGTGGGAGCCCACGGGTCACACGCGGCATGCCTTGTATAAGGTCTGAGCTGAAAGGAAGTCTCCTGAGTATGAAGCAAGTCACAGAGTGTCAGCGATCTGTGACTAATGACAACTTTTCCAGCTGACATCAGGCTTGGCTTCAGACATTATGTTCTTATTTGCTGCTTTTTCATGTATGATTCCATTTGGAAACCACCAAAAGCAGCAGGATAAAGAAGATCCTACAGCAGATGTCAGGCCCCCACAGGGCAGCGGTGGACAACAACCTTTCCCCCACCCCTCCCCAAACAGCGGCTGCTCAGGGCGCCAGAAGCCCATAGGGACATGAACTACTCACTTCCATCTTTACCAAGAAAGTGGACTAGGAAAGCAAAGTCCTTCCAGCCTCAGCCAGGGGAACACTTTCTGTTTCCCACAGTCTGGTCACTAGGTCTGCAGGTCTCCAGCCACAGGGACACTAGCTTCCACTCTGCTTGAGCTGTCTCCCCATCTCTGGTCCTGATGGTGGTGCTTCCCCCCCCTCCCCCCCCCCCGCTCTGCCCCGCCCCTTTCAATGCTTTACCTTAGAGGGGGCATCTCTAACTCAGCAGGAGAGCTGTCAGCCCTCCACCAGTCCTGAGAGCTAATTATATCCCACAAATGACACCCTCCTGTAGGGGCTCCAGGGAGCAGTCTCGGCCAAGCAGTGTCCGAGGCCTGGACACATGGATGAGCTATAGTTTCAAGCTGATGTCCCAAGGCAGAGGAGGCCAGATACTGGTTGGGATGCCAAGGTGAGGCCAAGCCAGTGACCTGAGTCCCAAAAAGGAGACAGTGATGCAGCCTCAGTCCCACGACCTTCCAGGATTGGGGAGGGGGGGCTCAGTATTAGTCATCAGAGAGGGGCACCCCAGTGCTAGCTGACATTGAGTGTTCCTAACTGACAAATGAAAGATGACTGGACTCTCAATAGTAACAGACAGCCCAGTGGAACGTGGGAATTACTAGCATAGATGCAGCTCTGTGCCTGGGCCTGAGCACAGTCTCACTTGTCTCTTCCCTTGTATATGCCCCCAACCTTGGCATTGTGAGAATAATTTAAATGTTTTTGCTTTATAATTTTATTTACGTCCTTTTGTTTTACCATAGCCAATTACAGTGGCATACAGCCACTAAAATATTTTGAAGACTTTTAACAGTATAGGGAGGGCCGGCCGAGTGGCACGTTGGTTAAGAGGTGGCTTGGGATGCCAGCGGACCCAGTTCGGATCGCACATGAGAGCCAGTGACACTGCCCTCTACAGCTAACAACAGTTCCACTGGAGCTGGGCTGCTGTGAGTCCCCAGGATGGCATAGCTGCAGTCCTTGCTGCAGTGGGCTGCCATAGGATACAGTGAGTGCCCAGCAGCCAGCGTGAGTGGCTGGCAGCTGGTGTGAGCTGCCAAGAGCTGCCGTGAGCGGCTGTCCAGAGGCCAGAGACTGATCTGCCTCATCCAAGAAGAGCGCAATGATGATACCAACATAGGCCAGTGAAGCAATGTCCTCCACAACCAGACTGAAGAACAAAAGGACAGCAACTTCTCTGTTCCCCTCCCCCAATTCCCCAATAAAATCTAAAAAAAAAAAGAGACTTTGACTGCTAAATTAAAAAAAACAAAAAACAACAGTATAGGGAAATGTGTATAATAGAATGTTATAAGAATGAAACAAGACATCCATGCATCTATGTGATAAAGTATGAATTTGTTTCAAGAACATTAAGTTTATAGGTGCTTGGAAGAATTTCCTCACAGGTGTGGGACCATAGTTTTCTTCTCTGTGCTTGTCTGATATTTTCCAAGTGTTTTAACAAGATACACATATTACTATTAAAATAATCTAAGAATACACAATGCAGCAGTTTCAAAAATTGTTCACGCCTGAGCCCAAACTTCCATTACCCTCACCAAAGGGCATGGGACTCACACTGAGATGCCCGTGGGCTCTTCCCGCAGATCCCATCTTCTACACACTGGTTTCAGAAAACTGAGATTTGACTGAGACAGATGGCTGACCTGAGTGTTAGCGGTGCCCCTCCCTCCATCCTGGCGCCAAGTCCTCCTCCCCACACTGATCCTTCCAGGCCCATATCTGGACCCTGAAGGAAACACTGGCATGGAAACGCTGCCTTAGCACTCACACTGGACGTTAAGAGTCTCCCTCCCATCACTCTGTCCCCAAGCACAGCAGGGAAGCAAGGACTGTTCTGCCCTCTGTGTCCATGTCCACACGTTCGTTCAGTTAGCTATTCATCCACCCAGTAACGGCCTGCCTGCAAACTCATGAGCAGGGCCAGCTGCTTTTATAACTGGTGGGCAGTTACCCGTGTTGTGATTAGGAAAAAAAACTCTACTCCTTGTGTCCAAAATGATGCCACCAATGAGACTACAGCTGTCCTTTACGTAAATTGCTTTGTCACATTGTTTTCTTCCTTTGGATAGGTGTGAGCACTATCACAGCCTCAGGGGAAAGAGGACATCAGAGCAGTGGATGGAGTGACAGAGAAGACTGTTCCGGGGATTCCATACACATGCTTCCTGAACTACCCTTCAGCCAGGCCAGGTCCTGTTTGAGGATCAAGGACCAGGTACTCACCTAAGGAGTTTGGGAGTTTGGGGGTGGGATGAGAGGAGGTGAGGGTCTGCACAATATGGAAGGGATAGTGTGGAACCAACATCGGGCCGAGAAAGTTCAGTAGAGCGTCCACAGCCCAGCCAGTCTCCAGCAGCTCACAACCCTTCATACGGATAGGATGAACATAAACCGTGGGGCCTCCTCATTTTCAAGGGTCATGTAAATTCCACCCTTCCTTGCTATAACAGCTTATGGAAAAATGGTTCCAGACCTGAGGCAAAATGCCTTCTGTTTCTCTCCATAGTTCTTCTGCCTCCTGCCAGTACACAGACATCTGTAGTTTGCATATTCCCTTGAATAAACGCAGTTCATATGGGTGTTGCTAACAGAAATCCCAGCAAAACGCAGGCTGAGGGATTCCTGATAGAATTGCATGTACCGGGAGCCTAGGACTAGTTTTTAACTCTTCCTGTTGCTGGACCCAGAGTGGATTTCCTGAGATGGGAGACGAGAGGACCTTGTAGGTATGCAAATCAGGCTTCTGGCCTGAGGATGGCCAGCTCACCAGTTGGTAACCCTGGGCAAGTGACCCACTCAGAGGACCGTGAGGCCCTCCAGTAAAAGATATCAACTTTGAGGTCTGCGACATCCTCTCTCTTGTCCCGAAATTACACAGGTATTTATAATCTGGATGAAGCCACTATAATTTACCTCCTTTGATCACGCTACAGCCATTCTGAACATGACTTTATTAAAGTTGAATGTTATGGCAGTGACTGGGTATTGTCCCATATGCTACTCAGCTCAACCGAGTGTCCATCATTTGCAAGAATTCCGGTCACTGAAATTTGCTTTAAGGCTTAGTTTGGAGGTAAATAGGATTTTTTTCCCTCACAGTGAGTTCATGAGAGTTAGGCTAAATACACACAAATATATAATTAAATACATATTATTTTTCTCTGAAGTTCTCAAATGATCACCCAGGTCGCTTCCTGAAGTCTAAAGACATTAAGTCCAAAAGAAGATGCTGTCTACTCTAAGTTCAAACACTTCCCGGTGTGAATCTTATGACCCTTGCATGGCACCTGGACCTGCCAGTCATGTGGCCTAAGCCCACCTTTTTGCCAAGAAGGCCAGGGTCTCACGGCTAGCCAGTGGCATGACCCTGCTCAGGACCTCAGCTCAGGGAGACAGCAGGGCTGTGCTTCCCTCTAAATGACATTTGGTGAAACCAAGGCGCCAGATTTGTTTCCTTAAGCATTTAAACTGCCCCTTATTCATTTTAAATGGAAATTTTACTTCTTCCATCAGAAGCTATGTCTGCATAATAGTAAACATCTGCATTTTGTAGTTAATACAGAAAAAAATACAGTCAAATCTCCTCAGTGGTCTCACTCATTGGCTGAGAAAGGCTGCCCAAGAGACCAGCCCGAGTTTGAATCAACTGAAGGAAATATGGAGGGTGTGATCGGTGCCTTGGCCTTGACCAAGCCTATAACTTGGGGAAAAAAGGCAAGTAAAGAATACATCGTATGGGGATGTTGACACACCAAACTCTACCTAACTCAAAGGTGGTCTTCTGAAAAGGAAGTGTGAAATGGTTCACTTAAGACATGACACAGCCTGGGACTGGCCCAAGGGTCAGGCCAGAGAAAGTGATAGGTGACCAAGGCTCCACGTCCAGTAGGGATCCTGCATGACTGACCTCATTCTGAGTGTGCGGTGACTATAGGCCCACCGAATTCTAATAGCTTACATGCCAGGAGGTCCCCACACAAAAACAGAGCCCTCCCAGCTAAAGAGGAAAGAAGAGAGAATAACAGCGGGAGCAGAAAGAGAGCCGTTCTCTCAAATCCATAGTTTTCTGAAGGTGGGTGACTTGATTCCACCGACAATTAATTGTTCCAGGTACACATCCTGGCTTGGTGTACCCTTGTCACTCCCCTAACTCAATGGCTTGCCTTGGCTGAAAGAAAGCAGAATACTGATATGGTGACCTAAGTAGCTGAAGGTCTGTTTCATTTTCCCAGACTTTAGAACTGTCCCTTTCCCTACCTCAATTCGCCTGTGGGCTACATCAGTCCCTTGATCTGCAGCAAGGTAGGGGTTGCTGGGGAGAGGTGTGTGTGGGGGTGTACAGGGTAAATGAAAGTGATAGGAGGACCGCATTGTTTTAAAAGTTCCAGGCAGGTGCTTTGGATGTGTCATTGTGTTCAGGAAGAACCTGTCCCCACTCATTGGGAGAGCCCTGGACTCAAGCAGCACTTAACATGACAGGTAGTTCAAGTGGAAGGCGGGCTCCCAAGACCCAGAGTGTCATGTCCTGTATGACAGAGCAGTGGGAGAATGAGAAGGAATGGCGAAAAGTTAAGAAAGAGAGACACAAATGAGAGCAAAAATGTGGTGCCAGGGGACTCAAGTCTCACGGACTGAACCCCGAACTATGCCACTGTAAGGCTTTTATTAGGATACACACAATTGTTTTTTTCTATGGTCTGTAAGTCCCATACATCATACCAGAGAACTGAGCTCAGAGTCAAATCACCCGTGCCTGCAGGCTGTCATTACCCAAAGTCCCAGGATGTTATCGTACATGTACCTTCTAAGAGACAGAAACTTTTTATGTAGAGACTCACTGATAAGAAAACATGGAAGACAGATGTTATCACATTATTAGGTCATTTCACAGATAGCTGTCAGCACCTAAGACAAGAGGTCTATGTCCATTTTCCTCAACTCTGTGATTTCTCCTTATGGCGCCCAAGCGACTGTGTCTGTTTTAGGTTGTTCCTCCCTTGAGGAATCTTATCTGTCATTGACTAACTAGCCATCTTCTGAGGCCAAAGAGGGAAACAAGTAGAGTAGACATAATGTTGAAGTAATCTCTCTATAAGGATCTGTCTTTATTCTTTATGGCAAGGTATATGGGGACAGACGGGTAGGCTGCCGCGTGACAACACCAGAGCATCTGACAAGCTCCAGTGGGGCCAAAATCAATTTAAAAGAGAACCACCATACAGACTGCCACATTCATCCACATTCTGAATGGACCACTGGGATTACGGAGGTGGAACACAACAGGTTGTTTTTTTAATTGACGAGGCTTTTGCTTTTGAACCATCAACAGCCTAATGTTTAAAAAGAAAGGAAAAACACATACCTGAAGGATGCGATCACTGCTGTGAATTCATCATCTGGATAGAAGTGAGTGACTGCATGATGTGCCCCAAGTACCTCCTTGCCGTCTTTCCACCAAGAAATGTGGATGTCCTGGTGTGTGTTAGGTATACTGATGGAGCAGTTAAACTTGACGTTCTTGTGTTCAGAAAGTACGATGTGGCCGACCGTGTGATTAAATGCAAGAGGTGGTCGGCTCTTGGACCCGGCAGGCGTCGCTCTGGGAGGGGCTGCACTTCCTGTTGGTGACAGCACCCTGGAGGCCCCATGGCCAAGAGGAAGGTAAGACGGCCGGTAGTTGGGTGGTCCTCCTCGGAATGGCAGACTGTGCACGGGCTCTTCTCCCACCTCAGCAAGAGCTGCGAAAGAGAACACCAAGTTTTAGCCTTTAAAACACTGGAGGTTTTTTTTTTTGTTTTTTTTTTGAGGGCAGTGTCACTGGCCCTCATATGTGGGACCCAAACCAGGGCCGCTGGCGTCCCAAGCCAGCTCTTAACCACCGCGCCACTCGGCTGGCCCTGAAACACTGGAGTTTTCGCCAAGCAGGTTCCCAACTTAGGTGGCCATGACGAGGGGACAGTGGAGACCCTGTGGGAGGAGTTTAGTACACACGTCTCATTCACAAGCTCCTTCAGTATTCATTCAACACCTTCTAAAGAAGGTTTAAGAAATATAACTCTTCTCCCCCACCCCCATAGCGGAGGAAGACAGTGCCCTCTGCCCGGTCTAACAATCAAATAGACATGAAACAGATTAGCAAGAGAAAATACAATTTAATACATAACATATGCGTGGGAACCCCTCACACACGAGAGTCAGAGACCCCACCTGCAGGAGAGGCAGAGAGACAGAAAGGGAACATGGGTGTAGGAGACACCCTGAGTTAGAGCCCTAGGGGCTCCACAGGGTCACTGCAGGATGATGAGAAGAGCAGTGCTTAGTAAACAGAAGATGGCCTGCCCTGTAGGTGGGTCAGAAGAGGTCATCTCTGACCATCTCTTATTATGGGCACAGCCCTTAATTCAATTTCTTCTAGGCATTCAGAGAGGGGCAGAAGTTTCTCGTGAGTCTAAAGGCGGCCAGGTTGCCTTTCACTCAGAACAGTGGCACAGCACAGAGGCACCACGTGGGATGGCCCGTTCTGACCCACACACCCACATCAAAAAATATTTTTGTAACTGTGACTCATTCCAAGTCCTTCGTACCCAACTCAGCATCATGGCAGGAAGATAACGGCATGGACATCACTTTCTGCCCAGTCACAAGACTGGGCCGCAAATATGGCCAGTAGTCTTGCGAGGGCTGCTACTTGTCACAAAGAGACCCATCCCTATGTATGGGGGAATCAAAGTATGCCTCTGTCACCAACCACACAACGACTTGGTGTTCTAGCAAAATGCTTGCTGCTGGAATGGACCTAGAAATGATTTCTTTCCTGTGGTCCACAAGCATTTATAAAAGTACAGGCTCACAATAGTTGGACTTTTAGCTTTTATTTTATTTTATTTTTTTTGAGAGCGGTGTCACTGGCCCTCATATGTGGGACCGAACTGGGCCGCTGGCTTCCCAAGTCAGCACTTAACCACCGCACCACTCGGCCGACCCGGGACTTTGAGCTTTTTAATGGTGTTTTTGGAGCATACAGTCTATGCTAGCCATTAAGTTACATATTCAATCATGTTGACCACGAGCTGGAGAGACTGGCCTTGCACTGCAGGTTAGTGACATGGGGTACACTGAGGCACCTCAATCCCTACTGAAGGCCTGTGCCTGCAGTCACGCTCGAGATGTCACACTCTTCTGTGTGTGCAGCAGTAGGGTGGTCTGTGCTTGGGCCCGTGCCAGATTTAGGGAATAAGAATATACCACACCCAGTTAAACTTGAATTTCAGGTCAACAGCAAATACGTTTTAGCATAAGTATCCAGCTAACACTGATAATGGAGTTACAGGCAGAAGGTCTGGGGGCAGAAGTGGGGACCTGACAAGGTGTTCATCTGTCCTCGTCCTGGCCACGCTCTGGTCAGCCAGTCCTCTCCATATGACTGCCTCCCACACCAGGCCACTCTTGTGGCTGCTGCATTTGGGAACACTGCAGGTGGGGGACAAGAGATGTCACTAGAAGGAACCAGAAAAATCCCCCTACTGGACCTTAGCCTGAGGTCCATGGCTGTGGAGGTACAGAGCCCTCTGCAGGCCTAGGGGAGGGCTCTTGGGGGCAGCCTCGCGCTGGCCTTAAACAGTCATCTAGACAGATGAGTGTGCTGTGGCTGAAGGGCTCAGTTACTCAAGGGCCACACCAGGCCAGCCTGATGCCTGAGTGTGGCCTGGGCTCTCCATATGGGGAGATGAAGCGCAGCCTGGGTCCCAGCCAGCCCCCACTTCCTACGAGTTGGGAAGGTTTGTGACGTAATGACCACTCTGGCGGTTCACCTTGTGCCTTATGCACACTCTCTTCTTGCAGGCTTTCAAGCACCCGGGAGACCTGTGTCTCTTCCATCGGCGAACTTACCACTAGTTCTTCTTCCTTGCTGGGTGCCATACACGGGGGAGCCACGTTTTGACCAAATCACTATTTTTTTTTTCTTTAAATATATGTACCTTTCATAGAGGGCAAAAAGTAGAGTGAAGAAGCAAACAGTACTTTCTTTGGTTAGTCTAATTTACCTAAAACATTTGACCTTTGTAATTATAAAGGTAGTACCAATCTTTTGTGAAAAAGCCAAATACTTGTACAAGCATTCGAAATCCCAAACCTGTGAGTTAAGCCCTGATTACAGTTTGGGTGTAACCTTCAGTTTTCTATGAACAGAGCTGCTAACTGAACCAACTAGTGGCAACCTCTCCCCTCTCCCCGCAGGCGATATCATAAACTCAGGGAGCAGCCACATCCACCCTGTCACCACTGTAGATGCTCTAAAGATAACTCATCTCCATAACTGAATCTGCTAGAAGTTGGCAGAATGACTTAATTGCCAACAAAATATTTATATAGCAGTTCCTGGATCTCAGATTTGCTGTGATAGTCCAATGGGTCAGAGAGAGGCACTTGCCCAGAACAGGGGCAACAGCGGCGCCCAGGATTAAAGGGGAGATACAGCTAACTGGGGGTTGGAGGGGGGGTTCCCTGATCCCTCCTGACCCATGACTGGTCAACCCTCCCAGGTGGGTACTACCCCTCACTTTGTAACATCTGTGATCACTCATTCAGTTGCTTGTCCCCCGCTGGACCCCCGACAGCCCCATGAGACCTCGTACCCATACCATAGCCAGTTCAAAGAGGTGCTCAAAATACATGTGTTGAATGAATAAGTAAAGGCATGAATGAGAGGAGGGGTAGGGGGTAGATAGGGTGTCAAGGGGCAGAGGTGGTGGAAAATTGGAGAGAAAGAACTGTTCCTAATGACCTGGGAATGCCAATTTAGTTACAGGGTGGCGCTCCTGTGTGTTCTGGGTCCTGGCGGAAGCACGGGGGCGTGGGGGGGCGTGGGGATGGCTGGAAGGTTCCTAACGGGGGGGGGGGATCAGAGCTGGATCAGGGTGTGGGGAGGATGCAGGAGACACAGGGGGACTGGCCACATGAGCATTCTCACCATCGCTGCCATTTCACACAAGAAAGGTCAGCTTGACCCAAATATTTAGGAAGCACATAATCTCAGGAGTGGTCGGTCACTTAGCAGCTCTACCCTAGGCTGCTGCTCAAAGAACAGAGGCCGCGAGCCGCTTCAGGTCTAGTCTCCTTGTGTGAAAATGGGGATGGAACAGCTGTGCTCCCAGGAATGAAGGAGGCAGGCTATGTGTGGGTCACAGTAAGCGCTCAGTCAAGGTTAGCTCTCACCATTTGTATTGCTTTCTCATTTTTTTTTTTTTTTTGAGGGCAGTGTCACTGGCCCTCATATGTGGGACCTGAACCAGGGCCGCTGACTTCCCAAGCCAGCACTTAACCACCCCGCCACTCAGCCGGCCCTATTGCTTTCTCATTTTATCATGAGCCATGGTGACATCCTTGAGAACTGCTCATCTGCAGGCTTGGAACAGAGACCTCCCAGGTTGGTGAGGCTCACAATGCACATTTTTGGGGGTGTTGCAATCCACACAGTTGTCCGTGCGAACAGTGCTCAGTGAGAACAGAAAATGTGCGAAAAAGTGAAATGAACATCATTGCAAGGTTCTGGGTCCAAGGGCAACAATCGCTTAGAAATCTTAGCTGAAGCTGCCAGCTGTTCACTGTTCTGACTACTTCAGTTGCATGATGTCTCCCTCTCCATTTTTCCTTCCCAAAGTGGAGTACTTCAACATTATTTTGGGGGGAGTGATGGTAGGATGAGACCAGACCAAAAGTGTTACAGCTTTTCATTTTCATTAACCTGTTGCTGAGAAGTCATCTTCAAGGTGACAAGAAGGAATGCACTGGGCCTGTGTGACCACTACCATTGTGGAGACAGCGTTCAGTGTGCGAGGGGTATGAGAATGCACAACCAGAGACGCAATGGGAATGGCCCTTTCTACAAAGTACACACGGAGAAGTGGGCTGCTTCTGGAATTCATAGGACATCGCTCCTCCCACCTTCTCTCACAGCCATGTCCTTGTGTGGACTGGACAGCAGCTCAAGTGGGAAGCAACCCTGGGTAAATGGCTTCCTGCTCAGGTCCAAGAATCGCTTGCTGTCCAGGTGTTTCCCGGCAGCTGCATTTGCCAACTCCAGGGGCCACACCCATCCAGCCCTGGGGTGACATGATGGAGTGTCCCTGCATGTGCCCATGTGTCTCCAATCACCACTCAGCCCTTGACCAGGTTGCAACGTTAGCTTCTTCAAGACGAACTGTGTCTCCATCATCTTCCTCCCATGCCCAGCACAGGGGTGGCCTGCACCCTTTGGCTTTGTTTTTCTGAACAAGTTTGTCTGCAGCTGCCTTGAAGACTAGGGATAGCATCTTCTGAGCCCAGCATGATGCATGGAATGGAATGGACCCACAGTGGACACTGAAGGAATAAAGGGGTGTGATGCGGCCAGTATTCCGAAGGGTGGGCAGGGAAGAGAGGTGGTCGAGGCAGGGACGGCTGCTGTGGCTGGGAGTGGGACTGCCTCTGAGGCACCCTTGCCACCAACTACCACAGCTGCAGTGGGACCTTAATTTAGGGACCTTAATCTCTTACTCAAAATTGGTCCATTAGGGGCCGCTAGTAAAGAAGCGGTTTTCTGCATGAACAGTTTGTGTGCCCACCCTGAAATCCACAATTGTTTGTTCAGTGCTGGTGGGTGTATGCGATGGTAGGCGGGGTGGGGCGGTGCTGCTCAGAGCCCCATCCACTTGTACCGAGACATGACTTCTCTGACCATCTAGTGGGTGGAGGTGACTGGATGCACAGGTCCCCAGAGCACTACGCAGATGCTGGCTGATGTTGTATTGCCTGCATCTGACCTGGGCCCAGTGGCCACCTGAAGTAGGAATATCTGGACCTCATGGGAGTGAGTGCTGCGATCACCAGGGCGGTGTGTCTCAGACAACCACAGGGAGTGGCAGGTCTGGAGCAGGGTGACTGCCAACCACGAACGAGAGGGAGTGTACTTCCAGCCTGTGATGGCCAAAGTGCTCTGGGCTCCGAGGGGATCTCCTAAGGACTGGACCCACATCCTCCCTTAGCATGAGTGCCTTAGATTCTCCGGGAGCCACGGGTCACAGGTCAAGAAGGGCACAGGAAGCAGCGGCTATTGAGATCACGGGTCCCAGGCTAGCAGGTGGAGTGGCTATGCTAAGCACTCCCCCTCCCCCAGGCCCTGGGCAGCTGGGCAGAGCAGGGTTCAGGGCATGAGGAGCCCTGTTTAATCCCTGCCCTTGGGTGTCCTGTGCCCTCAGCCTGCACTACAGTCCTGGGAACTGTGTGGTGGGATAGGAGAGCGCCAGCCTGTAGACCCCTCTGAGGGAGGCTGCAGGATTGGCCAGTGTGCTTGAATTCCCAGGGGCTCTGATTCCACCGCGAAGCATATGTGGGCAGGGAGCAGATGGCAGTTTGGGGTACGTGCTGCCGGTGCCCTTGACCACCTGCCCGGGTTTGTTGTCCAGCAACCCCTGCATGGGGGGCATCTGGGCTCTACAGAAAGCCTCTGGAATCCTGCTTGTGCCCATGCCCCACCCTCCAGGAGAAAGGCCGAACGTGGACTGGTACTCTATCACCTCGTATAAGGACCACTCTCCCATCCCGGCTGGCTGAGGCCAAACCCAGAACAAACAAAACTTTCTACTTTATGCAAAAGCCAAGAACTCTCTCTCCATTGATAAAGAGCAGCACCAATGCTGAATGAGAGAAAACTTAAGAAAGACCTTTAACCTGCAGACACTTGACTTGGTTGCTCCCAAGTCATAAAAGGCAAACATTAACTTCGCTGGACTGAATGCATTCAGCCACTCAGAGAGGGGCAGCTTGGCAGGGGCCTTGCTGGGTAGGAAGGGACTGAGTGGTGGGCAGCGTGTGCCTGGAGGTCACATTAGCTGTTGGCAGTGGGGGAGCCAGTGAGGACCCACCGAGAGGCCTGCACAGTAAACTCGGATAAAACACGGAGCTGGCATCAGACTGTCCACATGGGCCCAAGCAGGCACAGGGCCGCCTGCTAAAACACAGGACGCCCAGTTACACTTGTATTCAGATAACAAGGACTGACTGTGCAGGAGGACATCCTTAGTCAAATCGAACTAAGTATCATTTCACAGCACCACTGGAGCTGAGCCCCAGGCAGTTAGTTCTTTGTTGCCCGCTTGCCACAGGCTGGGTAAAGAGTGTGTCTGGGGCACACAGGGACCCCAGCACATCCATCCCACCTTTGTGAGCCCTCACCTGGAGGTGTGGAGGGTTTGGACCTCTGAGCAGAGGTGATGATTTTCAGGTGCCCTCCCACTTCCCGGGCCCTGCACACTGGGCCTTGTGCACACATTCAGCAGTGGGAGCCCCAAGGCCCCCCAAGAGCTTTACACAGCCCCTTATCATCCCCTTCAGCCTGAACCCATTTTTTGCCTTGGGCATTTGACTTTTTCATGGTAGAAGTGCTTTGCAAAACTCCTCAGGATGGCTATAGCCTCAGGTCTTTTGTGTAGGGGCACCAATGTAACCAGAAAAGAGCTCCAGAACCTGGTTCTGATGCCCCACCACCCTCCTCCACACTCCAGCAAGCTCTCAGACCAGCAGAATGTTGGCATGTCCAGGGAGGGCTTCACCCAGAGCTGGCATCCCTTGACCAAGGGATGCAGCTGAGCTTCGGGGCTGTAGGAAATCTTTTCTAGCGATTCTAAAGGTCACCAGGGCCAGATCCTCAACTCGAGGGAATGGAGCTGGTGGCCCAAATCACTTTGGGTGGGGCACTCCCGAGGGTCCAGCCCAAGAATCCCCACTCAGAAGGCCCAGGTTGGAATGCATGTGACTTGGGAGTATGGTGAGTACCAGAACGCTGGAGTCAGAGGACAAGGTGCAGCTCCCGCTTAGCTCTGCAGAGGACCTTGTACAAGTCACCTGTCCATCTGAGACTCAGTCTTCTCATTATATAGTCACACAGGTGACACTGACTTGTCTCAGAGGTAAAAGCAGAAGACTGCACATTGAACATTGGGCATGGTGCTGGCAGCTACTGCTTTTATAACATGAGACACCCAATCTGTCTTGTTTCAAAGGCGCAACTAGTTATGTCTGGGTGACCAGTGCTGAGCACATGGGACCCACCACACTGCCAATTCACTCAGCCTCCTGCAATGAGGCAGGAGCATACACCTACTGCACCCAGGGTTTGCCTTCTCCTTCCCCTTTGGCAGCACACCAAGTGTCACAGAAAGACGCTGAGGCGACACTTTCTGGCCAGGGTCCTGCAGCAGCCTCCTCACTGGGGGTCAAGGGCTGCTTCTCTCTGAGGGGAAGCCATGGCTTCCCCAAGACCAGGAAATTTTAAAATTTCCTTTTAAAATGTGACTATTCCTGCAAGACCAAACACCTCAGCAAGAATAGTTTGTCTTTCCTAAGTGACAGAGAGCAAAGAATTCCCTCCAAAAACAGATGTACTTTCTCTTATCCCCCCACAAAAACATTGGACATCATATATAAAACAAACATAAAAAAATAATAAAACCTGAAAAGTAGAGAGAAGGCAGGCTGACTAGGGACTTCGGGAACCAAGAACACCATAGTGATAAATTTCCTGGGTTTTCTTTTTGCCTCATTGTTCTAATTTGGAAAGGCTAATAGGCGGAGGCCAAAAAAAAAAAAAGCCCCAACAAAGGTCTGTTCTTTCTCTCTAGCCAAAGGACGAAGAACGAGGCAGCTCAACAAGACTGGAGACTTTTGGACAATGAACTGCTCTCCTCCAGGTAAACAGCCCAGAAAAAACTGTGGCTCTATCCCTACTGAGACCAGCAAAGGTCAAGTGGGGAGCCTGGACCTCATCCTTACCAGGCTGTTAAAAGGTGACAACAGTTCCTCTGGGTGGTATCAGAGAGGGCCAAGTAGGGAGCTGGGACTTTCATTCCCCACTAGATGGTGTTGGTAAAGCCCACAGGGGAAGCTGGACTTCTACTCCCACCCAGCATTAACAAGGCGACCATCCTTGTCCTCACCAGGTAGTTATCAGAGGAGGTCCAGTAGAGGGTCTGGGCATTCGCTGCCCAGTGAGGGCATCCCTCCTTCTTCTGCTGGAGAATAGTCAGAAAGTAACAAGGCTCCCCTCCCTCTCCCAGCCAGGGAGGCTCCCACACTCAGATGTCAGTAGAGGGTGAGTGGGGACCTGGAGTTCTACCTCCACCAGGCAGTAAAAGCAACATACCCTCCGCCCCTCAGAACAGTTCAGAGGAAACCAAGTAAAACAAAAGGTTTATATAAGAGCCAGAGTCTCATAATATAATACCCAAAATGTCTAGATTTAAACAAAAAATGCTGTCTCAAAAATGAATGAAATACCAACATGGAGATGACAGAGAATTATCCAAACAAGTTTTTAAGGGAATTATAAAAATATTCCAATGAGCAATTATGAACATGGAACACATGAAGAAACAAAAAGTCTCAGCAAAGGAATAGAATATATTAAAAAAAGAGCCAAATGAAAATTTCAGAACAGAAAAATACAATAGCCAAAGTAAAAAACTCAGTGGATGGGTTCAACAGCAGAATGGAAGGGCAGAGGAAAGAATCAGTGAACTGGAAGATAGAACAATAGGAAATTATCCAACCTGACCAACAGAGAGAAAAGAGCAAAAACAACAACAACAAAAAAGACATAAAACAACACCACCAAAACAACACAAAAAAAACCACCCCAGAGTTTCTGGGATCTGTAGGACTATTAATACTAAAGATCTGACATTTGTATCATCAATCCTGGAAGGAGAGGAGAAAGAGGGCAAAGCTAAAAAGTAGTTAAAGAAATGATGGCTGAGAAGTTCCCAAATCTGGCAAAAGATATAAACCAGAATGAAACATCTGAGTGAACCAAAAAAAAGATACACCTCTACAATACCCATGCCAAGAAACATCATAGTCAAACTTCTAAATACTAAAGACAAAGATAACATTTTGAAAGCACAGAGAGAGAAAGAAAGCTATGAGAATTTGTTACCAGCAGACCTAAGAGAATAAATAAAGGAAATTCTCTGACCAGGAAGGAAACAATAAAAGAAGGAAATTTGAATCACCGGGGGGAGGAAAAAATACAAAAAGCAAAAATATTGGTCAATACAGCAGACTTTCACCTTCCTCTTGAGTTTTCAAAATTATGTCTAGTGGTTGAAGAAAAACTGTAACACTGTCTGATGTGGTACTATGTATGAAGAGGAAATATTTAAAATAATAATGCTTTAAATGGGGGAGGTAAAGGGACTTAAAAGGAGGTGAGGATTCCATAGCTCATTTGAACTGATAAAACAAACACCTAATATACCATTAATTACATTAAATGTAAATGATCTAAATATATCTATTAAAAGACAGAGATTGGCAGAGTAAAAAAAACCTGACTCAACTATCTTCTGTTTATAAGAAATTCACTCCAAATATAATTATGTAGGCAAGTTGAACACAAAAGCATAGAAAAAGATATATCATGTAACCATTAATGGAAAGAAGTCAGGGTGGTTACATTGAGATCAGATAAAGTCAATTTCAAAGCAAGAAAATTACCAGACACAGAAAGGCGCACTATATAATGATAAAAGAGTCAACCTACCAAGAAGAAAGAGCAGTCTTAAATGAGGACAGTCAGCCCTTTGTATTCGCAGGTTCTGTATCCATGAATTCAACCAACAGCAGATGGAAAATATCCAGGAGAAAACGTTACATTGTTGCTGACATGGGTCAGGTCTATGATGGCACATGTACAGACTTTTTTTTTTGTCATATTCCCTAAACAACACAGTGTAACAAGTGTTTGCATAGCATTTACATTGTGTTAGGTATTACAAGCAGCAAGAGATGATCTGAAGTAGGTGGGAGGATGTGCTGTGCATAGGTTATACGCAAAACTACACCATTCTATATAAGGGACTTGAGCATCCATTGATTTTAGTGTTCTGGGTGGGGTGGATCCTGGAACCAATCCCCCACGGATACTGAGAGAATACTGTATGCACCATGGCAAAGACATAAAAAATATGGGAAGCAAAAATGGATAGAACTGAAAGGAGAAATAAACCAATCAACCATTAGAGTAGGAGACTCAGCCCCTTCTCAGGACCTTACTCTGTGTATCTCTCTTCCATTCGGCAGTTCCTGAGTTGCATGATTTATAATAAAACTATAATCATAAGTGCTTTCCTGAGCTCTGTGAGTTATCAAGCCTGAGGGGAGAGGAGGGCGTGGGGACCCCTGGATTTGCAGTCACTCCATTTGAGCTGGTGTCTGAAGTGGGGGGTGGCCTTATGGGACAGAGCCCTTGACCTGGGGGTCTTCACTGACTGCAGGTGGTTAGTGTCAGAACTGAATGTAGGACACCAGTTGCTGTCAGAGAATTGGAGAATTAGCTGTTGTTGAAAAGATATATCTGGTGTCTGAAAAAAACACACCACACACACAATTCTTAACAACCCCAGGAAGACGTTTTGTAGACACAGACAATGTATTTCTAAAATCTGTGCAGAAAGGCAAAGGAACTAGAGTAGCTAAAACAATTCTGAAAAAGAAGAATAAAATGGGGGGAATCAGCCTACCCAATTCCAAAACTAGTTATGTAGCCACCAAGTTGTACAGTGTTGGCAGAGGGACAGACACTTCGATCAATGGAATGGAAGAAAGAACCAGAAATAAACCCACAAAATTCACTCAACAGCTTTTTGTCAATGGTGAAAGCAGTTCAACGGAGGACAGACAGCCTTTTCAGCAAACAGTGCTAGAGTCGGTACTGGAGTATGGGCACATGTCCACAGGCGAAACAGTGAACTTTGATCTAGTCTTACACATATTCAAAATGAACTCACAATGGGTCACAGATTTCAATGCAAAACATAAAACTTTTAGAAAAAAAACCAGGAGAAAATCCTCACGATCTAGATCTAGGCAAGAGTTCTTCCACATGACACCAAAAGTACGACTCATAAAAGGAAAATTTGATAAACTGGATTTCATCAAAATTAAAAATGTTTGCTCTGCAGAAGACCCTGCTGAGAGGATGAAAAAACAACTGCAGACTGGGAGGCTCGATCTACAAAGCATGCATCTGACAAAGGACAAGCATCTAGCTAGAATATCAAAGAACTCTCAAAACTGAGGCGAGATTTTCTGCAACATGCAGCCAAATGGAATCCCTAAGTGACATGGTGTAACACAGCGCTGTGGAGTGTCGCTGTTAAAATTATGTGTGGTCACATAATAAAGAGAAGCTAGGGAATTAAAACACTTAGAGTGAGGGAGCGGTTTTCTCTGGGGGAGGGGAGAGATGGGATGACACTGGCGAGGGGAGGAGGGAGGCCCTCAAGTGTGCTGCTAATGTCCACTTTCTTATGTGGGGTGGTGAGTACAGAGGTGAGTTTTAGTATCCTTTATATCCTTTTGTGGGTCCTAAATATGTTATAACAAGATTTGAACATAAAGAAAAGCAGTAGGTGAGAAAAAAAACAAAAACATAATGGTAAAGTGAGGCCTTTTTGTTTCCTGACTGGCCCACTGGGTGACAGTGGCAGGATCCCTCTTTGATGGGCTCACAAGAGAAACCTGAACCTTCCTTCCACCTGCTAATCCTAAAATCATAAGGGAGCTTGGCTGGAGCAACCATTCAGCCTGAAGTTCTCACCCTGGTCTAGGACTTGCCACCTTCCCTGGATAAACATGACTATCATATTCCTGCCCTCAGTGGCAGGTTCTAAGAGGGAGGGGGTATGAGGCTCCCCACCCCTCCTCAAGAATCAGACTCTCTGGGGGCTGGCCGAGTGGCGCATTGGTTAAGAGTTGACTTGGGACACCAGCTCTGAGCAGCAGGGCCCCAGTTCGGATCCCACATGAGGGCCAGTGACACTGCCCTCTACAGCTAAGATGGTGAACAACAGCTCCACCTGGAGCTGGGCTGCGGTGAGTCACCAGTGATGGTGTAGGCTGCAGGCCCTGCTGCAGTGGGCTGCCATAGGCTACAGTGAGCGGCCATCCAATGGCTAGCTAGCAACTGCCTCACCAGGAAGAGCGCAATGATAATACCAATATGGGCCAGTGAAGCAATGTCCTCTGCAACTAGACTGAAGAACAAAAGGAGCAACTTGTCTGTTCCCCTTCTCCGATTCCCCAATGCTGTTCCTCTCCCCCAATTCCCCAATAAAATCTTAAAAAAAAAAAAATAGACGCACTGGATCTGTGGGGGTAGTAAGAGCTGGGTACCTGAAAGGTCCTGGGTGGGGCCTGGGCTTCCGGAAAAAAAAGCTTCACAGAAAAACTTCCTACTTCATGTTCTCCTTGTCCTCCCAGCTAAAACACAGGAGACTTACATTCTACAATTTATATTATAAATTATACTTTTAAATTTCCAAAAATAAAATTACATCCTAATAGTAAATAGATTTTTTTTTTTTTTTTTGAGGGCAGTGTCACTGGCCCTAATATGTGGGACCCGAACCGGGGCCGCTGGCGTCCCAAGCCAGCGCTTAACCACCCGCCACTCGGCCAGCCCAGATTTTTTTTTTTTTAATGATACCATTTCCCCTGGGCCCTGGGGATTCTGCAAGGCACCTTGGGGAGACATGACTTTGCAGCCCAGCCAGACTGACTTTGAGCATCTCCCGCCTCTTGGAAGCCAACATTCATACTCTCTGTGGATTTGAGGTCATAATTTGGGCAGATCCAGTATTCTCAGAAATACACCTGTGCGTTCGTTTCCAGACTATTCTACTACCCCAGATAGAGCTGCAGGGGCTGCTTCTTGGGTGCCCCGAGGGGCAGCTGACTATGGTAAAGAACCCACAGGCATGCCTCATTTTTTAGGAAACACCCTGCACTTCTAGGCTGATGCCTGAGAACAATGACAACCAGTCAGGCTCCTATGGAGGGGGTCACATTCATGCTGGCCCCGTGTCTGGAGCCTACACTGTGAGCAGCCCACTTCTCCCTTTTAGGTAGGTGGAATCTGTTTCCAGAATCACCTATTGCCCTGCCACTGGACCAGTGGGGACTTGAAGCTTCAGAAAGATAACACACCACACCTCTGTGCCCCGGCATGTTACCATCCAAACTGGGATGCCAACATACACCTACACTGCTGGGCTCCCAAAGTGGCTATTTTGTTTTTTAACTAATGCTTCAGATTTAATGCTGAACCTAATGAGCTGCTTTTTTTCTTTGCTCCCAAACTTTCAGAGAACATTGTTTTCATCCACAGGTCTGCAAATCACGTGCCAGAGCTGTAAAAAGGCTGACAGGCTGCTTCTACTTCCTGTGTTGGGGCAGCGGCCAGGGGCAAGTGGAAACCCGCCCTTGGGAGCCATGAATATGGATCAGCTTGCTGTGCATTCAGTGGGCGGTCAGCTCCAGGACACAAAGCCACGTTCAACAAGTCTGAGTCCCTGTTCTGATATTCTCCACTGAAACAGCCCGTTCTGACTTGTGAAAACGATCATTTTCCAGAACCATAATGAGGCCAGTCTGTTAGCAGCTTTAATAAGCCCGAAGCCTTAAGATAGCAAAACAGTCCTTTCTCCCCAATAAACAAGGCTTTCCTTCATGTGTCTTAGCAGAGGCAAGACTAGAGCTAAGGCAAACCCTATGATGTTAACCATTCCTGAATGCTGAGGGAACTGGATACCTCTCCCTCCTAAAGAAAAGTAAATTATGTACACAAAAAAGGGATCTGTCCCGTTTGCCTGGCTGTCAGGCATCAACCTGAGACCTCGGTCCTGAGGAGCTCGGGGAGGCACTACCCAGTGACCACATCTTGCTTGGGCCTTAGCTGGCTCTGCAGATGCTAGGCAGCACCTTTGAAGGGATCGACTGAGAAATATCCAGAAGGCACCACTAATAACTGAGCCCAAGGAGAGACACACAAGCATAAAAATCCTTTTACATTCAGATAGGAAATAGGTTTTCTCCAAGCTTAAGAGTCTCAAACATTCTTAGCTTTCGGCATAGAACTTCTCTTATATGATTTGGCTCAAACACGATGTCAGCATCTGTTTCTCCCTCCCTCTCTTCCCTCTACCCCTGCTTCTTCCCCCATCCCCTGCCACCCCAGGACTCATGGAAAATCCGTTTTACCATTAAGTAAAGATAAAAGCACTAACAGTGGACACAGGGCAAAGGTTGAAATAAAATGCCTTAGAACTGAGTGTAGGGTTGGCTGAGTGGCGCCGCAGTTAAGCCCTGGCTTGGGAAGACAGCGGCCCCGGTTCGGGTCCCACTTATGAGGGCCAGTGACACTGCCCTCAAAAAAACAACAACAAAAAACAAAAAAGAACTGAGTGTAGGTTTCTCAATGAAATATTGAAGACACAGTCACCCTTTCTTCCTTATTGCTTTAAAACTTGGGATCCTGCTGCCTGACAGAGGCCCAAAGAGTGGGGATGACACAGCTCCCAAGAAGAAGGGCTGCCCAGCTCACAAAAACGGGGGAACATCTAGGTCCTCCAGCAGTCGAGGTCAAGCCATGGTTCAGACAAAGCAAACTGAGGAGGGAGAAGGCAGGTTGGTGGGTCCTCTCAGCACACCTGCCTCCTGCCACTGATCACGGTGACATGCCCAGCCTACATTTTAGCTGGAAGCAGCGGGGCTGAAACGAGGAAGGGGTAAAGAAAGGGAACAGTTTTCCTCCCCATGAGAGGTCAGTAAATGCCCCCAGGGTCGGAGGCAGGATCAGTGCTTCTGCCTAGCACCTGGGGGCCTCCTGCCACCCATAGGAGGTATCCAGTCAGAAGGGCACCTGGGGTCCCTGCCAGTCCAGCAGCTGCAGACCACCTGTACATGGGGCAGGTACCTGGAGCGTAATCTAAGAAACAATGCTACATTTTCCAGCGGCTGCAGACAGACTTTACTTGGAAAACCTGGTTTTAGCTGGTACAAAAGAAAGGAATTATGTGATGTTTACACTCAACAAATCAAAACCAAAACCAAAACCACATCCACGCTGGTGCAGTTATATGGGAGAGTTAAGATGGAATTGCCCTTCATTTTTATTCCTTCCTGAGAGGCACGTGACAGGAAACAATTCCTGTGCCAGCCAAATCTGAGTCCAGCAGGTAGAGGTAAGGGGGACCATTAGGGCAGTGGCGGGAGGGCAGACCTGCCCCATGCTGACAAGCTGGGTTCTGCCAGGGAAGCACCAGGAAACAAAACCCTAAAAAACACAGCCAAGACTGAGTGATCAGGCCGGACACCCCACAACTCTGCCCCAGAAAGTACAGGGGAGGGTGGTCCACAGCTCTGCCCTCATAATTCAAGGTGCAATCTAGGACACATTTCAATGAGAAAAGCAGAGCCTTCCCCCCAACCCCTGACCTCCCCCAACATGATTTGTCTAGGAAAAAGAATTACACCAAAATTTGAGCTCAGAAGAGTGGTGGGAACCACTGGGAACAATGACTAATATTTTTGGAGCACTTACTCATTAGCTCATTTCATCTTCTCCACTGTTCTATAACTGAGAGTTCCAATGACCAGAGGAAACTGAGGTTGGCCAGGCAGGACAGGAGCAGGCTTGCTGGCTACTCAGACCCAGAGCCAAGCCCCTGTTAAGCACTTCATTCCAGGTGAGCCACTTTTCCCAGTATTTTTTTTTTTTTGAGGGCAGTGTCACTGGCCCTTATATGTGGGACCCGAACCGGGCCGCTGGCTTCCCAAGCCAGCGCTTAACCACCGCACCACTCAGCCGGCCCACCCAGTTTTTATTATAATTAACCTGCTGCTGAGATGCATGTCAACCAAAGCATGTGCTCTGGGTTATGACTAAACTAGTGACAATGACCCAAAGTCAAGGCAGTCAGGGTCACTACCTGAGTGCTGGGTAACATGGGCGACCTGCCTGCCCCCGACAAGGAGCTGCTAACTCTGTGTTTTTAACATGTAAAAACAGCTTTTGATTTCTTTTTTCTACTTGGAATAGTTAAGAGAATATAAACTAGGTTAACATGGCTCTTTTGGGTTAATGTAGTCCAAAAATCCATCTTCTCTCAAGGTCCTGACTTTTCTAGTAATTAAATCATTTTGACATCACAGCAAAATGAAAGATGGTTTTCTATCAACCAAGTCCCAGGTACAAGGGCCCAGAGCTGCAGCAGCTCTGCTTCTGGAACAGAAAGTAGGGGAGGGTCCCGTTAGGCCACGGAGGCTTGGCCTTGGCCATGTCCACAGACCCCCACTGAGGACCTGAGTGGACTCAGCACTGTGCCATCCACTATCAGGTGGTCAGAAAGGTCGTCAGGAAGTTAAATTTGATAGAGCGAGTCTGTGTGTGACTCTGGCTGCCGAGGCAGTGAGGCAAGGCCATTTGAGAGCATGAGTTGAAACCCAAACACGAAAGCAGACCCTGAGAGAGATCCAGCCAGAGGCATACCGCCTGCAGACTCGGAAGGAGACGCTGGCTGGAGCTGCGTGGACAGGGTTGGTAACTGGATATAAGTGGACAGGAGTGGGGGTCCTGTGAGACCCTGCCAACCCTGGGGAGGAACAGGACCCACTGGAGGGCTCTCACTAGGGGACAACACAGTCTCTTGGGATTTGATTCATCCTCAAATCTCATTCTGGCTACTAGGTGGGAGTGGCCACTATCACATGTGTTCATTGGCAGGTGAGGGGGTACCCATTAAAATCCAAGGTCCCAGCTTAGAGTGTCCACTTGGCCCCAATTCACAGGCATCGAAAGATTCACCCTGTTCAGAACCAACTCTGACTGGTAACTCACCAGCCCTGCTCCTAGGATTAGCTGGAAATTATTTCTAAAGATTGAAAAACATCATTAGGGGCCGGCTGAGTGGCACGTTGGTTAAGAGCTGGCTTGGGACGCTGGCTCTGAGCAGCAGGGCCCTGGTTCGGATCCCACATATGAAGGCCAGTGACACTGAGCTAAGATGGTGACCAACAGCTCCATCTGGAGCTGGGCTGCTGTGAGTCACCAGCGATGGTGTGGGCTGCAGTGGGCTGCCATAAGCTACAGTGAGTGGCTGGCAGCTAGCGTAAGCGGGCGGCAGCCAGTGTGAGCTGCCAAGAGTCGCTGTGAGCGGCTGTCCAGAGGCCAGAGACCGATCTGCCTCACCAGAGAAGAGCGCAATGATGATACCAACATGGGTCAGTAAAGCAATTTCCTCCACAACTAGACTGAACAAGGACAGCAACTTGTCTGTTTCCCTTCCCCAGTTCCCCAATGCTGTTCCCTTGCCCCAATTCCCCAATAAAATCTTAAAAAAAAAAAAAAAAAAGAAAAAGAAAAACATCATTAGTGTTCATATGAGAAAGAATCGTGTTCCATTCAGCACATTAAGAAAGTGGGTCAGAGGGCAGCAGAGTGACTCAGTTGGTTAAGAGCTCACTCAAGAGTGCGAGCTGAGCTCTGAGCAACGGTTCAATGCCAGCCCGAGCTGAGTTGCCGTTGAGCTGCCAACAGGTGGCAGGATGGCTCAGCTTAAAAAAAAAAAAAAAAAGTGGGTCAGAACAACTTTTTAAGAATTATTTATTTTTGACATACAAGTATGCCCTGCTTACCTCCAACAAGCATTGGAGGCCATTGTTACAAAACCCACGAGCGGGCTGGCCAAGTGGCGCGGTGGTTAAGCGCTGGCTTCGAAAGCCAGCGGCCCCAGTTCGGGTCCCACATATGAGGTCCAGTGACACTGCCCTCAAAGAAAAAAAAAAAAAAAAGAGGCTACTTGGGCTGGCCGAGTGGCGTGGCGGTTAAGAGCTGGCTTGGAACGCCAGCGGCTCAGTTCAGATCCCACATATGAGGGCCAACAACAACAACAAAAAACACCAAAAAACAAAACCCACGAGCAACAGCTCTCCCTGGGAAACGGTTTACAGTGTAATGTAATGTCTACTACAGCATCAGTTTGGGTGGCATGTGCTCAATCGAAGCGTTTTAAAAGCCCAGTTTGTTCTGAGGGTTGAGTATAGCTGCATCACAACCTGGTTTTGGGCTAGGTCCTCACCATGCCTGCCTTTACCCACTTTTATGTTTCTCCTCTAGCCTCTCCCACCCCAAGACCCATCTCACTAGCACCGCCACCAGAGACTGATGGGAAGGGCTGAAATGCCTCTGGGTCAGCAGTTTCAGTTCTGCCTTGTGTGGCTTTGTGGGATGGTGTTTGAGTGTAGGGAGGTGGGAAGACTCCTGGGTTAAAGTGATGCATAAATCTTAATTCTTGATCCATTTGTCTGTTGAGAGTCTATACATGTTCCACCCTGTGTCTCTCCCACTCTCTCCTGTCCAGTAAGCAATATACAATATGCAAATCTTAAAACTAGATGAAGAGTCTAATCTCCATTTCTGATCTCTTCCCAGAGCACTCTTACTTCTGCTCTAATTCTGCCACTCAGAATCCCACTCTTGAAGCTTTTCACAAGGTAAGCTGCAACACCATCAGACATCTCCAGGTAAACTCAAGGTAAAAAGTGAAAGGCAGAGGAAGAAAAATTGGAGAAATTCTTCACTCTTCCTGCTGGCTGCATTTACGGACTGTTCATGATTATCTGACTAAAGCTGACTGTCAGTTACAAAAGTTTTTTATTACAGCTTTAAAAAATTTGGAAAAAGAAAAACATTCTATTTTTAATATCTTACACAAAACTACTGTTTCCATTATTTTCCCATCATTTTTACCACACTTACTACCTCCAAGACTATTATGGCCATCCCTCACTAGTAGAAAAATATAACAGATCTGCGGATTATGAAAAATGGGTCTGGCAGAAATGCTGAGGAATATTTGAGGGTTTGGAGAAGGGGTGGAGAACAGAATTGTTTTAGTTCTTTGGTTTTAGCTTTAGATGTTTGTTTCAAATTGCTATGTTGCTCAAAATTATAAATTGCTTATGTAATTTAATGTGCAAAAAGAGGGGGCTTAAGAACTTTTCATTTGAGCAACTGTTTCAAAGGAAAACCTCAAAAGAAAAAGTTATAAGAAAATTGCTTAACTTTAACTTTCCAGGTATTCTTTAAAAACATCTTTGATTTTTTTCTGATTTGTTGCTCTAATAGGCAAATGCTACTCACCATATTTATGGTCATAAGAGACCCAAAAAAACAGCGCTCTGGATGGAAACAGTTTAGCTAAGGAAAAATGCCTGGTATGTGTTTATTTAGCATACCTCCCCTCCTCCAGCCCCCCCCCCCCCAAACACACACACCATTCCTTTGTCTTTTTGGTAAGGCCTGGTTTAGTTTCTTCCAGCTTCTTGGAGAAGTGCAGGAGCGCCCAGACTTCTAAGTCGCTCACCCCTCACCTGAGAACCGGCCGTGGGTGCAGGACGGGCCATTGTCTTACACTGGGATGCCAGTCACCACACCTGGCCGAACTGGGATATACCTAGACGCTGTCCAGGCACCGGAGGTCCTGGCCAGCAATAACAGGGGTACAAAATGTTCCCCCTCTCTCCAGGCCCCGCACCGCTACAGGGAATCCGAAAAAGGGGCGCTAGTACTGCCCATTCGGACCCAGTAGGAGCAGCCGGACCGCAGCCCCTCGCGGGCTCAGGCCTTGGTCCATCGCGGGTCCGGACCACAACCCCAAGTCCGCAGCCTGCGCGACAGCTGGCGCGGGTCCCTCTGGTCGTGAGACTGCGGTCTTTAAGCTCCCGCTGGAGCAGGTCAGCAGGGCAATGATCCGGGAGACTTTTCCGACACTCCCACCCAGACCTGAGACCACAGCCCTCTCCGCCGAAAACTTAGGGACTCGCGGTGCGCCCGCCGAGCTTCACTCCTCCCTGCGGAAACCCGGGCCCTCGGTGCCCGCCGCCCTCTTCACCGGGAGTGCGCCCACCACCAGTTCTGGCGCCCCGGTCCTGGGCTGCGGCACAGCCTGCCCTCCACTCCCAGCACCGCCGGGGACGGGGGTGTCAGTAAACCTGCCCAGCAGCGGGGTGCCCCGGCCCCGTCGGCGCCCCCTCACCTGGCGCCGCGCACTCCCCCAGCCCGATCGCCCCCATCTCGCTCACTGGCTCCGTCGCCCGACCGCCCTTCCCCCGGCCGCGGCCGTGCTGGCGCCCCCTCCCCGGCTCCGGGCCCCAGCGCTCTCACCCCCTCTCTGGAGCGCAGGGACGAGGAGCCACGGCAGCAGCGGCAGCAGCAGTGGGGCCCGCCCCATTCCGGGGCCGCGGGTCTGGAAGTTCTTCCCGTCGGACGGGCAGCTGGGCAGCAAGGGCAGCGGAGGAGCCCAGTCCGGCGGGCGCCGGAGTGCAGCGGGGAGGCGCCCAGCTCTGAAGGGGCGGGCCAGGGGGCGGGCAGCGGGGGAAGGAAGGGGACCCTGCGGGCCAGGAGAGTAGAGGAAGGGAGGGGGGACGAGGGGGAGGGTGAGGAGCTCGCACCGGAGGCGCGGCCAAGGCGGGGCTTGAAAGGGGCCCGGCCTCCCGGCGTCCGGCGCAGCGCCGGGGGCACCAGCCGAAGGTGGAGGGCCCCCCCGGCGTGCAGGAGCGAGCGCCCAGTGTGCCCCAGTGGACGCTCGTGGAGGGAAGAACATCAAGAAAAACGCGGAGCAGGAGTGCAGGGAGGCGATCAGCCTACGGGGGCCAGGGGGGCAGCAAAGTTAATCATAAAAAAACCTCTAAGCCACGTTCACATAATCGCAACGATAACTGACATTCCTAAGCGTACTTTCTTAAAGGAAACATTTTCATGAGATCTTTTCTGACTGCATAAGCTAGATCATGTCATTCTTTGGCTCAAACCTGTTGGAATCCTACAATGGCCCCTGCCTTCTGGCTGCATGAGAGCCCACACGGTCCTGTATGGCCTGGTCCAGGTCCCCTCTGACCCCCGCTTCCTCACTCTTCCGTTTGTATTGGTTTCTTGCCACCCCATCCCTGACCCTTCAGCTGCCTGGCTTCTTCAGGTAGATTTGACTGTAAGGAGACACCCAAGCAAAGTGGATTTAGACAGGTTAGTGCTTACACCCCAGCAAAGCAGAATCAACTCCTTTGTCCCTGCCCCACAGGACTACAACAGGCCAGGCCAGCAGTGGATGGGCTGCTGCTGAGCGACCAGCTTGAAACTAAGACTTGCACTGAGCCTGCAGCTGCGTCCTTGGGGTTGAGGGGGAGGCATGGAGGGAAGGAGATGGACAGGCCTGTGCTCCACTGAAACAATGGACGAGGAAGAAAAATAGCCTTGCAGCATCTCCCACAGGATTGGGGATATGACGCTACCCCCCAAAAGCTGCTCCCCAGGCTTGCCTGCTTTGCTCCAGGAGGAATCACAGGCAGTGTGCCCAGACATGAGGAAGACTACAGTCAAGCATGGCCTAAGTGCCTATGTGGAGGGGTGCAGAGTCCTCAGGGCACCCCAACAGAGCCTTCCTACAGGCTCCTAGCCCTTGCTCACACACAACAGGCACACTCCCACCTCAGGGCTTCGTGCTGACTGTTCCCTCTGCCTGGAATGCTGTTCCCCCAGACTCATAGCCTCTCAGTTAATTCTTTTCCTTCAAGGCTTTGCTCAAATTTCACTTTCTTGATGAGATTACTGCCTTGTATAAAACTGGGCTGGTTATCTATTGCCGCAGGACATACCACCCAAGACATGGGGGTTGGGGAGCAAAACACCATTGTATGCGATTGATGGAGCCTATGGGTCGGAGATTTGGACAGGGCTCACAGGATGATGGTTTGTCTTTGTTCTTCCATCTCTGCTGCCATCCCGGGCCCAAACGGCCAGGGACTAGAATCATCTAAAACAGGGGTGAGCGAAGTATAGCCTGTGGGCCTAACGCCTGTCTGTGCAAATAAGTGTGGTTGGAACCTAGCCATTCACATGTGCATTATCAATGCTGCTTTTGTGCGATGACGGCAGAGTTGAGCAGTTGTGACAGAGCTCATATGATCCACAGAGCCCTTTACAGAAAAAGATGACCAACCCCTGACTTAGAGGCTCCTCCTTGCAGGTCATTGGCTCTTGTTCTGGGATGACATGAAGTCTAGAGTGGCTTCTCCACCATGGCCTTGATTCAGCCAGAAGTCTGCATGGCGGCTCAGGGCTCCAGAGCAAGTGTCCATTCTAGTGAACAAGGTAGAAGCTGTATGACCTTTTATGACCCAGCCTCAGGTCACCTAGCTCCACTTCACCATCCCCTCTTGGTGGAAGCAGTCACCACCCACCCTCACAGGAGGGAGCCATAGCACCCCACTCTTGACAATGGATATTTCAAAGAATTTGCAGCAAGGTTTTAAAACTTCCACAAACAACAAAACTAAAAAGTGACATATCTGCTCCACTGTATCAATTTCATACTTGACACCCATCTAAATGACATTGTAATTTAATGTCCTAACTATTCGAAAGATCAAAATATGAGAAGGGAAATGTGAGGAAAAGAAAAAGAAAAAGAAAAACCACACTCCACATCACACAACTATTTCTATGCTCATAGGACCTCTGCCCCAAAAGGCTACATTCCAAGTTCAGCAGGCAACACGAGTCAAGAACCCCACTCGGAGACCCATCACGCTGCCGGTGTCTGCTAAGACTCCATGTGACACTGTCCACACCTAAGAAAAAGAGGGACTGGCCAAGGCCTGCAGCAGCGGTCATTCAGGGGCTCAGGAAGATAATGCCCACTGATTCCAGTGCAAAAGGGCTGTACCCCTAATCAGTTGGCATTATAGCCAGTTCATCATGCTGAAGACACCAATGATGGGATTGAAGACTTCCAACTGCAGGACCCTTGATGACAGATGGAATGTGCCCCTCATTCCTTAACGACCCCATTCTAAGACCACATCCTACGTACTACCTCTCTTTGTCCTCCTACCACCCTCCCTGCTTGCTCCTTTCAGTCTTGACCCCAGCTGTGGCTTGTAATTTACTTCCCCCTCCTGCCTCTACTCTGTGACATGGACCCCCAACTCAGGGCTGGCCTCCTCCCATCCACTTTGACATAGTGCAGGTTGCCCAATATTCAGACACCTGACTGGATCCCAGGATACTGTGTATGATGGTGCACCAAGAAATGGCCTCATCCCAGTGTCTGTGCCAGAGGGCCATGCGTTAATTTACCATCACACAGAGGTTGACTGAGCACGTGCTAGATTCTAGGTATAACACTCATACCTGGGACGTATCACTGAGCCAATGCATGGCGCCTCCATCAGGGACCCTAGAGCCAGCCAAGGCCTGGACCACTTGGGCTCTCAGCCGCCCAGAGCCTATTGCACAGGCCTCCAGTCACAGTGTCCTGGTGACTGAACTACTGGGTCCCACACTCACATGCCCTCCTGCCCCTGAGCCTGGCGGGGCTCCCTTTGCTGCCCGAGACCATTCTGTGTCCCTGCTCCCCAGTGTCTCCAGCTTTGAACCGGATGTCCTCAGACCGTACCAGCCTTGCATGCTGCAGTTATCCACAGATTCCTGGGTCTCTCCTCATTCCTTGACGATTGCAGTGCTAACACCATGTCACTCCTTCACACTATCTTTGTCATGATTCTTGGTGGTATCAGAACTGTATAATGACCTTCCAATGCTACAGATTCCAAGCCCCTTGGCCTTCTGGCCTCCACTCAGTGTGGGAGCAACACGTTAAAAATATAAGTGCCAAGTTCCTGCAGTTTGCTGCAGGACTGGATGGTGCTTATGATAGAGTCAACTCAAATGCCCCAAATCTCAAATGCCCCAAAGCACAAGCAATTGTCGTTTCTTGGGCAGTGTGGATGGTGCGTGCGAGAGTCTCCATGGAGTGTGCCGGGAAGTTTGCTGGATGGTTCAGATTCTGTTGCAGGTAAGGTGACCCATTCAGATCATGGAATCAAACACAGTATACACTGCACTTGTATGCCTCAGTGCCAGTCAAACAGGAATCCATAACTGAAGAACACATGCCAGATAAAAGCCTACAGTTTGTTATAGGAAGAGTGTATCACAGAGCAACAGCAGTAACGTAAGAATATGCATGCCCCACAATTAAAGGGGTGGAGAGAGGCCAGAGGCAGGGTCCTTTGTCCTCCATTCTGCAAAGAATGTGGCTGGATATACTTTCTCTGTCAGATCAGGAGCTACCTGGAGAACTTCGGGATCAGAGCCCAAAATGGGAGCTCAGCTGGGGACTTACATTCTGCTCGTCACCTGCGCATAGTCCCAACACATAACTGTCTCAGATATCCCCTCACTCTCACAAACCTTCCCATTGTCTTCCTCACTTGTCTCTTTACTTCCATTTATCTTCGTTGGGAGCACCCAGCACAGCCTGACTTCACCTCATGAATCCATGTGCTTGCTGGCTGGACTTTTAGCCAACTTGCGCTTCTCGTGTCTGGCACATAGGAGGTGCTCAACACACACCTGTAAAGGGAGCAGGGATTTCTATACTATAATATATGCAGTGACCCCCTTACCCCATTAACCTAGTCCCCACCTGGCACGATACATAGTTGTTGCAACATTATTGACTATATTCCTTATGCTGTACTTTACACCCCGTGACTATTTTGTAACTACCAATTTGTACACCTGAAATTAATATAAAACATTGAATGTCAACTGCAATTGAAAAAAGTAATTTTTTTAAAAAATGGAGGGGGTAGGGCCGGCCAAGTAGCGCATTGGTTAAGAGCTGGTTTTGGGATGCTAGCAGCCCTGGTTCGAATCCCACATATGAGGGACAGTGACACTGCCCTCTACAGCTAACAACAGCTCCACCTGGAGCTGGGCTGCGAGCCCCGGCTACGGTGTAGGCTGTATCCCCTGCTGCAGTGGGCTGCCATAGGCTACAGTGAGTGGCCGGCAGCCAGCGTGAGCGGCTGGCAGCCAGTGTGAGCTGCCAATAGCCGCGGTGAGCGACCATCCAGAGGCTGGTGACCAATCTGCCTCATCCGGGAAGAGCGCAATGACGATACCAACATGGGGCAGGGAAGCAACATCCTCCGCAACTAGACTGAAAAACAAGAAGACAGCAACTTGTCTGTTCCCCTCCCTCAATTCCCCAACGCTGTTCCCCTCCCCCAATTCCCCAATAAAATCTTTAAAAAAAAAAAAATGGAGGGGGTAAAATGGCATAGGGATATGCATATATTATCTCCTGGCATATTAAAATAAGATCTATTAAAAAATAATAAAGGAGCAAGGAATGACTTCTCCTTAACTTCATCTATAAATTCTATGAGATTCTAATCAAAATTCCAAGGGATTTTTTCTTTTGGAATTTGATCAAATGATTCAAAATTTATGCACCAAATTTAGGATATGCATATTTTTGAAACCAAAATTCTATTTGCAGGAAATTATTCAAAAATAAGTGAATAAATGTTCAGAGGTACCCATACAATATGATCATCACAGAATTATTCATAAAGCAGAAAACAGAATAATTTTTAAGTCCACTAGTTAGAGCTTAGTTATAGATTTATGATGTCTCAGGAGAAAAATATACTAGAAGGCATTATTTTTTCAGAAACATTTTTAATGATATCGTAAGTAGAGTATGTTATCAAACAGAACAGTTGAGTTTGTGAACTCATCCTAGAAAAAGTGTGACATACCTCATTGCTGAATATCACTATGGTCATCTTTGAAGTATTCCCCTTGGGAAGCTGTGGACCAAAGCCAGTGCCTAGTCCACCCTTCAAAGCAATTTTGGAACTCTTTTTCTGGAATGGCCATCAGAGCTGTAGTCATATTACTCTTGATGTCCTGAATGTCATCAAAATGTCTTCCTTTCAGTATTTCCTTTATCTTTGGGTAAAGAAAGAAGTCATTGGGGGCCAGATCAGGTGAGTAGGGAGGGTGTTCCAATACAGTTATTTATTTACTGGCTAAAAACTCCCTCACAGACAGGGCCGTGTGAGCTGATGCATTGTCGTGATGCAAGAGCCATGAATTGTTGGCGAAAAATCAGGTCGTCTAACTTTTCCATGCAGCCTTGTCAGCACTTCCGAATAGCAAACTTGGTTAACTGTTTGTCCAGTTCGTACAAATCCATAATGAATAATCCCTCTGATATCAAAAAAGTTTAGCAACATGGTTGCAACAAGTTTGCAAAATTGTCAAACCTTGCATAACCTAAGATGATTTTTAAAATATGGATAAGTATATATTTACATATCTGAAAATGTATTAAGATATGTATAATTATTTATTTTTATTTTATTTTAAGAGGGCAGTGTCACTGGCCCTCATGTGGGATCCGAACTGGGGCCGCTGGAGTCCCAAGCCAGCTCTTAACCACTGTGCCATTTGGCCGGCCCTGTATAATTATTTCCAATTTGGTATGTAGATGATGACTTATTTAATTTAATTTATTTTTTTTCAAAGATTTTATTGGGGAATTGGGGAAGGGGAACAGCCAAGTTGTTGTCCTTCATTCAATCTTAGTTGCGGAGGGTGCTTAGCTCCAAGTCCAGTCGCCATCCAGCTGCCTGTCAGCAGCTCGTGCCCACTCAGCTCAAGGTGCCATGTTCAGTCTTAGTTGCGGGTGAGCATAGCCACCATTTCATGCAGAAGTCGAACCGGAAACCTTGTTGTTAGGAACACATGCTCTCACCAGCTGAGCCATTCTGCCACCTGTTGGCAGCTCAGCTGCAGCTCAGCTTGGGCACAGCTTACTGGTCCACGTGGGACTCGAACTAGTGACCCTGTTGCTTAGCGCTTGTGCTCTTAACCAACTGAGCCACTTGGCCGGCCCTGACCTTCACTTATTTTAAACCTTTCCGTTTTCTACATATTAATATAATCATGAATTATTTTTATAATGAAAGAAATCTATATTTATTTTGAAAAAGAAAAAATAGCTCTAGTCCAATTTCTTTATTGTACAGATGGAACATTGTACAGAAATTGGTCTCAGTATATGAAGTGTGTGTGTTTAAGTATTTAAGATAGGGATAAAGAAGTTTGTCCAATTTGATCCACTTTTGGTTTCAGTAAAACCAAAGATGAGGTGTGTTTTTACTGAAAAATTGGGAGTTGTTTAATTTTTTTCTGAACAAAATAGCACTTTTAAAAAATGAATCAGGGCTGGCCGAGTGGTGCGGTGGTTAAGAGCTGGCTTGGGATGCCAGCAGCCCTGGTTCGGATACCACGTATGAGGGCCAGTGACACTGCCCTCTAAAAAAATAAAATAAAAAATAAATAAAAAATTAATCACATGCTTAGCTATCAAAATGCACTGTCACGAGACATGCAATGAAGTGGGTTATGTATCACAGAACATGAATGCAGCAAAATACAAAATACAACTGCACAAATACCTGTTTTGTTCCCTAATTCATCCCCACACACATCTTCTTGTTTCTATATAGGTCTATCCTGTTTTGTTTATTCGTTTCCATCATAGTCTTAAAACAGCCTATTGCCTTGCTCTCTGATGACTATTTCCATTTATTTTTTACTTTTACTGTATGCGACCTCATCTATTCATTCTTTAGGCTTCTTGCGATTCTTTTTCCTCTTTTTTTAAAATTTGTTTTTACATTTATCTTCACTTTAAATTCTGTACACCTGAAGCTGATGTTGTATAGTATTGTATGCCAACTGCAACTGAATATGTGGATGGTCACGGGATGTGGAGTATACTGTGGAGGGGAGTCAGGGGAGTTGTGATGGATACGTATGATATGGGGGGGAGTGGGGTGGCGAACTGGGGGAGGGGGGTTTTTACTTTGAGGGGTAAAGAGTATAACTATTGCCTTGTGTTGTACACCTGAAACTAATAAAAAAAATGGACAAAGAAAAAAAAAATAAATAAAATCTTGTTTTAATATAGTTGAAGAAAAAAAATCTATTTTAATGCCATATAAAAAGTAACAACTTGGGCCGGCTGAATGGCGTGGTGGTTAAGAGCTGGCTTGGGACGCCAGTGGCCCCGGTTCGGGTCCCACACATGAGGGCCAGTGACACTGCCCTCAAAAATAAATAAATAAATAAATAAATAAATAAATAAATAAATAGTCACAACTTCCTAAATCATGTTTCAATTCTTAAAGTTTTTCATTGTTTGTATTAAACGTTTTACTCCATTCAAGTTTTTTTATACATTATCTGTAAATTTTACCTTTACTTCTTTTAGTCTTCCACCTTCCTTTATTTATCTTACTTTATTTTTTCTCTATGTCTTCCCGTTCTTTTCTCTCTCTGTCTCTCTCTCTCTCTCTTCCCCTCCCCCATCCCACGACCTCCCTGTGTGGCCTGAGGTGTGCAGTGTAATTCCAGGTCTGTAAATAATAAACCTTCCCTCCCACACACAAAGTTTCCCATTGGTTATTGCTGAAGAATGTTTTGAAATTATAATAATAACCTCAAGGTTCTGGTCTAGCCACATTTGCTATTGATAGGCTGAGACCAGCAGGAAACATTAGATAAGCAACTTGATTGAACTAGATGAAAATCATTACACATAAATATTCTGCCACTCATCCCCCTGTCTTCCCCTGGCCTCCACTCCACCAGACTTCCATTTCTGTGCTTGTATGTTTACAAGCCTGGCACTGAGCATCTCAAATTTTGCAGCTGCCTGCCACTAGCAAGTGCTTTTCAGCTTCCCTTGTTTTTTAATATCCTTGCTTTCTATGTAGGGTATCTCAGAGAACTGGGCTCTGGTTCAGTTCTATCATTATCTTCCTAATTTCTGACCAATCAAGCATTAATGATATAGAACAATTAGATCCAGATGTTTTTCCTCATTTTGTGGAAATGTACACATATCCAGCCACATGTGTGATGTTTCTTGTGTTACCCTTAAAAATAATATTTAGTATTGCCTTGTTTTGATAAACTTTTAACCAAGACTTTCCATGAAGAGATGTTGTAACTAAACATGCTTTCCATGAGGACAAAGCCCAAGAAGATGCAAATGCAGTAAATGAGATCATTTTAAGATCCATTTCTACTTCTGCTATCAGTCCTTCAATGCCCTGCTTTCAGAATAAAGTTTGAAATCCTTAAAATGAATTATTTGACTGTTAGCCATTCTGGTGGGTAAGAAGTCATATTTCACTGTGGTCTTGAAAATGTTGAGCACATTTCCTGTGTTTATTTTTCCATTTCCATATCATCTTTCATAAAATGTTCATGTCTATGTCCACTTCTTGTGCTGTTTGTAGGAATTCAGTACACATGATGCAGTCTTTGTCGGGTACATGCATTAAGAGTATTTTCTCGCAGACTGCAGACAGTCTCCTGGTTTATGCAGTGACCTTTGCTCTGTTTTTAGCTTTCACTGCAATGTGGGTTTGCTCCTAACATGACAGCACAGCTATTGTCTTTGCTTGTGTGGAGCATAACACGTGCAGAGCATAACACGCTCCATGTCAGTGTCAGTCTGATATGTGATGTTAACACTGTGGTTGGGATTTTAAGATGGAGCAGCAGAATTGTTGTGGACAATTGTTAGATGCTTCCTAATGTCCACACGCAACGTTTTGTGTGGAGAATTACTTATTCCTCATTGTGTAGAAGCAAGAAGGCCCCACTTATCTTATCTCCAGACCTAAGTTCTTCTTTTTTTATTAAAATTTATTTGGGGTGACAATGGTCAACAAAACAGACCGAAGTTCCTTTGGCGTAACCTGATTCCTTTCTATCTGGTGCAGTGAATAAGTCAAGAAGAAGCCTGTGACCCAGTTTGTCAACAGAGGAGAATAAACTCCGTGATTTGTGCAGAACATATTACAACTCACAGGGGCCGCCACGCACTTGCTTTAGCTAAACCACGTATGCTTGGTTTTGATTACTTGTGACCAAAACAACCCAACTACACAGTGATTTTGTAATTTATGGTAGAGTTTATAGAGACATCCCTGAGTCTATCTTTATATGAAAAGTCAACAGTGACACCGATGTTATGCTATCTATTCAGTCCCCGCTTTCTCTGTTTGTCCAGTGTTTTAGTCTTGCCATCTGTCTATACACCATTCTATCCATTCATTCATCTCTCCATTTTGTTCTTCTGTTCACTTCTTCTCTCCTTCCCCCTCTTTCTTCATTCATTCATAACTACTTCCCCCTTTTTTCACTGACTCTCAGTTCATCCATCTATGCATTATCTCCATCCCTTCTTATAAGAAAGAAATCCTTTTTTGCACACGTATATTTTAAAATTCAACAAGGATGGTACCACAAAATCAAACAAACAAACAAAAAAACTATAGGCTAATTCATTTAAAATACGTGCAAAGACCCTAAATGCAAATTTACTCACAGCAGTTTTACAAAAGAATAACACACCATGAGCAATTAAGATTTTACCCAGTAATAAATATTTAACACTAATGGAATTTGTACCATTAACAAGGGGAAAATATGCACTTCATTGGAAGTCAATAAATAACTTCACCAAATCTTGATAAACTTCTGAGCAATTTAGAAACTTTTGAAGAAAATATTTTTAATTTGATAAAGAGCATGATCTGAAACTGTACCACAAATACAATATTTGATGGTGACAACATCAGTAGCTTTCCCACTGAAAACAGGAGCGATAGAAGGAGGTCCACTGTCAACACCAAAACCACGCCTTAGATTAGCAACATAAACAGAAAAGGAAATACTCATATGAGGGCTAGCGAATGAAAAAGATACCAAGCTGCCATTACAAGATCACATGCCTTAAACAGTGCAGGGGAATTAGCCCACACAAATATAGAAATCAAGAAGTTAGATCAAGATTGATCCAACATATCATCCTTTTCTTATATAACAGAAATAACCAGTTTGAAAACGTGGCAGAGAAAACAATTTCTCTTTACTGTAGCGACAAATTCTATAAACTAGCAAGGACTAAGATAATGTATTAGCTGTGTGTAGTATATATTGTATTAAACACATGTTACATATTTTATTATGTATATCAATCATATTACATGTGCATATAGATCACATTAATAGAGTGATGAGTAAAGGACAAATGGAAAGATATAGCAGATCTATGAGTGGGAGGACTCACAATTGCAAATAACATTCATTTTCCTCCAAATGAATCTATAAATTCAATACATGGCTAGCCCAAGTTTGAAGTATGTCATAGCATTTGCACAGCTGATTCTAGTGAAAAAGTCTGCAAAAGCAGCCTCAAGAATATTTCAAAATGCAGCAATGAGGAGAGAAGTGTGCTACTGGGTATGAAAACATATTTAAAAGTTTAGCATAGGGCCGGCCAAGTGGCGCAGTGGTTAAGAGCTTGCTTGGGACGCCAGCGGCCCAGGTTTGAATCCCACGTAAGGGCCAGTGACACTGCCTTAAAAAAAAAAAAAAGTTTAGCATACTGAAAGCATGGCATTTCTTCAAGAGAGGAAAAAAATATCAGTGACATACACCAGGGGTTCAGAAACAGAGTGACATATGTAGGAACTTAGGAAATCAAAAGGTGACACTTCAGAGGAGGCAGCCTCACTGGGGCAGAAAACGCCTCATTTTTTTTTTTTCCCCCTTCCACCGCCAGTGACAATTTGGGAACAACAGGAACAGTTAGACTTGCGTCCACGGACCAGAACTTGTCCTTGGGGGCTGTGGAATGCAGTGCATTCGCTGGGGACCGGGAGGAGTCTCGCTCACCCATGCTCTGGTAAGAGGCAGACAGACCTGGGTACCGCGGCCCTGGATCAGGGCCCTGCGGTGGCCCTGAGTCAGCCCCGCCCCGTCGCGGTCCGGGAGTCCCTGGAAAACACTGTCTTAGACAATCACGCACGGACCAGAGAGACTTCCTGGGAGCCCAGGTTCCCAGGAAGTTCCAGCTTGAACGATAATAGTAATACGACGAATTTGGCTTCCCCAGCCGTGCGGGACTGCACCCCAGGGGTTGGCTTCTCGGCCCATCCAGAGGACTGACTTGTGAGTGGCATGACCGGGGCAGGAAGAGGCAGGGATTGCTGCATGTGGGACTTCGGGAGGGCATGAAAGAGATGCGTATCCTACTAGCTGCCCCGCGGGACGCCTTGCCGGGGGACCCCCGATGGCCGCGCCGCACCCCTAGTGCTCTGCATGCCTCTTACCCTGCGGCCAGCGCCCTCTGTACCCTCCACGGTCGGCGGCAGACCGAGCTCAAGCCGACGGCTCGGAACTCCAGCGGAAAGCTAGCCGGATTCTCCCGTCCTGAAGGAGACCTCAAACTTGAGCTTTAGCGCCACCTTTGGGAAAGCAACCTAAATTTTAGAGCTAAAACTTTAAAATTCTAAGAAAACAAAGGAATATGTATCACACATGATCTTGGACTTGGCGATAGATTCTTAGTTACAACCTCTAGAGCACAAGCAACGACAGACACAATAGGTAAATTGGAATTCATAAATATGCCAAAATCAAAGGACAGCATCAGGACGGAAAAGACAACCCGCGCATTGGGAGAAAATATTACCAAAGCGGGTATCTGTGAAAGCTCTAGTGCTTATATGGATAAAGAACTCTGGCAACGTCTGATGGTTAGTGTTGTATCAGTTTGCTGGGCTATAGTACCTAGTTATCTAACCAAACACATCTGCAATCAGTTGACTTTGGAGGTTATTACCCTTTAAAAAATGGGGGTGGGTCTGTTACTCAGCTGAAATCCTTAAGAGGAAAAATTGAGGTTTCTTGGTGAAGAAGAAATTACGCCTCACATCACAGTACAAAATCTTGCTGAGCTTTTAGTCTGCTGGCCCGCCCTATAGACTTTAAACTTGCCAGCCCCATATGGACAAGAATCATTCCATGAAATAAATCTCTCTATATGTGCTTCTCTGTGCATGTACATATGCATACATGTGTGTATATACACACATGTATGTTAATGCTGTCACTATACATGTTCTTTCTCTCTGGAGAACTCTGACAGATATAGATTTGGGTAAACAGGTTGGTTCTAGAGGAACAGAATCTTAAAGATGTGTTTTCTCAAGCAGTCTGGATCTTCCTGAATTGGTTCTCTAATCTGATTAAATATAAAGGCACTAATGACCATATTGCCAGGGTTAAAGAAGGCATTGACAGTCCATGGTACAATGTGGTAATAGAGATACACAAAGGATCACCACTGGATATTCCTTATCAAATATTTATTTTAAAAAAAGTTCTAGGTGACCATGAATTTGATATTTTAGATCACATTTTACAAACTAACAAATGTGATGAAATTAGGTGATTGCTCCTACTTGCACTTGCAGTGAAAGTGATGGTGTTGATTTATTAGAAATAAGGTCCTAAAAATCAGAATGGGGATACATGGGTGGTTCCTGATTAAGCAGGGAAATTAACTCCAAACCCAGCAGTCTTCTTTGTGCAGAAGCCTTCCCACTCCTGCCTGAGGGAGGAGCTTGCCTCTGCTTCTCGTGAATCCACAAGGATCACCCCCGAGGTACTTGCCTTACAAGGCTCTATGACCCTGCTCAGGACCTGCGCCCACAGCCCTCTCTGTTTCCTGACCTGTTAGCAGACTCAGCTCCCAGCAAGTCCCAACAGTGTGGTACAAAAATGTGACCTACGAGGACTTGAGCTACCCTCCAAATGAGCTGCACCCTTTTCCCAGTTCACACAGACAGAAATCTAGGAAAACTGAGGAGAAATGGGATATTAAGGATTTGGGATGACTGTGGAAGGAACATGCAGTTGGATTAGGTGCAATGTGTTGCTTGGGGACCATTATGCAGACATGGTCTTTGATGTCCTATCTCAAAGGGGTACAAAGACCTCTAACAGCTTGTACGATGGATTGGCTCTGACATGGACCAAAAAGCACAACATACAAAAATGAAACTCAGCTTCCTTGGTACAGTGAAGAAGGTTTCGGAATAATCACTACAGCAGCTCAGAGAACACAGGTAAACAATCTGACAACAGGAGGAAAACAGTACAAGAACAAAACAAGAAGTTCAATAAACAGACAGAACATAAAAAATGTGAAAAAAAGAAGCAAGCAGATTTCAGAGCTGAAGAATGTAGAAAAACCAGATTTGAGTGATATGCGACCCTCGCTGCAAACGTGCATCTCTTCAGGGTGACTGTCAGTGCACTTTGGGCCACTGGATGCCCAGAGATGTGGAGGTTGTCCCGGCTTGACTACATCAAATATTGCTACATATACAAGTATTGCAGAATTGGCGCTCAGGAACTTCCTAGCCCCCCAGTGGAAACCCTTTGGGCTGGCTCTGATCTGCATCGAGGGCCATCCACCCCATCTGCGGTCCTATGTTAAGGCAGCCCTCGCACATTACCGTTTCCCTGAAAATAAGACCTATCTGGAAAATAAGCCCTATCTGGAAAATAAGCCCTAGTATGATTTTCAGGGTGCTTAAAATATAAGCCCCAGACATAACTGTATTTTAATAAATGTAGATGTTTGTACATGAATAAATGAATAAAATGTGTCTTTTGGAGCAAAAATTAATATAAGACTCGATCTTATTTTCAGGGAAACATGGTAACACAGTTTGTTGGGACACAGGGAACAGGTTCCTGGCAGCACTGTGGAAATGGCAGCAGAGTTGTCCAACAGTAGTGACAGGCTGAATGACTGAGGAAGATGACCTCCTTTATGGGATATTAAGGAGATGAATAAGACTACAGACTCTGACCTGGCTGGCTTTCCATAGTTTGCTGTGCTCTGTGAGATGACACATTGCAGAGAAATGTATCCAATACCTTAATCACACCCCATTTTTTGTACAAACCCCCCTACCAAGTGTGATGATGCATAAGGCTTGGAGAAGGTCTGCAAAGGCAGTCCAGCTGAGTGTTCCACAGGATACCTGGGGAGGTAAACAGTCAAAACTAGCAAAATGTAAAGAAAGCATAAATGTTTTCCTCTATGGTTCCAACAAACGGGTGAAAAGTGTATTTCTACCCTAGCAGGCACCTGGTGGGAGGAGTGGGGGTCCAAGATCATGGCCCTGGCAGATTCAGCATCTGATGAGGGCCCGCTTTTTGGCTCATTGATAACTGTCTTTTTGCTGTGTCCTCACTTGGTAGAAGGGCTCTGTGGAGTCTTTTTCTTTATAAGAGTACTAATCACATTCATGAGGGCTCCACCTCAAGATCTAAGGTGCCTCCTGAGAGCCCCACCTCCAAACACCATCTCACCGGGTTTTAGGTTTCAACATAGGAATCTCGGGGGAACACAAACATTGAATCCTCAGCAGGCTCCGAGTAAAAGCTGAGAAGAGGCCTGTGAGCTAAACTCTGAAGGTTGACATTCCTCATAATGTGACAAAAATGAACCCACATACCAAAACCACAAAGTGCAAGGTGTTGTTTGGGGAATTCCTTGAGACCATTTTAGTGCAGAATAAAGTTTCAGCCAATTTTACATTTCTGGATAAAGAATTTGAACTTTATTCCTTAGGCAATAGGATGCCTATCAATACTTTTAACGCAGAGATTCGGCGTAAAGGAAGATTAGAACCCAAGGAAATTTTCTAGTTTCCTTAAGTGTGATATTGTACAGTTAAATCCTCAGACAGGGAGGGCTGGGTAAAGCGGAGTTCTTAACCCAGGTCTAGGAATCACCTAGGGGAGTGTCTGTGAAGCTCAGAAATTGCAGGCAATGTTTTTGTGAAGGCCTCCATACCTTTCATCAACTTTTCAAAGGCTTCAGGCCCCACAAGGTTAAAGTGTATTGGCAAAGAAAGAAAACCAGCAGCCCTCCATTCTCCCCCAAGGGTGGATGAAGGTGCCTCTCATTTGGGATCAGTAAAACTAGCAGGAAAATCAGCTAGATCACAGTTAGCAGGAGGTTCAGGCTCGTACTGACATGACCTGAAGAAGATGTGAACGCCAGGAGGGGTCTGTCACCACAGTCCTGCTTCCTGGCTGGGCCACTGTCCTAAGGAGGAGGTACCCGCCAGGTAGGCTCCAGCATCCTTCCCGATACTCACTGCGCAGGGGCCAGGAAGGCTGGCAGCTTCGCGCCTCCAGCGAGGCCGCCCCCGGAGGCCCCGCCCACCCCACCCCCCAGGCCCTGCTCCCGCGGGGCCCAGCGCGAAGCACGACGGGAAGCCAAGATGGCCGCCTCCGTTTGAACTCCTCTCCAGAGCTTCTCGCCTCTCGCCTGCCTCACGGCCGCCTGTCCTCAGGTGCTGCTCGCTCTTCCTCTGGAGCAGCGAAGGAGAGGGAATGAAAAGCTGCAGCGGCAGAGGAGTCCCAGCCACCGACTCTGCCGCTGCCCTCGGGGAGCAGCCGGGGCTGGCCGCGCCTGACGCGTCCTGAGTTACTCAGGTAAGGGCCGGGCCGGCGGCGACAGGTCAGTGCGTGTGTCCTGATGCCCGCACCCGTCCGAGGCCGGCGGTGCGGGACTGGAAGGGAGCTCCCGGCGCCCAGGGGCGTGCCGCCCGCGTCCCCCTTCCGGCCCCCTTCCCGCGCCGCATGCGGTCCCCGCGCGGCCTCGGCTCCCAGACGGGCTCCCGGCCTTGCGGCAGGGCTCCGTGAGGCGCGGGCTCCCCGCCTGTGGTTTCCGCTCACCTCTGAAGACCTGAAGAGGCGGAGGAAGCTCTCCCGGTTTGTCTGAACGAGCGCAGGGTGCCTTTGCAGGGCCTTTGGGTGCCCTCTGCAACCAGCCTCGCAGTCGCTTGTGGCAGGGCGGCTTTGTTTCTCGTGAGCGCGGATGATGTCTTGATTCTTATTAGCACGTCAGCTTCATATAGTGCTTTTATATGTGGCTCAACGCGCTGCCCCCCTCCCCGCATAAGTAAAAAACACAAGTTTGAGGTACAGTGAAAGTATTAAACAGGTTGCCTTAATCAGCACAAGATATTGTCCTGTAAAAATAGTTCTATAATTAATAATTTGGTAATTTTCTCTCCAGAGTGTTAAGATGTTCGTTACCTGTTGACTAGACTCTAGGAAGAGCAGCTGAATGTTGCTGTTTTCTTGTAAGTCTCCTGAGGCAGTGTCTCAGGCCTGTCCCAAGTCCAGGTGTTCCCTCCCAATCCTGACTTTTCGCAGGAGGAGAAAAGTCTCATGATTGTGATGTATAGTTGTCTGAGGAAAACATTTAATCCACAGCAAAATAACTGCATCTCTAGTGGAGCTGCCTAGGAGCTCCTGGGCACTTGACATATTGCAGCAAAGAAAGCTGCTGGTACCAGAAAGACCCCAGAGAAACTAAGTTAAATTCAACTCTTTTTAGTGTGAGTGTATTTCAAACGCTCATTTTAAAGGTTGTCTATAGAGCTGACAGTAATGTTTGTTTTGATTTCTGTGTTTGAGGATTGCAGTTTAAACGTGATCCTAAAAAACGTGTTTTTAACATAGGTGTTGTCTCGGAGACAAAACTAACATCCACCTTCTATGTCACATTGTACAGTGTCAGAATTTGACTGGCTGTCACTTCCTGTTTGTAGAAATGTTTTGGAATTAGAGGCGCTTGCTTCCACCCACAGCTCATCCACACCTTGGTAGTGGTAAACGGAACTGTAATAGATTATGTTAATTAAAAGATAGAACTCTTAAATTTGCAAACAAGCATGACTGTTCCATGGTCAGAGTTATTCATGCCTTTCTTCCTTGGGTTTGACCCAAAATTGGAATTGATTACGGTTATATGTTCATGTGGATTGGGGTGTCAGAATTACTAATGACATGTGGTAGCTTATTAAAGCAGTGGTTCAACTTCTTATGAATTAGAAGAAATATGTGAGTTCTGTTTGCTTGTTTGTTTCAATATGCCAGTGATCCTTTAGGTGTGCTTTTCAAATGAGGTTCCAGCATCTGAACATAAATCATGTTAAACATTGAGAGCTCGGAGGTCATGGGACTATAAAGTGTAACTTGTCTAAATACTTCAATGTGAAATGTAGAAAAGTTAGTATATAATGTAGGAACATAGGATAGGCATTGTGGGATGTAAGTGTTTGTCTCATCCCAGTGGTTTCTTACAGTGGTAACTGTTGATCTGTCTGCAAGAAAAAAGGAACTGTAATGTTAATTATGGAATGACAGTGTAACTGTAAAATGATAACTGTAATTACCTGAAAGAATCAGATCTGGAATGTCCTTTGATATAATCATCACTTGTACACCTACAATGTGATAGGATTATGTGACACTTACCTAAAAATTAAGGACTCTTTTGCAAACTTTCATGATATTTTTATTTTGGGTTTGACCCTTACATCTGACCAGAATGTGTTTGAATTTGTACAGAAATAATGTTGATATTTGGAACCCATGTCGAACTTGTATGAAGACAGGGCAACAATGATTGCAGCCGGGGATTTGCAGGAATTTGCTCCTTTCGGTCGAGACCACTGCAGGCACCACCCTAATGCTCTGAACCTTCAGCTTCGCCAGCTGCAGCCAGCCTCTGAGTTCCGGTCTTCTGATGGTGCTGCTGGTTTGGTGGGATCCCTTCAGGAGGTTACAATCCACGAGAAACACAAGGTTCCGTTAAGTTTCTCACTCTGATTTTTTTCTAAATTGGGGAATTGGAGGAGGGGAACAGCATTGGGGAATTGGGGAAGGGGAACAGACAAGTTGCTGTACTTTTGTTCTTCAGTCTAGTTGTGGAGGATGTTGCTTCACTGGCCCATGTTGGTATTATCATTGCGCTTTTCCCCATGAGGCAGTCACTCGCCCGCCATTGCACAGCTGCTCACGGCCGCTCACAAAAGCGCACGCCTGCTGCTGGCCAGCCCCACTGCAGCCTATGCTGTCGCCTCCCTGCAACCCAGCTCCAGGTTGAGTTGTTCACCATTTTAGCTGTAGAGGGCGCAGCGTCACTGGCCCTCATATGTGGGATCGGAACTGAGGCCCTGCTGCTCAAAGTTGGCGTCCCAAGCCAACTCTTAACCAATGGGCCACTCGGCCAGTCCTCTCACTCTGTTTTTGAAATGTAGAGTAATGCAGTCTACTTATAATTTAAGGTACCCAGATGCAAGTGAGAAATGAGTGTGATGCTACTTCTTGGGTAGAGGCTGAGATTTGGTCATTTTTATTAAGGCTGAAAAGAATGCATTTATTGTACACATTGTCATGGGTTTTTTTAGACATTTTATAACTCATGGTTTTATCATGAGCGTCAGTCTGATTATGGTCCATTTTCAACCTCTTTCTCTTTACTTATATTGTGGAGACCAGATTTCATGTTATTTGCTGATTAGGTGGTAGAGTTAGAAATGGTCCCTGCTACAAAAAACTTAATGTGTGTCTAGAAGAGAAAAGAAATGCCACTAAAGTAGCTATAGTAGTAAGTAGTTCTTAGGTAGGGGGGTAAGATATAAGTGTGTGTCAGAAAATCAGCCTTTCTTATCTTATTCCAGTTTCATATTCCTTTTGGGATACCAAAATCTCAAGGAGGGGAAGTTAGCAATCTGTACCTTTCTCTCTTGCTTATTTGGATGGTTGGGACAAGGGAAGGAAGGTGAATGTCTGTGCTCTTGGAAAGCAGGGAAGTCTGCATGGTGCATAGGCTCCCATGGTGTTCCCATGTGTGCCTCACTGGCCTCTTCGTCACCCCCATACGCTTACTATGTCTTTATAGTCTCCTAAGAACGTGAATTTCATTTTTCAATGTATTGGTAAGTGTGATTTTTCTTTGTTTATATTTAGGGCAGCATAATGTAGTACTCTAATATAAAACACTTACTGTAGAGATTTCGCGAGTCAGTTCTTGTTCATGAAATCCTGTACAACAGATAACACACGCACCCACACACCCCATTCTGTCCGTCGGTGGCACCTCTCCTTCTAAGGGTTAGGCTGGGACTGAGTCTTACTCCACAGGCAAAGACAGAGTGGGAGACTTGTATCTAGGTGGTTGTTTGATTTAATTAACAAATCTTGCTTCATACTACTGAAAAAAACCCTCAAAACCCTGTGCTTGAACATGTTTTACAACTGTGTTAATTTTGAAGGAAAGCTGGCAGTTAAGGAAAGGCGTAAGTGAAATCGGAGAAGAAGTGGATTATGATGAAGAACTCTATGTGGCTGGAAATATGGTGATTTGGAGCAAAGGAAGTAAAAGCCAGGCACTAGCTGTTTATAAAGCGTTTACAGTTGACAGTCCTGTTCAACAGGTGAGTTCACTTGAGTTTTAGCATTTGATTGACTATTTAACACTTTTTAGAAAGCTTTAGTCGTAAAACTTTAAGAGAAATGATAAAAACAGCATAATGATCTCAGCAGCTGGGTTTCTATTTTAACATGTAGTAAAGATAATGGTAGGAAAAGAAAATTTTCATTTATTATCTGTATCATCAGTTTTTTAACACGATTCCTTATCAATTTGATGATAATCTTTAAATACTCTCTTGAGTAATTCAATTTAATATTGTCAATAAAAATTTATAAGTCATTGAAATTACAAGAATAATGTAACACATGATAATTGACTCTAAAGCATTGAATAAATAAAATTCAGGTTCATAGTAATACTTAGAGAGAAAGGGAAGGGAGAAAAACTAATTTGTCGTCATTGCACTTGGCTGTTACACTGAACTCGAGTCTAAAAATTGGTAATTTAAAGAATTAAGCATTTGCCCTGCTTTTTAAGGAAGACATGCAGTTCTTCATTATTTATAGAAGAATGTCAGCTAATAAATATAGAAGGAATGGTAGAATTAGAAAATCACCATTTTGTTCCTACCAGTGTCATCAATTATTGATTCAGACAAGGATTGGAAATGAATAAAATGCCATTGGGTGAGAGGCTGTTAGCATGGCACCAGGGTGCCTTGCTGGGGGTTGTTTGTTGGGAGGGGAGAAATGTGTGTCTGCTGTTGAGCTATGTGCTGGGCTCCTCCAGCACGTGGTGGGGTTTACCATCCCGAATAGGGGGACAGTGGAATCTGTGTACCTGCTGGTGTAATGCAGCACGAAGACCTGATGGCACCTACTCAGTTTTCTTCCCCCAGATGTTTGACCTTAGCATGAAGACCTAACTTCCAGTCACAGGAACATGGGAGCTAGAGGATCGATCTGTAAAACATCATGAGATGAGGCGTGGGTTGGAGGTACAGAAGAAACAACAACAGCCAGAGGTTGCTAATTATTGAAGCTGGATAATGGGGATGCATTAGGTTACTCTGTTTACTTTGTATACATTTGAAAATTTCTGTAATTTTCCGAAATTTTCTGTAAGTTTCATTTAAGAAAATGTAAAGGCAAAAAACACCAAGAGGAAACAATTAGAGAAATCTAGAGTATGGGACAGTCCACATTGTGGTCTCTTGAAGGAATCAGTCATGGAGAAAAAAAGGTAGGGACTGTTCTAGGTTAGAAGAGACTAACTAAAGAAATATCACCAAATGTACCTTCTTTTTTTTTTTTGTACCTTGTTGAATGAACTTTGATTGAATCCTTTTTCTAGAAAATTGGCTAAAAAAGATGTTTTTTGGAAAATTTGAAATAGTTGCAAATGGACTGGATATTATATGATGTTAGAAAGATTTTTTTTCTCAGACTGTTCGATGGTTTTGTGGTTATATATGAGAATTCCTTTGTTTCTGGGAAGTGCGTGATGAAATGTACAGGGGTGAGGTGTCATCACGTGTGCAATTTTTAGATCTTTAAACCCTCCCTTCCTAATCCCACCTGCACACAAGTGCACACGCAGAAGCACACATGGCAAAATGTTAATAAATGTTAGATTTGGTGACACAGGTGTTCACTGAACTATTTCAACTTCCTTCCTGAAAAGTTTTAGAATAAAAAGTTGGGGGAAAATTAATACATTTCTAGTAGTAGAATTAATTGTTAGGCTATGGCAAGAGATTTTGAGGCTTTTTGACTCTTGTTAAGTTCCCGATTGGTAAACTCTGAAATCTTGGTCCCTGGACACTGCTTATTAGTTTTTTCCCTCATTAACTGTATCCTGATGAACATCGTACTCTTGTACCAACATGTTGGGAAGGATAAACTGAATGATGGTGAAGTTTGAGGGCATGTGTGAAATGATTTCTGTGCAGAAGAGTTGAAGCCAGTGATCTTCTTGATGATAATTTTGTGCCATGGAACGCATATGGTTAGTGACCTGATGATGTCCAGAGTCATTTGCCCCTGTGTTTCTGTCTTCATTTTTCTGAGGCATGCCTGCCTGTGTACTAGGTTTCCTGGATATACAGTTAGGCATGTTGTCTCCTTTATCTTAAGATCCTTTGTAAATGATATCCTAAGCTTTGTAAATTTACTCCTTTTGCTCTGGAAAACATTATGTAGACTGCCTGCTAGTACAGAGAAAGACAATTTTATATTTCAGTTAGACATAATACAAGATACATGTGACTGAGATTTAGTTTACTCCATTCATTCTGCAAGCGTTTAGTGTCACTATCTCAGACAGTGTGCTGGGGCGACAAAGAGGAAGCTACAGTTTGTGCCATGGAAGACCTCATGGTGTAGAAAGGTGAACAAATAGACAGATACACTGAAATGCTGTATTCAGATAAATGGAAGTGCCATGTCATAGCTGTGTGTCCACAGTGTGGTGAGAGCCAGGGGGCCAGACTTCTGATGGGAGGATTTGTCAAATAAGACACTGTTTGAATTGGAAGTTGGTAAAGAAGGGCCTTCTATGTGGAGGAAATCACAGCAGAAAGAATTATGGAAAAGCATACCTTTGTCTAACTTCTGAATGGCTGCACACAGGGTGTGGGTGTGGAGAGGTGCTCACAGATGCTGGGTGGGACCAAACTGAAGGGCCTTGTATGTACCTGGGAACTCAGACTGCAAACAGTGGAAGGAGCCTACTAAGGACCTTAAAATGGAAAGTACATTTTCAGTTGCGTGTTTTGAGATTTTATTTTGGTGGAAATAGGTGGCATTGGCTGTGGAGTAGAGAGACTGCTATATGGGAGAATGTTTTGTGACAGTTCAGATGAAAGACATTGGCGTCGGGAATAAAGAGAAGACAGAGATGAGAGACAGAGCTGAGGGACATGGTGATCTCTGAGTCATTGGGATGAAGGAGAGTGTGGAAATGCTATGTGGTTTCAGAGCTGAGAGGGTGGGACTTCATAAAAGGAAGCTGAGACAATGATAGGGACAGCTTAGACTCTGGACATTTCAGATTAGAGCACAGCTTTCATGTAGGTTTTTCATTTGCTAAAATGCCATTAAAAACTACAACTCTATAACAACAACCAAAACAATCCAATTCAATTCAAAACACCATGGAGGACCTGAATAGACATTTCTCTAAAGCAGACGTGCAGATGGCCAATGAGCTCATGAAAGAGGCTCAGCGTCATTAATAAGTAGGCAGATGCAAATCCAAACATGGTGAGATACCACTTCACACCCACTAGGACGCCTGGTATTAAACAACTGAGGAAAACCACACGTGTTGGTCAGGATGGTGAAAAGTTGGAACCTGTGCATTGCTGGTGGCAAAGTAAAAAGTCCACTGTGGGAAAGAGTTTGGTTTCTGGAAAAGTTAGAGCTAGGGTCACCTGTGGTGCAGACATTCCCCTTGCAGGTGTGCACATGAAAGAATTGAAAGCAGGGACCCAAACACAGAGTCGTACAGCAGTGTTCACAGCAGCATTATTCACAATAGCCACAAGGTGGAAACAACGCAGGTATCTGTGGACAGATAATGGATAAACAATATGGGACACATGCTTACAAAGGGACATCTTTCAGCCTTTAAAGAAAGGAAATCCTGACACACGCTCCAACGTGGATGGAGCTTGGGGGTGCGATGCTGAGTGACATGAGGCATACCCAGCAGGACTCTTTCATGAGGTCCTTTGAGTAGGCAAATTCACAGAGACACGAAAGAAAAGTAGAGGCTGGGGGCAGGGAGAAATGCAGAGTTTTGTTACATACACAGTTTCTGTTTGGGATGATGGTAAGTTCTGGAAATGGATAATGTTGAAATTCCTTAACTTTGTGAGTGTACTTAATGCCACTGAAATCATACACTAAAAATGGTTCAAGTGGTAAGTTTTGTGTTATGTATATTATACCATGATTTAAAAACCCATAAATGCCCTTGAAATAATTTCAGTAAGTGATTGTCAACCATGCCAGTAAAAGATGAGTGGCTTTTCCTAGTTTATTTTTTGTAGATGGATTTTTAAGAAAGGGAAATGTCAGTTTTTCTAAAGATGTTTCTAAAGCGAGTCTAGGAAGGTCTAAAGAATGAAGAAAATCTAGAGATTGTTAACTAGGTTGGCAATTTTCAGCTCTTCTGATAATCTTTCGCTTTATATAGGATATAGGGTTTAAACCAGGTTGAGCCACTGTTTGAGTTCACTTTTGTTGCAAGGTTTCTATCTAGATGTTTTGATTTTAATTTTTCCTTCTCTTTTCATAAAATTTATTTGCAAACATAGTTTATCTTATATTTGTCATTAATTAGTCTAATTTTATCTTAACTCTTTTTTGTTCCCATGTTGTATGTGTTGAGCTCATAATTATTATTATAATTATAATTACTATTATAATCATTATGTCATAATTATTATTAAGATACCATTAGTGACTATGTTATTATGTACAGTTTTCTTAGGAGAGCACTTTGTTTTAATTTTAGGCATTGTGGTGTGACTTCATTGTATCACAGGACAAGTCTGAAAAAGCCTACAGTAAGTTTCGTTTTGAAAGTTTATTGTAGCTAATGATTCTGTGTTTCTCTTGGGGTTTTTTTTAAAAAGATTTTTTATTGGGGAATTGGGGGAGGGGAACAGCGTTGGGGAATCGGGGAAGGGGAACCAGAAGTTGCTGTCCTTTTGTTCTTCAGTCTAGTTGTGGAGGACATTGCTTCACTGGCCCATGTTGGTATCATCATTGCGCTCTTCTCGGGTGAGGCAGATGGGTTGCCGGCCTCTGGACGGCTGCTCACGGTGGCTCTTGGCAGCTCACTCCGGCTGCCAGCTGCTCACTCTGCCTGCCTGCCATTCACGATAGCCTGTGGCAGCCCACTGCAGCAGGGACTGCAGCCTATACCACTGCCAGCGACTCATGGCAGCCCAGCTCCAGGTCGAGCTGTTCACCATCTTAGCTGTAGAGGGCAGTGTCACTGGCCCTCATGTGGAATCGGAACCGGGCCCTGCTGCTCAGAGCTGGCGTCCAAAGCCAGCTCTTAACACATTGTATGCGGGCATTTGAACGATATGACGAGTTTACTCGTTTCCCACATTCACATTGTAAGCGGGCATTTGAGTGATATGACGAGTTTACTCGTTTCCCACAAACAGTGTGTTAACCAATGTGCCACTCGGCCAGCTCTCCCATGGGTTTTTATTCAAAATAAGTAGGCACTAACAGAGTGGTTTAGCCAAGCATTTTATATTGTTTATTAAAGAATTTATGCTGTTGGTAATTGTAATTTGTGATTGTCGGGGTAGTTTTGAAACAAAAGTGCCCATCTTGTTGTACCCTTTCTTTCAGGTAGTGATGAAGTAGAGAAATGCATATGTATATTGCAGAGTTCGTGTATTAACATACATAGCATAGAAGGAAAGGATTACATAGCTTCTTTACCTTTTCAGGTAAACGTGAGTGTTTCTATGTGTTTGTGTTTGGTTGGAGATTATTCTTGAATTAACTGCTTTTGGAAGTGCTACTTTTATGTCTTGTAGTAATCACTAATATTATTTTCACTCAAATAAAATAAATTTAGATTTTGTTGCTTACCATTTTTCTATCCTTTGCATAAAAAATAATTTAAGGGGTAAATTATGAAGTCTTCAGAGAATTTTTTTTTGGTTTAACTCATAAATCATTTTGCTTATAGTAAATCACATGACGATATTAGTCTTTTCCTGTTTCTCATCATCTTTTTCATGACTAGTGCTAATATCAGCCCGTGGTAGGAATTTCAGATTGAACTCTTCCTTAGATTTGATTTTGTCTTAGATTTGCTTGTTAAAATTACTTTAAAAAAACTTACAGTGACTGATGTTATTTTGTAACACTACTGGATTGGAAGAAAATCTAATGCTCTAACATGTTTCCTAAAACATGTTCTAAAGAATAGCTTCCTTTACCTGTGTTTTCTCCGTTTTTCTTGACAGGTTGCAAATGTTTGGCCCACCAAATATGGATTGTTGTTTGAACGAAGCAGCTCTTCACATGAGGTTCCTCCAGGTCCACCCAGGTATTCAGTCCACTCGGGTCAGGATGTTATTACTTGGGCTTCTTTGTGTTGGTTCTTGGGTAAAATTATTTACTGAAGAGTTTGGGATGATGACAATTTCCATGGTAACAGCACAGATCTGTGCCACTTTCTCTGATCTCAGTGTTGTACACATCTGAGTTTTCCGCCTCACTTGGTATGAATCACCTACAGTGTTTTTTTTCTCCCAAGTAGCAAAATTGAACAAGTTGATGTGTTAAAGATAACAAGACTCAATTCTTAGCGCTGCCATGTTTTCATGGTGCTACTTGTGGCAAATCATGAGGGCCTTCTTAGCTTTCATTTTTCTTTAAATTTGTTACAGAAATAGTATCATTTACCCGCTAGGATTTATGCAGGCTTCAGTTAGCTGATGTGTACCATCTTGGACACAGGGCTTAGTACATCTTAGCCGTGCAAGAAACCGGAGGTGCTCATTGGTGCTGCGTTTCCCTGTCTCACGGTCAGTTGTGAGCTCCCTGAAGCGCAGGGACACACAGGACCCAGCTGAGTGTGGTGCATAGAGTACACGCTCTTGAGGGGAGAAAAGGGCTCATAGATTTTACTCCATTTCTGTGTTAAGACAGAAGGCCTGGTTTCTTCCACTTTTTTCAATCACTCATTTTCCAGAAAGACAGCCTTTTTATTGATTTGCAGCTTTTCTTTTCTGTGGAAGTGCATTTCTTTGTAAAGGGGCGCAGAGACAAAATTTCTCTTGTAGCTGCCAAAGACACACCACTGGTAGGCGAGGTTCCAAACCAGAACAAAACCAACCAACCCAGACTGCCTTATGGCCATTCCCCCTTGGGGTCTGTAATGTGAGGATGGCTGTGTGTGGACAGTCCCTGGGCTGTGCTGAGCTCCCCCTGAGTGTGCTTGCTTAGGATTCCCCTGCCTAAGAGGAGAGGTTTCTAGGAATGAACTAGAAGATACTGTGAAAAACAGCACAGCACGGTGTAGAGGGTTGCTTTTGGAGATGGCCCAGGTCTAGTTGCTGGCATGATCTGGAGAAGATATATCTTTGCAGAGAGAGTGCAAAATTTGTATAGAAATGGAGGCATCTTGTGTTGGTGATTGATTGATTATTTGTTGTTTACTACTAGAGAACCTTTACCCACCATGTTCAGCATGCTGCATCCACTAGATGAAATAACTCCACTCGTGTGTAAATCTGGAAGTAAGTGTATTTTTATAAATTCTGTTATATAGCTCCTTTGTTGAGTTGGGGGGAGAAAATGAAGGTACTTACGAAAATTTGACTTGTTTTGCAAAAATAATTTAAGCATTTTACAAAAATAACTTTTTTTTGTTAAGAAGATTTTTATTGGGGAATTGGGGAAGGAGAACAGTGTTGGGGAATTGGGGAAGGGGAACAGCCAAGTTGTTGTCCTTCAGTCTTAGTTGTGGAGGGCGCAGCTAGCTCAGCTCCAAGTCCAGTCACCATCCGGCTGGCCGTCAGCAGCTCATGGCCACTCAGCTCAAGGTGCCGTGTTCAATCTTAGTTGCAGGTGGGCCTAGCCCACCATCCCATGTGAGAGCCAAACCGGCAACCTTGTTGTTAGGAGTACCTGCTGTCACCAGCTGAGTCATCCTGCCACCTGTTGACAGCTCAGCGGCAGCTCAGCTCAGGCACAACTCACTGGCCCATGTGGGAATCGAACCGGTGACCCTGTTGCTAAGAGCTCGTGATCTTAACCAACTGAGCCACTCGGCTGGCCCCACAAAAATAACTTTTTGATTATGAAATAATTCATATTAAAGCAAGAGCTTTTTGAATACCCTGTTGTTAACTGTTTTAACAGTTATTCTTTTCCTAAAAGTAGGGCCTATATAAGCCGAGCAGAATAACCCATAGATTTGCTTACCTACCTGTAGAAGACTCTGGACTCTGTTCCTCAGTAATTAATAAGCAAATGAATGATACTTAGATGAATTAAAACATGTTTTTTGATGAGAAAACACAGATTCTTAGGCCTGTACTTTGTAAATTTTAGTATTTCATCTTTCCTGCTCATAACAACTTAATTTGCTGGAGTTCAGAACTATTAATATTTCCTACCGGTATTTCTAGGTGATTATTTAAAAAATTTAGATATGGTAAATGTGATAGATAATTATAAACAGTAAGGACTTGAAAGCTCAAAAAGTATTTATACTTTCTGACCAATTTTACTTTTAGGAGTTTATTCCAGGTACATATTTGGAAATGCCACTAAGGTTTTTATCCTCTGTGTTGGCTTGGCAAACTCCAGCCCTGGGCGAAATCCACCCAACAGCCTATTTTTTTTAAGGCTTATGAGCTAAGAATGGTTTCTGCCTCTTTCACGGGTTGTAGAAGAAAAGAAAAGAGATTGTGCAGAAGCGTCAGTAAGTGGTCCCCAGAGCCTAGGCTACTTAGTCTTTGGTCTTTTACAGAAAAAGCGTGTTGGTAATTCTCCATTTTATCGGTACCAATTACAGACAACCTAAAGAGACATGTTAGGGCCTGTGATTGACCAGTATGCAGCCATTATTGATCACGTTTTTGAATCCTGTTGCATGACCTCCGAAATTGTTCATTTCTAATGTGAAGTCAGATCTACCACTAAATGCAACATGATTCTAATTTTGTAAAAACATTAGAAGTATGTATACATGTATAGGAGAAAAAGCCGGAATACTCCCTAATGTATTAATGGTGGATATTTTGAGATGGGATTATGAGTGATTTTTATTTTTTAAAGTACTTATTATTTTTATAAAATACTTACACTTTTATTATCTAATATTTTACCTGACAGGGAAGCATTTAGGAAGCTGTCAGATGAGGCCCTAGAAATCAATTCATGGCACTATAACAGTACTAAATGCTAACCTCACTCGGAAAACCTTACTTTGCATGTGTCACTAGTAAAGCAGAAACAGGTGTCCTTTTCAACACATTTGAAAAGTTATTATAGAGGATGGACTTCATGATCAAAGGAAAGAACCGGTGAAGAAGTCAAACATGGCAGACTAGGTGATGGCGATTCATAGATAAGCTGGTGATTGAAGGAGCCCTGCCTTTCTTTTACCTGTGGCCTAGGAATGTAAGGGTGGGTGGGGCACACACACACACCATCATTTAACTGAATGGATGTGAGGTCGAAACTGGTAACACTCATCATCTTTAATGTAGTTTATGGACATTGTTACGCAAAGTGCAGGGTTAATTAATTGGTATGTTGATGGATTTTGTGCCTTAATTGACGTGGTTTCTCTTTGTCTTTAGGAATTAGGGGAAGTCTTCTGATAAAGAAAAGCTTTGTAAAGTCCATTGTTCAAAGCTTGATTCTTTCTGTTTTATCCTGAAGGTCTCTTTGGTTCATCACGGGTGCAGTACGTTGTAGATCATACGATGAAAATTGTGTTCCTGAGCACTGAACCCTCCATTGTGATGACGTACGACAGTGTTCAGAGCCTGCACTCTGTGTGGGTTCTTCGGAGAGTCAGAGCAGAGGTGAGGGTAATGGGTTGCTAATACGGAAATACGGAAAACCTTCACGTGTTTGGGGAATCGTGTGTGAAGTGGATTGAACTTACTAGGAAAAAAGAAATATTGTGTCTAACAACTTGAATCTACCCTAAATTCTTACCAGGAAATTACTCTTTTCATCTGTATTATCTTTTTTTCCCCTTCTCATCATTTTGGCTTAAGGAAGAGAATGTTGTTTTAAAGTTCTCTGAACAGGGGGGAACCCCCCAGAATGTGCCCTCGAGTAGCTCCCTCACAGCACACCTCCGAAGCCTCTCCAAAGGAGACTCTCCCGTGGGCTCACCTTTCCAGAATTACTCCTCCGTCCACAGTCACAGTCGCTCTGCTTCCTCACCCAGTCTGCACTCTCGTTCTCCTTCCATCTCCAACATGGCGGCTCTCAGGTGGGACACGGTGTGGTGTGCCCTTGTTTTACTGAGTCCACTGATTTGTACGTTTCAGGCTTTCCCTTAGTTTTGAGGGATTTACAGGTTCTGTTACCAGCTCTTGGGTACTTTTTAGGGGAGACAGCCATTATCCCAGTTGTGTTGCTTTTCCTAAGCCTTCCAGGCCTATTGTGTTACCTGTTTCAAGGAGTCCCATTGGACGGCTGCCTATTCTTGTCGTAAGACTGGTTGCCTCATTTCTACCACTTATGTGGCAGCAGTTTGATGAATATTGATCTTAAATATATTTTGGTACTGTTTTATCCTAATTTGCATTAGCTTTCCTTTTGTTTTTGTCTGTCTAGCATTCTGTCTATGTATCTGTCTGTCTACCTCTATTTGTCATCTCTTAATCATCTACATATCTGTCTAGTCACATAGGGACATAGTTTTGTTGTTGTGTATTGTGTCTGAATATGCAGGAACATTGTTTAGACCTTTTTGAAGAATCTAAACAATTCATTTTTCTGAAACAAAAAAATGAACTAATTTTTAGTTTTAAGACAATGAATTCTAACAAGAATGGAATAAAGCACATTTAAGTAGCGATTCCTTTTTTAAAAACTCGTCTTTCTGACTGGAACTGTGCCGGTATGCTCCCCGTACATAGAATTTGGAAAGTGCTGTTGGACAGTGTGTGATACCAGCCTGTGTGGTGATTGTGACGCCCTCTCTCCTCTGTTTGTCCTGCAGCCGTGCTCACTCCCCTGCCTTAGGGGCACACTCTTTTTCAGGGGTGCAGAGATTCAACCTTTCGAGTCACAGTCAGTCTCCAAGGAAACACAGTGTTTCCCAGTCTCCAAGCAGTAATTCGAACAGCTCTTTCCTCGTGCCAGAAACAGAACCGATTGTTCCAGAACTGTGTATTGACCATTTATGGACAGAAGCGATCACCAGTATGAGGTTTGGAGTACACATATTTATATTCAAAGAAAAATGTTGCTAAAAGTCTTAGAAAATGCTTAGGGTTTTGCTTAAGCTTCCTTTTAGCATACTCAGTTATAAATACTGATAAAACCATATCAAGATATGTATTAAGGACACCTGTGTTTCACTAGAGGACATTAACGATATTAAAGAAGTGATCATAAAAATATTTTTCGTGCTTTGCTATGTCTTCCCTGACTTGGTAATAATCCCTCAGATTCAAGGCTTTGATGTTTTAGGGGAGAAATTACTCATTTGTGTAGAATAGGAATTTTGGGATTTCAGAGCATTTTTCTTAAGATTTTTTTCCACCCCCCTATATTTGTTTGAGTGTCCTCTGTTCTTTTTGGGGAAACACAGTTCAGACCTCTGTTCCTTGTGACCTTTCTTTCTCTTTTTATGTTCTCTTTAAGAGTTCTTCCATTAATTCAGCCAATTGAGGTGTGTGTGTGCTAGTGCCGGTGTATCAGCAGGCAGATGGCCCACTGTCCATGTCCTCAAAGGGGGAGGCACAGAAAGGCGGGGACACGAGAGACAGTGCCTGTCCCGCTGGTGGGGCTTTGGTGGACAGGGAAGTGTGGAAGGCAGAGGGCATCAGGAGAGACGTTGAGCAGTTTGAGTGGGTGGCGTGTTCAGTGAACCAGAGATTCGCTCCCTCTGCTTAGGGCACAGGGAAGAGGAAGGGCTAAGAAAGAGGAGGTGTGAGAGGAGTGGTTTCTCGGGCTGGTCCGCTTGATGAGGGCTATGAGAAGGTGCTGTGTGTGTGTGTGTGTGTGTGTGTGTGTGTGTGTGTGTGTAAACAGGGGAAGGAGCAGAGCGATAAACCAGGGAGTTGTGTGCCCATCAGTGGCGAAGGAGGCAGGAGACGTGGGTTGGAATTGAAGGAGTGTGAAGGAGCGGCTGCGGGGGTTCCGATGACCCTCTTGCCCGTGCGTGCATCCTATTCACGTGTATGTTGGCGTGTGTCGGCCCTATCCTAAGAAGAGATTTTTTTCATTGTCGCTAGATTCTCAGAGGACGTCTGTGACCTTTGTATGGTTAAAAGCTGGTGGTGTAGGACCAGGGGAGGCCTGAAGTCTTGGAAACTTTAAATTTCCAGGGACAAGAGAAAAGAGACAGAGCTGCTGCAGAGAGACAAAGCAAGAGAGGTCAGGCGGGAGAGCGGCAGGAAATCAATGTCAGGGAACACAAGAAAAAAGAGTCTTTCAAATAGTGACACAATTGCCAGGTCCCGGTGAGGTGTAGCAGTAAGAGGTGAGCTCAGAGAGGCGGGTCCCTGCAGGGCAGCGAGTTGACTGGTGCCCTTGGCCAGAGCGCTGGGGTGTGGGGCAGTGGAGTGGCCTGCAGTCAGGGCTGGAGGCAGTCAGTGGTGCTGTCCAAGCGAACAGAGACACATGGACTGTCTTGAGGAGTTTGCCTTTGAATGGGGCCGAGGTTACACAACGAGCCCGATGGAGTGTCAGGGTCAAGACAGAGGTTTTTCTGAACTGGTTGAAGAAAGTTCGTCTTCATGACCGAACGCTTCAGTGTGTGTGTGTCTTAAACATAAGGACGTTGTCTTACCCCAGCGCAGTACCATTGTCACTTCCAGTCGGTTAACATGAAGTCTTCATGTGATCTAATATTTCATCCACGTTCGTATTTCTAGACTCGTATCTTCATATGAGAGTCAGCTGTGAGGCCTGGGCCCAGAGCAGGGAAAGCATTGAAAATACAGGGGACAGGAAATGATGGTAGACCGCGAGCCTGCAAGGAGCACAAGAGGAGAGAGGAGCTGGGGAGATTGGAAGGGGGTGACTCGGGGTCATGGAGGGCGCGAGGCGGAGCTCAGGCCTCACAGCCTGCTACTCTCTGAAACAGAAGGCAGGTGCAGAGTCTGGGATGGGGCCCGGCAGGCCCTTGGAGGAAAGTGAAGGTGCGAGTGCAGCGTTGAGCTGGCTTCTTTCTCTGCATCTCTCCTACAGAAAGGACCTGTTTGCTACACCTGAAGTCGTTTGACTTTCAATACCTTGTTGGTAAATTGAATCTCTTGCAGATCCCTAGTTGACAGATGTTTGGTGTGGTTAACAAGGGGCGAGGAAGGAGAGCCTAATGGGAGTGACAGGAGAATTAGGAGACAGCATTTTGTCAAATGGCTGACCCCTTTGACCTTGAAGGGGTAGGGATCCAAGTCTGCATTACTTTAGCAGTAGGTATTGTGCATAGTATGGAAATAACAAATCCACTGATAATGATTAAATTTATTGTGATTTCCCCCAGAAGCTGTGTATGGAATGGACTCAGCATCAGAGAAGCTGAAAGGGATCTCAGAGATCATGAAAGTCAAATTTTAGAAGTGTTTTGGGATCTTCAAGATTATAGCTTGGCCCATGTACTTGTTATTTCTTTTTTTTTTTTGAGGGCAGTGTCACTGGCCCTCTTATGTGGGACCGAACCGGGACCGCTGGCTTCCCAAACCAGCACTTAACCACTGCGCCACTCGGCTGGCCCTGTTATTTCTTACAGAATACTTTCAAGCACTTTTAATCATTACAATGGTAGAATTTTGAACTATTGCTGACAGTTACTTCATTAATGTATCTGTTGCAGAGAGAAAAATTCACAGGCCTCAAAAGTGTTTGTTACATCTGACCTATGTGGGCAAAAGTTCTTGTGCTTTTTGGTAGAGTCCCAGCTCCAGTTACGGTAAGTGTGTGTTCCCCTTGTTTCTGGGTCAGTAAACCTCCCCTCCCTTCCCTACTACCACTACCTCCTCTCCCCTCCCCTTCCCTTTCTTCCCCTCTTCTTCCCTCCCTTCTTCTCTCCCCTCTCTCTCCCTCCCCCTTTTCTTTTTTTTCTTCTCTTCTCTTCTCTTCTCTTCTCTCTCTTTCTCTCTCTCTCTCTCTCTTTCAAGTAGTTTTATTGAAATAATATACATAGTATAAAATTGACATGTTGTAAGTGTGCAATTAAATGATTTTTAGTAAATTTTCATAGTTATGCAGCCATCACCACAATCTAGTTGTAAAATTTTCTGTCACCCTAAAAAGATCCCTTATACTTGATTTGCAGTCATTCTCTGTTTCTATTCCCAACCTTGGGCAACCTGTGTAGGCTTTTGGCCTTTGTGGGTTTGCTTTTCCTGGACATTTTATGGAATCATTCAAAGTTCAGTTTTTTTTTTGTTTTTTTTTTAAAGATTTTTTTTCTTTTTTATTGTGGAATTGGCAGAGGGGAACAGCATTGGGGAATCGGGGAAGGGGAACAGACAAGTTGCTGTCTTTTTTGTTCTTCAGTTTAGTTGCGGAGGATGTTGCTTCACTGTTGGTATCGTCATTGCGCTCTTCCCGGATGAGGCAGATCGGTCGCTGGCCTCTGGATGTCGCTCACCGCAGCTATTGGCAGCTCACGCTTGGCTGCCAGCCGCTCACGCTGGCTGCGGGCCACTCACTGTAGCCTATGGCAGCCCACTGCAGCCGGGGCTGCAGCCTACACCATCGCCGGGGCTCGCACAGCCCAGCTCCAGGTGGAGCTGTTGTTAGCTGTAGAGGGCAGTGTCACTGGCCCTCATGTGGGATCTGAACCGGGGCCGCTGGCATCCCAAAACCAGCGCTTAACCAGTGCGCCACTCGGCCGGCCCCAAAGTTCAGTTTTTTGTGTCTAGCGTCTTTTACTTAGCATAAAGCTCTTCAGGACATGCCATGTTGAAGCACATGTAATGCTTTATTTCTGTTGTGGTCGTATTCCCTTGTGCAGATGTGCCATGTTTAGTTTATCCATTCAGCAGTTGAGGGAATTTGGTCCGTTCCCACTTTATGACCATGTGTGTTATTGCTATAAACATTGGAGTGAAAGTCTTTATATGGGTGTACATGATTTCTTTTTCTTGGGTAGATACCTAGGAGTGGGATTGTTGGGTCAAACGCATTTTCAACTTCTAAGGGATGGCCAGACTGTTTTCAGATAGGCTGCACCATTTTACGTTCCTTTTTTTCCCACCAGTTATGTTGGAGGGTCCCCTTTGTTCCCACCGGCCATGTTGGAGGGTCCCCTTTGTTCCCACCGGCCACATCGGAGGGTCCCCTTTGTTCCCACCGGCCACATTGGAGGGTCCCCTTTGTTCCCAACGGCCACGTTGGAGGGTCCCCTTTGTTCCCACTGGCCACGTTAGAGGGTCCCCTTTCTTTATCATTGAGAAGGTTGGAAAGTCAGTCTTGGTGACTGTAGTCATTCTAGTGGGTGTGAAGTGGCTTTAATTGCATTTCCCTAATGACTTCTGATGTTGGGCATCTCATGTGCTTATGAGCCAGTCATTTATCTTCCTAGTTGAAATGTGTGTTCATGTCTTTGCCTTTTTCTTTACCTTTTTATTTTGAAATAATTATAAATCACAGAAGTTCCAAAAGAGTAGAGTAGTCTGGTGTATACTGCACCCTTTTGCCCCAGAGGTAACATCTTACATAATAACTTCAGTACATGATCCAAACAGGAAATTGACACCAGCACAACCCACAGACCTTATTCAGGTTTCTCTGGACTCTCGTGTATATGATTCCCAGCAGTTTTCTCCCCCGGGTAGGTTTGTGCTGGCACCACGGTCAAGGTACAGAACCTCTTCATTACCTCAGCGATCTCCCTCCTGATCCTCCTTTACAGTCACAGCGCCACAGCCACTACCCCGTCCCTAACCCCTGACAACCACTCATCTTTTCTCCATCTCTGTCATTTGAAAATGTTTTATGAATGGAATCCTACACTAGGTCACCTTTGAAGATTGGCTTCTTCCAGTCAGCGTAGCACCCTTGAGATCAGGGCAGGTTGTTGCATGTATGAATACTTTGTGTTTTGTATTTTAATATTTAGCTGTGTCAAGTTTCAAGAGAGCAATGATAAGACCCAGCTCATCTTTGGCTCCATCACCAACATACAGGCAAAGGATGCAGCGCCAGTGGAGGTAAACACAGGCACATTTCTTGAGAAGTTGGAAGGCATGCTTCGTAGTTTGCGCAGATTGGAAAATACAGTCTTTGTCCTTTTATAGAAGATAGATGCCATGCTGGTCCTGGAAAGCAGTGGAAGCCTGGTGTTGTACACAGGGGTGGTTCGAGTAAGTACTGAGTAGCTTTGTGCTTCTGTAGGACTGCCCCCTTAGATATTCTGTAATGTTCCTTTAGTTTATTATTTAATGTCTATTACCTCCTGTCTGTAGGATTTGACAGATTTTTTGTAAGAGTTGAAATGAAGTCTCCAATTTAGCTTGGTCCTAACGTGAAGGTCTAGGACTCACTGCCCTTAGATGGATTGAGCTGGGAACCCGGCACAGATGGGAACCTTCCCCTCAGGTGGAATGGAAGTCCCCACACACCACGGACCATGGCTGGTTCCTAGTGGTTGCTTGTAGTTTGTTTCTATCTTGCTTGGTCACTCTTTTCTGGACACCTGGGCTAGAAAGAGCAAGGTTTTCATGGGGCCTCTTTTGGTCTGCGCCTCTGGCATTTCTGGGTTGTAGGCCCCTGGAGAGCCCAAGGCCTGATTAAGTAAGGAGACTAACCAACAGAAACAAACACCTAGGAAATTCATCACAGGTCATTCCTGGTTCTTGGGTCCCTAGCTTGTCCATTTTCTTTCCTCGCCTTTCAGAGTCTTATGTTGCATTAAAAATTTTGTGCAGAGTTTTTTGGTTGTAGTAGTGGGAGAAATAATCATGGAATGTACTTACTGTATATTTTCATTACCTCATAGTCTTGATTGCTTTTTAAAACCTTTATATATATACTAGTTCTCATCGTCACTGTGTTTTTTTAATCCTAAGGATTTTATTTGGGCAACTTGTAATTTTATTAGCTTTTGGGAAGTATATTGACAGAGTATGTAAGTTATTAAAATTTCTCTTTAGTTCTGAGTATTTCCTTTTAGGCTTATCAATAGTTTTCAGCCTGTATGAATGTGAATTTCTGTTGTCTTTTCCTGAGAACCCTAAGAATAGCTTAAATAAGGGCTGATTAGCATGGATTGTCAACTTATCCTTTCAAGGTAAATGAAGAATTTACTTTACATAAAGCTTTTTTGAGGAGGAAATATTTGAAAGTTTATGATGCAAGACAGATCAGAAGTTAGAGAGCACAGATTGAATTAGGTTGGATTTAATTTCTTGAGCATGATTCAGTCTCATTTTGTTGGCCCTTGAGAAGTGCTTGGTGTTCTCCCTCCCTGCCTGGAGATTTAGTTCACAGGATAGCTGCTTGTAGTCCGTGACAGCTCAGTGTCCCTGCTGTCTTTTCTACAATACAGTAGAAAAATACATAGTGTACTATGTATTTTTGTGTAATGTATTGGCTATATTAACATTCCCCACCTTTCCTGCCAAAAAAAATCACCAAACACCAAAAAAACAAACAAAAAAACCCTCAGTAATGAGAGAAGGAATCAGACCAAGAGAAGTTATACCAAGGTATTTGTAGTTGGATAGTGGAATTTGATACATTACTAAAATTTTAATTTAGTTGTGTTTGGTGAGCATAAAACATGAAATAGGAAAAGAAATATATGCTTGCATACCAGAACATTTTACTTAAGTGATTCACTAAAGCCAGTGTTTTTTTTACATCTTCTTATTGTTTAAAGGTGGGAAAGGTTTTTATTCCGGGACTGCTAGCACCTTCCCTGACAATGTCCAATGCGATGCCTCGGCCTAGCACTCCACTGGACAGCGTCAGCACTCCAAAGCCCCTGAGTAAGCTGCTTGGCTCCTTGGATGAGGTGAGAGACCAATTAGATTTTGTAAACATTACTAGTATTGTAAAGAAGTTTGGTCAGATGTTTCTTCTGTTTTAGTAATCACAGAATTGAAAGTTTAGCTAATAATTGTAGAATATAAATGTTTCGAGCACAAATGATCTAGTAAACATTCACTGACCTGTGTAATGTGTAAGGTGTTTCTGAAGGTGCTACGGAGATGAGAATGGGGCATTCTTTTCCATCGTGGGGATCACACCATTTCTTTGGGTGGAACCTTTGTAGTATCTGCATAGAAATTATAATTTAAGGACAATGATTAAGACTTATAAACCACAATCAGAAAGTCTTGTGGGAGGTTTACTGATCAGAAGATACATCCTGATGGATCCCCGTGACAAAACCAAGAGCTCTACCTACAGAGGCCTGTCGTGCTGGGTTTGGTCCGTGAGGCTGAATGAGACATCTGTAGGGGGGAAGGTGCATTTGGGTAAAGAGGGCTCAGGGGCCCGGGCCTGGAGGAAGGAACGTGCAGACCACTTTTGTACACATTCGCATCTCTGTCTCCTGGCGCACAAGTTAAGACTCAGCATGTCTGTGGGTGGAATGAACAAATATTCTAAAAGTACGAAAAGCCTGTTGGGTGAGGTGGTCAAGGTGGGACAGTCGTGATAACCTGTGTTTGAGTGTGATCTGTGTGCCACGCACAGTTCTAAATGTTTTGTATGTATTGACTCATTTAATCAGTTCGAACAGCTTTATTGGGAAGGGACTGATGCTCATTTTATAGATGGGTACATAGGTACAAGGAGGTTCCTTGACCAGAGTCCTATGGCTACATAATAAGTGTTGGAGCTGGGATTACTGATAGACCCTTAGAAGAAAGGATAAAAAGTTGGTTTTTATTATGAATGCAATCACGGGGCATTACAGGTATTTGAGAATGCAGTAGGAGTGTTAGGATATGTGTTTTATTTATTTATTTTAAATTTATTTATTTTTAGAGATTTTATTGGGAAATTGGGGGAGAGGAACAGACAAGTTGCTGTCCTTTTGTTCTTCAATTTAGTTGTGGAGGATGCCGCTTCACTGGCCCATGCTGGTATGATCATTGCGCTCTTCCCAGCTGAGGTAGTTGGTCATCGGCCATTGGATGGCTGCTCATGGCAGCTCATGCTGGCTGCCGGCCACTCATGGTAGCTCATGGCAGCCCATTGCAGCCTACGCCGTTGCTGGCCACTCATGACAGCCCAGCTCCAGGTCGAGCTGTTGTTCACCATCTTAGCTGTGGAGGGTGCAGCCTCACTGGCCCATGTGGGATCTGAGCCAGTGGCCCTGCAGCTCAGAGCTTGCACTCCCAAGCCAACTATTAACCAACTGTGCCACTCGGCCGGCCCCAGGATTTGTGTTTTAGATAAGTGTCTTGGGATTGAAAATGGACAGAACAATCAGATCCTGGGCTAGTTTAAGAGGACCTGAGCTAGGGCAGTGTAAGGAGGGGAGGGAGTGGAGGGACATGAGAGGCCTGAAGATGTGGAAATGACAGCGTTCATCAGCTGGTTGGATTTGCACTGTACTGGGTGAGGTGCTGGGGAACGAGGCTCAGAGTTATCAGAGCAACCTGGCTGGGTCCCCATGTTCACTGAGGAAGGAAGGCTGGAGGAAAGGGGTCTGTATTTCAGTGACATCTGAGCGCAGATGTGAAGGTTGCTGCTGGCACTTATATTGAATAATGCCTAGACCCTAATGTTATTTTTTTTCAAAGATTTTATTGGGGAATTGGGGGAGGGGAACAGACAAGTTGCTGTCCGTTTGTTCTTCAGTCTAGTTGTGGAGGACGTTGCTTCACTGGCCCATGCTGGCATTATCATTGCGCTCTTCTTGGGTGAGGCAGATTGTTCCCCTCACAGCAGCAATTGGCAGCTCACACTGGCTGCCAGCCGCTCATGCTGGCTGCTGGCCACTCACTGTATCCTATTGCAGGTCACTGCAGCAGGGGCTGCAGCTATGCTGTCCCCTGGGACCACAGCAGCCCAGCTCCAGGTGGAGCTGTTGTTCACCATCTTAGCTGTAGAGGGCAGTGTCACTTGCTCTCATGTGGGATCCGAACCGAGGCTGCTGGCGTCCCAAGCCAGCTCTTAACCAACACACCACTCGGCCAGCCCCTTAATGTTATTTATTTTTTTTTTTTTTGAGGGCAGTGTCACTGACCCTCATATGTGGGACCCGAACCGGGACCGCTGGCTTCCCAAACCAGCGCTTAACCACCTGCGCCACTCAGCCGGCCCCTTAATGTTATTTTTTAAACACATGTAGCCCTGAGCACTTTTTCTTTAAGTTGGACATTGGCAGAACTCGTGGAAGGGGAGCTGTAGCAGTGTCAGAGAGCTTTGTGTGATTTGTAAGAATTTCTTTATAATGTAAAATGGTTCCTAACTTTCCTGGAATTTCATCAATCCAGGAATGGTTAGTGTCTCTTGGTGGCATTCAGGACCCAGCCCCGTCTCACACACGGCCTGATCCTTTCCCCGCTTCTCCTCTGGGAGATTGTGCCACTAGACTGAGGTCCAGGACCAGTGAAGCTCCTGTTTTGTGCTGCTGTTGGAGTAGAAGCTGGAATGTAATAAATCCATCCTATGCTGGATTGGCTCTCATTGTTCACAAGATAGTCACTTAGGGATGTCCTGTAAATTGAAAACAGAAAGGTTGGTGGTCAGGACTAGATTTAAACAAGAAGCATCTGCATGTAATTTAAAATTTTTGTTTGCACATCTACAATTGAGGGGAAAATGTTCTTCTTCCATTTTCAGAACCAACATGTGCCTGTAGGGAAGCATTACTAAGTAGCTGCCTCATTTCTTTCCTTTCTCGTTGCTGTCTCTTCTCTCCGGGTCTTGGACCCTTGGGTCGGATCTGCCTTTCCTTTGTCACAGTTCCGTTGATATCTCCAGCCTGTGAGATTGCCACGAGTGGCATCGCCTTCTCTTCCCGTAGCCCTGCCATCCTGGCACACTCTCAGTGTAGCCATACCCCCATCGTACCTAGAGCAGGATGTCTGTGAATCGTTATGTACAGCTGTGAGGCTATATGCAAAACAGGAACAAAGTTTCTTGCTCCTTCATCTCACTTCTGTATGTTGTGTTTATGACTTTTTATAGGTCGTTCTGTTGTCCCCGGTTCCAGAACTAAGAGATTCTTCGAAACTCCACGATTCTCTCTATAATGAGGATTGTACTTTCCAACAACTTGGAACTTACATTCATTCCATAAGGGACCCTGTCCGTAACAGGGTGACTCTGGTAAGTATATTTACCTTTAATTAGGTGGCTGCCCAAGAAATACAGCTGTCTTTTCAGATTTGTCAGAATGCAGAATTTTGTCTGAAAAATAAAAGCGAACATTTCCATGACTTTTAAAGTCTCTTGTCATACCTTAATTTTTGCACATATTTGACTTCGGTGTACATCTGCTTAACTTTTTAAAGTTTCTATGTTATTAAAAATTTATTGAAAACAAAGCTTGTTTAATCAGTTGAATTTTATATTGACATGATTTTTGTCATTTCATTAAAAGTTAGTCTTTTTTGGTGATGGTGACTGAGGTGTGAAAATTAGGCACTTTATTAGAAATGAGAAATGAGAATTGTGAATGTTTCATAAATATGCACATTTACAGTTTCTGAAATTTGGAAGTATTCAGTGCCATTTGAAAAGTACTGTTTGTTATTTCACTGAATTTTGCTTGCCAGGCAGACAGGCCTGAGAGGGAGGCATCTATTTTTAAGGCACTTGGAGACTTTGGTGCCCAGACTCTGCTGATGTGCTCTGTTTCTGTTCTTTTCCTAGGAGCTGAGTAATGGCTCCATGGTCCGGATCACTCTTCCTGAAATTGCCACCTCAGAATTAGGTATGGTTGAGGAGCACATCTCACTTCTGTGTGTTCCTAGTTTGATTTGTAAGATTTGCAGTCAATGCTGATTTATTGGGTTGTCGGAAAAGTCATGACATATTTTTGCAATGAAAAACATGGAAAAAATACGTCATGACTTTTCCAACAACCCAGTACGTTAGTAATTGGAGTTCTTAAAGTTTACTTTTTTGAAGCCATGGGGTGGAGGTTTTTACTTTGCAGAGAAGCCGTAAGAAGCAGGGGTCACTCTGTGACATCCGCCCACCTGTGCTGCCAGGTGGGGCATGCACCTGCAGGATGAGCTCGTTTGGCTTCTCTGATTTGTCTGATGGGGAGGGGGCCTCGCAGTGAGGTCACAGCACACTGACACGCCTTTTCCAGGTGGATCTGAGAAACAAGGAAGCCTAAGTAGCTGAAATCGTTTTGGCATATTTGATGGTTTTAATCCTAAAATAAATCTCTCAATTTTTACATCAATTGAGATATGAACAGAATTGTCTCAGTTGAATAAAAATATTATAGTAGAAGTACCGTCAGAAGTGTTTTAGTGAATTGGAGTCTTCTTGAGTAATGGAAATGCAGTTTGGAAAATACTAGGAGAATAGACTAGGAAAGAAACATAGACTAGGAAAGAAAACTAGAATTGAAAGGATTTGACAGCAAATGTAAGTTAAGAAAAGAATGCCTATATGATGTAAGTTTCAATTCGTTTCAAATCCTAACTCCCAAAGAAAAGTACTGGCGGAGGGTAGTTCTGGAATTTGTAAGTAGGCTAAGAATGACTTTTCATTGGTGGGTAAATGGTATTCTCAGTTGGCATAGAGACAACCTTGCTTCTCTACAAGGTCTTCCCCAGTATGGCAAAGCCATGAATCCAGAAGGACAAGCCTAACAAAATATATAAAAACTGATGACACATTAAATAAAATGAATAAAAACAAAATGAAATCTTAGTCTCACAGCCAAAACGAAGTGCCGTGGTCCACGTGAGTTTGGTACTTTATTTATAAAGTGCCCCTGGGCCCCTCACACAGTGTCTGGTTTACACTGGTTTTGGATTCAACCAGGACAGAGCTGGGATTTGGCTTCCTAACGTTTATTCCATTTGAGTCCAACCTTCGCTGTGTGTGCACACAGAGCAAATGGGTGAGAAAAAGGATGTGCAGCCGAAGAGGGCCTGGTGACAGTAACAGTGTGAAGGGAAGAAGACTCCTCTAAAGAGAAGACGGGAATTAGAGGAACATTACAGTTTGGGGCCACGTAGTACTAAAAGCAGACCGGGCTCTTCACAGCAGCAGCCCTTGCAACCCGGAGGGGTCACTGTGTGATATTTGGCACTATAGCTGAGCCTCACACTAATGACACCGGTCACTTAAGAGAAACGTGGTATTGGCTGGTCTAAGACACAGAACGTGGAAAACACATCAGACTTGTATGCTGCCAGGAGTCCTTAGAAGCTGTGATGCTTTGGTTACCAGGGATGTTCCCTCACGAGGGACATATGCCATCAGAGGATGCAGACATGACCATTATCTATGTGCTGAAGTATTTAAGGAATGCTTCACGTGAATTTTTTCATGTAGGATTGTGTATTTTGATAGAATGACCTTTAATTCTACAAACTCTACCTTTTTTTTTTTTTTTTTTGAGGGCAGTGTCACTGGCCCTCACATGTGGGACCCGAACCGGGACCGCTGGCGTCCCAAGCCAGTTCTTAACCACTGCGCCACTTGGCTGGCCCAAACTGACATTTTTGATACTGAAGTAGGAGCTATTCATAATTGCTGGGGCAGTGGGTGTCAACCTCTTCTGTCTCCGGTTAAGTGTTCTATTTGATTACCTTATTTCTGATCCGATATTAATGACAGAAGCTGCCCTGAGACTTCTTACAACCCTGTGGACTTCAGGATTCTATTTAAGCTTCCAGTGATGGGCTAGGTGATGTTGCTCTTTAGTGATAGTTCTCTTTTCACAGTGATTGGTCTCTATGTGGTCGTAGTTTAAAAACTTTCGGGCCGGCCAAGTGGTGCAGTGGTTAAGTGCTGCCTTGGGAAGCCAGCGGCCCCGGTTCGGGTCCCACATATGAGGGCCAGTGACACAGCCCTCAAAACAAAACAAAACTTTCATATGAAATGGGGAAGAGAAATGCATGCATAGGAAATATACTAAAATGAGCCTTTGCTTCTAACAGTGCAAACATGTTTGCGAGCGATTAAGTTTATCCTGCCAAAAGAAGTAGCTGTTCAGATGCTTGTCAAGTGGTACAGTGTCCGCAGTGCTCCAGGCGGGCCCAGCTATCACTCAGAGTGGAATTTATTTGTGATCTGTCTCATGAACTTGATGGGCTATAACACAGACCGCTTAGCGTGGACAAGAAATGTAAGTACATACAGTTTTTCTTCCTGAGTTATTCCGTTGTTATCAATGCAATGTTTGCATAATGGATAATCCAATATTCAGAGTACATAGCAGATGAATTTACTAATAGACATGCTTTCTTCAACAAAATGAAATAATACTCAGGCTTCTTGTATGTGTATATTGTAAATCGAACATCAGTTAATATTTAATAACATTTCACTAGTATTTGTAATTACTGCATTTCTGTAACATGACAAAGCATTTTTGACCATTGGTTCTCATTTCGTCTTCATCTGTATAATGACTGCAGGTCGTGCTTCGGCTTAGTAGTGATAGATGAAGGAACTGCATCACTCAAATCCAGGCCCAGACTGGGACCCTGACTCAGGGCTCAGTGCTCCTTTCTGAAGCCCAGACTCACCCACAGTGCTTGGTCTGGGAGGGGACTAAAAGCGCTTTAGCCTGAGTATCACCTTGCAAATGATAGAAAGCTGTGTCCCTCCCCTCCGGCCCCAGAGACTTCCTTAGAGGCCCTTCCTGGTTATTTCTGGCATCAGCAGGGGTGCCTTCACACTGCTGACCTCCTCTTGGCCCTGATGGTTACTCCCTGGACAGCCTTAGAGGTCACTGTGTGAAAGTCAGACACCTGTGTCCAGGTAACTCAGCTGTACCTGTCTGTGCATGTCAGTTTTGTACTAGCAAATTCATTTGGAAAATCATTTGGCTTTCTTCTTTATGAAACAGTATGTGCTTATTGAGGAACACTTTGAAAATGGAGAATTCAGAAGAGGAATTAATACTCAGAGATGACCACTCTAAACATTTTCGGTATTGCCTGTTAGATCTACACCATATCAATGAAAGTTTCCCATACCTTTCAAAATTCTTCAAATGAAACCTCTCATTTCATCATCCCTGTGAAAGGCTACCACGTGGTTTTATTGTAACTAACCAGCACCTAATAGTTGAACATTGTCGACTTCATTGTTTTTTTAATATGAATAATTTGCAAACATTCTTTTACACAGAAATCTTTACATCTTTAGTCATTTCCCAAGACTTGAACCTTAAAAGAGGGATTACTAAGTCAAATCACATTCAAAAAGTGTTGTACAGTCAATACTCTTAGCAGCAGCATTTCAAAGTGCCCATTTCACCCCATTGATGATTGTTGGAGTGGTGAACCTTTGCCAACTTAGTGAAAAATTTCATCTTGTTTCTGTGTAACTGGTAATGTTTTTTTCCAGTACTTATTGGTCATTTATATAGAATCAACTTTTAGGGGAATTAGATTAATTGATAAATATATGTAAGTTTTTATATAGGAAAGTTGCTATGGTGATTTTTAGAGTTATGGTTAATGAGTTGGCCCGGAGAAGTAGCAGAGGGACAAAGGTTTTGCCAGAGGGAGTTGAATGAGAGTGACCTTTCCCCAAATCACCCTTCTGTAACTGTATTAGTGAGGATAGGCTGTTATAACAAAGTCCTTGAAGGACGTGATGGCCCCCACACAGTCCAAATGTCCGTCTTGCTCCTGTGACAGTACCTCGCAGGTCCACACCTAGGCCACATAGTGCTTACGGTCCCCGGTTGATGGACCACCTGCCACCTTTGAGTTGAGACTTCAAAACCTGCTTCAGGGTTGACTCCTTCAACTCAGGTGCACCTGGAGGACCCTGCCTACTGGTTTTATCTATGACATAGGCCTGGAAGTGGTGATATCCACTGTCACTCAGAGTCACACTATCAGAGGGCCACACCCGACTCCTAGGGAGGCAGGAATATATAGCCTGGCTGTGGGTCCAGGAGAAAGAGGAGAACACGGATTTGGAGAGCAGCTACCTCTCTTTGTCATACAATTGTTAGATGGTCCATTCTGGATACACTCTAAATAGCGTTCTGCTCCGTTCTGTCACTTGCTAACATTGGGTTGATCCTTTGAGACATGGCATATTTGGATGTGGCTCATGGTGCTGGTTCTAAACAGGTGAAGATGTGTGTCCTCAGAGAAGTAGGGGAGGAAAGGAAACTGCCACTGCAGTGTCTGTGCCCCCAGACACTGTGCTGGGTGCTGTCCATCCGTGGTTTCCCTTAATTCCCATAGTGACCATAGAAGAAAGGTATTCATCCCATGTTTTTCCAGGTGAGAATGAGTTTTGATCACTTTCCTCAGTTTCCATGATTGGCGGAACTGATCTCTGAATCCTTTAAGCTAGTCAGTCTGTATGATAAATTGATAAGATTTTGTCTTGGGGTTGTATTCCAGTTTGACTTTGAAGGATCACTTTCCCCAGTCATTGCACCCAAAAAGGCAAGGCCCTCTGAGACGGGATCTGATGAGGTAAGCTTTATTGTTTCCTGCTAATATAAGCTGACTTGTAGACACTTTTACTGGTCTCCCATTTCTGTGGCATTCCTATAGATTTGTGTGTACAAATCCTATAGATTTGTATAGATTCGTTTCGTTGGGCCTCACAGAAATGCATTTTTTAATTGAAGGTTTGTGGCAGCCCTGCATCCAGCAAGTTTGTCGGCCCATTTTACCCAACAGCATTGGCTCAGTTCGTGTCTCTGTCACATTTTGGTAAATCTTGCAGTATTCCAAACGTTTTCATTATTATTGCCTTTGTCATGGCGACTTATGACCAGTCATCTTTAATGTTACTATTGTAATTGTTTTGGAGTACCATGAACCATGCCCCTATTAGATGGCACACGTAATCGATAAATGTGTGTGTGTGCTGACTGCTCCCCCGACAGGCCATCCCCACGTCTCCCTGTCCTCGGGCCTCCCTAGTCTCTTAGTCCCTGAGACACAGCCATGTTGACATCAGGCCACCTATTGACTGATGGTGGCCCCTAAGTGTCCAAGTGAAAGGGAGAGTCCCATATCTGTTCCTGGTGAAAATGCTGTGAAGATTGTCCACATGACAACAAAGCACCGAGAATGTCACATGAACTCAGTTGACGAAACAGACGCAGGTTTCAGAGGACTGACTCGAATTCTGAAAGCAGTTCTACTGTGTGTAAAATGCATTAATTGGCTTTGCACGCCACAGAAAAATGGTTTGTGAAAGAGAGAGTCGATCCATGCAGCAAAGCTCATCGTTGTTTCATTTTAAGAAATTGCCATGGCCGCCCAGCCTTCAGCAACCACCCGCTGACCAGTGGGCGGTCATCGACATGGAGGCAGACCCTCCACCAGCACAAAGATGGTGATTTACCGTAGGCTCAGACGTGGCTAGTGTTTTTAGCAATAAAGTGTTTCTTAATGAAGGTATATACATTGTTCTTTTAGACATAATGTCCTTGCATTGTCTAGATCTAATAAACTACAGTAGAGTGTAAACATAATGTTTATGTGCACTGGGAAACCAAACATAGTGACTCGCTTTAGTGTGTGGCCTGGGCCCGAGCCTGCAATATCTCTGAGGTCTGCCTCTATTCCTAACACGTTTTACTTTATTTATTTTAATACTGAATAACAGTTGTTTTGAAGGATGGTATCTGTTATGTTTCTGTGGTTATTTATTCATTTTTGCCTTTAGTAATCATCTAAAAATTACTAAGCATACATAAATACTGCATAATTTAAGTTTGGGTTTATAAATGTTTTATTGTCAATTGATCACCTAAACTGACAGCATTTTCTTTTTTATACAATTTCTCTAATTTAGGTTCTCAAATGTATCAGATCCCATGGATGTATATTTTTAAGTGACTCAAAAAATTTTTTAAATTGAGATATAATTTACATAGATGGGAAATACTCAGATTTTAAGTTTACAGTTTGGTCAGTTTTGACAAATACACACACCCACACCCCTGGGCAGACATAGAACATTGCATCATTCCATAAAGTTCTCTTGTGCCATTTTTAATCATTCCTTTCCTCTGTTCTTGAAACGACCAGTGATTTGAATTCTCTCACTGGTGGTATGCTAGTTTTGCCTAGTTGTACCTAGCACTTGATATAAATGAATTATATAGTGTGGAACCTTTGGGGTAAGGTTCCTTTCATTCTGCACAATGTTTTTGTGATCCAGCCAGGCTGTTGCAGTATCAGTAGCTTGTGCCTTTGTATTGCTGCGTGGTATGAATACACCACAGTGCCCATACATGTGTAGGCTATTTTCATTACTTGACTATCATGGTAAAGCTGCTGCTGACATTCAGTAACAAGTACTTGTGGACATATGTGTCGTTTCTCCCGGATGAGTACCTAGCAGTGACCTTGTAGGGCCATTGCTGGTTGTACCATGTTTCACTCTGACCAGTCATATATGCGAGCCCCGTGTTCTAACCCTGCCAGTACTGCTGCTGTCAGTCTTTTACATTTTAGCCACTGAGGGCATGACATGTGAGGTCGTTTCTCCTAGTGGTTTTAATTTGCTTTCCCCTAAGGACAACGGGTGCTATACACCTTTTCATATGCTTATTTAGTTACTTGCATATCTTTTTATGAAGTTTCTGTTAGTTTTTCACCTGTTTTTAAATTGGATTTTAAAAATATTTATTGAGCTATAGGAATCCTTTAGATATTTTGGATACGAGTTTTCAGTCTTTAACGGTGGGTATATTTCACCCAGTATGTGGTGTAGCAGTGCCTGTTGATGGGCAGAATTTTTTACTTGGTTGTCCAGTTCATCAATTTTTAGTTTTGTGGTTACTCCTGTATCTGTTGTAAGAATTATTAAGTTAGTGAGCCTCACAAAACACCAGTAAATTCTAAGATCTGAAAATAGCGGACCACATTCTGTCAACACAACGCAATAAATCACGAGTAGGAACCAGAAGAGACTCAGTATGTGTAAAATGTGGTACAATCAGTGTGACACTAAAATTCAGTTGATTATCAGGTTGGATTATTAACCCCAGTATCCTATAAGCACAGTAAGATAGATGTACCGACGAGACACAAGCAGACTGCCCCTCTTATCTAAACACAGGTCAGCATGGTGGTGGCCGGGCCTGCCTGTCCTCACGTCCCACCTTCTCTTCCTCACTTTGGCTTCAGAGACGCGGCCTAAGATGATCAGAAATTCTGCCTCAGTCTCTGCCTCAGTCTCTGCCTCAGTGGTAGGGTTCTTCCTCACAGTCTCTGCCCTAAAGGGCATGACTCCCTTCTTCAAATGGGTTTAAAGGTGGTTCATCTGAGTATTTGTCGCTGCATCCAGAAATCACTTAGCTATTTGCATCGTTCTCAGTTTTCAGCATTGTGATTTTTTTCACATTCTCAGATCAACCTAATGTGAAAATGGAACTTGAATTGTTTACAGCGAATTTGGCTTTCCTTTTTGCATGATGACGTTACAAGGAGGTATTATTTAAAAGTTAGTATCTTTACTATCCTCTTCTTCTTGTCAGGATTGGGAGTATCTCCTGAACTCAGACTATCACCAGGATGTGGAATCTCACCTTTTGAACAGATCTCTGTGTCTGAGTCCCTTGGAAGCCCCTCAGATGAAGGATGAGGACTCGTCACAGAGCCTCAGCCTGGATTCTTCCACACTTCTTTTCTCTCACATACCAGCGATATTTTTTGTCCTCCACCTTGTCTATGAGGAGCTCAAGCTGAACACTCTGATGGCAGGAGGAATCCGTTCCCTTGCTGACCTGCTCGTTCAGTTGGCAAGGTAAGCTCTGTGGAGTGGGAACCTCCAGGAGTCCTTTGGTGATCGATCTGAGCTGTGAATGTCATTGAGAAACGCTGTCAATATATTTCTGAAATCAACCTTCTCAAAATCCCAGAGCATTTTCTATAAACCACAGAACTGTTTGCCAATATTGGCTGTGGAAGGGCCTGTGGTTCGTGCTGCTGGGGTTGCTAGTTTTCACCTGAGGTAAGTGGGAAGTCATGAAAGTGTCAAGCAGTGGGACGCACTGCCAAGCATTTCCTGTAGGCAGACATCGGGGCTGCCCGGTGTGCAAGTTCTAGAACAACGCCTACAGCTCTGTAATGATACCTGCATTCACGCAGTGCTGCAGTTCACAGAGTCTTACAGGGATTGTCATGCGCAGTATTGCCTGGGTCCCCATGTGTGACACAGCGACCTGCCCGCTTGTCCTCGCCTAGCTAGGCTGTCTCTGGGCTTTGTTGTGCCATGTGGTCGCCCGTCTTTAGATGCTGGGGCCAATGATGGAAGCTTGAACTGAGCCTGCTCGTGGTAGGCTTTGTGGACTCTCAGTTACACTGTTCTGTATGCTCTTACTGTCTTAGGGACTTAAGATTGGAGCCTTACTTGGATCATTACTATAGAGATTACCCAACGCTTGTCAGAGGCTCTGGACAAGTGTGCACAGTCGATCCAGGTAAGCATTTGTGCCGTTACAGATTTTCTGAACAGTGCAGGGATGTTTGCTTGTCCTTTTCTTACTGTTAGCCTCTAGGTCGGGGTATGTCTTCCCACCAGGCAGACTGCAGCTTGTGTTTGATCTCTGCCTTGCAGTAAGCCATGACTTCCCCAGTGTGTGGCAAAGTGATACCCAGCCCTAAGGTTCTGAAGGGCAAAAACTTAGAGCATCCAGTGCCAAGGTCACTTTGCCCCAGATTTGTGCTGTCCATCCAGCAGCCACCAGCTATGTCACTCAAGTTAATTATATTAAAAAGGCAGTTGCTCATTTGCACTGGTCACATGTCAGGTGCTCAGTTGCCGCCGGGGCTCATGTTGCCATGCGGGAACCTCTCCGTTGGGCTCGGCATCGGGGCCTGTTTGCTGGAACACTGGAGTCCTGCTGTCTCTTGTATTCTCACCTTTGGGGTCAGTCAGAGCAGAGTTTTGGTTAGGTTCTTTACGTGCCTTGAGTACAAAAATTTGCTAAATTTCCATCCAGGATGCGATAAAATAGTAGTCATTTAAATCCTCCATGTTATAATACAGTCAGTCTATTAACTGTGGCCAAAAATCAGAGCGTTTTGGAGACTGTGGAGCAGTGTTATTCTGACTGATGAACGGTACCTGATTTGAAAACCTTGTTTCCTTTAGAATGAAACCACACTGCCCTCTTGTGTTCTTGTATTTACCAAAGGTCAGACTGGATTCATGCATCAGCCGTCATTTTTCACTTCCGAGCCCCCGAGCATTTACCAGTGGGTGAGTGCCTGTCTGAGGGGCGAGGGGATGCCACCTTACCCTTACCTCCCTGGCGTCTGCGAACGAAGCCGGCTTGTCATCTCGGTATGTACGCGCAGTGTTGCCTAACTCGTTTCTCTCTTCCTTTTGCTTTTTAAATGTGATTTTAAGAATTATACAGTAAAATTAACTTCTTAAGAATCCTGTGTACAGTTGTGTGATTTTCAGCAAAGGCATAGATTCATGTGATCACCCCCATAGTTGGGATATAAGGCAGTTTCAGCACCCTCCACTACTAGCTTCCCTTGTGCTTTGGAGGTTCATCAAGTGTGAGGTTGCGTGTGTCAGCAGCTGGCCCGCCCCATTGGGAACCTTGTGACTACTGAGCGTTAGTCCGTTCTGTGGCTGTGTCCCTTGGCTCTTCCACTCACCCGCTGAACATCTGCAGGTGGATCCAGTGGTTAGCAGTTAGGAGTGCGACTGCCGAGAACACTCAAGTCCACTTTGTGTGAACGTGGTTCCATCTCTCTAGGGTAGATAGTCAGAGCTGGGATTGATGGTCATGTAGTAAGCATATATTTCGTTTCTGAGAAACTGAACTATGTTTCAGAGGGGCTGTCCCATTTCACACCCCATAAACGAGCGTGCGAGCATTCCAGTTCCCCTGCATCCTTGTCAGTGTTTGGTCTTGGCATGATTTTCATTTTGTCATTGTAATGCGTGTACTTCTCATTGTGGCTTTCATTTGCATTTCCTTAATGGCTAGTGAGATTTCGAGAGTTCTAGACATGAGGTTTTATCAGATACGTGGATTGTGACTATTTCCTCCAGATTTGTAGCTTGTCATGTCTCATCATTCACTTGATGTTTCCTTTGCAGAGCAGAAGTGTTTAATTTTGATGAAGCCAGTTTATCCAGTTTTTTCTTTATGGGCAGTGCTTTTGGTGTCATGTCTAAGAATTCAGTTTCATTTCAGGTTACAAATATTTTCTCCTGTTTCCTTGTAGAAGTTTTTTTTACAGTTTTTGTTTGTTTTTGTTTTTATGTTTTACATTTAGATCTATAATCCATTTTGTTAACTTTTGTAGTATGTGAGGTTTAGGTTGAGCTTCTTACTCCATTTGGCCAAATCTTCTAACACCAGTTTTTAATTTTTTTAATTTTTTATTTTTTTTAAAGATTTTATTGGGGAATTGGGGGAGGGGAACAGACAAGTTGCTGTCTTTTTGTTCTTCAGTCTAGTTGTGGAGGATGTTGCTTCACCTGCCTATGTTGGTATCGTCATTGCGCTCTTCTCGGATGAGGCAGATCGTTTGCCGGCCTCTGGATGTTGCTCACTGCGGCTATTGGCAGCTCACACTGGCTGCCAGCCGCTCACGCTGGCTGCCGGCCTCTCACTGTAGCCTATGGCAGCCCACTGCAGCAGGGGCTGCAGCCTACACCATCGCCGGGGCTCGCACAGCCCAGCTCCACGTGGAGCTGTTGTTAGCTGTAGAGGGCAGTGTCACTGGCCCTCATACATGGGATCCTAACCGGGGCTGCTGGCTTCCCAAAACCAGCTCTTCACCAAGGCGCCACTTGGCCGGCCCTAACACCATTTGTTTAAAAGACTGTTCTTTCCTTGTTACTTTTGTCAAAAATCAATTGACCACATTTCTGTGGGTCTATTTCTGAACTGTTTTTTTGTTTTTTTTTTTTAAGGGCAGTGTCACTGGCCCTCACATATGGGACCCGAACCAGGGCCGCTGGCCTCCCAAGCCAGCGCCCAACCACCACGCCACTTGGCCGGCCCTTTTTTTTTTTTTTTTTTTTTTTGAGGGCAATGTCACCGGCCCCCATATGTGGGATCCGAACCGGGGCCACTGGCTTCCCAAGCCAGCGCCCAACCACCGCGCCATTCGGCCGGCCCTTCATTGAAATTTTATAATCAGTTTGTGGCTACCAAAAATCCTACTTGAATTTTTTCCTTCAGAGAAATGCATCTTATTTTAAAAAATTAGTTCATTTTGAATAGTGAATACATGTCTGGGGTCAAACCTTCAAATAGGACGAGAGGGTGTTGGTAAAGGTGGCTTCTTTTAGCCCTTGTTGCTCTGTACCCCACACTGGAATAGCCTATTCACAGGTCCTTTGTGGACCGTTCCAGAGGGGCCCTTTCCAGGCTTACAGGAGAACTGTGTGCTTTTGTCCCTTCTCCCACATGTCAGTGGGCCACACCCGTCTCTCCTTCACTCTGCCTCCTGCTTTGCTTCATGTTGAGAAAGGCTTCAGAGCCCCGTGGCTCTGACACAGACATGCAAAATGGTGATTCTGTTTTCAGAAATGTGATGATAAGATAACCTAACACAGTAGTTACTATTATTACTGTTCCTCATTGTGCAGTTCAGAAATTAGATACAATCATTAGTATTAAGAGCAGCTTAATCCCAGAAATTTTGCATTCCTTGCTGCTTGTGTGGAGACGTATAAGTGAAAGCACCACATATATTGGTCCTGCCCCGCTCAGCTGAATGGTGTAGTCTCAGCGTGTATCTAGCCTAAAAGGCGAGGCAGAGAATTGTGGGTATGCCAGCATTCAGCCTGTCACCTAAATTCTATCAGCCAATTTACAGGCATTCCTGTTTAACTGTCCTTTGTCAGACGTGATGTCAGCTAGATTCAGGATTATGTCATTTATTGTGCTTGTATGGGTTTAAAATACAGAATTTTAACGTCCTCCAGCGTTGTACTAAAATGTCAATAAAATTGTTCTATTTTCAGAAAAAAAAAACCCCATAGGTACAGATCTTGGCGGTGGCAGCAAATATTCAAATGAGAACCTTGAAGGCCAAAGTGGGCAAGGGTCAGGCAGGGTCTGAGGTCAGAGGGTTAGGGTGCCACTAACCAGATGTCCATCATCACCTCATGAGCAGGTGAAGTTGGGTACATCTGTGCAGTGGAACTCTGGGCAGTAGGAAGAAACAAACTTGTGGCTGCAGCGGCACAGTCATGAAGCAGGATACTGGCGAACACTCTGTGGCTCCATCCACATGACACTAGAGGCAGACTTCAGGGCAGGACTGCAGATGGCTTGTGCTGGTGTAGGAGGGGCATGTGGACCACAGAGGGCACCAGGGAACTCTGTGGGGTGTGGAGAGTGTTGTGTGTCCTGACTGTGATAGTGGTTATTTGAGTGTGTAAATTTGTCACAACTCAGAGCTGCACACCTAAAGTGGATGGGCTTTCCTATTAGTGTTGACACCTCTATCACCTAAAACTGACGTGTTAACTTTCTTCTTATGCAGAGTATCGCACTCTACATTCTTGGTGATGAGAGCTCTGTTTCTGATGAATGCTCCCAGTATTTATCCAGAATAACTCCAGGTAAGTTTGGTGTAGTGACAGGCTTCCCAAAATGAATTTTATGTCGATACCAGTGTTGACGTTAAAAATTAAAAATTTCCTAAGTGTTTGCTTTAGAGGCCACATCCAGCCTGTTTTAGAGGTGATGTCCTGCCTCATTTAAAGGGTGACATCCAGCCTCATTTAGAGGTGACGTCCAGCCTCTTTTAGAGGTGACGTCCTGCAGTGTTCTAGCATATAGTCCACAACTGATTTTTAGAGACCAGGATTGTTTAAAAGCTAACACACTATACTTTTTTTTTTTTTTTTAAAGATTTTATTGGGGAATTGGCGGAGGGGAACAGTGTTGGGGAATCGGGAAAGGGGAACAGACAAGTTGCTATCCTTTTGTTCTTCAGTCTAGTTGTGGAGGACGTTGCATCACTGGCCCATGTTGGTGTCGTCATTGCGCTCTTCCCGGGTGAGGCAGATCGGTTGCTGGCCTCTGGATGTCGCTCCCCACGGCTATTGGCAGCTCACGCTGGCTGCCAGCCACTCATGCTGGCTGCCGGCCACTCACTGTAGCCCATGGCAGCCCACCGCAGCAGGGGCTGCAGCCCACACCATCGCTGGGGCTCGCACAGCCCAGCTCCAGGTGGAGCTGTTGTTAGCTGTGGAGGGCAGTGTCACTGGCCCTCATATGTGGGATCTGAACTGGGGCCGCTGGCATCCCCAATCCAGCTCTTAACCAATGCGCCACTCGGCCAGCCCTAACACAGTATACTTTTGATATCTTCTCAGGGAAATTATATTTTCCAGTCTGCCAGAGGATTGCTCGTTTTATTATTTTTTAGGAGTTGTTTGTTAACGAGTTTTTATTTCCAAATGTCTTCTAGGAGTTATGTGTTTTCCTTACCAGGAAGACTATCAAAATAAAGTTTTATTTTGTTACCTTTTAGTGCCCCAAAAGTCACAAGCAGAACAAGAGGAAAACAGGTGACTTTTATTTCGATTGTGATTTTATATTAAAAATATAAAACATGATGGTGCATTATCCTTCTGTTTAATAACTTTGTGTTTTTTCTCCTGTAGGTTTAGTTTGAGGCATTCCACATCAATTTCTAATCTAGCTGAAAGATTAGTTGTCTGGATGACGAATGTAGGTAAGAGTGTCTTTGTTACTTTTGTATGTCCTTGAAATGCCCCTGAGAACTCCCACTTCCCCTGGATGCCCCCTCCTCACTAAGCCCAACGTTCTCAAAGCGAGCTGGGGCCGTGAGGTGAGAGGGCTCTCGGTCCTGAGAGGCCCACAGGATGGGTGGCCCAGCAAGCCACACTTCCTTTGCCTGACAGTCTCACTACTTTCATATAGTAACACCTGTGATAGCAACTTTTTAATTTCTCAGCTTCCAAATGGTGAGCGCTAATAACCTCACATCAAACCTGAAGCCATTGCAAACTCAGACATCAGAAAGGAGTGTTTCTGGCAAAATCGAAATGTAATTATATAAACATTACATGTGGGCTTGGGAAGGGTATACACACCAAGATGAAGATTCATGGGGCGGGGATGAGTGTGGGGTGCTTCTGTATCCTCTAATCCCAATCCTGTGCTCCCAGGTTTCAAACTGAATAAAACACTAACAGAATTTCTTACAAAAATGAAAAGCTAAAATTAAATTACTATATGAAGATATAAAAAAATGAGGCTGTTTCTATGTTGGAAAAAGTAATGCTCTAATGAATATTACAGGATGTTTCTGAATTCTTATTTACAGTATGTTCTAAATGAGTTAGTTTTTCACTGTTCATTTTTTATATGCCCCTCTTGAAAATTACAATAATTGTCACATAGTATTACTATAGTATTACCTATTGCCGAAAAATACTGGATGAGTTCTATACATTTGAATATTACATAATATTTAATAAAAGAGTTATTTCATACAAGGAAACATTTTTACCCTAATCAACTTTCTATATTAATAAATAATATATGATTTAGAAAATTTAGAAAATCATTACAGGAAAAATAAATTTTAATTCACCTGAAAACTTGAAAAATTAAAAAAAAAAGAAATGTGGCATACATGCAAAAGAATGTATGTAATGTTTCAAAATAATAAAGTGATTGTTGATGTGCTTGTCACCCGCCGTTAGAGTGACACACTGCCGGTGTGGCAGAGACCCTTGTGTGCTTACTCGCGCATGGTGTCCCCCCACACACGCACCCCTTCAGGTAACTGCTGCCCACCTCAATTTTGTGTTCTGTCCCTTGGTTTTTTTTGTAGTTTTTATCATCTTGGTATACTGTTAGTGTTTTATGTTTTGAATTTCATATAAACGGGTATAAATATAAATATAAACGGGTATAAAATTTCAAGATTTGTCCATGTTGACTCCCGTAGCAGTAGCTCATTCATTTTCATTGCTGTAAAACCCAATGTTTGAATATATCACATCTTGCTTACACATCCCATTGAGGACAGTGACTCGGCCATTCCCTCATTCCCTTTTCGTACCATGATGAAACCATACTGCTGGAGACTGTTTTAGGCCTGTGTTCTGGTGCACACGTGCACAGGCTTTTGTATGGCTGTCCTCGGATGTGTGGGTGCACCTGTCTATACATGCCAGATGTCTTCCAGTGTGGTTGTACCATACACCCGCCACCAGCTGTGGGTTATAGTCACTGTTGCTATGTGTGGTCACCAACACTTGGTGTTAATTAACTTTAATATTGTTGTCAAGTGAGTGTGAACCTCTGTTTTCCTAGTGGCTTTCGCTTGCATTTCCCTAGTCCCTCATTGGACAGACCATTTTTTCATATATTTGTTGACTGTTTGTGTTTCTTCTTATGGAAATATTTTTAAGATCTTTGTGTTTTTCCTGTTGGATTATTTGTCTTAAGGTTTTTAAGAGTTTTGTAAAGAGACCTTTTCTACTAGTCCCTGACGTCAAGACACTAGCCTTATTAGTAAGATAAATAAAATGAAATTTCTTTCTTTGTCAGGATAGATGTTTACTAACTTTGGTCAGAGGACAGTTGGAACAAGGGTAAGTGTAAATGAAAACTTTGCTTCCTTCCTTTCACTGTCAGGTTTCACTTTAAGAGACTTGGAAACTCTTCCCTTTGGAATTGCTCTTCCCATCAGAGATGCAATTTATCATTGTCGCGAGCAGCCTGCTTCCGACTGGCCAGAGGCTGTCTGTCTCTTGATTGGACGTCAGGACCTTTCCAAACAGGCCTGTGAAGGAAACTTACCCAAAGGGAAATCTGTGAGTGTCAACACAGGAAGTTCAAGGTTCACTTTTAGCCTCTGTAAAATAAAAGTGGGCGTGTTCTTCATTTTCCTTTATGTCTTTTTGCAAGTGTATGCATCAGATTCTTTTTTATGTGCCCAGTAGAGCTTACGATTGGCCAGATCATAGTAACTGTAAGCTGAACACGGGAGCAGATCTTAGGAATGCACCTTTCTTCGTCTTGAGTCAGGATAAGTGCCAGTTGCAGGGCAGCCACTGTGACTGACCCACTTGTCCTGTATTGGGAGCTGACTGCTATGTGGTCATCACGCGAAAAGGGAGCATATAGGTCCTGAGTTTGATTTGTTAGTATGTGACTATTTTCTTTTTCATGTGTTTCTGATGGGTTGAATTTCTTGAATTTAACCTTTTAAATAGCTGTAAATATATCTGTTTAATCACATTAAACTGAAGCTCCAGGAAGATGATGTTTTGGCGGGAGAAGGGGCACTAAAGTTGTTTAGAAGATGTCTTTTTTTTTAAAGATTTTGGGGAATTGAGGGAGGGGAACAGACAAGTTGCTGGCCTTTTGTTCTTCAGTCTACTTGTGGAGGATGTCGCCTCACTGGCCCATGTTGGTATTATCATTACACTCTTCCCGGGTGAGGTAGATCAGTTGCCGGGCATTGGATGGCCGCTCACAATGGCTCACGCCAGCTGCCGGCCACTCACGCTGGCTGCCAGCCACTCACAGTAGCTCACAGCAGCCCACTGCAGGCCCACTGCAGCCTACGCCATTACCAGCGACTCACAACAGCCTAGCTCCAGGTCGAGTTGTTGTTCACCATCTTAGCTGTAGAGGGTACAGCATCACTGGCCCTCATGTGGGATCCGAACCCGGGCCCTGCTGCTCAGAGCTGGCGTCCTAAGCCAGCCCTTTTTTGTTTTTTTTTGTTTTTTTTTTTTAGCTGAGCCATCCTGCCATTTGTTGGCAGCTTAGTTCTGGCTGGGCATTGAACTGCTGTCAAGCCAGCTCTTAACCAACACGCCACTTGGCCGGCCCTAGAAGATATCTTAATGTTACCCTTTCTGAATACCTTCCTTCATCAGTCTTCAACCCTTGTTTTCTGAAGAATGGGTTCTAAGAACCTATAAATGGAAATGAAATACATCATTACTCTCTAGTTACTTCTCTTAAAATCAGCCTCTTTTAAAACTTAAATATGGAGCTTTTCAGCCTTCTTCTAGAACTCTGGTTAACTTTAAAAAAAAACCCTAAATGGCAGCACTGCATTGCCATGACGACCAGGAAGATGCAGGGATGCTAATTCCACTGGTGATAGTGCAGGCCAGGCCACCTCTCATTAGCCTTGGAGCCAGCAGGTGTTAATCAGTGCATTGTAACTGTTATAATCCACGTTAGGGCTTAGGCCACTGCTGCTGCTTCAGAGCCTGGGCCTAAGTGTGTTCCTCACGTTGGTGCTGCCTCATGGATCTTTGGCAGAAGCAGCCTCCGTGGGGACTCAGTCTCCAGCAGGGTGGTACCACATACCTCTCTTTCACTCTGCAATTATGTGACAGCTCTTAGTTGAACTAGTGTTTCTCTTGTTTAAAATAGAAAACCAGCGTTTTTTTGCTAATCATATATGATTACCCTTTCCTTCACCAAGATAAGTTTTAGCATTTAGACCTCTTTTATGTGCTATGAGTGAGAGCAGTGTAACATCATTAGCACTAAAACAAAATGGTATTGATGATGGTTATCTGTATTGTCATTTTAAGTAATTCTGTGTAAATTCAGTTCAGTTATTTGAAGCTCTATTTTATAACTCATCTAAATTAAATTTGCCAGCTGTTTGAGTCTATATTTTATAGATAACTCACCCATTAGAATATAGTTTATTTTGAAATTAGATATTCTATAGGAAGCACAATGAATTTTTAGGAACTAAGAATGATGATGTAGTTATATCTGCCATTTTTTCATGCTAATATTATTCCACGTTAAATGTTGCAAAACTCCAGCATTTCAGTTGGGAGTTCATCTGTTGAAGGCGTGTAAACGTTAGGAGGGTGAGATTTGGTGCTGTTCACATCTGTTGAAGTCTTGACTCCTCTGGGCGGGGAAGACTCACGTTAAGGTAGATGCTGAACTGGGGACAGAGAGAATAAAGGAACGGAGCTTTATCATTTGCTTTGCCACACTCAGTCCCTTCCCTTTTAAGACATTTTTATTTGGAAACTATTCATAAAAAAGGTGGAAACCAGCCACCACGATCCATTGTATAATTTAAAGTACTAAAGGAAGAAAGTATTGTCCAGCTTTCTCCACACTCAGGCTGTTCTCTTCTGCTTGTATTAATCAGAGATAGTATTTAAATTGGTGTGGGCCCTTTAGTAGTAGTGGAGGGAGCATGTTTCACTTACAGTCATTTGTTTCCTTTTCAGGATGTTTAGAATATAGTTAGATTTTTACAGTGTGTTCAGCCTCCTGACTGTTGTCCTAAATTTAAACTTTTCTCTTGGCTCAGTAAGGAGTTTTCCAAGTGGGTAATCTAATTGAACTTGACAGGAGAGTTGTAGCTTAGAGGCCCAGGCCAGCCCCCTGGGGAGTTGGCCGTCTCTGGGTTGGTAGTCAGGACCCGTCATCACAGCCTTTTGCTCAGCTGACCCACAGTGCCTGGTTTGTAAACTGTCACCACAATCCAGTCTGTTACTCAGGTGCTCTCATCAGATGTTCCTTCAGGAACAGAGACTGAGGAGGAGGATGACGGCATGAATGACATGAACCAGGAGGTCATGTCACTCATATGGAGCGAGGACTTGCGGGTGCAGGACGTGCGGCGTCTTCTGCAGAGTGCACACCCTGTCCGCGTCAACGTGGCACAGTACCCAGAGCTCAGCGACCACGAGTTCATCGAGGAGAAGGAGAACAGGTATGGGCAGCTGTCCGCCGCGCGAGGCAGTGTGAGTGCCACCTGACAGCAGCCCGCCCGCCTTCCCAGTGTGTTGGCATTGGGTGATGCCAGTGTCGTGCTTCAGACCCTCCTCTGAACATGCAAGTGTCCGCTTTCCAGAAAAGGCGCATCTAAAACCACGTTGCTCCTAGTTTCCTTCTAGTTTACCAACAAAGCAAAACCCTGAACTCATTCTTCTGGATCTTGATCAGAGAGATATTTGGAGATTTTTTTGTTTTAGTTTTGAGTGTTGTGTAAATTTACACCAACCTTTTTTTTTTTTTTTTTTTTTGCTCCTGTCAGAAACTTAATAGTGATGGATAATATTCATAAGCCTTTGCTCTTGCCAGTCTCTAATGCTATATCCCTTCTTACATCCCTAACATTTATCTATCCCTGGATAAATTGTAAGACTTGTAGTAATCAATGTCACATGGCTGCGACATTCCAGACATGGTTGCCTTGGGACGGTTCAACTTACCATTTAAAATTTTCTGCTATCCTTTTATCTGCCTGGTCTCTATCACCAGTCAACTCTGCCTCTGTTGTCTCCTCATCTCTCTTTACTTATTGTGACCCTGCTTGAAGGGGAGGTCCGTTTACACTCAGCATTCAGGCTGTTGAAGGTCTGAGTCAGTCATAATCCCCTCTGTGTTTCCTGCCCTAATGGACCAGGCATTAACCGCCATAAAGGAGGACATGGAGTGACAGAGAGCTTGAGTGAGACATGGTCATTAGCATGGGCTCTGGGGCCAAGCTGCCCTACCTGCTGGGTGGCTTTGGGTAAATTACTTACCATCTTGCTGCCTGAGTTGCCTCCTCTGTAAGAACAGGCGTGACTACAGCTCTCAGACCTTGCAGTGCCGCTCCTTGTATTAAGTGAGTGGTTTCTGCACAGTGCTCGGGACCCTGCCCAGGACACGGGGAAGCACAATGCAGCAGTCCTCATTGTGAATGCACTTCCTTCACTCTGTGATGCCGATTTTTCTTCATGTTTTAGTATCTCCGAACAGAGTATGCCTTTCAGTTAGTAGGTGTTTAATTGGCAATGATTTTTCTTTCTAGTATCTCATGGAACAGTGATGCATCTTATCAGTGACATCGTAATGAAATGAAGGGACACAGTATTATTGTTTTCAGTATGGTAATGTGGATTATATGTAAGGTCCCTGCTGAAAAATTCTGTGGGATGTTGGCTCCTGGCCTTGAATGTGCCTTATTTTAAATGAACCTGGGACAGTGTTCCCAGAGAATCTCAGGACAGCAGGGTTTTTTTCTCACCAATAAACTCAAGGGGATGACCGGTTAGCTCCATTGGTTAGAACGTGGTGCTGATAGCACCAGGGTTGCCAGTTCAGTCCCCGCATGTTTCACTGAACTGTGCCCTCCTTAAAAGAGTCAACTATGCCATTGTCGCATGGAAGCAATGTGTAGCCAATCACCATGGCTGTTCCCCAATAAAATTTAAAAAACAATAAAGTAAAAATAAACTCAAAAAGCAGCTATGAGTGTGTGCAGTTAGCAAGAAAGCATGCTTGTGAATAGCTTTGTCTGCAGAGAAAATGTTAGCCTTTGAAGGACATTTCTGTGTCTTCAGGTGTCACTTGTGTTAAGTGTTTCCTGATTCTAATGCCCCTGCTTTCACAATTTCTGTGTGATTTTGTTTTGTTTAAGGGTCTCTGTGGATTTATTTTAATATAGAAACCAGTAGCCTATAGAAGCCACTTTTACCTTGAACATCACTGATACATAGTCAGTCCCATAAATCCCAGCTGTCATGTAAGTGAAACTTATTCTGTATTTTCCCTGCAGACACTGTGAAATCTGCTGACCTTCAGTGTAGGGACCTCCTTTCCTTCCTCGTGCACAGGCCACGGAGGTGGCACTGCTGAGGCTATCTTGGCAAAATGAGGCAGGAGGACCCAGGGGCACTGAGGGCAGCTAGACTGCAAGCAACACAGGGAGGAAACCCAAGCCTACAGTATTTTCCTTTGGGTAGAAGTTCAGGCTTCCCTTCTTCCTACACCTGGAGAATTGGCTTGGTTTATAGGCCCGCTGGTTTTCACTTAAAGAAAATATGAAAGAAAAGAAGAGAAATGCATCTCCCCTTAGCGTTCCCAGTGGGAGCGAGTGTACCAACCAGAGAAATGGCAGTGTTGGGCCGACTCAGCACCCTTCCTGTGATGAAGTTCACAGAATGTGAACATGTCTTATTCTGAAATACTTGCCTACAGATTGTGCTCCAGTTATTTTCTTAAAAATGTTTCACACGTTGGTTTCAATTTTAATTATAGATTGCTGCAGTTATGCCAGCGAACTATGGCCCTTCCGGTGGGACGAGGGATGTTCACCTTGTTTTCATACCATCCTGTTCCAACAGAGCCATTGCCTGTTCCCAAGCTGAACTTGACCGGTATGTTAAATCCTGGGCTCAGCGAGGAAGGAACGTGGCTGAGTACATGTTCAGTGGAGTTCTCCTGAATTAAGTAAAAGCGAAGATAGGCTCTTCCTACCCCAAGTGCCTTCCCATCTTGTTTAGAGCTACTCTAGTGGCTGTCACAGCACAAATAGCAAACCAGACTAAACACTGAGGGTGTAGAATGTAGCCCCATGCTGATTCCTGTGTTTAATGTGACTGTGGGAGACATGGTGAAGTTTAGAAATAGATTATCGGTAATGGTGAGAATGTTGAACTTTAAAGAATCTGAAAGTGTAAAAGGTAAAAAAATATTTAGTGTAAAAATGTCTTTTTGTTATGAATACATGATCCTTGTACAAAAACGAGAAGATACACTCATGGTCATCCCACTTGCTAGACTTCACTAGTGTTAACCTTTTGGTGCATACATTTCCGAATTTTATTTCTGCATTTTACCACTTTATATTTGTTTATCAGAAAATTGAAATGTTTTATAAATTATTTTAAAAATGTACTGTATAGTGAGCATCCTTCTATATCTAGCATACGTATGTGTACAGTTGTATTTTGTGTATGTATTATGTAGTATGTAGTATTGTGTGTTCATTTGTTATCAACACTTCATTTTTATTTGCTTGAGTGTTTCAATGGAATATAGTTTATATGAAAAACCTGGTATTGTTAGAAATTACCCTATCTTGCTATTTTTTTTGTTTGTTTTTAAAGATTTTATTGGGGAATTGGTGGAGGGGAACAGCGTTGGGGAATTGGAGAAGGGGAACAGACAAGTTGCTGTCTTTTGTTCTTCAGTCTAGTTGCGGAGGATGTTGCTTCACTGTTGGTATCGTCATTGTGCTCTTCCCGGATGAGGCAGATCGGTCGCTGGCCTCTGGATGTCGCTCACTGCGGCTATTGGCAGCTCACGCTTGGCTGCCAGCCGCTCACGCTGGCTGCAGGCCACTCACTGTAGCCTATGGCAGCCCACTGCAGCAGGGGCTGCAGCCCACACCATCACCGGGGCTCGCACAGCCCAGCTCCAGGTGGAGCTGTTGTTAGCTGTAGAGGGCAGTGTCACTGGCCCTCATGTGGGATCCGAACCGGGGCCGCTGGCATCCCAAAACCAGCGCTTAACCAATGCGCCACTCGGCCGGCCCCCTATCTTGCTATTTTTAAATTTTTTTTTTTTTTTTTTTTTTGAGGGCAGTGTCACTGGCCCTCATATGTGGGACCCGAACCGGGGCTGCTGACTTCCGAAGCCAGCGCTTAACCACTGCACCACTCGGCCAGCCCAAATTTAAAAAAAATTTTTTTTCTTTTTTTTTTTCAGATCTTTTGCTCATACTTTTTTTTTTTTTGAGGGCAGTGTCACTGGCTCACATATGTGGGACCCGAACCTGGGCTGCTGGCTTCCCAAGCCAGTGCTTAACCACCATGCCACTCGGCGGGTCCCCTATCTTGCTATTTTAAACATATTATTGGGGTGTGTTCATCTTACTTATTTAGGATAATTGCTTAGAAGTACGACCCCCACGACAGTGACAGTTTAAGACTCTGAAGCGGCAGCCTGTTAAATTACTTTTGACTGACTGCATGAGTTGTTACTTTGGCCAGCTATGAGAGGGCTCCTTTCCCAGTATCTGGATTACAGGGGGCTTCACAGTACGCGCTCACCTGCTGCTAGTGTGAGTGTGTTCTACAGGCGACAGTGAAGGTAGTGGAAATTACCATTGAAAATCCCTTAGAGTGCATGTGGTTTTAGAGACCTGTACACAATGTATGCATAATGCATACAGTAATGTATAGTGTGTAAGATACATAAATATAATTCCACGCTGTTTCAAATTGCATCATTTTAAAAGTCCAGGGTCCCGCTCAGCTGTGCTTTCAGCAGCATGTGGGACTTGCAGCTGTTGAGTGGAGAACCTGCTTCCTTCTCCAGTGTCACCTAGTCTGGAGCCCTCATCTCCACCGTGACCTGCACTGTTATGATTGTTGTTCTCTCTTAGAGATAAAGTAACTATGGCAAAATCTGAACAATTGTTGAGTCTTGATGGAGGGTCTGGTATTAGGTGTTCATTTCATTAGTCTTTCAACTGTTTAAAGGTTTTCATAGAAAAAGTTTGGGTTAGAAGAGAACTTCATGCAAAATTGGCAAATGCTAAACTGTATTAAATCTGATGCTTGGCTGGGTGTTAAAAATAGATATGTGAATCACTGTCTTCTTTTTTCTGAATACGTTTAGTTAAATTTTCATGATTTAAAATGTGTTTATGACATTAATCCCCAGTTTATTCTTTTTTTTTTTTTTTTTTTTTTTTAAAGATTTTATTGGGGAATTGGTGGAGGGGAACAGCGTTGGGGAATCGGGGAAGGGAAACAGACAAGTTGCTGTCTTTTTGTTCTTCAGTTTAGTTGCGGAGGATGTTGCTTCACTGTTGGTATCGTCATTGCGCTCTTCCCGGATGAGGCAGATCAGTCGCTGGCCTCTGGATGTCGCTCACTGCTGCTATTGGCAGCTCACGCTTGGCTGCCAGCCGCTCACGTTGGCTGCCGGCCACTCACTGTAGCCTATGGCAGCCCACTGCAGTAGGGGCTGCAGCCCACACCATCACCGGGGCTCGCACAGCCCAGCTCCAGGTGGAGCTGTTGTTAGCTGTAGAGGGCAGTGTCACTGGCCCTCATGTGGGATCCGAACCGGGGCCGCTGGCATCCCAAAACCAGCGCTTAACCATTGCGCCACTCGGCCGGCCCCCCAGTTTATTCTTTTAGTCGTTCTGGCAGTGCCCCCTCTCCCCCAAATTATCTTGATTTAATAATAATTTAGGAAAAAATACTTCCGTAATATACTTCTGATATGGCCTGTTGTATTTTTGTATGTTGTTAGTCTTGTTGAAGTCATCTTTTGCCTTTCATTTTCTTTTGTGTGCAAATATGTGTTTGATGAATTGTTGTTTTAGAAAGTTTACTTATTTATTTTTTCATTATTAATCTCTCTGCCTTTTTCGAGAAAGTAAAAATGTAACTCATGAACTTGTCACCCCGTGTGGTGGTGTCATACACTGGCGTTTGAGTTTGCTCTTAAGTACAACAAGCAAATGGAAAGACACACACATTTTACTCTGTGCATGTGCATGTGCGTGTGTGTGTGTGTGTCTACACGCTACAAGTAAGACACTGTGCTCCCATCTGAAATTGATTTTACATGACTTTCACAACTTCTTTAAAGCCATATTTTCAAATGTCTAGTGAACTTTTTTTTTTTTAAAGATTTTTTTTTTTTAAATTGGGGACTTGGGGGAGGGGAACAGACAAGTTGCTGTCCTTTTGTTCCTCAGTCTAGTTGTGGAGGATGTTGCTTCACTGGCCCATGTTGGGTTCATCATTGTGCTCTTCCCAGATAAGGCAGATCGGTCATTAGCCTCTGGATGTCGCTCACCGCGGCTTTTGGCAGCTCACGCTGTCTGCCAGCCATTCATGCTGGCTGCCGGCCACTCACTGTAGCCTATGGTAGCCCACTGCAGCTTGCTGCAGCCCACACTGTCACCGGGGCTCGCACAGCCCAGCTCCAGGTGGAGCTGTTGTTAGCTGTAGAGGGCAGTGTCACTGGCCCTCATATGTGGGATCCGAACCGGGGCCCCTGGCATCCCAAAACCAGCTCTTAACCAATGCGCCACTCAGCCGGCCCGTGAACTTTTTTTTTTTTAGGAGAGCAGTGTCACTGGCCCTCATATGTGGAATCCAAACTGGGGCCGCTGGTGTCCCAAGCCAGCTCTTAACCACCATGCCACTCGGCCGGCCCCATTATGCACTGTTTAGAATATTTATTTTAAATATTTATCCATGCTTGTGCTGATATAGAATATTAAAAATATAAAAAGAATTCAGTGTTTGCCTATATACACTATAGATCAAAATCAAAAGACTCAACAAAAGGAATTCAAAGAGAACATGGTATCCTGACATTTAATTTATATCGCTCTTAAATAAATTGACCATCACATTAAATTTAGTGAGTGCGCTTACGGTTCCTGTGTAACTCAGGTCTATAAAATGGCGTTTTTTTAATAGAGCTATCTCTGAGTGAATTTGATGTGTTTCTGTTTTTTATTTTAAGGTTTTTATTGGGAAATGGGGGGAAGGGAACAGCATTGGGGAATTGGGGAAGGGAAACAAGAGAATTGGGGAAGGACAAGCTGCTGTCCTTTTGTTCTTCAGTGTAGCTGTGGAGGACATCGCTTCACTGGCCCATGTTGGTATTATCATTGCGCTTTTCCCAGCTGAGGCAGCTGCTCACCTGCCATTGGACGGCTGCTCATAGTGGCTCACAAAAGCTCATGCCAGCTGCCGGCCAGCCCCACTGCAGCCTACGCTGTTGCCGGCAACTCAGAGCAGCCCAGCTCCAGGTCGAGCTGTTGTTCACCATCTTGGCTGTAGAGGGCGCAGCATCACTGGCCCTTTATGTGGGATCCGAACCCTGGTCCTGCTGCTCACAGCTGGCATCCCAAGCCAACTCTTAACCAACGTGCCACTCAGCCGGCCCTGAATTTGGTATTTTTAACAACAGCATATTAATTAGATATCTATCTACATAGAGAGAGATAGACATACATGTAGAGAGATAGAGTGATTTATAAAGGTCTTTGTTTCTTTTAAAATGTCATTTCCCCTTAATGTCACGAGAAATATGAGATGGCATATTTAAAATTAACATCAGTGTCACCAATCACATGTTGGACTTTTATTATTCATATAGTACAGTGGTTAGTCTTTATTTTACTTTTTTAATAAGCTTCATGCTGTTTGAAAGAAAGATTTCAAAGCAGTGGGTATCATAAATAGAGCTGTACAAAGTAAAATTGGCATCAGTTATCTTATAACCTCATGTATTTTAGCAAAAAGGACAATGAGTTACTTTAAACGATTGAGATTTTTCTCCTGCCTCAAGTTTGACTCATAAAATCTTAAGTACTCATAGTAACCTAATATTCCCACTGTTACAGGGTTAAAGTTTCGAATGTAGAAAAAGTTATCTGTGTTCTCAAGAATCTGAATTTAAGCGTTTTGGTTTTGTGAATTTCTGTTCTCTGAATTTTAAACTTGTTTGCCTGAATAGGGCGTGCCCCTCCACGGAACACAACAGTGGACCTCAGCACCGGGAACATCGACGTGCCCCCCAACATGACCAGCTGGGCCAGCTTCCACAACGGCGTGGCTGCCGGACTAAAGATAGCACCTGCCTCGCAAATTGACTCGGCTTGGATCGCGTACAATAAGCCCAAGCATGCAGAGTTGGCCAATGAGTATGCGGGCTTCCTCATGGCCCTGGGCCTGAACGGGCACCTCACTAAGCTGGCCACGCTCAATATCCATGACTACTTGACGAAGGTGAGGACTTGCCCCCCAGCCCCTGGCTCCATGCCTCCCCTGGGCTGTTGCAGCAGCTCCTAATCGGTCCATTTGCTCTTCCTTTACTCTCACACCTCTAAATCCATTCTCTTCATAACCGGTAGAATGACCTTTCTAAAGTATAATTGGAATTGGTCACTTCCTGGTCGAAACTGTAGTGGCCTTGCATCGCTCCAAATGTGTGCCTTGGAACCTGTGTGCCCCCTGCCTGCTCCCCGCCCTTACTGTGTGCCACCCTTCCCCTTGTTCCCCACACCCCCACCATGCCGCCTGGCCGCTATATCTCCTTGGCAAACCAGACTCTCTCGGCATAAACTCTTCTGCTTTATGCCATAAAAACCCACCCACCAAGTATATAATTCAGTGGATTTTAGTATATTCACGGAGTTTGAGAACATGTCCATCACCTTATAAAGGAACCTCATACCCAGGAGCAGTCACTGTCCGGTCCACTCTCCCTTCAGCCCTTGGCAATCACGGATCCACTTCCTGTCTCTGGACCTTTCATAAAAATCAGGTCATAAAATACGTGGCCTGTTGTGTCTAGCTTCTTACTTTTAGCATAATTTTTTCAAGGTTCAGTCATGTTATACCTTGTATCATCACTCCACTTCTTGTTATTGCTGAATGGATATACTGTATGGATATACTGTATTTATTTATCCATTCATCAGTTGATGAATATTTGGGTTATTTCTACTTTTTGGCTGTTATGAATAATGCTGTTATAAACATGTACACATCTTTGTGGACTTATGTTTTCATTTCTCTTGGGTGTATTGCTAGGAGTGGAACTGCTGGGTTGTGGTAACTTTTTGTTTAAATTCTTGGGGAATCACCAAACTGTTTTCCAGAATGGCTGCCCCATTTTACAATGGCACCAGCAGTACCTAAGGCTTCCAATTTCTCTACATTGTTGCTAACACTTGTTATTGTCTGTCTTTATAGTTATTCTAGTAGGTGTCAAGTAATATCTCATTGTGGTTTTGGTTTGCATTTCCTTGATGGCTAATGTTGAGCATCTTCTCATGTACTTGTAGGGCACTTTGTAAGTTTACTTTGGAGGTTTTATTTAAACCCTTTGCTTATGTTTTAATTGGGTTGTCTTATTGAGTTGTATCCTTGGTATATTCTAGATACAGGTCTATTAACAGAGAAGGGATTTACAGAATTTTTCTCCTATCCTTTGGGTTGTCTTTTCACTTTCCAATGGCATCTTTGAAACACACAAGTTGTTAATTATGATAGAGTCCAATTCATCTGTTTTTCTTGGTTGCTGTGCTTTTGGTGTCTTATTGAAGTCACTGCCTAAGTCAAGGTCACGAAGATTTATACCTGTATTTTCTTCTAAGCATTTTATATTTTTAGCGCCTACATGTAGTTCTGTGATCCATTTACAGATAATTTTGTATGGAATGTAAGGAAGGGGTCCAGTCTCACTGCAGCCATGTGGCACTGTTTTGAGAAGATTCTTTTCCCATCAGGTGTTCTTGGCATCAGTGTGAGGGCTCATTTCTGGATCACCTTGGAGCCATTTACCTGTTCGTCTCTCACCTGACATCATTCTCCTACTTTCTAAAGTTGAGTGCCTCCCTTTCTGCCACTTTCCTGGCTATTTTGTACTCATCCTTTAGGTCCTATTATAAATTTTACTTTTTTAGAGATTCCTAATACTTCTCCAGCCCCTCCTAATCAAAATTAGGCTCCTTTGAACACTTTTTTCCCCACTAGGGCACTAGCTTTGTGAGGGCGAGGACCGTGGCTGTTAGTTTGACGTAGGATTCTTGGTGCCCATCACATAAAAGTACTTCATGAAGGTACTGGCAGGCAGTATTTTATTTAAACTACGTATATGCTTTGGAAGTGACTCTGTTTCCATCTCCTTTCTGTCGCAGGGTCATGAAATGACGAGCATTGGACTGCTGCTTGGCGTGTCTGCCGCGAAGCTGGGCACCATGGACATGTCGGTCACTCGGCTGCTCAGCATCCATGTCCCTGCGCTCTTACCCCCAACGTCCACGGAGCTGGATGTCCCTCACAATGTCCAGGTGGCAGCGGTGGTGGGCATCGGCCTCGTGTACCAGGGGACAGCCCACAGGCACACTGCGGAGGTGCTGCTGGCCGAGATAGGTACGGCACCAGGAGGGCTGTGTCCTCATGGGCTTGCGTTTCCCTCCCCACAGCAACCAGAGCAAGAAGGATAGGAAAATTACTAAAATTAAGGAGAAACTAGTAGCTCTTGTGAGGCTAGTGATCTGATACTAATAAAACTATAAGTACGGCTTCCCAAGCCGGTGTTCCTGCACAGGTTACCAGTCTGCACTTGCCCTGATCTTAGCGAGGTGGCCTGGGTCTCCGTCATAGGCCGGCAGGGTGCTGCGAGGTCTCATGGGGTCTGCACTCAGAACTCAGAGTCCCTTATCCTGCAGGACAGTAGCACTTCCAGAAGAATGGAAGTGGGAACTCCTGCTTGCCTCCGCACATGCGGTGGCATATTGGTGAGGAAACACTCTTCTGTGTGTTTAGTTGAGTGTAAGCTGTTGATAAGTCTGCCTTATGTGTGTCACCTTTTTCTGACCAATGGCAATGCTGTTGGTGTTAGTATGTTCAGAAGTTTACAGGCACACTCCCTGGCCTCGTCCTGCCCTAGTCAGGATCTTTTCTCCTGATGTTTCAGGATATATTGCTGAAGGTGCTTTATTCTCGATAGTGACTGCAGCAGGCACTAAGGCACCAGGCTGCAGCACAGCACACGGTTGGCCTGGGCCTCTGCTTCCAGCTGCAGGGCTGGGGCTGCTGCCCTGGCTCTGCACCAGGGGCCACGTTCTGGGGCCCAGGCGGGAGGCTGTGCTATTCTTAGGGTGACGATAGAGGGACAGAGGGAGAACCAGGCGAGGGAAGCACAGTCAGGCCTTTGCGGACGTTGTGCCCGCCGAGATCCCAGGCTAAAACTAGTCACATGCTCAGATCCCCTGCGAGGCTCTGTCAGACTGTGGATGTGACAGCGCCGGCACTGCGGGGCCCTGAAGAATTGGGACCATCAATGTAGCCTACTACAGTGATGAAATATCCTCAAAACTGAAACGTTCCAGCTACTGCCATATTCATTAACAGGTTGTTGGTCTGCGAAACTTATTCAGAAGCTCCTCCTGACCGGCTTTGGAAGCTTGTTCACCTACAGGGTGACATCTCATCTTTGCCTGGTTCATAGTGGCATCTGTGATGTCATCGTACATCCCTCAGCCAAGCACACTCTTTCGTGTTGTATGTCGAGGGTTTCATCTATTCATAATCTTATGCTTTTGTGTGTAATTGTAGTCGGAATATCTGTACTGCGTCTGTACCGCCCCTTTCATATGTCATTGCCATAAATGTTTTGAAAATGAGTTGTATATTGTTTAATAGCACTGAATTGGTGTTCTGTAAGTTAACCTAAACATTTTCTTGATTTTAGGACTCTGAAGTTGTTTCTAATTCTTTGCCATTATGCGTAAACATTACGCTGATTACTTGTGTACAGTATTTATTTTTTAAATTTTTTTAATATTTCTTTTTTTTAGTATTTCTGTTTTTTTATTTTTATTTTAATTTTTTTTTTGTTTTTTTTTGAGGGCAGTGTCACTGGCCCTCATATGTGGGACCCGAACCGGGGCCTCTGACCTCCCAAACCAGCTCCCAATCACTGCACCACTTGGCCGGCCCAGTATTTCTGTTTTTAAAAAATTGCATTTTTTTCCTGGAGATAAAATCCCAGGAGTGTGAACATTTTTTGGAGGGAGAGGTCTTTACATATGATACGTTTTAGAGGGAGATGTCTATATATATGATACGTTTTGCTGCCTTAAAGGATAGAAATAGAGTTATGGGGTGCTTTTTAAAAGTTTGAATTTGCACTGACCAAACTTAGGAGCAATGCAAGAAATTCTGCCAGTGTAGGGCAGCTCAGTAGCTGGAGTCAAAATAAGTATCTGGAAACATAATATTTAATGTGCTTAGAAACCTGAAGGAGGTTACCCTCCTGCCTATTCTCAGTGTTTCAGGATCACATCGAAAGAATGGTTTTGAAAATAATAAAACAGAAACAAAATGCAAGAGATTAAAAATGAAAAACTGTTTTGAGCACCCCTCCCTTTAAAAATATTTTTCCTCCGTCTTGATATATATATATATATATATATATATATATATATATATATATATTTAAATAAAACCAAGGGTTTCACAGTGGTTTAAAGTCATTGCTTTCAAATGGGCAAATTGAACCATTTGGGGGCTTTTTTTGTGGTATACTGACAGTTGTGGACACCGTTTGTGATGCCATGTCTTTTTGAGTGGGGTTCTGTGGAACTCATCGTTCTTATGTACCTCACTAGCAAGGTCCCTGTAAGACCTTGGTGGATGAGGAGCTTTCAGAGGCCCTCGTGAACTGTGCTGTTTCCTGTTTCACAGGGCGACCCCCGGGCCCCGAGATGGAGTACTGCACCGACAGGGAGTCCTACTCTTTGGCGGCCGGCTTGGCCCTGGGCATGGTCTGTTTGGGGGTAAGCAGTCTGCCTTCCCCGGCTTTGTGATCACACCTGTGCGAGGGCGTGAGTCTCTGGACCCTTGAGGCCGAGTGCCGCTCTGCCTTGCCATGACTGCATGTAACCTGCTCCTCAGCTCTTTCTTCTTTCTGGATGTCTTTCAAAGTGCTAAATCTGGAAGTGGAGAGAAAGTGTAGTGAAGAGTGGGGCTTCAAGGTTTTTCTCCCTGGGCTTAGATGTACATATTCACAAATGAACTAAGGGAATGAAGTTTCTTGTAAAGATTTTGAGACATAAGATGTAGAAGTGACAGCTCACTGAGGCAGAACACAGAAAATCTTGAAAATGTGTGTGTATGATGGGGACCTGTAAGAGTCTGTAGTAGTTGCTAGAGAGAAAGCAGAGCCTACTTTTGGCACCCTGGTGTTCACCAGGCCTCACACAGAATGTTGCCTCAGTAACATCTGCATCTGCTCTGTGATGGAAGGCAGTGTCATGTTGACTCATCCGTGAGATGTGGTCCAGAATGATCAAAAACCTTTCATTCAGTGAGTACATCAGGAATGCGGGGTCTTGGAGAGCCATCCATACATTGTCACACTGAAACTAGGTCATGCAAAGCAAGTTGATTGTCAGGAGTTTGACTTCACATTTACACATGAACTAAAGAGGAGATGGTACAATGGAAAAGCTTCATCCTGGTCCTGACCAGTGAGTCATGTCATTTAACCACAGCATCGTCTGGTGGTTAAGCAACCCCATGTGTTGTGGAGCCGAGCTGCCTTGTGTCGTATCCTGCCTTGCCACTTGCCAACTGTGCCACCTCGGGCTTCACTCTTTGTGTCTCATTCTCCTCACCTATAAAATAGTAGCTATTTGATAGAATTGTAATACTAAGTAAGTTCATCTAGGTTAAACACACAAAATAGTACCTGGAACAGAATATGGATTCGAAAAGTTGTTTTTATTGTTATAATCATTGTTTTCAGAAGGTTCATGTGCACAGTAATAATGAAGCGCCTCACACGTTGCTAGATCATGTTAATTTTGTATACCTAATATTTTCTTTGGCTGGTAGTGCAATTTACTGTGCTTTGAAGCCTTTATGTATTTTGTGAAATCAAAGTTAATTTGAACATATAAATATTAGAATTTTAATGTGAATTATTAATAGCTTGAGTATAACTCGTAAGTAATAGTTAATTTAATTGGAAAAAAGTCCCAGTATACCGTGCTTTGAGGTCAGTTCATCCTTTGATTTGTATGTGTTGTGGGCCTTACTGCATAAATTCCCGATCTGTGTCTGCTGTCTCATCCCAGCACGGCAGCAACCTGATAGGCATGTGTGACCTGAACGTGCCCGAGCAGCTGTATCAGTACATGGTCGGAGGCCACCGGCGCTTCCCAGCAGGGACACACAGGGAGAAGCACAAGTCTCCAAGTTACCAGATCAAAGTAAGTCCAAGTCGGAGCACTGACTCGCAGTAGTTTCATACCCACCTCTGTAAATATGTCGGTTGGAAGCAGAAGAACCTTATGTAATTCTTACATATCTTAAGTGAATCTTAAGTAACTCATGTAATTCACAACTCTTACATGAGTAAGCTTCTCTTGACAGGAAGGAGATACCATAAACGTGGATGTGACGTGTCCAGGTGCCACTCTGGCTTTGGCTATGATCTACTTAAAAACCAACAACAGGTATTGTGTCCCCCACCCCACCCCTTGCTCCCCATGACAGTGTGACTTCCTCAGTAGTAACACTAAATATCTTAGATAATGTGTTTAGTTCCCCTTTGCTAGATCAGCCTGATTTTAATTCTTTAAGATACTTCAGATTACATAGATTTTTATCTAGAAATAATGTTTTGCTATTTTAATGATATTTGACAATATAATTGCCAATTTTATTCATTTCCGTTTTATAGTTGATGTCACCGACAATCCAAAAATGCCCAAATTCCTTTTTATTAAATGAGCATATCGTTGTGAGCACTGGGCATGCCAGAAACACTTAGCGTTATTGTTTTCTTGGTTACTATTTATAAAAGTGTTTCCTGCTTAGGTCCAGAGCTTTCCTTATGACCACACTATCTACCTTCCCAACCTCAATGATTGGTGCTGACCCTTGAAAGCAGACTTTGAGCTTTCATTCTTTTACATTTTGCATAGAAGAGTAAATTGGGGAGGAGACATTAAACCATGTTTTAAGTCTTTTAATTTAAAAAATATTCTAAGATTCCAGAAATTTTTCAGTGTTGTAATTCCTCTTCTTAGGAAAAGTGAATGTATCCACAATTAACAAAGTAGGTAAAAACAGATATTTATTCATCTACTATTTGGATGAGTATGTTCGGGAACAAAATAAAACTAAACATATCCATCCTCGTGGAGCTTATGTCATAGTTAAGACTTAACACACACACACACACACACACACACACACACACACACACACAGTAAATGATATGTAGAAGGTGGAAAGTACTACAAAAGGGCAGCAGCTAGAGTGGGGACGAGGGTTTGGCAATCTGTCTGGGCTTCTTGATTCTTCGCCCCTCCTGAGCAATGTGGTTAGTGATGGTCTCTGCCAACAGGTCCATTGCTGACTGGCTGCGAGCTCCCGACACCATGTACTTGCTGGACTTTGTGAAACCAGAGTTCCTCTTGCTTAGGGTATGTACTTTGTTCTTTCCACTTCTGTTTAATGAGTCTGTCTGGTTCTCAGATTAGCTTGCAAATCCAGGTGTTTCTGCAAGGGAACCGTTTACTCTAAATCTGTCATGTGCCAGTAATTGGCGGTGTTTTCTTGAGATATGCCATGTTTAGCTGTAGGAATGCAGGAAAGGCAGCCATGTTGATTGACATGTAATACCTGGATTTGACGGGTCAGCTTCTCGCATTATCATTCAAGACTTCCTGTCAAGCAGCAAGTGACGGGCGCTTCACTGCTGCTTTCATTTTTAGTAAGGAGGCAGTCTTACTCTTAAGGGGTTGTTAATGGCAGTAGCTGCTTGCCTAGGTTATTCCCTCTGTAGTGTTTAAACTTCTTTGTTTTTGGCATAGGAAAGGCTTGAAATTATGTACACAGAGCTATGTCTCTTTTCTTGTTTTCTTTTATAAAACAAGTTTTAAAATATCCTCTCCAGCTTCTCCAAACTTTGATGATAATCAACTCAATTTTAGTTGTTTTGTGTTAAAATGTAGATGTTCAATTTATTTTAATGAGTAGCTTAGGTTGATCCTTTATACTTTATTTTTCAAAATGGCCATCATTTGGGAACTGATTCTTAAATTATTCTGTTTAATATTATCAGTGTTAACAAAATCTGTGAATGTTGCCTGCTTTAATTAATTTTATTTGAATTAAATTTTTCAGACACTTGCTCGGTGCCTGATTTTATGGGACGATATTTTACCAAATTCCAAGTGGGTTGACAGCAACGTCCCTCAGGTAAAATACGCACTAGATACTAGTTATTTTTAATGGCATAAAATTATGGGTTCTTTGTGGGATTTTCCAAAACCCTATAAGATACTTCTTTTTAGGAAGGCAATATTGATAATTACAGTATTGCCTGAAAACATAGGAACTTTCATTTCAAGCCTGTGTGCTGACCACAGACCAGCCTTCTCTTTGGTCCCAGATCCTAAGAAATTGTAGTTTTTAAAAATTAAATATACCAAGGTGCCGTAAAAAAATATTTTTGACATTGTTATGCTAATTAGGTACACATTTACCTAAGATGCTACTTTACTTTGTGACAAGTTAAATCTCCTGTGTAATCACTTATTTTAACTTATTTATAGCATATTTATCCAATAAGCCAAATAGTTAAAAATAAGGAGACCCCTTCATAAAAATCCAAATCAAATCTTATAAATAAACATAGCTCTTTAATCAGCTGTCTATATGTGGTGGTCTCAGTTCCTTTTTGTTTATAAAATCTATTTGTCTCTGAGAGTGCTAGAGTGTTTCCCAGGCCTAGTGTATGGCCTGCTGGGGTTCGAACCTAGGCCTTCAAGCCCCTTTTGAAGACAAAGAAAAAGAGCTTATAAATGCCTGCTGTCAAAATACAAGCATGTCATGATGATGTTATAGCTAAACACCTTACCTGAATGTTATAGTCACGTTATCCATGTATTTTTTTAAAGAGAAATCCTTGTTCACGGCTTGTAGTAAAGGAAAGGGATGTGTCCCTGCAGAGCAGTTGCAGATTAACATGGACATTTCAGTGTAGCTTGGGTAGTTAACCCAGTGACCAACCTCACCCCAGATAGGCTCCTTGCTAGAAATGCCCCACGGCTAAGGGTGCATCTGAGTTGTTCCCCTCCATCCCTAGCCTGTCCCCACAGCCTGCCCCTCTCCCCTCTGCAGCCGCCATCTTGCATTTTGGCTCCCTGGTGGGAAATACCATCACTCTGCCATTGATTCAGAATGTACTTAAGTCCCCAGGTTACATTTGTTCAGTCCTGTTCAGTTACTATGCTTACTTGGCTCATCTCAGGTTGGAACTTGGGTTGTGTGAATGTGATTAAAACGTAGACCTTTGAATGAAATGGTTTGACAAAGCTTATTTTATATAAATACAGTTGTGAAAAGCAGTGTGTTATTTTTTTAGATCATTAAATATTTGTAACTTGAATATTCATGTGCAAGTATTCTTGATTTCTGTCTTGGCAGATTATACGAGAAAATAGTATTTCTCTCAGTGAAATTGAATTGCCTTGCTCAGAGGACTTGAATCTGGAAACTCTGTCGTAAGTTATGAAGTGTGGTACATGAATGAGCTGTCCTAGCCTCTCTCAGATGACTAGTGGGAACATACTATGTAGAAGCGGTCCTGCCCTTGACTTGGGGAAGCCTGGATCCCTATGTGTCTAACTATTGCTGATTGCATGTTCACTAAGACGACTCCTATTTGCTTGCTTTTGTTTAGGTCTGAAGTGTAGCACTTTTGCCCTCAGACATCAATATTGGAGATTTGACTTGTACCTTCTTCTCTTTTATCCTTTCCATTTAACAAATGGCAGTGAGTTTTAAAAGTAACCTTTTTTTTGCTGCATACGAAACGTGCAGGGAGGGGGTACCCTTTCTGAGCAAGGGCCACATGGAGTGTCTGCTGAGGGAGGCGCAGCTGCAGCTGAGCCCTCGCAGAGCAGTAGGAGCTGGCCCGGAGGACAGGGAAAGGCAGTTTCAGCCCAAGCTGATGCAGTCGTGAATTTTAAGGCAGAATAACAACAGCATGGTATTTCTTGTAATCTGTCTCCAGGCAAGCACATGTCTACATAATTGCAGGAGCCTGTCTGTCTTTGGGTTTTCGATTTGCTGGCTCAGAAAACTTATCAGCATTTAACTGTTTGGTAAGAAGCTATCTTAGTTTTACTCTGTTGCATTTTCTATTTTCACGAAGCCTTAATATGCTTCTCTTAACTTTAAATGCTCTCTTTTGTTTTTCCAGCATAAATTTGCAAAAGATTTTATGACTTATTTGTCTGCACCAAATGCTTCTGTGGTAAGTCTTTTATGATGAGTCAGTCTCCTTGGGAATAAAATTCAACTCAAAGAAAGTTCACGATAATTTAGTTACTTATGTATTGTCACTTACCTCTGCAGTTTGTTCAGAACTAGAATGGGAGGTTTTAACTTTTGGCTCATCTTCGTATTTTTGTTCTGAGCTATTAGATAGAATATGGTTACCCTTGAAAGGTGCACAGGTCTCCAGTTCTTGTGATGAGAGAATAAATAAGGAAAGCCATATCCTTCATGGATTGTCATACCATCTGCCATTCTGTCCCAGTACTGAATATTGATGATTACTTTTTTTAAAAAATTGGTGCTTAGTAAAAATGCAATTGTGTGTGAGGCATTGCTGCTCTGATGACAGGAATACTGAAAGATTTTATTTCCTAGTAAAAACCACACAGATTTATGCAACATTATAATACAAGAAAGCTGGAAACATCAAAAAGTCTAAAAGTATTAAGTAAGTTTGATTATGGTGTATCTGTACATTGCTATACAACGGAGCTATCAAAATCGTGTTCCACAAGGATTTTTTTATGAGTGAAGATTGCTTATAATGTAATAGGTTAAACAGTTTTACAATGTGTTTAGTAATATCTCAATTTCACTTGGGAAAAACATAAATAAAGGAAAAAATTTGGAGAAAAAAACAAAATGTTTATAGCAGTTCTCTTTGGTTGTTATTGCCTTCTTGGTACTTTGTTTTCTGAATTTTCTACATTGAACTTAGATTTCATAATCGGAGAAAATAATTGTTTTTATAGATTTTTAAAAGTTCATAAACATTTGTAGTCCAATGACGGCAAATCTAGTTTTAATAGTGAAGAAATGTAACATGGCAGCCCTCCTGTGCCCCCCAGACAGGCCCGCACAACCTGGAGGCGTGTCTGAGTGTGGCCCTGCTGTCCCTGGCCATGGTCATGGCGGGCTCTGGGAACCTGAAGGTGCTGCAGCTGTGCCGCTTTTTGCACATGAAAACTGGCGGCGAAATGAACTATGGCTTCCACTTAGCCCATCACATGGCCCTCGGACTTCTGTTTCTGGGAGGAGGAAGGTAAATGAGTATGTGTTTCTTTCCTCGATGATCTTATGAGCAAGATCTTTAAGAGTCTTAGTTTGAATCTGAGGATGTTTGCCTGAAAGTGTTTGCTTCTGGAGGCCATTAGCTTATCTGAAAGGGCCTTTTTATGGTTTGACCATCAGTTTATGCTCTACTTAGAGTTACCGTCCTCTCTCTAGCACACTTAGCAGCACTGAATTTCTCAGAACAGCAGGCACTTCACTACCAGGCCTGTAGTTCCCCACCGCTTAAGTATTTGACTTCACCTAAGCGGCTTTCTCATGGAGGTCACAAACAGCATCAGCCACTGAATCCTGTGACATTTGCTTAGTTTTCAACTTTCTTGTTCTCTTTCCATCTGTCATGCCTGACCACCTCATCTTTTCGTAAGACTTGCCTGGCTTTTCATGATGTGTATTGACTAAAAATACACATGCACGCATGTGTACAGGCCATAGCAGCACAGCGCAGTGGCATGGCGGGACCAGGGTGTAGCCAGAAGGCCCGTCTCCATCCTGCCGGGCCCTCCCAGTCACTGGTACTTCAGTTCTGCCCAAAGAGAACCACTAGTTACTCTTTTGACACTGTAGACTGCTTTTGCCTGTTTTTGAAATTCAAATGGATCATATACTGTTGTGTCCTTTTGTTTCTTGCTTCTTTTGCTCAGCGTTATGTTTGTGAGAGCCATCCATGTTGCGTGTTGCGCTGGTTTGTTTAGTCATGTTTCAGTGCTGTTGAAGCCACCCTGTGACTGGGGTCAGTAACTGCAGTTACTGGACGTGTGTGACTTGTAGTTTGGGCTGTTATGGAAACTGCTGGCATGCATGTTCTTGTCATGTCTTTCATTTGTTGTGTGCAGATCAACGAGTGGAACTAGCCACGGTGTATCTGTGTGTGTTTAGCCTCTCTAGTCATGCCGTCAGTGCTCCAAAGTGGTTGTACCTTGTTACCTGCCCCCCAGCACCATTGAAAGGTCCAGGCACTCCTCCCCCCTTGTCAGCACTTGTTATTTATTGTTAGTCGTCTTAATTTTAGCCATCTCGTAGTAGTATCTCATTGTGGTTTTGATTTCCATTTCCATGAATAATGATACTTAGCACCTTTTCATATCTTTAATGACTAACTAGAAATCTCTTACGATGCCCAAAGCTCTTGCTACCCATTTTCATACTGGTTTATTTATTTTTTAATTTTTATTTTTGGTAAAATACACATAAAATTTACCACCTTAAACATTTTTAAATGTACAGTTGAGTGGTATTAAGTATTTTCATATTTTCGTCGTATACAACTGAAACTCTGTACCCTTTAAGTATTTCCCCTTCCCCGGCCTCTGGCAGCCTCTGTTCTCCTGTCTGTTTCTGTTAATTTGACTATTCCATATTGGTTCATCATTGTAATCTGAGGCCTTTGTCACTTTTATATGTTGTAGTTATCTTTTCCTCTGGTGGCTTGCCTTTTAACTCTTAATGGTGTCTTTTGATAAACAGAATTATGAATGTTTTTATTTTATGGCTTGTACTTTTCTGTCCTGATGAAGTATTTTTTATCTCCCCTCTCCCCCAAGAAGATAGTCTTCTATTTGTCTTCCAGAAGTTTTTTAGCTTTTCCATTCTTTTGGATTTAAAGTCCACCTGGAACTGATTTTTCTGGATGCTTTTTCCCTGTCAATGGCCCATGGTTATTGAAAGCTATCTTTTCTTCATGGTTCTGCAGAGCCACCTTTGTTGTAACTTCAGTGTCTGTGTGTTTATTTCTGGGCTAGTAGGTTCAGTTGGTCCATGTTTCTATGGATGCACCAAAACCAGTGTTTAAACTATTATGGTTTATAGTGACTAAGGCATGTGGGGAGGATGCCCTCCAAGAGGGTGCTTTTCTGTTCTTAGCACTCTGCACGCCACAGCAGTGTTGGAATTCCTTGTGATTTTCACACTAAAGAACCTGCTAAAATGTTGATCAGAATCACACTGAGTCTGTACATGGGTTTGGGAGGAACCAGTGCATCTCCCTGTCTGGGAGCATGGGGGTGCCCCTGCACTCATTTGCTCTTCTGTGTGTGACCTTGGTCCGCTGATGCAATTCCTACAAGTCATGCAAGTTCATATCTCCTCTTTAAAACTGAACTGAACATTAGAACTCACTTTTCCAGAGCACAGAAAGTAAAGATTGTCAGAAAGGTGGCATGCCCATTAAGCACATTTTGTAGACCTGTTCTTTCTTTTTTTTGAGGGCAGTGTCACTGGCCCCCTCATATGTGGGTCCCGAACCGGGGCCGCTGGCATCCCAAGCCAGCGCTTAACCACCGCGCCACTCGGCTGGCCCGGAACTGTTCTTTCTTTAATTGTTTAGAATTAAGAATGGCTAAAGAAATATTACTATTCAAATTCTTCTTACTTTATGATTTTTGAAATTCTATTTTCCTTTCAAAATAAGCCTCTCATGAGTTTTGTTCTCTTATCCGCTCTCCATGGTCCCACACTGTGTGAGCCGCTCGCCGCTTCATGCTGAGGCTCAGTCCCAGCTGCTGCTGCGTCCCTAGTGCCTTCTGGCCCATAAACGTCCTGTGTGCTCTGTGACAGCATCCATGGCTCTCACTGCACAGCTCCACCCTGCTGTTCACTTTCAGTTCCTGACATTAATTCTAGTGTTTGTCGTTGGGTTTTAGTTTATCAAAATGGTAGAAGAAAATTGCCTATTCTATGTACATGTCAGAATAGTTCCTTATTCAAGTTTCGAAATCTCTTCTTCCTAATTGGTTAAATGTGCATGTGATGAATGCTAAGTTCCTACTCAATACCCTCATTATTAGACAGTACAGACAGGGAAAGAAATGTGTGTGTGTGTGTGTGTGTGTGTGTGTGTGTGTGTGTGTTAACAGAACAGACGTGTATGTTGAACAGCTACAACAGTGTACTGACAGTGATGTTCTGTGCCATCTCTATTTCCAAATATGTATCAGAAAACTCTGGAACTTTAGATTCATCTGCCTGTTTGCCATGCTGACTTTGAGCAACAGTGAAATAGTTTAAGGAAAATTTCAAGACATTTGACTTTACTAAGAGTATGTTGCCTTTATAAGTTTATCATATTGATTAAAAAAAAAAACTTTTAAGGAATAGTTGTTTGTACTAAAAAGTAGTTGCAACTTTTAAATGATAACTTTTGCCTTTTTTCACTTAGTTCATCATTTGAAGGAAATGGTCATGCCTTACGGAAATGGAAAATTTTTTTGAGATACCCAGTAAAAAACCCTGTATGTTTAAGAGTATTCTGTAAATAGGTGTATATAAAACTGGAAGAGGTGGTGGTATCCTTTATCCATGACATTTTCAATGTCTGTAATGTCTAGGATTGCATTCATGGTCCTCAGTACTGTGCCATGTTAGGTTAAAGTTTTGCTTATCTTTTTTTTTTTTTAAGCTGAGCCATCCTGCCACCTGTTGGCAGCTCAGCGGCAGATCAGGCTGGGCATCGAACTGCTGTTGCCCCGAGCTCAGCTCACACTCTTGAGCGAGCTCTTAACCAACTGAGCCACTCGGCTGGCCCTAAGCTTTGCTTATCTTTAATTCAGGTTTTGTAATTTAACATCTGTGTTTTAAGGAGCAGATGACCTTGAAATGGCTTGTAGATTAACTGCAAGGTGACATGTGCTTGTCACTGCCACACTTGTATTTCCAAGGCCTTGCTGCAATCCCCCAGTTGCCAGGTTCTCGAAAGGTGAGCGGTCTCACTAACACGCCTGTCCGCCGGTGTTCGCTGGCTTTGCCCCACAGGTACTCCCTGAGCACCTCCAACCCCTCCATCGCCGCCCTGCTGTGCGCCCTCTACCCGCACTTCCCCTCTCACAGCACGGACAACAGGTGAGTCCCAGCTCTGCCCTCCGCGTGGCCTTCCCCAAACTTCCAAGGGACGATTGGGCTATATTTCCCTTCCGTGGCTCCTTTCCAGACTAACTTAATTCTGCTCTTGAACCTAGAGCAAAATATCTTGGGGACTGAATCCCTTTACAAGTCCCTCTCAGCCAGGCATTAGAGCAGAAGAGAGTTTTGGGCACTTGATGGCTGCTCTAGCTCGTAGAACCACCCAAACCCAGAAGTAGCCAGCAAGCTTTCCTTTAGGAAAAAGCCATCAGGCCCATGGCGGAGACAAGAGAAGCTGAAGACGACACGTTTCCAAGAGAGAAATGTGTCTGATTTAGTGGCAGTGTCTATATGAATCATTTTATCCTTCTTTTACATGAATGCTGAAAAGTTTTGTGTAAATGACATAGAAGAGACAAGAAAAGCAAAATGCAGCAGAAAAGCAGAGTCAGTTTAGGAGGGGCAGTGGGCGCTAGAACTTTAGACATGTATAAGCAGCTGACGGTACAGGGGCCCTGCCCTCAGCACAAAGGTCCCCTGGTCGTTCAGGTGCAGCAGGTCTGCACATGAAGGGAGGGGCGACATGGCTGCTTACATCCCAGTGACTCCAGTGACACCCAGGACAACCGGGGTGCCCCACTGAAGGCACCCCAGCAAGTGCCCGGGGCCTCAGTCTCACTGTGTGGCACCCCACCATGAAAGGAGACTCTCCAAAGTGGCCTGGTCTGAAGTCCACACGTTATTGACAGGTGGCACGTAAGAACGTCATTGTTAAATTAATATGAATGATGTGTGGTCTCACCTCTCCATTTAGGAGAGAGTTTTGAGTTGTTAAGGTCAGCTGTTGACGAGGGTGCTGGAGAGCCTCACGTGTCTCTTGCTGGTCATAGTATCAGTGGCTTTACCTACTGGAAGCAGAGCACATTGGTGACAAGCACCGAGAACCTGATGTAGCTACAATACCAGTTGTATTGTAGCTGTGACTGATTGTATTTCCAATAGATTTATAGGGGTGGGAGCTGGGGGCAGGATGGGAGGGTGTGGCTGGAAGTAAAAAAAAAAGGTGAGTCTTATTTTATCCTCTAATGGGATACCTTAAAATGTAAAAACTTACTGTGTGTTTAAATTGTGAGATATAAATTTAGAAGTTTAAAAAAAAAATTTGAAGACTCAGAAAGCACATAGAGAAAGAAAAATCTTGTTATGATCTCACCCATTAGTTTTTTGGTGCACTATATTCTGTGTATGTACATCTTGTAGAAGGACTTTCCTATCTGAGGAAAACTGGCACTCTTTCTTCCTCCTTATTCCTACCAACCCTTAATAAAAATAAAACTAGAAGTAAATCCTTGAGGTGGAAAGAGATGCTCCATGTTAATCAGAGGATATTGGAGTACTGTTTGATAAGTGATCAATTTATTACTATATATTTTCATCTTAAGATAATTTTTGCCACCCTATAAAACCTTGTAACTGAAAATTCAAGAATTCTTGGGTAAAGACTAAACATCTAGAATTTTCAAAAGAGAATTTCTCCATGACTTTTTAAGTAGACCCCCTCATCTTCCTTCAGGATTGCTGCCATTGGAAGTGGCACTCTCACATTTGTGTGTTGGCTACTGTGGCTTGTAGAGCCATGCCATTGTGACCTGTTGGGTACCTGCTGTCTGTTTTCTGTGAACAGATATCATCTCCAGGCCCTGAGGCACCTGTACGTATTGGCCGCAGAGCCACGGCTGCTGGTGCCTGTGGACGTTGATACTAACACACCCTGCTACGCCCTCTTGGAAGTCACCTATAAGGTAACACTTCTCCGGTCATCTCATTGTGATTTTATTGCCACTCATCCATTGTGGCAGGTCAGGATATTTCAACAGTGTTGTCCCTTAAAAGATGACAGTGGTGAGTTGAATTGTCATAAAAAGAGAAGCCTCCAGAGTCCCTGCATGTCCTGCTGGCTGGTTGGTCTCGTTCACAGAGTGGGGACGAAGACCTCAGGGAGTGACAGCTGTTCTCATCCTTAGAGCTAGTTTGGAAGTGTCCCTGGACACTTCCAATGTCCCTGGACATTACATGGCTGGTGGTAGTGTTGGAAGCAGGGAACTGGGTTAGGACTGTTGAGCAATTAGTTCGCAGGGGGCTTAAAGCCCATGGTCCTGTGTTTGACCAGGGAGCTTCAATTTACGTGCACAGGTGGCTGACGTCATGTAGCCTTCCTTCATCAGAAATGATTAAGTACCTTCTGTGTGTCACAGTTGTTTTAGGATCTGGGACACAAAGTTAACGTTGTCTTATTCCTGGCCTGTCCGTTGGGGATCCAGGCATGGGCGCCATGAGAACAGGTATTGGAGGGGAGCAGGGACATGCTCCATCCAGCTGTCGATGGGGGGTCGTAGGCAGGTTTTATGCTCACGCTGAGATCTGCCAGCTGTGAAGTGCATTCCCTGCAAGCAAGAGGCCTGCGGCCTGCTGAGTGCAGGTCTGTGGTGCTGGTGTGCAGGGTGTGACGTGATCGGAGGTGGTGCCGGCCCACGGAGGGTGGTAGGTGTGAGCTCTCAGAGACCTGAGTATCAGAGAGGATTCTGGGCCATCTGACAGTCTGCTGGCCTGGGGGATCGGAAGTGGACACTGGGGCTGCTGCTCCTTGCAGCTCCCCTAACTGCATGTGAATGGCTGTTCTCTTACTCTGTGAAGGGCACTCAGTGGTACGAGCAGACCAGAGAAGAGCTCATGGCCCCCACCCTGCTTCCGGAGCTGCACCTTTTAAAGCAGGTATGTGGCATGTAACTTAGGGAGATGTTTATGGGGTGGGTCCAGCCAGGACAGTGTGTGTTACGGACAGCTGAGCAAAAGCCTTTTCTTCTTCAGAGTCTGCAGCAGTTAGGGAAGCGGCCCCCCAGAAACTGCTGTGGGTGCAAGGGGAGGGCTTTCCATTCTGGGTAGGTGGCCTCGGGTATACCACGCATCCTGGTCCAGAAATGGGGCACCTTCACCTCCCCAGGTCTGTTCTGCCCAGTTACCCTTACTTCCTCTGAGAAGCAGGGGTTTCGTTTGTCAGAGTAGCTCTTTGTCAGCATTGGGCTGACTGTGTTTTCATTTATGTTGGCAGATTAAAGTTAAAGGCCCAAGATACTGGGAACTGCTCATAGATTTAAGCAAGGGAACACAGCACTTGAAGTAAGTATACTGAACTTCTCAGATGACCTGTGAAGCGAACGGAGGTACATGGGGAGGTGTCAATTACAGGTTGCTATCTGGCGTGGTCCTGTACCCTCCCATCTCACTCAGGACAGGATGTAGAGTACGTATTGAGCACAGTGGTCTATCTCTTTGAAACACATTTGTGTTAGAAAACAAAAATTTTAACTTAGAAATAAATTCCTAGATATTTATGTTTATTTATTGAGAAACTTGAAGTGACTTAAGTTGGAAAGTAATGGAATTGTCTGTTAGAGCAGTAATGAACGAATGAGTTTAAGAAAATAAACCTGATGTGTATGTCCACAATGGAACTTTGTGACAGTTGATGTTTGTCAGATCACATCTTCTGCTGCTTCTCTTTACCATTTTCTTGTTAGATTGTTCTCATAAAATTAAGATTGTGATAGGTTGGTTGTGGGTAGAAATAGTCATATGCAAGTAATTCCTTTAATGAACAGAGACCATTAATAATTTTATACCTCTGGTGGTATATAAATTGTCTTTAAATTTCCAGAAAATGTAACAAGCTTGGAAAAGTTTTTATGGTTTAGTCCCAATTTCCATTTCCCTCAAACTGTCTGTGTAATATCTGTATTCTGTATTGTTCTGTGTTTACATTTGCAGCACCATTTTCTTTCTGCTGCACACCAGTCAGTAGTTATTTAGCGCCTCTTTGTTCCCCACGTAGTGCCCTGGGGACGGGGAACATAAAGACATGTCAGGTAACACACTGCCTTTGATGCTCACCTGTGAGCAGTCAGTCAGAATGCCTTCTTGTTTAACAAGTTCTGTGAATCTAGACGCCAAAGAAAAATGGGAATCTGTTTTGGCTTTCTTGGGGAGAGGGCGGGGGGACTGATTTAATTTTGGACACAGTAAATAATCTTACACCTTAGTAGAAAATGATAAAGACTTCATGTCTTGTGAACGTGGTATTGGGAAATACAACATTTCTAGCCAAAACCCACCAGTATCCGAACCTCATGTTAAACTCACTCTTGTTTTCTTTCAGGTCAATCCTTTCCAAGGATGGGGTTTTATATGTGAAGCTCAGAGCAGGCCAGCTCTCCTACAAGGAAGATCCAATGGGATGGCAGAGTCTGTTGGCCCAGACTGTTGCTAACAGGAACTCTGAAGCCCGGGCTTTCAAGGTAGTGTGTGTTGGTAAAAACGGAAGGATGAGGGGAGAGCCCCACCCCACAACCCATCCAGAGCTGGGAGATGGCTCTGTCCCCTCTCATCACTGCAGATGGCATAGACGAGTGACACGGGGTCTATTTGCCACTCTTACGTGGCAGCCATAATAAAACACACCAGCTGCCAGGATCCTGAGACTGATTCACATCTGATGGCAGGGACAGTCACAATATATCTTAACACAATAAAAATTTCAGTTTAGTAATTTTACTCATGAATTTTCAAATCTGTCCAGATGTACTTAATTCCTGGCATGAACAGAGAAAGGTTTTTTGCAAGGTAGCACTTAGCTCTATTTTTAAACCTCCTTTTGTTGCTTAAACCCTGGTGAGAATAAAATGATGACAGCATTAGCTTTATTTTATTAGTTGGCCTTATTCTGACTGCTAGTACAGCACTGTTTGGATTAGTAAAGCGTGCACGAAGCAGTCTCATCCCAAGGTGGGGGCAAGGACATAGTTTGCTCTACATTCTAGAATAAGCTTCCCGCACTAGAAATGTGGCCCATGATCTGCCATCAAATTTCCAAATTGAACCCCAGTTTTCAGGAATTCTGTGAGCACGTATGCTCCTACTGGAGGTACATTGAGAAGTGGGGGAGCAGTCGGGGCCCCTAAGGGCCACAGAGCAGGCACGCGGCAGGCAGACGGGCTCAGTGGTGCCAGCCTTTGTTTTTTCAAGTGAGGAGGTAGCAGATTTTTTAAATTGAAGTCACATTTCATTTTAGGTCAGTTTCTTAGGACTGGGCCTTTATGACAGTCCCCAGGGTTTAAAGAGATGCAGTTGACATTAGTAAGTTTTGTTTGGCAACATTTGGTACGGAGTCTGAAGTACTTCTGAAGGGTTTTTGGACCAAGTTTAACTTAAATTAGCACTATTGCTTCTTACACAAATTAGAACCCATTTCAAAGATCCTAATCCGATTTGTAAAGAAAATAGTTAATAGACTTGAGTTTGAATGGGGAAAGTGGATAAAAATTAAAAGACATCTCAATTTCCTGCCTGCTGGGAATTCGAAAGTAAAATATAAACCTCAGTGAAAAATGGTAATACCTCCATATTTCATTTTCAGTTTTGAACCTTGAGTGATACTCTCTTTTATTTTTTCAAATTTTTTTTATTGTGGCAGAATACATATAACATAAAATTTACCATTTTAACCATTTTTTTTTTTCTAAGATTTTATTGGGGAATTGGGGAAGGGGACCAGACAAGTTGTTGTTCTTTAATCTTCGTTGTGGAGGGCGCCAGTCACCATCTGGCTTCCCGTCGGCAGCTCATGGCCTCTAAGCTCAAGGTGCTGTGTTCAGTCTTAGTTGTGGGTGGGCGTAGCCACCGTCCCATACAGGAGTCGAACCTGGCAGCCTTGTTAAGAGCGCACGCTCTATCTAATGAACCATCTGGATGGCAGCTCAGCTTAAGGTGCCGGGTTCAGTCTTAGTTGTGGGTGAGTGTAGCCCACCATTGAACAGGCAGTCTTGTTTTTAACCCTAGCTGAGCCATCCTTCCACCTGTTAGCAGCGCAGCGGCAGCTCAGCTAGGGCGTAGTGTTCACTGGCCCATGTGGAAATTTAACCGGCTACCCTTTTGCTCAGAGCACGCTCTCTAAGCCAACTTTTAACCGCCTGAACCACTTGGCCAGCCCCTGTCTTAACCATTTTTAAGTGTACAGGTTAGGGGTGTTAAGAACATTTATATTGTACAACTATCACCAGCGTCCTTCCACAGAATTCTTTTCATCTTGCAAAACTAAAACGCTGTACCTGTTAAACACTAACTCCCTGCCTCCCAGCCCGCCCCAGTCCTTGGCAGCCTCCAACCTCCATTCTCCTTCCTGTCTTTTTTTTTTTTTTTTTTTTTGAGGGTAGTGTCACTGGCCCCCACATGTGGGACCCGAACCGGGGCCGCCGGGGTCCCAAGCAAGTTCCCAACCAGTGCGCCACTCAGCCAGCCCCCTGTCTTTTTTATTTTGACCACCTAGGTACCTCGTGTAAGTGGAATTACACTATTTGTCTTTTTGTGAGTGGCCATTTGAGCAATACAGTTAAGTCCCTGACTTACGAACGAGTTCCTTTCCAGGAGAATGTTCGTAATTGGATTCTTTTGTAAGTCCGACAAAGTGAGTCTTATACACCTTTGACACAATATACAATGTAAAGCCAGTGGTTGAACGATTCATGTTATAAGAACAAGCGACATCTACCATCTTTTCGCCTCGGTCTAATCTCTCAATTATTTTCACTTTTGATTCCATGGCTATTGCTTTGCCCTTCCTAGCAGTCCCCTCCACATCACCACTGCTTTTCCTCTTGCTTCCGGACATCCTGGGCTCTGACTAAGCACTGTACTACTGTCCACTATCGCACTGCACAGTAAGCACACACAGCAGCACAACTGTGACAATGTCCGGCAGACACGGGAGCTACTTCCGCGATTTGTTCGCATCTACGAATGTTCGTAATGCGAGGTCTGTTCATATCTGTGAACGTTTGCACTCAAATGTTCATAAGTTGGGGACTTAACCGTGTTCTTTTTTCCTCCTCTTTTTAGTAACATTCTAGGTGCTTTTCAGTTAGTGAAGGAGAGGGAAAGCATTTTTTGGGGTGAATTGTGTAAGAAAGTGCTGTTTAGTATCGGCCTTTTGCTAAATCAGGAGCTTGAGTCAGCTTGTGCAGAAAGCTTCCTGGAACTTCTGAGCAGAACATATTTAGGGAGCTCTAGCAAGTTCGTACAGCTTTGGGTTTTCGGGGGCCATTGTGAAAATGAGGTAGAGTTCTTACAACTGCACACATTGCAATTTGAAGAACAAAGAAAGTAATCATCATCTTACTTATATTTGTTGTGTGTTTGTTTTTTAGCCTGAAACGATTTCAGCATTCACTTCTGACCCAGCACTCCTGTCTTTTGCTGAGTATTTCTGCAAACCCACTGTGAGCATGGGCCAGGTAAGCATGGTACATTTCGCTCTGCCCAGGAGTAGAATTTGTTGTGATGTCTACCTGTGGGCACCACCAAAAACATCTCTAGTATTCATTTTTGAGATTGATAACATGCCTCAGGCACTCTGGTTGATTTTTGCTTGGCAAATACAGATTTTCCATAGTCTAAAACTATAAATTCAGAACTCCCTACTTTGATAGAAGAAACAATTTAAAATTTCCAAGTAACTACTTTTGATAGGTGATAATTTTCTTATGTCCATTCTTGTACTGATTTATGTTTCCAGTGTTTACTGTCCTTCTCTTGTTTTTACATAATTTTGTTAATTTTATTTCCTAACCCTTTTTCCTGTTGGTTATAAAAGTGCTCTCTTTAGGAGTCACTGGTTGCCTAGGAGATCACTGATTTTAGTCCCTCATTGCAGATGGTGAAGACTGGATGTGGGAATTAGGTGGCCTGGGATTGATGACTAGTTAGTTGCCTACAAGTGTGTGGCCTTGGAAAAATTTTTCAACCTCTCTAAAAGGCAGTTTCCTCATTTCTAAGAGTGGGATTATAATGGGACCTACCTTCCATTCCTGTTTTGAGAGTAAAGCGAAATAATCTTTGCCCCCTTATTTACTGAGTCTTTACTATGTTCATTCACACCTTGGAAATACTGCTGTTTCAGTCCCAGACCACAGCAGTAAAATGAGGGTTGCGGTAAAGTGGGTCATAATCTTTTTGTTGGTGGAAGGTCGTGGCCTCAACTTGTAAAAACCATGACATCTGTGAAGTGCAATAAAATGAGAGCTGCCTGTATTGGACCCTCTGCTCAGTGCTGCATGTAATTTTCTTATTTAATTCTCACCCAGAGGATAGATACTTTATCTTTCCAGGTTTGCATATGAGGAAACTGCCATTCAAAGATGTCACTTGTCCAAGATCACAGCTAATAAGGACAGGGCATGTGCTCAAGAGCACAAGTCACTGGTGAAGGCTTGTGCCTACCCTCAACCCCAGCTAGACAGCCTGGCAGCCAACCCTAGCCTTGTCCTGCTTAGTGTTTCTGCTGCCTTTTGGGGTACTGGGCCCCTCTCTGGGTCCTGCCTTTGCCAGCACAACCCAAGGCACGTCTCTGATGTCCTGTCCTCTCGTTTGACCCCAGCCGACAGCACTCGCACCCCTGGCTGTCCCTTGGGCTGCATGTCATGGAGGTTCAGTGTGGCACGTGCTGTGACTGCACAGAGAGGCGGCTGGCCCTTTCCTGTCATTCACCGCAGAGCTTAACATGGACCATGGTGGCTGCTGTGCAGCTGCTTCTCGAATTGATTTTGGAATATACATCGATATGCTACAAACTTAGCTTCTGATTTTTCACAGAAACAGGAAATCCTGGATCTCTTTTCTTCAGTGCTCTATGAGTGTGTCACTCAGGAGACCCCGGAGATGTTGCCTGCGTATGTGGCAATGGACCAGGTAGGGCTCCCAAAACCTGCTTCAGTTCTGAGAGGTAACACCCTGAACAGTCAGGTAAGGTTCCCAAGGGTCCTGTCTGTTTAGTTTCTCACCCTTGTTGGGTTCTCTCCTTCTTGGGTTCGCATTCTCCCTGTCCCTCCCTGGGTGGCCTCTTGCCTCCTTCCTGAGAACCTCTCCATGGGCACACAGTGCGAATGGCTGGTGGCATGAGAGCTCACAGGACCAGTGTGTGCTGGCTCAGGGCGCTGGGCTCCATTTAGAAACTGCCTTGTACACTTGCTGTTTCAGGAGCCTGAAATGGGTGACGAGTGCCTGATGGCTCTCCTGAAGGCTCAGACCAATGTTCTCGCTCTGGCGTATTGGAACACACAGGCTTTTTAATAGTACGTTGTTCAGACTCAGATTTGCAGTTAAACTAAGCCAGTAGTTTTCCAACTTGGCTAAAATTTATCTGGGAAATCTCAAGATTATAGATCCTCAGAGCCCATTCCGTGTCTGCTGAATCAGGGTTTCTGGGATGATGTCCAGGATATAGTTTTAAACGTCTGTTGAGAGTATGATAGAGTGAGCTCACACATGAGCATTTGGGACACCATCTAATGGCACAGTTATCCCTACTGAAAAGCTGAGTGAGAACTACACTGAGGCAGGGGACAATCCCCCAAGCCTGAAAGTCACTTGAATTAAGTAACGTCCTTAGTTAAAGGCAGTGTCCAGCATAACTCCATAGGCACAGGACTCCGTCAGTGTCTGCTTGGGAAGTGCGAGGCTGCCCCCAGCAGCTAGCTCTACACCTCTACCTGGGGGCCCGCACAAGCCAGTGTCGATGGGGGAATGCCCCTCTGGTGGCCACATGGTGACTGCAAGTGAATTCTAAAAGCAGTGTTACCAGAATCCTGGGTACATCTTGACACCTCCAGCGTCCCCAGGGGGCACTGACTCTAGACTGTTTGGTCTTCGCTTTTCAGAGCCATGGAGCCAAGAGTGGGCTCGTGTGCCCTTGTTGCTTTTACCTGAGAGCTGTGCCTGTGGGAACCACACTGGTGTGTGCCATGTGTCTGTGCCCAGTAGGGGCTGTGTGGCCAGACTGCGTGCAAACAGAATGGTCTCATGGGCCACATCTGCAAACACTGTCGTGTCCAGCTCAGTGAGAGCTGGCAGGGCGGCTTCACCCTCACTGAGTGCCACTCCCCTCCTCCCCTAGGCGGTAAGAAGACTGGGAAGGGCAGAAATGTCTGAGACATCGGAACTCTGGCAGATAAAGCTGGTGCTGGAGTTTTTCAGCTCCAGGAGCCACCAGGAGCGGCTGCAGAAGCACCCGAGGCGAGGGCTGTTCATGAGCTCTGAGTTTCTGCCTGTCGTGAAGTGCGCCATCGATAATGCCCTGGACCGCTGGCTGCAAGGTGAGTGGCCCATGCATGTGGCATCAGCTTCCCTGTCCTGCGTGTTCTCATGGGGGGCAAGACAGCTGACGGTCAGCAGCGTGGCTGTGGGTGCAGTGTTTCCAGTTAGCTGTGTGAGACTGAGCGTCTGCCTCAGCTTCTTTAAAGGTGCGTTTGTAAACCATGGGGACAACACACATAACATTTTAAATACCCCTTAACACTAAGAGCCATTCCACTTTCTCTTGAGTCAGATCCTGATTCTTTTCTGGCCTCTCTCTTGTGTTTCGTGTGGGTGTGTCACCTCCCAGAAGCCAGCAGCCGTTTCCTCCCCTTCTGTAACTCCCTCCCGCCCCCCATCCCGTGTGCACTAAAGACGCTGTGTGTCTACTGAGCGCGTGAAGGCCGCTCCCCCAGCTGTGTGTGGGGACTTGGCTGTGACGGCAGGGGAGGTGTGAAGGTACTCTTAAGTGCCTCACTGGGGACAGGTGGGGGTCAGCCGTCTGCTATGTGACTTGTGGTGGGATTGGCTTATGGCGGTCACACAAGGGCTCCTTGCCACTGTTCTTTCAGTCCATTCAGAGGCTTATGTGCCTGGCAGCAGTGTTCACTGGGTACACCCTAACCCCCATGCCAGCAGTAGTGACAGTTCTGGGTTCTGTAACGTACTGGTAATCAAGAACCTAAAGGTTTGAATACAGTTAAAAACTATCTACCTGTAATTCTATGAAAAAAATTAAATCATGAGCCAAATTTGAGTGATATTCATGGAAAACAGCAATGTCAAACCCCCAGTGTGTGTGGTTCACTGCTGTATCCTGTCTGTTATGTCCTCTTGGGGTTCGAAAGGTCATATATCAATAGTTTAAAATTTTTTTTTTTTTTTTTTTTAAGCTGAGCCATCCTGCCACCTGTTGGCAGCTCAACGGCAACTCAGCTTGGGCTGGCCTCGAACAGTAAAAATTTTTTTTTAAATACTATTTCGTCCTCACTTTGGGGAAATATGCAAGCTATTTTATAGGTTTTGTGAATTGTTTTTATTGAATTTAGCATGTAGTCACGTCCAACAGACCTTTGCTGTTGATAAGATGTGTCCTCAAGTCTGTGACTCACAGATGTCATGACACAGTGCTGCCAGCAGCAACTAGAGCCGTCTGTGAAGGGCACCCAGAATGCTCCTGGCGGCACTGCTTGGAGCCTCCGCCAATCTGACCGCCGCCCGCAGTGCCAGAAATCCATGCTTGTTTCCAGTGAGGGGCCATTTAAAGTCCTAACTCTGTGTTCTCTGCTTTCACGAGCACCAGCCGTTGGCTGTGGGCTGGGGAACAGTAATTCAGGGGGAACGTGGGGCCTCAGAAACATGATTCGTGTTTGTGTTTTAAAATCACAAATGCATTGTGGACTTCAGGGTCACTCACTAAGAGCCCAGACCACACTCATTAAGCCTGAACAGGCTTTGGGTTTCCTGTGTGTGTACCTCCTCAATTAGATTTTAGTCTTGAGCAAAAAAAAATGGCTTTTCAGTTAAGAAGTTTTATTAACTTTTAACCATTTTATTATGGACAATTTAAAGCATAAGACGAAGTAAACAGAATGTTTTGTGAGCTCCATCACCTGCAGAGTTCAGCAGGCAGTCACCCGCCTTCTGTTCTTGGTACCTGTACCTAGTCCCCCACATCGTTTTCCATTGGCACCATTTTAGTCCCCACCAGCAGGGGGTGCCCTCTGGATTGGGCGTTGTAATCGCTTTCAGACAAGCTGCTGAGTATGTGGTGGAATCATCTAGTTTTAATTTGCATTTTGCTGGTGACTCTGGTGTTGCCCCCTCTTTCCTGTGTTTTTTTGTTATTCATGTATCTGTGAAGTATCTGTTGAATCTTTACCCAGTTTTAGATTGCCTGTCTTGGTTACTGAGTGTGGGAGCCTCTACACCCTCTGGCTACATCTTTGATATGCTTTGCAGATTTTTCCTCATGCGCTGCCTGTTCATTTCTTAGGGGTGATTTTTGAGGAACAGAACTTTTAGGTCTAATTTATCAATTTATTTTATGACTTTGCTTTCTCGGTGCTGTCAGGTCATAAAGATTTCTTAAAGTTTTCTGTTGAAAGCTTTACAGTTTTAACTTTTATATTTGGGTCTGTGCTTCATCTCACATCAATCTTTTATGTGGTGTGAGGTAGGAGTTGAGGTTTGGAGTTTTTGAAATACAGATATCCAGTTGTTCCAGGACCACTTGTGGAGAATACTTTGACTAGCTTGCTTTGGGCTCTTGTTGAAAATCAGTTGACTGAATAAGTGTGAGTCTGTTTCTGGACTCAGCTCTGTATCATCAGTCTGTTGGTTTAGCTTGACGCCAGGACTGCAGTGTCTTAATAATTGCAGGTTCACAGTAAATCCTGAAATCTGGTAGTGGAAGTCGTCGTGTTGATTCATAATACTAAATGCTTACAGAATAAAGGAGGAAAAGCCTCAAGCCACTAATCCAAGCTCTTGCTTCAAGAAACTAGGAAAAACATAGCAAAATAAATCTGGGCAAGCTTTCCTTTTCCTGGTTTCTTGCAGTGAGGACTTGGGTTAGGGACTGTAACAGCTCCTTGCCTCATGCTCAGTATTTGGCCCAGAGGATGAGCAGAATGGCTCCTGGGAACTTCCTGTGGGAATGAGGACATTTGTGACCCAGAGCAAACATGTTATTTGCCTCTCATCTCTGGCTTCAACTGCATATCCTCAGCTGGTGCCAGTGGCAGATGGAGCATATCTGTCACTGAGTGGCTGAGGCCTGCCTGTCCCTGAGCCTGTCACTGTCAGGAGAATGGGCTGCCCGATGCCCCTAACCAGCCGGCCTCAGTTGGTCCCTGGGGCAGCAGCAGTGTCACCTGGGAACTTAGATATGCACGTTTTCTGGCTCCACCCAAGAAATCCTGGGGGTGGGACCCAGCATGTGCGTGTTACTCAGCCCTCCAGATTAGAGTTTGAGAAGCTCTGATAGGGTATTCGGGGCTGCCGTCTGTCCTAGGGAGGATCTGACTGCCTTTACAGCCCCCATCGTAGTCTGCGACTGTGCATTTGTGTGCCCCCCACAACATTAAGCTCTGAAGTCATAAGCACAGTGGCCTGAGCGCCGAGTACAGCCCCTGCCTGGCACAGGTTAGAGTTCACAGGAAGCGGGGGCCGACCCTCATAGCCTCAGGGATGCAGCTCCTCATGTCTCTCTCACAGCTGGGGGCGACGCGTGTGTGCACGCCTACCTCAGCGGGCAGCCCTGGGACCAGTCTCAGCTGAGCATGCTGGCTTGCTTCCTGGTGTATCACTCAGTGCCCGCCCCGCGCCATCTGCCGCCGCTAGGACTGGAAGGTAACTGCCCCCCCCCCCCCCGGGAGGCGCTTTCAGTGAGGTTCTTCTCTACTTTCTGTCTTCATTCATGTGTGGGTGCTACTTCTTGGAATTTTTTCTGGGAAAAGAAACTCTGAACTTTACACATGCATGAACTTTTGTTTACATTCAGAAAAGGATGGGTTCTTCTCCACAGAACCCAAAATGTTCACATTGTTTTTTCTCTCTTAATTGATTTTTGTTAAGGTTTTTTTTTTTTTTTATCAATTATATATAAATAATATTTTAGTTTCTTTTTTATTAATTATATTTAAATAATATGTATACTTAAGAGTAATTTCACATATAACTAGAGGTTACTTTCTGAAGTACAGAATGGATGCATTTAAATTTTTATATCAAACTACACAGTGCATTGGGGAAATTCGTAATTTAATCACTGTCTTTGGGTAATTGTTCAAAGGGCAGAATGCCAGCTTTAACGTGACTGTCTGGAGCGCTCCGGGGATAGCTGACCAGTCTGTCCAGAGGTGTGACCCCCCCACCCCACATATTTGTATCCCTTCAGGGAGCACAAGCTTCGCCGAGCTCCTCTTCAGAGTGAAACAGCTGAAGATGCCCGTTCGGGCCCTGCTGAGACTGGCCCCTTTGCTTCTGGGAAACCCACAGCCGATGGTCATGTGACCCTGTGCTGGGCAGCCTGCCCTGAAATGTGACTTCTGCCCAAACACGTGACCACACAGCTAAGCAAAAGAAGCCTTTGTAAGTTTTATAATGTGACTGGGGGCAGTAAGCTGCTCAAACCTCAATGTCTTGTACAGTCAGAGTGTTTTAAATATTCCAGGGACTGTTGCTGTCAGCACTGAGAGATCTATAAGTGAGTTAAAATTTACTTTTGTAAATAAAGTTTTTTGCTTTGTTTTCAAAACTTAATGATCACTAGTTTGGGTTTTCAGGGAACAGTAGGGCGGGGCAGAGCTGGGGAGGAAATTGGTTTTTAAAGTCTTTCAACTATGGTGACTTTATGCTCAAAAATGCAAAGTTTTTAAAGAAGCTCTTATAACTGTGTGCATCAACACAAGGTCTTTCAGCATTCTGTAGATGTCCTGATTGTCCCATCTAAAAGGAGTGTGTATTCCTGTGCCAGCACCAGCCACCCTCAGTGTGTCGGTCCCCTTAAACGGAGGGCGTGTACTCATATACGAACGAAGAATGGCCCACATGCAGCCTGCTGTAAACTGAGGAAACAAGACTCCCACACAGACTGTGCGTCAGATGTTGTCCATTCCACCCAAGGTGGGGGGGGCTGCACATCTGTACCCGCCCAGGGCCGGGGGAGGGGCTGCACATCTGTACCTGCCCAGGGCCGGGGGAGGGGCTGCACATCTGTACCTGCCCAGCGCCGGGGGGCTGCACATCTGTACCTGCCCAGGGCAGTGGGGGGCCGCATACCTGTATCTGGAGTGGATGATGAACGATAATCATGCGAAGGTGCCCCAGCCCTGTCTCTAGTACAGGAAGTAGAAAGCTCCCTGTCGTCCTGATTATGACATGTGTCCTGTCCTTCCTGATGGCCACGGTGACCATAAATGGTAGAAGCTTAGGACCCATCCAGTGATTGTACTATTCCGTATCGTGAATTGTGATGTTTAGTTTTAGAAGTAAAAATTAGAGCAAATAAGAATGTTTCTGTTGCGATTTTGCCAAAACCCGCGTGGCCTTTGCTCCTCAAGAGGGGCTGGTATTTTCGGGCAACGCCTGGATGCAGAGCCATCGTCTAGATGCCCAGCGCTCCTCGAAGCGCCCCAGGACTTGCTTCTGCATGGGAAGCATGGCAGGTGTGCTGGCAGGAGGGTGATCGGTGTCACACTTGAATAGTTTTTCTTCTTTGAGTAACAGTAAAAGAAAAAAATGAAAGCATAGATGATAGGAATCCCATTTGAATCGGGATTGACAATACTCAGTTTCTAGGCAGCCGTGTATCTTCACTCTCAGTTGCTATTCTCTAAAGAATGACTTGAGAGACAGTTCCTCGTGCTCATGTGGACTCTCACGTGCGAGGGAGAAGTCACTAGAAGGTTGTCAACAAAGACAACACCAGACTTTTGAAGAGGGAGCAAGGTGAGAGAGGCAGACAGTCAGGACAGCAGCATCTGGTGTCATGCCTGGTCAGCTGGCAGGAGGCAGAGAGCATGGTCTGGCAGTCATGCTGGAGCATCAGGGCGTTCCAGCTACTTACAGTAGCCCTCCTCATCCAGAGCATTCCAGCCTTCTCAGAGTCACAGCCGGGGAAGAGCTGGGGACACACCTGGCTCTCAGGTGTCTTGGCCCAGAAGTGGCCACTTCCAGTTACAGCCTGTTGGCATAAAGTAGTCGGGTAGCTCCAGCTCATGTGACTCCTTCCATGTGTCCACAAAGGGGAGGAGGACAGATACTGGTGAGTGCTGGTGGTGTCTGTCACACCCCATCTCTGCTCCGTGCACGCATGGAAATGCAGGTAATGGCCTGTGAGGTGCAGCACCGTCACACGTGCATGCACACACACACAGATTGGCCAGCTTCTGTGTGAAGACGTACACCTGTGGGACCGAGGGCGCGCGTGCCCGTGGGACGAAGGGAGACCCAGGCCCGGCACGAGGAGACCTTGGGTCCAGCCCACTGCTCCCTGTGCTGCTGCCCAGCTTGTCCTGAATAGGTCACTTCATAGCTTCTGGTGAGGGCATGTCCCAGCTCACGTGCCAGTCACACCTGCACATGACTGAGTGGATCAAGCTGCAGTGGACCTTCCCAGGTCCCTGGGTCACCTTTGACACTGGCCACCAATCCCCATCCCTCCGCCCTCCCTGTGTCCCTCCCAGTCTCTCTGGAAGACTTGGAGCCTGAGTGTTCCTTGGTGTCAAGATCCCAATTCTCACTCTGGTTTGAGGGCATCTGCTCTGTATCCCCCATTTTTAGTTCCTCTGAATGATTTAAGGATAATCTCAGAAAACACATAAGGCTGGGCTTTGCTTTGTGAGTCAACGTGAAAACCTTTAATTGCAAGTTCACGTTTATTGATACAAATATGACCAGTCTCAGTTGTGTGTCAGTTTTTTTTATTATGTTTAGTGTATTTTCTATATCTACTGTGTATTTGGTCTGTTTCCTTTGCTTTCTAGAAATCGGTTGTATTCATTACATTTAGCAGTTAGGCCGGCCCATGTTTTTCTGAATACATTTAACACTGGCATTTTCATAGGACTCTTAAGCCCCTCTTTTCTTTACCTCCGCTCCCACTGACTTGTTCCCAGCTGTGATGGCTCCCCGGGCCCTCCCCACCTGTCCCCAGCACCCACTCTCGAGTCCAACTTTTCTCTGCTTTCTGTCACTTTGGAGGTTGGGTTATTTCTACCCCAGAGTGTGCAATGCACACACACTCCCTTTTCCTGCCACTGTGTCAGCCTCCGATGGACACACCAGTATGCACAGGCCTGCGTTCGTCCTGTCTGTGGCTGATGTGCCCATCGTCTCCTCACTGGACAGGGCTGCTGTGCAGGTTGTCAGCAGGGGCTCCGAGCACAGCTGTCCCCTGGTGCTGACTGCCTAGAACGGGCGGTCTCCTCTCTCCCCTTCCATCTCCTCTTCGCCACCTTCCAGTCACTTCTCTGGCCTCTTCCTTCAGACTGCTCCTTGGTGGTCTAGGCTCCGTCACAGATTTTCCATTCCGTCTCCCTCTGCCGGTCTGCAGTCTCCTCAGAGGCTCCTGTATTGGTGTCTTGGTCCACTGGGGTGTCCCCTCCACATTACTGCTAGACACTCCAGAACATTTAGGGGTCCGGGACTGTCACTGGCTGACATCTATGGGAAGGCTGGGGGCCACTGTGCCATGGGCTCTCCCTGAACTGTCCATTGGGCCTGCAGGTGTGAGGAGGCTGGGTCCCCATACTTGTGCCATCTGGAGCCCAGGAGGGTGGGTGTTGCGGCAGTGGTGAGAGCTGCAAGAACAGAGAGCAAGTGGGATCAGGGTGGCTGAGGCAGACCCGCCACATGGTACACGGTGGGAAGTTGCTCCGGGAAGTCAGCAGCTGTCACCCTCACGCCCTGGGCCTTTGGGCTCTTTGGGTCCGTACATGTGGCTTTGAAGTAAAATTGAAAATGAAAACAAAACTGTTGTAGTTTCACTTATAAAAATTTAAAAGGATTATTATTCACATAATGGTGAATATGTAAAAATATATTTATGGCTCTCGAATAATTTTTAAATTGTTGTGAGGGACAGGATTGGCTCTACCAGGGGTCGGCAAACTTTTCAGATGGAAGGTATCCAAAGACCTGCATGTGGCTTGCGAGCCGCAGTTTGCCGATCCTTGCTCTGGACCACTGGCAGCCCCCACTCCTGCACATACCAGGACCACCAGCAGCCCTCTTGTTCCCTGGGAGCCTGGCAGAGGCACACTGGCACACCTGACTCCAGACCCAGTGATGTGCGTTCCGGGCATGGATCTGAGAAGGAAGCGGGGGAAGGACCCACCTCCAGAACCCCCAGGCCCCAGTGGCCCAGTTCCCCAACACCTGGCACAGCTCTGGGGTGACCCAGGCTGGGTACCCCATTGCCTGGAAGAACTGCTGCTCTAACTTGAGGGAGTCCTTGTGAGGCTGGGGCCAGGGCTGCCGTCCAGCAGGAATGCGGAGGGGCAGTGCTTGGAGGTGGGTTTGTCCTCCATGTCAGAGCTGAGAGGTAGCTGCCACAGGGACAGAGGACCGTATCCTGGCCCCAGCGATGACTCCCAGCCTAGGGCACCAGCTGGTGCCTGGGGCAGTGTGTCCAGGAGAAAGGGTCAGAGGGAACCTGGTTTGCAGGGGCCCTGAGGCCAGTGGGTGGCCAGACTGTCCTCAATGCGACCTATGGTTTGTGCTGTACCCAGGCCAGGCTCCTGGCATTTCCTGAGTGTTTGCCCCGAGTCCCTCGTCTCTGGGCAGCAAGGGGGGTCTTCCTGGCAGTTTCCCTCATCCCAGGCCCTTACTCATGGCCCCTCTCCTCATGGCTGTGTGATCCCTGAGACCGGGTCTGCTCTGTGGTCAAGGGGAGCTCCCACTGGGACCCTCAGGGCATGGCCAGTGGTATTGGGCAGAACTGGAAGCAGGTTCTGAGGGGGCACTCACAGGGCCAGTAAGAAGTGGACCTTGTTGTAGGGGCATCCGGGCAGCCCCACGCAGCTGAAGCACTCCACTACCATGGACAGCAGGTACCGTGGACAGGGCATGGGGGGGGGTCAGGGCCGGGCCGGGCCGGGAGAACCCAGCAAAGGTGGAGAGCGAAGACACAGAGCAGCACTCCCCAGGGCTGCTGCTACCCAGGCAGCAGGTGTCTTACTCTGGACCTGCTCCAGCCTCTCAGTGGATGCCGAGGAAGATGTCACCTTCCAGGAAGCTCCGGGGAACGGGGTTCTCTGTAAAGGAAGGTGGAGGGCTGAGGCTTGGAGCGGCCCTGCTCGGGGAAGTGAGTGCGCTGCAGGCGTTTCAGAGGGAGGACACAGGGACCTTCTGCAGGCCAGGTCATGTGTCCTGGTGGTGAACAGGGAGCCCACACAGCAGGAACAGCTGCTGTCCCCCCCACTGACACGCAGGGGGAACAGCTGCCGTGCGCAGGCGCTTGCTGTGTTGTTTAGTCTTCAGCTTTTGGGAGGTGACCTGTGTGTGCTACAGAGGTTGTCCAAGTTTAACAAATTTGCCTCAACTCAAAGGCTTGGTTGTGCCTGAACTCCTGTGACACCACATCCTTGTCACATGCCGTTACTGCAAGGCCTCCCTGCCCAGGGTGAGGGCTCCAGCCCCAAGGCACAGGAACCTTGTCCTCCTTTCCCAGACCCCTCACACAGTGACCTGCCCCCCCCACACACACACACACAGAGGCCTGTCTGGGATTGGAGTTGTCCCTGGAAATGCGGGTGCAGTTGTGTGTTAGGGGTGCCGAGGATGGGGAGAAGCTGCTGTCCTGTGCCTGCTGACATGGGTCCTTCTGCCTGGAGGACACCTCTGTGGAGATGGGTGACATTCTCTAGTCACAGATTCTTTAATAGCGGCACCTCCCTGCATCACCCACACAGGAAAGTCGGGTGATGAGAGGCCGGGGATAGAGGGCAAGTGGCCCTTCCATGCACACCCTTCTCTTCTGGTCTTTGCCTCGAGTCTGGGGCAGTGGATGTGCTCAGCAGGGTCTTGGCCTCTCTGTTGCCCAAACCTGGAAGGGACCCCACCTGACTGAGACTGGGCCATTCCTTCCTGCTAGAGCTGCTTCCTGTGAAACCTAATCATCATTAAAATGACAATAATGGTAGCTAACAGTTACTGATTGCTTACTGAACTTCAGCTATTGATTGGTGTGCTCAAAGGTCGTGATGGTTTGAGAGGTAAGATGTACGACACCTGATCGCAGGTGAGGGCCATGACTTGGCTCCTTGACCTTGGCGAGGACCTTTTGAATTTGGGATTAGAACTCACATGTGACCTGTGCTTAAGGGACAAACAGCTAGTGACGGGCAGCTGAGCCTCGGTCACATTCCCACTAGGGTCAAGCTGGGTGAGCTTCCCTCGTCAGGTGAGTGTCCCAGGAACCATCAAATCAAGGGTGATCAAACCCAGCAAAAATATGCATTGGAAAGGCCCTGGAGCTGACCACAGCACTGCCTCCAGCCCTCAGTGTCACTTCCTCCCCCACGCAGTGTCCCTTCTGGCTGGCAGTGCTCCGTGCCTTCATGGCTCCGTGTCCTGGCAGCCCCTGAGAGAGCGTCTGCTTTGCCCACTTCTCCACCGGCACTTTCCCTTCCCTTTGCCCATTTCCCCTCCTCCCCACCCATCTGCAGACCTGTCATTCCTACTGTAGCACCAGTTCTCACCTGGAGACTCATGGGTGACCCCACCACCTCCCCTGGGACCTTTTGGAGGAGCTAGGACCTGCCTGGCCCAGTGCAGGACCCGCGAGAGCGTGTGGCTGCCACACTGTCACCAGAGCGCAGCCACAGAACAGGTGACGAGGTCTGGCTCAGGTGACAAAGGGCTGGCATAGCCAAGCCTCCGGGTCAGATGGCTGTCAGGATCCTGGCCCCTTGCCAGAAGAAGTCATGATGGCATCACAGCACTCCACTACCACTCAAGGAGCTGGCCCTGGGGGGAGGAGTCAGTGTCCCAGCCTGAGCACCTGGGTCACCTCCTCTCATCCCAACATTACCTCTGTTTAGAAGCTCATCTTTTAAATCAGTAATTCCAAATGAAAGTGACATGCCCACATACCAAAAACCGAGAAAATAGAGCCGGCCGAGTGGTGCAGTGGTTAAGCGCTGGCTTGGAAAGCCAGCAGCCCCGGTTCGGTCCCACATATGAGGGCCAGTGACTGCCCTCTAAAAAAAAAAAAAAAACCAAAGAAAAACCCCTGAGAAAATACAGAATTAAATGTTACGGGTTGATTCCTCACCCGTAACAGGAAGTTACTAGCGGAGTTTGTTTTGACTGTCTTTCTCATTTGTGTTGAGCTCTGATCATGTGAAGATGAAAAGATTTTTAACTTTTATATTTGAGATGATTGCAGACTCACATGCAGTTGTGAGAAATACGCAGAGATCCCATGTAACGGTCATGCAATTTCCCCAGTGGTGCAAACGCGCACAGCCATAGCAGTCACAATAGGACTGATCTGGTTCAGGTGTCACCAGCGTTATAGTACTCGCTTATGTGTGTATTTAGTTCTGTGCTAGGTTATCACATGTACATGCGAGTGACCAGCACTGACATGCGTAACCATGATGGCAGAACAAGGATCCCTCATGCTACTCTTTCACAGTGTCCCCAACCCCTGGCAACCACTACTCTCTTCTCCATCTCCGTAATTTGTAATTTCAAAAATAGTATATAAATGAACGTCACATAATTCCCTTGAGAATCACTCCAGTTCATAAGTCAGTAGTTCACTCTTTCTATGGCTTTCTGTACTCCATGGTCCTGTGCCAAAGTGTGTATTTACTTTTGTAAGAATCGCCATGCTCTTGCAGAGTGGCCCTGTCATTCTACATCTCCTCCGTCAGATGAGGGTCCAGCTTCTGCACATTACTGCCAGCATCGGGTGTCATCACTTGTTCTTATTTTCACCTTATCTCACTGTGGTTTTCGTTAGCACTTCCCCTATAGGCAATGACGTCAAACGCCGTTTCATGGGCTCTTTCGCCTTCTGGATGTCATAGTGAACTAACTGTTCATGTCTTTTCCAACTGACTGGTTCTCTTCTTTACTTTTGGGCTCTGAGAGCTTTTTATGCATTCTAGATACAAGTTCTGTGTAAGATACTTGATGAGCACATTTCCCCACCCGTCTGTAGTGTGTCTTCACCCTCTTATGAGGGCTTCTCACAGAGCAAAGGTTTTAAGTTTTGATGAGACACAGTTTACCGTGTTTTCCTCTTTTGGAAAGTGCTTTTGGTGTCAGTCTAAGAACTTTTCCCCGAGCTCTAGATTCCAGAGTTTTGTCCTGTGCTTGTTTTCTAGCATTTCAGTACATGACCCACTTGAGTTAACTTTCCTCCAGTGAATTGTTTTTGGTCCTTGTCAGAAGTCACATTTGACGCCCCACAGACCTGCTTGTATCCTCGCACCAGCTGCCCTGTCCCCATGTCTGTAGCTATAGCTGAGCTTTGACGCAGGGCAGCCAGTTCTCTCATTTGTCCCTTTCCACAGGAGGGGAAGCAATGGTAGGTTCTGTGCCTTTCCCTGTGAATTTAACAGTGAGCTTATCTCTGTCTACAAAAAGATTTTCTTGGGTTCTGAAAGGAATTGCATTAAGCCTTCAGATTAACTTGGGGAGTGTCGTAACTTGTGCTAAGGGAAATATATTTGGCCTGGAAAATACAAGACTATGGAGATGAAAGAAGTACTTTAAAAATATTTGAAGGCCAGCTCCCTGAGTAGGAGCCAGAACTGAACTTGGTGGAGAGATGGTATGAGGCTCTGACTCTCCAGCTCAGTAGAGAAATAAAAATATTTTTTCCTATTCTTATAAAAGCTTTCAAGTATCCAGCAGAATTGAAATAATTGTACAGTAAGCACCTAGAGATACGTGACCTAGTCCCTCCAATGAGCACGTCACTATAAACACTTTGTCACCCTGTCTGCTCGGTTGGCCATCCCTCTCTCCATTCTTCAGCCCATCTATTTTCAAACAGCTTCATGGAGTGTAATTTGTATGGCACACAGTGCACTCGCTTAAATACACAATGCAGCGAATCTGAGTGTATTTGCAGCGGCTTGAATAATCATCACCATGTCTACCTTTACAGTGTTCTGTCCCCCACTCCCAGACAGCCACGAGTCTTCATTACCCTTCTGGAAATCCCGTGTAAATACAGCCATGCACACGTTCTCTGGCTTCTGCTATCCTTCAGGAAAGCTTGTTGGACAGGTCCACCTACGGCACGACGCAGCTTGTTAGTGCTGGGTAGTAACTCACCATGTAAACTGTCGATCCACGTGTTCAGCGGCCCATCGACATTTGGCTTCTCTCACTTCCTGGTTCCTGTGGATAAGGCCATTAGGAACGTTAGTGCTCATGTCTGTGTGTGGACACGTTTTCATTTTTCTTGCTGTGAAATTGCTTGGTCACATGCTGGATGGACACTGTGTATTTGACCTTTTGAAAAACTTCCATAATGTCTTACAAAGTGGATGGGATGCCCCATTTTTCATCCCACACGTAGTGTGCGAGGGTTCCAGTTTCTCCACCTTCTGTGTTTTATTACCTGTTGTTACCTGTATTTTTCATTCTAGCCAGTCTAGGGGGCGGTGGTAGCACCATAGTTTACATTGGCATTTCCCTGATGGCTTGTGTTTATAGGCCATTTCTTTGTATGTCTTCTTTGGAGAAATATGTGTTCAGATCTTTTGACTATGTTTAAATTGGATAATTGGTCTTTTTATGATTGAGTCATAATTGTGCTTTATGTATTCTAATATAATTCCTTTATTAGATGTATAATTTGAAAATATTTTCTCTTATTTTTGTCTTTTCATTCTCTTGGTGGTGTCTTTCTGAGGCATTAAAAGTTTTAAATATCGATGATGTCCAATTTATCTTTTATCCCCCTTTCGTTGCTTGAGGTTTTGGTGTCATATTTAAGAAATGACTGACTCATCCAGAATCTTAAAGATTTATGCCTGTGTTTTATTCTAAGAGCTTAACAGCTTTAGCTCTTACATTTAGGTCTCTGATTCACTGTGTGTCAATGTGTGTGTGGCTTGTGTAGGGGTCCCGCGTTGCTCTTCTGCATGTGGACATCCAGTTGTCTCAGCACCATTTGTTGAAGAGACTGTTCTTTGCCCATCGAATGGTTTGGCACCCTTGTCAAGTATAGTTGGAAAGTTTTTAAACAAACAGAACTGGTCATGAGTGGGGCAAGCTGCTGGTGAGGTGTGCGTGCCCTGGCTGAAGCTTATTAGCTTCAATGGCAGCACTCGGGAACGTGGGAAGGAGATGGTGATGGGGAGGAGGTGGCTGGAGGTTCTTCTCTCCCCCTCTTCCTTCCCTCTCCACCTCTCTCCCTTCCTCTGTCTCTCTCCCTCTTTCTCCGTCTCTTTCCTCCTTTCCTCTGTCCCTCCCTCTTCCCCTCCCCCCAGGTACTTGCCTCTGACATTCTCTTCACAGCAGACATGTTTTCTCCTCATGAGACATGACTCTTGGAGGTCCTCCATCAGTGTCCCTACCTCCCAGTGCCGACTCCCAGAACGTCTCATTCACAGACTTCCTTGCTTTTAAGGCACACACATGTGACTTAAGGTCCAGTGGGCATTTGCAGCCAGTCAAGGCTCTGAATCGGAGCAGAGCAGCGACCATTTACTGGTTAGGACCATGGGCACAAGGTGGTCTTCTGATTCCAGGTGGGACCAGCGTGGCTGCCCCTTGCCGCTGCTGGGTGCGTCCCACACTGGGGCCCGGTCTGCCTCCTTCCCCAGCACTCAGCGATTTGCTCTGCTCTTTATCCTGTTACAAGCAGGTAACCCTTTAAACAGCAGGAGAGGGTTCTGGTGCCTAGAAGTAGGAATCAACCGGTGCATTGGCTCTTAGCTCCTAGCTGTAAGTACAAGCCTGGACAGCAGCTCAGGTCCCAAGCGTCTGGCCCTGACCAGGGACTCAGCGGTTTGGCAGCATCGCCCTAAAGAAGCAGGTCGCCTCCGTCTGTCACTCCTGCCCCACAGCTTCCTGTTTGCAACCTGCAACTCCAGAGCGCATCCCCAGGGTGCTGGCATCTCCTGTCCCTGATGTGCCCAGCGGGTCAGCCAGGGCAGCTATAACGTCGGCCGGAAGAGGACCCATCCCCAGGAGCCGACTCCTTGGAAGGGACTTCTCAGGGGCAGCCAGAAGAATTAGAATCGGGGCTCTCCCATCTGTGTCATGCCAGCTCCCCCGCTTTCGCCCCAGCAGCCCAGCCCTCTTCCTTGTCGGTACACTGGACACGACTCAGAGGCTGCTTTTGCTGTCACCTCCTTGGCGTGCTTTGCAGCTACAGACCATAGCAGTCACTATAGGGTGTAGTCTTTTCACTTCTAAGTGTAGAATAATGCCACTATGCAAGGTGCCCTGTCCCCAAGTGCAGTGTCCTTCGGGGAGCTGGAGACCCAAGGGGCTGTTTCCTGGGGTAATAGCTCAGGTGACGACCACAGGTGTGGAGACCGGGTGCAGCATGAGGCAGGCGCTTAGGGTCATTCCTCTGTCACCTCCTGCTCTGTAGGGTGGGCTGGCCGGTGCTTTGGGTGGTTCACGGGCTGGTGGCCAAGCCCATCACCCCTTTGGTGTCGGGCACGCAATCCCGGCAGTGGCCAGCAGGTGGCACCCGCCGCACACCCTCTGTGTGGCCTCCAAGCTTTCTGGCGGGAAGATCTCTGCTCAGCAGCCTGGCCCCGGCTTAATCACATGGACGGGACACGCAGGAACTACTGGCGCTTGTGTAAACACGCGTGCTCGGAGCAGCTGCCAGTGGGGACGAGCACAGAGGGAACACAGCGAGAGGTCTCCTGAGGACAGGCTATAAAAGGAACACCCTGCGGGTTTCAGTCTAAGAGCCTGCAGTTAACCTTTGTGACTCATCCAAAGAAACATTTAGAACCCGGAAGGACGACGATAATGCACGTTGCGGACTGCAGCCCTGTTCTCGGTCTGTCCCCCACCCCCACACCACATTTCAGGGGAGACCAGGTCCCCTGCCGGAGTGCAGGGCAGTCTCCCAGCATGGCCCGGCTGCACCTTCTAGACTGGCCTTGGCTCTTGTCCCTATTTTTTTTGTTCCTGGCAAGTTGCCTGCTTCAGGGGAAAAAAGCAGGAAAGTCTACTCGACTCTCATTCTGCCGTTAATAAAACTGGCACCAGATGGCTATGGAGCTGAAGGGGACACACCACAGCAAACAAACAGTGGGATGTGGTCAGCAGTGGGGCAGAGAATCGGGTGCTTTTAATTTTATCGTGTGGGGACACAAAACACTGGTGGGTGCACACACATGATACTGAGCACCTGGCCGTATTTAAGTGCAGGAGTCTTAGGCACAGTCCCATGTCGTGCAGCCATCACCATGATCTCCAGAACTTGTCCTCCTGTAAAGCTGAAGCTTGGTCCCCATTAGCCGCTCACTCTGCTCCACTCCCTCAGCCCTGGCACCACCATCTACTTTCTGACTCTGTGAGTCTATTTTAAGCACCTCATGTAAGAGGAATCATACAATATTTGTATTTCCGTGGCTGGCTTATGTCACTTAGTATGATGCCCTCAGGGTCCATCCATGCAGTCGCAGGTGTCAGAACTTCCTTTTTGAGGCTGAGTAATGTTCCATTGTGTGACGGACCCCATTTTATTTATCCATCCATTGTTGATGGAGGCTTGTGTTGTTTTCATGTTTTAGCTATTGTGAATAATGCTGCAGTGACGTAGGAATACAGATGTCTCTCTGAGGCTTTGCTTTCAATTCTTTTGGGTAAATACCAGAAGTAGAATCACTGGGTCATGAGGAAGTTCTATTTTTAAGTATTTGAGGAACCTCCATACTATTTTCCACAGTGGCTTCACCAAACTGCAATCCCCCAAACAGTGCACGAGGGTTCCCTTTTCTCCTGCAGCACTGGTTACTGTCTGCTTTTTTTGATAGTAGCCCTCGTGATGGGTATGCGAGCTGTGTGGACCTACACTGGTTTTTTGTAGGGGTTTATCCTGAGTGGGCTAGGCCTCCCGATGTCCTCTCATGACACTGGGGTGATGATAAAGAGGACATCAGCCCAGGCTCTCAGAGCCTCCCTACACAGGGCCTTGTGTGTGGGCACACCTAGGCCTGGCACCTCCACCCCAGGGACACACTTGTGTGGGCACACGTAGGCCTGGCACCTCCACCCCAGGGACACACTTGTGTGGGCACACCTAGGCCTGGCACCTCCACCCCAGGAACACACTTGTGTGTGGGCACACCTAGGCCTGGCACAACTACCCCAGGGTCACACTTGTGTGTGGGCACACTTGGCCTGGCACAACTACCCCAGGGTCACACTTGTGTGGGCACACCTAGGCCTGGTACCTCTGCCCCAGGGTCACACTTGTGTGTGGGCACACCTAGGCCTGGCACAACGACCCCAGGGTCACACTTGTGTGGGCACACTTGGCTTGGCACAACTACCCCCGGGGTCACACTTGTGTGGGCACACCTAGGCCTGGCACCTCCACCCCAGGGTCACACGTGTGTGGGCACACCTAGGCCTGGCACCTCTGCCCCAGGGATGCACTTGTATGTGGGCACAGTCGGTCTGGCACCTCCATCTCAGTGACACACTTATGTGTGGACACACCTAGGCCTGGAACAACTACCCCAGGGTCACACTTGTGTGTGGGCACACCTAGGCCTGGCACCTCCGCCCCAGGGATGCACTTGTGTGTGGGCACACCTAGGCCTGGCACAACTACCCCAGGGATGCACTTGTGTGTGGGCACACCTAGGCCTGGCACAACTACCCCAGGGATGCACTTGTGTGTGGGCACACTCGGCCTGGCACCTCCACCCCATGGATACATTTGTGTGCTGGCACCCTTATGCCTGGCACCTCCGCCTCAGGGCACACTTGAGGGCAGCTCTATTTGGACCCATCTTAGGTCAGCAGCATTTCCTGAGGCATCACCATACCGCTGCTCAAAGAGGACATGGTTCAGACCCTCTGAGGACAGGAGAAGGTAGCCTGGTGCGAGGCCCACGGGTCCCTTCCCTGGACCGGAGCAGCTCAAGTTCTCTTGGCCCACCTGCCAGTACTGTGGTGGGTTGACCTCTTCTATCTAGATTCATTTATGAGAACATTCCCATGCTGCTCTGGGGCATATGCTCGGGACAGACACAGGCCATTCGGGGCAGCCTGTCCCCACAGAGCTGAGACCGTGGAGCAGGGGTGAAGAGTCCCCCAGGGAATGGCCAAATGCTGGGTGTGCCCTCAGCAAGCTCCTTCGGTCCGTGTCTCAGCTCTGGCATCTGTACCGGGAGGGTAATGGTAGAACTGGGGATGTCAGGAGGTCTCAGTGCTAGTGAGGCACCTGGAAGCCTCTGGAGCAGCGTGGCTGCTATTGGAGCTCTCCCGTGTCCTCCAGGCATCTGCTCAGCACAAGATGGGAAGTGTGGGGGGCCCAAGTTTGGGCAGGGAAGAGAGAGGTCAAGTGCGAGAGTCTTTCTCTCCCACCTGCATTTAGGTGACAGCCAACAACGACAGCTGCCGGCAGGTGGACAGACAGACGTGTGTGTGTGTGTGTGTGGGGGGGCGGGGCTCAGATTGCCTCTTCCCCCCCTTGTCTCATTCTTTCTTGATGACATGCCCATGTGACAGCAGGGTACCCTGCTTTACAGATGGGGAAACTGAGGCTGGAAGTGAGGGAGCAGGAGGGTTGGGGCAGGCCTGGAGTCTCGAACCCTGCAGGGCACCTCATCCCGACCCCTGGTCACCTGGCCTCTGTGTTTGGCTGGCATGTGAGAATCTTTCCAGGAGACAAGCAGAGTTTGCATGTCAGTGTTAGGGCAGGAGACTGAAAACACAGGCTGCTCTGATGATGGGGGTGGCACGCAGGGTCCCACAAGTTACATAGCTCACATTCTGCTCCTGGGTTAGTCTGCTCCCCGTCACAGCTCCTCTCTTATCTAGCCGGGGCAGGCAACGCAAGCCATGTCTTCTCCTGGGAGTGCGCAGGTGCTGGGAGCGAGGCCCGGGAGGTGGGGTAGGGGATGAACAGCAGGAAGCCCCCAGCTTACTTGACAAGGAGCCCTGGGAACTGTGAAGCTGGGTGTTCTTTGCTCAGTCAGCGTTTTTTGCAGATTCAATGGAGTTTGATTGCAAAGCACCCCATACCTTCCTGTGGCCTTGAAATCGGGACTGTGGGTAGCGTTCAGCAGGGCCTGGGGCCGCAGCTGGGTGCCTCGTGGCCCTCTGTCTCTGGCAGTGACAGCCTTCAATTTGGGGACTGCCGTGGTTTTGGTGGTGTTGGGCTACAGGAACACCTGGGATTTCTTTGTGGTTCCATAGAAACGGGCCAGTGGTTGGCATGTAATGTGGCAGCATTGGGCCTCCCATGTTGGCCCAACAGTGAGTGTCCCAGCTAGGCGAACTGGTGGGAGGTGGTGGGCAGTTTGCTGAGCTGCAAACACCAACTGCGGGCACCTCAGATCCCTGCTCAGGAGTCTTCCCAGCTTGGTGCTTGTGTAAGTTTGCAGAAAGAACACAGCCGACCTCCATCGTTGTCCCCTAAGTAAGAAGAAGCCTCGTGGTTTGTTTCCCAGTGAGGAAGAAAAAGGATTCTGGCCCTCTAGAACCTGGGCACATGTGTCAGTTGTCATACTGGCTGTGTCCCTGTCCCTCTGACGTCTACACACTCTTCCTGTCCCTTTGAATTGCAGGTGCTCATGGCCTACCCTCACCTGTTCCAGCAGATTTCTAAAGGTCACACTGGCCTTTCTTCCGTGGTCCAGGAATGCACAGGTTCATCCTTGAGACCACAGTCCCCTGCTGGGCACCTGGAAAGCCTGCTCTGTCTCTGCTCACACTCCAGAGGCTGCCGCCTGAGTGGCCGCCCGGACACCCCCCTTCCATGTGGGGTGGCATGTGTCATGTCTGTTTGCTTTTCCTGGGGGTCCCTGGGGGCCAAGCTGTGGTCCCTTCTGTGCCTTTCTGAAGGTGTGTCACTGTCCTGGTGGAGACCACTACTCTAGATGGGACAGATCACCAGGACCCCCTCCCAGCCTCTGTGGGGGCTACCCTACAGCAAGAAGGTGAAAGGACAGTGGGGACAGTTTGTAGACAGAGTTTTTGAGGAACAGCGATGGGACCCTTAAAAAATACTGAGATTTAATTCACATAAAGTACAACGGACCTGTTTTAAGTGTTTCCAGAATGAATTCTGACATTTATGTGTAGTTGTGTAACCGTCACCACAATCGAGACACGGAATACTTGTCACCCCAGGAAGGGCCCGTTCAGCTCTTCGGACTCACCCCTCTCCTGGGCCCCAGCAGCGGGTGCCCCATTTCCTATCACTGTAGCTTTGCCTTTTCTAGAATTTCTTATATGTGGAATCGAATGGTGTGTGGTCTCTGCATCCACCTTCTCTCACGCATTCAGATTTATTCGAGACTTGTCGACATCACTGTGTGTCAGTGGTTGCTTCCTTTCCTTGCTGAGGGTTTTGCTTTGTGGGGACACACCACCGGGATCCCTTTTGTTTGCTGATGGATGTTCGAGCTGTTTCTAGTGTTCGGTGACAAGGACGGAGCTACCGTGAGCATTTACCGATGGCCCCAGTGTGGACTTCATCTTCGTTTCTCCTGGGCCATCACGGGCGCGGCTTACCAGGCCACAGGGCGGTTGTGTGGACTTCGTAAGATATGGCCTGCCTGTCCTCAGACATGCAGTTTTGGTCCAGGAAACATAACTGGCCTTCCCGACATCATTCACGGATATCAATCTGTGAATGAATTTCAAGAAGCTTTGTTGGATTCTGCCTGTAATTAGGAACGCGGCTTTTAGGCAAAAGATGATTACCTGTCTCTGGACGAGAGTGCTGCAGTCTTGAACTCTGGGTGCTGACAAGGTTTGTGGATGTGTGGGCCAGGTCCCCGAGTGTCCTTGCAGCCTGCATGTGTCAGGCGGCAGCTTCAGGTTCATCCTGTGTTGGGCAGAGAAAAGAACATGGCGGTCAGTGACTTGTCGTGGGAACTGCCATGGCATGCTGACTGTCCCCTGTCCTGCCCTTTATCCCACGTGTGCAGGCACAGGCAGGGTCAAGTTTAACTCCAAGATGATGAGAACCCGGGGTCAAGGAAGCTTGCTATCAAATGCTTGGCTTGGGGCCAGTGGCTGTTTCACACCTTATGAAGATAGTTATTGGAGTGGAAGCCCTCACATTGGGCCTGGACGTCCTGCGTGGTTTTCGGAACCCCCAGTCCTTTGGAGGTGGTGGCACGGGCCCCTGCGTGTTCCCTGGGAAGACTCTTGCTCACTGAGCCTCTGCATCTTCCCAACAGTGACCTGGGTGCTTGTCCTGGAGCCCTTCACTGTTCTGCTGCTCAGGGGGTGATTTATCAACGTCAATGCAGGCACATTCCATGTCCCCAGATCATGAGATTTGTGGCATTTAGCCCCTGTTGTTTATTTATACTAGGTAAAATTTGGCCTCTGAAGAGAAGGCTCTCTCACATTGTCCTAAGTTCTCAGCTGCAGCCTCACTCGTTTTTGCATTTCTGAGGCTGCAGTAGTGGGGGAACCCTTTTTTATTTATGGCTCAGCAGTCAGAGCCGGGACTTCAGTCTGGGGACACACCTGAAGGTTAAGGCCCCAGGTCAGGTGTAGGTGAGGTCTCACCATCTGAAGCTTGTTTGGAGTTGTCTCTGTGTTTTCACTGAGAACAGGAATTAGACGCTAGAAATGTCACACCAGGAATGTCTGGGTGACAGCTCCATCTTTGTAAAGGTGTGGGGATTCTGTCCCAGTGCTGGGAGACCTGAGAAGCCCACCTCGGTGGCTGCCTCCAGCACACAGCCCCCCGACCTGCAGGTGCCACATCTTCCTTGGGGTCAGCTTCTCCTGTCACCTCTGTGGGCCTCAGGAACAAGGTCCCCCCCCTACCTCGGTGTCATGCCAGTGTGCTCCCATCTCCTTTTAAACATGCCTTTGAAATCTGCTTGAAAGACAGCAGCAGACAATGTCACTTAATTTGCCTTGAATCCAGTAGCCTCAGGGGTCCTGGGAGGAAGGTGGCCTCCCACGCACACCCCACTACTCAACCAAGAACTCGTGGGAAATGGCAGGACTTTTCCATTTCAAAATGAGCAGGTTTGGACAGAGTTGGGAACCATGGGGTTTAGTCACAAACCAGCTATAATTGTGGGAAAAGCATTTTCTTTCAATTTTGAAGTGTATCACGCAGGATACGCAATTCAGAGTGATTTATAGTTAGAGGAGCTCTTTCAGGGGGTGGGGTCACTCCTCCTGGTTGGAAGGTGGTCGGGCTTGGGAGCTGGCCTGGGAAGCCCCAGCTTGCCCTCTTCTGACTTCCATGCAGCCAAACAGAGCAGAAAGTCACAGAAAGTGACAGTGCAGGAGGAAGAGGCCCCGAGTTCTCCTCGCACACACTCGGCTGAGGGAATGGAGGGAGAGCTCTCCCACCCGTGATGCGCTGCTGGATGACTGCACACGCAGGCTGCTCGTGGGCCGTGTGGGGCAGCAGGGGAGCTGGTCACCTCAGGTGCCATGTCAGTGGCCCTTCTCTGCCCACACATTATCATGAACACTCTGAACACATGCCTCCCAGATGCCCACCCTCTGCCAAGCACTGGGGATGTGAGGAGCCCCCCTACAGGACAGCATGTGATGGGCTTGGTTTGTGGTGCAGGACAGGAGCCCAGGCGTGGCCAGGGGACAGGACATCATGGGGACCCCATGGGGCAGGGTCCCAGCTGCACTTCTGGGAAGGATGCGTCTCGGAGGGTCTCTATTGCTCTAGCAAGAGTGGGTCATGTGAAATGGAGGGCAGGGGCACTCGTACAGAGGCAGACAGGGTAACCGCGGAGTTCAGAGTGGCTGGTCCTGCTGAAGGCTTGGGGAGCAGGAGTGGACTCTGCCCCATGGAGATGGGCCCAAAGTGTTGGGAAAGCAGGCACTGTGGGTGGTTCTGGAGGGTGACTGTGTGAAGCCGTGCCCTGGACAGGCTTGCCAGAGAGCCCAGTGCTTTCCCTTCCTCTACCCGCCGTCTGAGCACTGAGCTGCGTCTGGAGGCAGGCTCCTTCTGAGCACCGTCAGCGTCCACCCAGCTGCCCACAGACATCTATGTCCTGCCCACCCTCTGAGTGTCAAACATGTGCATGTGCATGTGTGTGTTTTGTGCATCTGCGTGCATGTGTATATGCACATGTGCATGTGTGCACGTGTGTGCATGTGTGTGTTTTTGTGTGTGCAGGCATGTATGGGTGCATATGCGCATATGTATGCATGTGTGTGCAGGTTTGTGCATGCATGTGTGTGGGTTTGAGTGCATGTGTGCTCTCACAGGTAAATATGGAAACAGCAGCTCTGCACTCCCCACTACCCTGAAGCCTGCAGCTTGGAGTCTGCCCTAAGTGTAGATGCAAGGCCAACCTCCCACTCCATGTCCCCACCTGGACCACTCTTAGGCATCTTGAACTCAACATGTCACATGGAGCCCTGTATCTGCTTCCCCTTCCCCTTTCTTCTTCCAGACCCCACCTTCCCAATATCAGAGAAAGGCCACTCTACCTCCCAGCTCTCCAGGGTGGAAATCCTGTATCATCATTGGCTTTGTTTTCTCTCACACCTGACACTTGACCCATCAGACTGGCACTCCCTTTGAAGCACCTGGCATCCACTGCTTTCTCCACCAGCACTCACAGCCACCGTCACCCCCACCCCACCTGGACCACAGCACCCACTACTTCTTTCCGTGCCCCCCACAGGCTGCTCTCTGTATCCTCTAGAAACAAGCCAGGTTGTTTCACTCCCTGTTCAAATGGCTCCCCGTTTCCCTCAGAATAACATTGCTTGTCTTTCCAACAGTCCACAGAGCTCTGTGTGGTCTGGTCTCTGGTACCTCTGAACCCTCATCTCCAGCTGTCTTCACTCCGTCACACGGTCCTCCTCTATTAGGCTCCAGGACATTCCTTAATAAGCCAGCACACACCTGCTCCAGGGCCTTTACACGGGCTGCCCTCTCTACCTGGAGCATGTCCGAGAGCTGCATGGCCAGCCTTGCCATTCCCTCTGGGTCCCTTATCACACAGGCTTTGCTGGGCACTCTGTACAAAATAGTAGCTCCCCGCTTTATCCTTCTTCTTTTTTTTTTTTTTAATAACCAAGAAATAAGTCTCATCTCATGTGGTCTTTATTAAAATACCAAAACACAGGGAAACTTTTAACCAAACATTTCTACTTCAGGGGCTTGCCCAAGCATTAAAAAAAAATAATAATCCTAGTTCTCTTGACTCTCTGGCAGGATTTCTTCTGCTTTTTCAGATTCATGGGTGGTGATGAAGACTCTAAGATGCCAGTTGTTACCCAAGAAATTTTGCGCCATTTGCAATAAAGTAACCCTCCATCATTCTGTTATCCTTCAACTGCCCCTGCCTATTTCTTTGTTACTTGTCATCACTGTGAAGTTACTTTTGTTACATGTCTGTCTCCTTGCTCTCCAGGAAATACTGAGAGCAAGGAACTTTATCTTACTTCCTGGAAGCTGTTTAATATGATGTCAGACAGTTAAGTTCACAAACTCATCCTAGAAAAAGTGCCACATACCTCATTGCTGAATATATGACTATGGTCACCTTTGAAGTACCCCCCTTGGGAAGCTATGCACTGACGCCAGTGCCTAGTCCACCCTTCAAAGCCATTTTGGAACTCTTTTTCTGGAATGGCCATCAGAGCTGTCATTGTATTGCCCTTGATGTCCTGAATGTCATCAAAATGTCTTCCTTTCAATATTTCCTTTATCTTCAGGTAAAGAAAGAAATCATTGGGGGCCAGATCAGGTGAGTAGGGAGGGTGTTCCAATACAGTTATTTATTTATTGGCTAAAAACTCCCTCACAGACAGTGCAGTGTGAGGTGGTGCATTGTCGTGATGCAAGAGCCATGAATTGTTGGCAAAAAATTCTGGTTGCCTAACTTTTTCATGCAGCTTTTTCAGCACTTCCAAATAGTAAACTTGGTTAACTGTTTGTCCAACTGGTACAAATTCATAATGAACAATCCCTCTGATATTGAAAAAAGGTTAGCAATATCATTGCAACAAGCTCACAGACTTAATTGTCAGCCCTCGTAAGTACTTGCTAAGTGAACTGAATGAATGAATCTGTCAGTGGCATGGGGGAGACTGGACTGGGCCGACACTGGGTACTAAGGTGGTAATCTAGGCATGCTACAATAAAGGTATGGATGAGAGGGCGGCATCAGAGATGTGAGGGAAGGGGGTGGGAGTTAGATTGGTATTGCAGGGAAGGGACCCTGGACTATGCCAGGCTGTGGATGACTCTCCATAAGGGGTGTATTTCAGATGCAATGTATGATTTACCTGTGGGTTTTCCTATGTCTCCTGTTGTCTGGTCCATGACCTCTGGACCTGCCCCAAATCCTCATCTTTCACTGTGACCTCATCCCAAGTAAGGTTGCAGATAGACCTTTAAAGGAAAAGTTAGAGTCTCTTTAAGGCTAAGTGGGAAAGACCAAATAAATTTGAGCTGGGATGTGATAAAATATAAAGATGTGTAAAGGTACCAGGTTGTATCTGGGCATTTGAATTTCTTGAAATTCTCCTCTCAGTTGTATATGATCATTTGAAATTAGTGTGTATATATATATATATATATATATATATATATATATATATATTTCCTTTTCATGGAAATTAGTGGATATATATATAGTTCCTTTTCATGGAGCTGTGGAGTTGTCTGGTAATCTGTGCTTTGGTGACGCAGAGTTTGGTCATGACGCTGTAACTTGGCCATCACCATTGGCTTACTGGAAGTTGCCCAAATTGCCAGCAGGGAACCTAGGGGATGTTAAGAAAAGTTATTCAAAATTTAGTAATAAGGTAAAGAATGACTCCGTATACTTTCAATGTCATATCAAAAAAAAAATTCTCTGTACACTCCCATTATGCTGGATGGGGGAAACCCCTGTGCAGTTGCTTCAGATGTGGGGTCCATGCCACTAAGGCCATCGTTTTATCTTTGAGGTGTGTGTGAGTGTGGGGGGGCAGGGTCAGGGCCATGCAATTCCAGAAATTACCTTGATTGCATTTCCTTGGGTCCAAAGTTGAAACACCTTTCTGTACAAAGAACCTTTGGAGGTGGTTTTTGTTTTCCTAAAACGGAACCAAACATTAAAAAAACCCAAAAATCACCTGTAAGAAAAATGGAACCAAAGGCACTGAGCTCTACTCTAGGTTGGCTGTGGCTCTGACGTGCGGCCAGGGCTGGGGATGGTGTGTGGCTGGGCCACAAGCTGGGGTCACAAGTAAAGTTTGTTCCAAGAGGAGTGGATGGGTTTTCTAGTGGGGAGGCCAGCGGCTGAGCCAGATGGGATGGGCCGGCCAGTCCTGAAATTAGGGGGAATGGTAGAACATGCTGCTTTGTGCAAATGCCTTCTCTTTACCCATTTTGCAGCTCTTAAAGGTATGTTTGCCTCTTGGGTCTCACCGAAAATGCTCCTTTCTACAAGGTGCCTGTCCCGGGGAGCAACATCCATAGGTCCTATGCCTCTCACCTACTGTGCTGTTTACCTCATGGGAAGATGAGTTCGCTTTCCAATACTCACTCCGCTTGTTGGGGAATACCCTGGTGGGGATGGGGCGGATTGCATTTTGAAATAACTACATGGGTTAACCTGTTCAGGTAGGACACAGCTTTTCATAGGAGCCACAGTGGGTTTTGAAAACTTACAGATAGTGGGATAAATCAAGGGGGACAAATCTCCCCTTTCTGCACTCCTTCCTGGGACTGATGTGAATCAATTTCTCTCTCTCTTTCTTTCTCTCTCTCTCTCTCTCTCTCTCTCTCTCTCTCTCTCTCTCTCTCTCACACACACACACACACACACACACACACACACACACACACTCGCGCGCGCGCGAGAGAGGTGTTTTTCAAATATGACTCAACACTACAAAGAGGCCCTTTAGCATAAGTGCACATAGGAACGCTGCTCTGATGAGCTGAATTTGGCAGCCAATGGTCTTATGGTTACTTTACCCTGAGGCCAGACCACGGTGAGGTGTCCCCCTTCCCAGTGACCATACCAAAGTGGGGGGGAGGGGTCACGGGCCACAAAGGAAGAGCTTTGGCCCTCACGTGAGAGGGAGCCAAGGGGCCTGACTTTGGGTGTAGTGATGATGGGTCCCAGAGCCCACCCCTGTGGATTCTGTCAGGGCTGGAATACGGCATAAAGAATGGTCCCATGTGTCCATCTGGACTGAGAGTGCTTGATCAGCTGTCAGTGAACTATCTGGAAATGGACTGGACCCTCTCCCCTCCACCACTGAAGATGGGGTACTGGGTGGCCTTGTGGGTGGCAGGCACATTCCTACCAAGTGCATTCTAACAAGGAGCATTTCTGTGACCTTACTCCAGCATGGACACCCAATATCCTGGCCTCTCACCCCAGCCAAGCAATCAGCAAGTTACACATTTGAGAGGCAAGGCCCCTGAAGCCCTGTGTTGGGGGCTGTGAATCCAGGAAACAAAGTGGTCCCAGCACTTTGATCATCTTCTTTCTCATTGCTCAGGAGTGAAATGACCTCCAGGTTGAGAGTGGCTCCCTGGATGTTGCAGTTTCCATGTTAGGAAGAGTGGGTTTTTAGTGAGGTCTTCTGGCCATACCACTGAGTGCCAGGCTTGCACATCAGGCAGGTATGGCTGGGCATCCGGGCCTTCCTCTGGATGATGGAAATGATGATGTGTGCCCCCCAGGCAGTCACTACCATTACTGTGTGGGGACGTGCACAGTGGCGACTTCACGCTGGCCGCCTCTTCTGGGGTGGTTGTGGGGCCTGGCTGACCCTATGTTGTCCTGGACAGCTGGGCTGGTGGTGACGAGCCCAACCTGCAGGCGAGGGCCCTGGCTTGTGCCTTGCGTGTGGCCCGCCCCAGTCTCACAGGCGGTGAAAGGGCCTCAGATCAGGGGGAGGGGGCAGCTGACCCGGTTTCCAGAACTGTGCGTGTGTTGTGCCCCTCCCAGGGTCCTGGAGTCCCGGAGATCCTTTAAAGACAAAGAGGCCACCTCTATCAGGGTGTAAGTGAGTCTTCACAGCCATCCCCAGGGCCTGGAAGAGTCAGCAATGGTAGTGTTTTCTCAAGGTTTCTTAAAGGAAATCTCTCAAGTTCTCTGGGGTGTGGCTCTCGGCTGCTGGGAACAGACACAGTTTATCTTACAGAGAAAATTGTTTTGCAAGAGGGTTCCCACAATTATGGTCTGAGGGAGGGTCCCTGCCAGCTTTTCTTAGTCACTGGGCTTTGGGGGGAGGTGGTTTTTCTGTTACTGTTTTTTTTTTCCTTTTTTTTTTTTTTTCAATCTGAAGGCCAGCCATCTGGGAGCAGGCACACTGGGTAATTACCCAGTGAGGGGACAAAAGGAGTGCCCATCAGCAGTTTCAGGTGCTGCAGGTGGCTGATGGCTTTTGGTGGAATGTCACAAAGTGCCCGGGCGGGGGTGAGTCAGAAATCCTTAGGTCACTTGTGGTTTTCTTTCATGGTTTTGCTGTGACTATTAACTTGTTTTTACTTAACAAGAAAAACAGGTGTTTGGGTGTCTGTTGCAAACACTGCCGCCTGCTCTGAGCCACGCATTGGAGTCACATGGCCCCCGTCTGGCTGTGGAGGGCTGAAATAGGGAACGGCCAGCAGACCTCTCTGACGGGCACCCTGGGCACCAAACTGAGCCTGAACCCAGATCCTGGTGATTTTGTGAACAAGGAAAGTGGTTGGAGTAACTACTCTCTTGATGAATTGGAATGGGTCACTTGCTGGATTAGCCCACAGGGTCTCACAGACCCTATGGAGGCAAGTATATGTATGACTGTGCATGTCCGGTGTGTGTGTGTGGGTGTGCACTTGTGCACATGTGTGTGTGTGCATGTCCAGTGTGTGTGTGCACACGTGTGCATGTGTGTGTACGCGCATGTCCGGTGTGTGTGTGTGCATGTGTGCACCTGTGTGCATGTGTGCATGTGTGTGCGCGTGCATCTGTGGGTGTGTACGTCTTTGTGCATGTCTGGTGTGTGTGTGTGCATGTGAATGTGTGTGCACATGTGTGCATGTGCATGTGTGTGCCTGTCTGGTGTGTGCATGCATGTGTGCATGTGCGTGCCTGTCTGGTGTGTGCATATATGTGCATGCATGTGTGCGTGTATGTATATACATGTGTGTATGCGTGCATGTGTGCGCGTGTGCGCGCGTGCATATCTGGTGTGTGTGCATGTGTGTGTGCACGTGTGTGCGTGTGTGTGCATACGTATGCATGTGTGCGTGTGTGCACGTGCGTGCGTTGAGAGTGTGTGTATGTGAGTGTGTGCATGTGTTTCAGTGCGTGTTTGTGTGCGTGCGTGAGTGTGCGTGCATGTGCATGTGTGTATTGCTTGCATATACACTGTGAGTGTACGTGTATGTGCGTGTGCATGTTGTACGTGTGCATGTGTGTATTGCTTGCATATACACTGTGAGTGTACGTGTATGTGCGTGTGCATGTTGTGCGTGTGCATGCATGTGTGTGCGCATTGCCTGTAACGTTCTCCATGCTGTTCACAGGAGCTGACAGCTCTCACCTTGGGTTCCCTCGCTTTGAGGTTGGAAATGAAAGTAGTGCGTTTGTCCAAATGTGGCTCTAGGCTTTCTCTCCACCTGGCCCCGTGGTTCTTTCAGTCCTGTGAAGGTAAGTGCTCCCAGTATGGGGGACTAATGAGCCTCAGCTGCAGGTGCCCGGTTTCCTCTGTCCTCAGCCTGAAGAGATGAGTCTCAGGCTGTCCTGCAAAGACCTTCAGAAATGATGAGAGTTGGCTCCCATCATAGCTGATGTGTTCACAGGGAGGAAGGGATGGAGGGAGAGAAGGAGGAAGAGAGGGAAGGAGGGAGGGAGGGAGGGAGAAGGCACCAGCGCAGGTGGCCTTGGGACTGGAAGTAGCTGGGATCTGCTAGGTGACACAGACCAGCAGCCTTTTATCAGGAGTTAGAGGTGCCCTAAACATCTCCCTCACTGTAGTGCGGTGCAACTAACCTCAGGCATGAGTTCTGCAGGGCTGGGGTTAAGCTGATTAATCAATGCCTGCCTTCCCAGTCCTCTGCCACAAAGCCACACCCAAGGCTGTGAGCCCCTAGAAATTGTGGGGTGCTTGGACTCCTCTTCTTGGCTGGGAGCGCCAAGATTGGCTGCCCCACTACTGCAGCTGGCAGGAAGCGTCAGGGCGGCTGGTGAGTCAGACGCTCCGAGTTGTTAGAAATGAATGTCATAGAGGTCGTTTCCGAGGGAGATGGCACACACAGCACTGCCACTGGCTGCTCTCCAGGAGGTGCCAGCGGTGCAGCTGGGGACAGCGACTGCCATTGGTGGCACTCTGTCCCTGCTGCATCCCTAGTCCTTGGACGCGCCTAGCACACAGCAGTTAGGCCGTCAGCCCGTTGTCTTCCTTTTGGGAAGTCAGAGGTGGTGCAGGGTGGGAGACCTGTCAATGCATCACTGGTCACTTCCAGGGCCACCCTTTGCCTTCTTGTGCCACATGCAATTATTAGTGTAAGCGTGAAGGCACGAGGCACTTGGCTGCTGTGAGTGACCAGAGCCCTAGGTGGGGCCCCTGTGCGTCTGCCCACCTGGCTGGTGAGACAGCTGCCCTGCAAGCTACTTGTCAAGGGCAGAGATGGCTTTGCCAGCCTTCTGGCCAACAGGAAGCATCTGTCTTGCTGACGGGGACCCTGACAGCCCTGAGACCTGAAGTCTTGGGATCAGTGGGGCACAAAGGTCTTTGTCCACACAAGCTACTCCTGAGGTCTCCCTTGATGACTGGCATGGACCAAGCACCTGCTGTATGCGGGGACTGGTACCAGATTCAAAGCATGCCACTGTGGCAGTACCATAGGAGCTGGGGCTGCCGTCATGTCCCCTGGAGCCCGCAGGGTTCCTGGGGAAATGGGGGGCAGTGGTCCTCAGAGATGGCCAACACAAGAGGAGGGTTTCTTCTTCTACTTGAAAAAGCCACTCCCTGGTTCTTGTTTTCCATCTGGCAGTAGCTCCAGTAACGTCGTCACCCCGACATGCTTTCTTGCTGAGACCTTCCTTCACACCCAAGACCAGGCATGCACATAGCTATGGAGGCTGAGTGCCTGGAAGAGGGGCCAGGAGGAGGGCAGACACCCCCACAACAGCCATGCCCCCCACTCCTGTCTCATTGGTGTCCATGGAAACACAATGTGTCCAGGGAAGCTTGGCTGTATGTGCCCCTTGTCCCTCTCCTGCTGGTAATGGCAGTGTCTTTCTGTCACTGTCCCATTGTGCCCAGTGACCAGAACCTTTCCTTCCTCCACAGCTGATGCTCCACCAGATGAGTTCTCACTTTGTGCACAGCAACGTGTGACCTGGGGACAGACAAACCAGGCCTGGCCCATCCTCTGGCAATCTTCCTTCAATAGAGAAAGAAGCCCAGGGGACCGGTGTGGACCGTCTGGGCACTGGGGCTGGTGTTGTGGGCATGGGGAGCGTTCTTCCTCATCTAGACCAGCAAGACATGAGGTCATCCGGGGTGACAGTGAACTGTGGAAACAACTCAACAGGAGTGCCTTGGAGGGGATGGGACCAGGGCCACAAAACCCATGAACATAATATCTGGATGGGGTTTCCTTCCTCTGTTCTCAAGGTTACCTTGGGGGAGGGAGCTGACTCCCTTCCCCTGGAGGGGCGTTTTGAGGAGAGCATTTTGATTTTCTCCATCCACCTTGCCAACCTGCTCCCCGGGAGGAGCTGCATCCTATCTGACGGTGCCTGATGACCTGCTGTTCTTTGGCACCTCATACCACCCCATTCCACCACAAGTCTTGCCCATTGGGGACAAAGGTACACCAGGGCTCATCTCTGCTTTTTTCTAGAGGCCAAACACATCTGGGTAGAACCAGTGACTTTGACAGCCTGGGTTTTTCCCGCCATCTGTAGGCATGTGGGCCTGGGCACCACCTTCCAAACCATTGGCAGCCCCACAGCCTAGACCTGGGCGGTGATGCTAGGAGCTGACAGGTCTGCCTCCAGGACCCACCAAGTTCTCCAACCCGGCTTTTCCATGGAGCTGTGAATTTGGCGAGTTTTGGGGCATTTTGTCCTTATTTCAAGTTTCTTCCATATATGAGCTGTGAGATTTCAGGGATATTCAAGTTTTCTTGACTACCAGCTAACCACAAATACTCCTAGCAGTGACAGCACTCACTAATAAGTGTGCAGTAACATCTTACAAGTGGCCTTGGCCTCGCTGGCCAGTCTCTGCTCCACGGAGTCTGGAACTCAGCTGGGGTGACACAGAGCCTGGTGGTGACTCAGCCCGAGCCAGCAATCATTCGAAGGCTTGCATTTGTGGCAGAAACGCTGGCCACCAGCGGGACTTCACCTGGGGCTCTCAGCAGAACACCTCCAGGTCGCCTGCACGTTCCCTCAGCATGGGGTTTCCTCAGGGGCTCACTACGGCTCAGGATCGCAGCCATAGGGGGAAAATGTGTGGCCTTCCATGACCCGGTTTGAGAAATAGACGTGGGAGTGTGCTTTTGCTGGTGAGCAAGTCCCAAGCCTGCCCAGATGAAGAAGAAAGGAATTAACTCCAGCCCTGGACAGAGGGACGCGGGCTCTGGGAGAGCATGTGGGGTGGCCAGTATTCCAGGGGCGCCCCCCGTGGAAGCCATCTGCCACAGGGCTGTCAGCCAGAGGGAGCTGCACAAACTTCCTGTTCTGTCTGCCTCGTTCAACTGGTGGCACAGGGTCCAGAGGAGCCACGGGACGTCCAGGAATGCAGAGGGGGTGGGTTCAACCTGTGTTTCACCAGGAAATACCAGCGTGGAGGGACCCTCCCTGAGGAACTCTGTCGCTAGCTACACATGCTGTTCTGGACTCAGACTAAGCTCTCACATTTGCCATTTTGAGCCAAAAGTACTGCCAGGACAGGGTGCTTGCTGATAGTTTTCCATAAGAGCGCTCGGTGCTGGCCAGCATGGGCTTAACAAATAAGCCTGCTGCCATCATCTGACTTTGCATGACTGTCATCATGCCACAGGGGAGCAGCACGTTCCTTCTCTTCTTTAGAGCTGAAGATGGGATGCTTTCAGTGTCAGCATGCCGGGAGGGACTGAGCTCAGTCCCTCACCTTGCCCAGCTCAGACTCCCAGAGCTGAGTGACTTCATGATCATAATTTTAAGAGTAGAGCATCTATTCAAGTGGACAGAAAACCATCTTACTTTAAATAATTTGTATTTTAAGTGCTTTTTTATTGTTGTTCTGAACTTCTGGTATCTACATCCATTTATGCATGCTAAATGTAATTATTTTACAATATCTGACTCAGGGATCCATTAATGTCGTCTTCTCGGCCTGCGTCCACGGGGCTGTGTCTCGTCCTCTCCCAATGCCACAAATACTTGGTTACTGCATCGATGTAACAAGTCTCAGATTGGGTGGAGGGCTTCTCCCAGTTTAGTCTTTTTTTTTGAAATTGTCTTAGCTGTTCTAATTCCTATGTTCTCCGTAAAGACATTGGAATAATCTTGCTTATATTTACAAATATCTTGCTGAAATTTTAATAGAAATTACATTAAACCTGTATATAAATTCAGGAAGAATTGACATCTTAATGATGTTGAAAATTACAATCCATGAATGTAATGTGTCTATTTGTTTAAATTTTTTGGTTTCTTTCTTCAGCAGTGTTTACATCTTAGCATACAGGTTCAGTATATGTTTTGTTAGATTTATACCTAAGTATTTAATTAATTAGATTGCAAATGATATTGAATGTTTAATTTTGGCCTTCATATATTCATGCTAGGATAGGATATAGAAATACAACTGATTTTTGTATGCTGATCTTTTATAGTGTAACCTCAGTGAACTCTCTTATTATTAGTTCTAGGAGGTTTTTTTGTTTTGTTTTGTTTTTGTAGATTCTATAAAATTTTCTGTGAAGACTATCATGTCATCTGCAAAGAGCAACATTTTATGTTCTTCCTTTCTGATCTGTAAGCCTTTCATTTTAAAAATACTTTTCTTGTCTTATTGCCTTAGCTAGAACTTCCAGAAGAATGTCAATAATAGTAGTGAGAGCAGACGTCCTTACCTTGTACTTGATCCTAGATGGAAAGCATTCAGTTTGATGATAGCTGTAGTTTTTGGTGGATGTTGTTTATCAAGTTGAGGAAATTCCCCTCTATTCCTAATTTTCTGAGTTTTTAAAAAAAATTTTTTATTTAAAAGATTTTATTGGAGAATTGGGGGAAGGGAACAGTGTTGGGGAATTAGGGGAGGGGACCAGCCAATTTGTTGTTCTTCAGTCTTCGTTGTGGAGCGTGCCAGTTGCCATCTGGCTTCCCGATGGCAGCTCGTGGCCTCTAAACTCAAGATGCTGTGTTCAATCTTAGTTGAGGGTGGGCGTAGTCACCATCCCATGTGGGGGTCGAACCAGCAGCTTTGTGGTTAAGAGCGCATACTCTATCTGAGCCATCTGGGCAGCAGCTCAGTTCAAGGTGCCATGTTCAGTCTTTAGTTGTGGGTGAGCATAGACCACCATTGAACAGGCATTCTTGTTGTTCCATCCTGCCACCTGTTGGCAGGTCAGCAACAGCTGAGCTAGGGCCCAGCTTTCACTGGCCCATGTGGGAATCGAACCGGTGGCCCCGTTGCTCAGAGCACACGCTCTAAGCCAACTTTTAACCAACAGAGCCACCCGGCCACCCCATTTTCTGAGTTTTTTTTTGTCAAGATTGGCTATTGAAATTTGTCAAATTTTTCTTTTCTACGTTAATTGATATAGTAATTGCTTTGCCTTCATTGAAATATTGAACCAAACTTGCATCTTTGAAATAAACCCCATTGGTCATGTGGTATTCTTTTTATATGCTGCTAAGTTTCATTTATTAATAGTTTGTAAAGGATTTTAGCTTATATATTCATGAGATATATTGGTCTGTAGTTTTATTTTTTGTATTATCTTTGTCTGGTTTGATATCAAGTAATACAAAGTTCATAAAGTAAATTGAGAAGTGTTCCTTTCTTTTCTGTTTTCTGGAAGAAATTATGTTAAATTTGTGTTAAACATTTTAAAAATATTTTTAAAAATTCTTTTTAATGAAATGATCTAGGTCTGGAGATTTATTTTCAGGAAGTTTTACAACCATGAGTTAAATTTATTTATTAGTTATAGGGTTATTCATAATATCTATTTTGTGTTGGGTGAGTTGTGGTAGTTGGCAATTTTCAAGAAATTGGTTCATTTCATCTAAGTTGTCAAATTTATGCATGTAATGTTGTTTGTAGTATTCCTTTTACTTTTTTCTTTTTTTAAATTTATTTATTTTAATTAGCTTCAGGTATACAACACAGTGCAATAGCTATACATTTTACCCCTCCAAGTGACAACTCCCCTCCCCCAATTCTCCCCCCACTCCTCCCCCTCATATCATACTATCTATTATAATTCCTTTGACTCCCTTCCACCATATAATCCACATCCCGTGACTATCTATATATTCAATTATAGTTGGCATAAAATATTATACAACATCAATTTCAGGTATACAGTGCAATGATCAAGCCTCTACTCCATCCATGAAGTGGTCTCCCTAACAAGACAAGTGACCATCTGACACCCCACAAAATTTTTACAACATTATTATATTCCCCAAACTGTCTTTCATATCCCTGTGACAATACTGTAGTTACCTATTTATGCTGTCTAATCCTTTCCCCTTCTCTCTCATCCCCATCCCCCTCCCAACTAGCAACCCTGTTTTTCCTCTATATCTATGAGACTGTTTCTGTTTCCTTTGCTCATTCATTCAGTTTCAAATTCCACATATAAGTGAGATCATATGGTATTTGTCTTTCTCCGACTGACTTATTTCACTCAACGTAATAGTCTCTAGGTCCATCCATATCGTTGCAAATGGTACGATTTCATTCTTCTTTATAGCAGACTAATACTCCATTGTATAAATATACCACAGTTTCTTAATCCAGTCATCTACCGATGGGCATTTCGGTTGTTTCCAAGTCTTGGCTATTGTAAATAGCGCTGCAATAAACATAGGGGTGCATGTATTTTTTTGAATTAGCATCTTGGATACCTCTGGGTAGATACCCAAGAGTGGAATTGCTGGGTCATATGGCAATTCTGTTTCCAGTGTTTTGAGATACCTCCATACTGATTTCCATAATGGCTACACCAATTTGCGGTCCCATCATCAGTGCACCAGGGTTCCCTTTTCTCCACACCCTCACCAGCATTTGTTGTTTGTTGATTTGTTGATGATAGCCATTCTGACTGGAGTGTGGTGGTATCTCATTGTGGTTTTTATTTGCATTTCTCTGATGATTAGTGAGGTTGAACATTTTTTCATATGCCTGTTGGCCATCTGTATGTCCTCCTTAGAGAAATGCCTCCTCATATCCTCTGCCCAATTTTTAATTGGGTTGTTTGTTTGTTTTTGGTGTTGCATAAGTGTTTTATAAATTTTGGATATCAACCCCTTATCAGATATATTGTTGGTAAATATCCTCTCCCATTCAGTAGGCTGCCCTTTTGTTTTATTGATGATTTCCTTTGCTGTGAAAAAACTTTTAAGTTCAATGTAATCCCATATGTTCATTTTTACTTTTATTTCCCTTGCCCGAGGGGATATATCAGTAAAAGTATTACTCAGGGTAATGTCTGCAAACTTACTCCCTATGTTTCCTTCTAGGAGTTTTATGGTTTCAGGTCTTACATTTAAGTCTTTAATCCATTTTGAGTTTGTTCTCGTATATGGTGTAAGTAGGTGGTCCATTTTCATTTTTTTGCATGTGTCAGTCCAATTTTCCCAGCACCATTTACTAAATAGACTGTCTTTACTCCAGTGTAAATTCTTGCTTCCATTGTCATAGACTAAATGAACGTATATAGATGGGTTTATTCCTGGGCTCTCTATTCTATTCCATTGGTCTATGTGTCTGTTTTTATGCCAGTACCATACTGTTTTGATTACTGTAGCCTTGTAGTATGTTTTGATGTCAGGTAGTGTGATGCCTCCCACTTTGTCCTTATTTCTCAACATTGCCGTAGCTATTCGGGGTCTTTTGTGGTTCCATATAAATTTTAGGATTCTGTGCTCTATTTCTGAGAAAAATATCCTTGGTAGTTTGATTGGAATTGCATTGAATCTATATATTGCTTTAGGTAGTATTGACATTTTAACTATTTTAATTCTTCCTATCCATGAGCATGGTATGTATTTCCATGTATTTGTATCTTCTTTGATTTCTCTCTTCAGTGTCTTATAATTTTCTGAGTACAGGTCTTTTACTTCTTTAGTTAAAGTGATTCCTAGATATTTTATTGTTTTTGAAGCAATTGTAAAAGGGATTGATTTCCTGATTTCTTCTTCTGATAGTTTATTATTGGTGTATAGAAATGCAACTGATTTCTGAATATTAATTTTGTATCCTGCTACCTTACCAAATTCGTTTATCAGTTCTAGCAGTTTTTTGGTGGAGTCTTTGGGATTCTATATATATAGTATCATGTCATCTGCATATAATGACAATTTTACTTTCTCTTTTCCAATTTGGATGCCTTTTATTTCATTTTCTTGCCTGATTGCTGTGGCTAGAAATTCCAGAACTATGTTAAATAGAAGTGGTGAAAGCGGGCAGCCTTGTCTTGTTCCTGATCTTAAGGGGAAAGCTTACAGCCTTTCCCCATTGAGTATGATGTTTGCTGTGGGCTTATCATATATGGCCTTTATTATGTTGAGATATGATCCCAGTATTCCCACTTTGCTAAGACTTTTTAATCATAAATGGCTGCTGGATTTTGTCAAGTGCCTTTTCTGCATCTATTGATATGATCATATGATTTTTATTTTTCATTTTGTTAATGTGATGTATTACGTAATTGATTTGCAGATATTGAACCAGCCTTGCATACCAGGTAAGAATCCCACTTGATCATGGTGTATGATCTTTTTAATGAGATGCTGAATTTGGTTTGCTAGTATTTTGTTGAGAATTTTTGCATCTATGTTCATTAGAGATATTATTGGCCTGTAATTTTCCTTTTTTATAGTATCTATGTCTGACTTAGGAATCAGGGTGATAGTGGCTTCATAGAAAGAGTTTGGGAGCCTTCCGTCCTTCTGTATTTTTTTAGAATAGTTTGAAGAGAATAGGTATTAATTCTTCTTTGAATGTTTTGTAAAATTCACCTGTGTAGCCATCTGGTCCAGGGCTTTTGTTTGTTGTAAGATTGTTGATTACTAATTCAATTTCTTTGGCAGTAATCAGTCTGTTCAGAGTTTCTGTTTCTTTTTGGTTCAGACTTGGTAGATTGTATGCTTCTAGAAATTTATCCATTTCCTCCAGATTGTCGAATTTGTTAGCATATAGTTGCTCATAGTATTTTCTTAAAATTTTGTGTATTTCTGTGGTGTCTGTTGTCACTTCTCCTCTTTCATCTCTGATTTTATTAATTTGGGTCCTCTCTCTCTCTTTTTCTTGGTTAGTCGTGCTAAGGGTTTGTCGATTTTGTTTATCTTTTCAAAAACCCAACTCTTGGTTTCATTGATCTTTTGTATTTTTTTTTTTGTTCTCTATTTCATTTATTTCTGCTCTGGTCTTTATTATTTCCTTCCTTATACTCCCTTTAGGCTTGTTTTGCTGTTTGTTTGTTTTTTTTTTTTTTTTTTTTTTTGCGTTCCCTTAGGTGTAAAGAGTCTGTTGATTTGAGATTTAAAGAGTCTGTTGATTTGAGATTTTTCTTCCTTCTTTAGGTAGGCCTGCACTGCTATGAACTTCCCCCTTAGGGCTGCTTTTGCTGCATCCCAGAAATTCTGTGTCATGGTGTTTTCATTTTGGTTTGTCTCGAGATATCTTTTGATTTCCTCCTTGATCTCATTTTTGACCCACTCACTACTTAGTAGCATGTTATTTAGCCTCCATGTGTTTGTAAGCTTTCCAGATTTCTTCTTATACTTGATTTCTAGTTTCATAGCATTGTGGTCAGAGAAGACACTTGATATGATTTCAATCTTCTTAAATTTGTTGAGACTTGTTTTGTGGCCTAACGTGGTCTATCTTGGAGAATGTTCCATGTACACTTGAGAAGAATGTATATTCTGTAGATTTGGGGTGAAATGCTCTAAAAATATCAATTAAATCCAGCTGGTCTAAAGTGTCATTTAAGGCCACTGTGTCTGTGTTGATTTTCTGTCTGGAGGATCTGTCCATTGGTGACAATGGGTGTTGAAGTCCCCTACTGTGATAGTGTTACTGTTGATCTCTGTCTTTATGTCTGTCAGAATCTGTTTTATATATTTAGGTGCTCCTATATTGGGTGCATAGATGTTTACTAGGGTTATGTCCTCTTGTTGAATTGATCCCTTTATTATTATGTAGTGCCCTTCTTTGTCTTTTATTGTAGTCTTCATTTTAAAGTCTATTTTGTCTGAAATAAGTATTGCTACTCCAGCTTTTTTCTCATTTCCATTTTTCATGAAATATCTTATTCCATCCCTTTACTTTCAGTCTGTTTGAGTCTTTTGTTCTGAGATGAGTCTCTTGTAGACAGCATATGCATGGGTCCTGTTTTCTTATCCACTCAGCCACAGTGTGTCTTTTGATTGGAGCATTTAGCCCATTCACATTTAAAGTAATTACTGATAGGTGCATATTTATTGCCATTTTGTTATTTGTATTTCTTGTGTTTCTGGGTTAGCTTGTTTTCCCCTTTCTTCTGTTTAAAAAAGTCCTTTTAACATTTCCTGCAATGCTGGCTTGGTGGTAATGAACTTCTTAAGTGTATTCTTTTCTGAGAAGCTCTTTATCTCTCCTTCAATTTTAAGTGATAGCCGTGCTGGGTAGAGCAATCTTGGTTGTAGGCCTTTATTTTGTGTCACTTTGAATATCTCCTGCCATTCCCTTCTGGCCTGCGGAGTTGCTGAAGAAAAGTCAGCTGTTAGTCTTATAGGAGTTCCTTTGTATGTAACCTGCTGTCTTTCTCTTGCTGCTTTTAGGATTCTGTCTCTGTCTTTAACCTTTGCCATTTTAACTATGATGTGTCTTGGTGTGGGCCTGTTTGGATTCAGCCTATTTGGAACTCTCTGAACATCCTGGGCTTGTGTGTCGATTTCCTTCACCATGGTAGGGAAGTTTTCAGTCATTATTTTTTTAAATACATTCTCGATCCCTTGCTTCTTCTCTTCTCCTTGTGGTATTCCTATGACGCAAAAGTTGTTGCGTTTCATGTTGTCCCAGAGGTCTCTTAAACTATTTTCATTCTTTTTTCTTTTTTTTTCTTTTTGTTGTTCCAGCTGGGTGATCTGCTATTTTTTTTTTTTTTGAGGGTAGTGTCACTGGCCCTCATATGTGGGACCCGAACTGGGGCTGCTGGCTTCCCAAGACCAGCGCTTAACCACTGCGCCACTTGACCAGCCCTGAATTCTGCTATTTTGTCTTCTAATTCACTGATCCGCTCCTCTGCTTCATCTATTCTACTGGTGATTCCTTCGAGTGTGTTCTTCATTTCAGTTATTGTATTCTTTAGTTCTAACTGGTTGTTTTTTTATGGTTTCCCTATCATTCTTTATGTCCTCATTAAGTTCCTTAAACATTCTTATCATCAGTATTCTAAACTCTGTCTCTGAAAGTTTGGATACCTCTGTTTCATTTAGTTCCATTTCTAGAGTTTTCTTCTGATCTTTTACTTGGGACATGTTTCTTTGTTTTTTCATTCTGGCTGTCGTTCTGTGAATGCTTCGATGTATTAGATAGTTCACCTAGAAAGAAGAGAAAAGAAAAAAAGAGAAAAAAGAGAAAAAAAAAGAGTGGTCGGGGCTCTCTGTCCTCTTTAATCTGCAGACCACTTGCCCAGGCTTGCATTGAGCTTTCCAGAATTAGCTGCTGTGTGCTCTGGAACCACGCTCACTACCGAAAAAATAAAATAAAATAAAAATCTTCACAGGTTGTTGCAGGTTGTCCGCTACTGCAAAAAAAAACCCCTCTGTGTCCTGTCGAGATATGGGCCAGGCACCGGGGGCTCAGGGTGCCTCTGGTAACAAGTTCTAGGTGGGTTGGGCAGGCCCCCAAGGCACCACTTGATGTGGTCAGTGGCCCCACCAAGTCATAGCAGCATGCACTCTGCACCAGCAATTTGTCCACACAAACTCACCAGGAAAGCTTTGATCGGATCACGGAGGTGCACCGCTCCCTGCCCAACACTCTCAGGAAAACTCCCCGTCTCAGCCTGTCCTAGTCAACTGCCTGCAGATCAAGCTAAGCAACCCAACAGCCAATCCCAAGACTCGAAACTCTGCACAAACAGTGCGGAGAGTGGGGACCTTAGGGGACTCGCGCACTCCTGAGTTTCAGTGAACAGACTGATGCAGCTGGAGAGGACCCACCCAGCATTTCTCTGGCTATGCAACACAAGGAGGGCGGAGGGTGGGGATCCAAGGGGCTTGTGCACTCCTGCATCTCAGTGAGCAGCCTGATGGAGCTGGAGGGCACCCGGCGGCGTTTCCCTGGAAACGCAGCACAAGCAGGGTGAGGGTGGGAATCCAAGGCCGCATGCCCACGCATGCACACACTCCTGTGCCAAGTTCACCAGACCAATGGGATCCTGAATCTGACCCTCTGTGGGAGGGCCCAACCCTGAAAAAATGGCACCCTGCTCTACACGGCTCGTGTGCAGGCTCCACACCAGTGGAACAATAGTCCCCAAACCTCTAGCTTCTGCACCAAAGATGCTCAGTTCAGTCTCCCCACAGGCTTGTGGGCCCGGCTCACACAGCTACTCCCTCCAACAGGAACTGGGTGAGTGCTCACAGGCGAGCAAGCCCGTGCGCTCCAGCTGCCCTCAGCCTCACCGAGCTGAGCAAAGAGAATCCTCACTAATTTCTACTGCCCGCTATAGTAGAACTCCTCTTCCTGGCAAAGCAACTCTGGGCTGGTGAGCTTGGTGTGCGGCCGGAGGGTCTCTCCCCCAACCGGAGAAACCTCCCCACTGCTGGGGCGTCCCTCACGGGGCTCGCCCTCTCTCGTCTGCGCCCTTCCTACCAGACTTGACGTGGCCTCCTCTTTAAGTTCTTCGTTTAGTGGTTCTGTTCATCTAATGTTCAGGGGACTTCCGAGGTTAAATGTTGTATAAATTATTTGTAATTTTGATGTGATCCTGGGAGGCAGTTCGGAAAGCGTCTATCTATTCTGCCATCTTACCGGAACTCTCTGTAGTATTTTTTTTTTTTTTAGAGGGCAGTGTCACTGGCCCTCACATGTGGGACCGAACCGGGGCCGCTGGCTTCCCAAGCCAGCGCTTAACCATCGCGCCACTTGGCCGGCCCATTGTAGTATTTTTTATTATCCATGTGATGCCTGCATATCTGTAATTTTATCCCACTTTATTTGTGATTTTGGTAATTTGTGTTCTCTCTCTCTCTCTCTCTCTCTCTCTCTCTGGTCAGTTTTGTTGAAAATTTGTCAATTTTATTGATCTTTCAATGAACCATCTTTTTGTTGCATTGATTTTCTGTTTTCAGTTTTAATGATTTCTGATTTCTGGTGCTTTCCCTTCCCCCAAGCAGGAGAGGATTGAACTGTGTTGTGGAAAGTGGGGTGGGGTGGGGAAGCTGTCTCCATCTTCACCTTTGGAGGATGGGTGAATTGAGGAGTGGGGAGGGGGTAGGGAATAGCCCAAGGGATGAGAAAGGGTTATTCCAGCAAATCCTGTGCCTTCACTCTCTTCCTGACTCCAGGCTGCATTGTGGAGTGAGCTGGAGGCAGTGAGAAGGGCAGATCCCATCAGATTTGCTGGGGGACACAATCCCGTTTAGATTTCATAACCCAGGCAGGAGGAAATGGAGGAGGGAGCTGAGGTCCTGTGAGCCCCCATGTCTCAGAAGGCATCCCTCCTTCTTCCAGCACCAAGGTAGAGAGCCCTGCAAATTCTTCATTTGCATTTAAAGAGGATTTTTCTGAAAAATATTTGCATTTGGGGATTCAAATCTCTACAACTTGGGGAACTCTTGGGGGCTCCAAGAGTTCCTTCTTGATTGTGGAAGTGAAGTGCCCTGGATGGTGCCCAGCCTGACCTTCTGCCCTGAAATGCCTGGGGTTTGTCTGCTGGTAAGTCTTCCCAGGTTGTGGGGTGGGGCGAGGGCTCACTGGTGCAGCACAGCAGGGCACTCCACTAAATAGGAGGCTTTGGCTGCCTTTCACATCTAAATATGTGAGGGGAACACTTCCCAGACCTTTCAGAGTTCAAACAACTCTTATAAAATGGCATTTTGATGAGCTGAGCATAAATGAATTGGAAACATTCAGATAACATTTCCCCAGGGTTAAAAAGCTGGGGAGAAAAGTGCTTGGCAAAGGGTTTGAGGGGCTGAGCCAAGAGTTTGAGAAATGATTTGAAATGTTGTGATGAACCCAAACTACTACCAGCTTCTACAGTCTCAGCTGCTGCAGAGAGTCTGGGAGAGAGGCCCTCAGGCAGGAGGGAAGTGTCCCTTTTTCTCCTGGGCAGTGGAGACGGCTACTGTGAAACCATGGGCATCTGCATGTGTATCCCACCTGGGCTGAGTCTGCTGCCAGATTTGTCCATCCATCCATCCATCTGTCTCTCAGTCCATCACCATTCATCTACTATCCATCCACTATCCATCCATCCACTATCCATCCATCCATCCATCCATCCATCCATCCATCCATCCATCCAATTAGCACTTATTAAGCTCCCACTGTGTGCATGGCTCTGGGAGGACAGAGGTAACAAGGCTAAGCCCTGCCCTTGTGGAGCTCAGTGTTATGGTGGGAGACCTTGTAACAAAGCCTGAGGACAGGCAGGGGCTACAGGAGTCCCAGGAAGGGTGGTACCCCTTTGAGTCTACGAAGGGGACAAGCTTGCCAAAGTTTCCAGTGACACTCTGGTGGGGAGTGGGGTGCCTCTAGGTTGAACCAGGGATCCCGAGTTTAGATGTCATTGGGAAGGAAAGTGAAGGAAGGGGCTCACCCTACACTTGAGATCAAAGCTGCACCACATGTGGTGCACCCCCTGGAGAGTGGAACGTTGAAACCCAGCAGTGGGAGGGTCACTGTTGCGAAGGGAGAAGCCTGCCCTCTAAACACTGCCTTAGGACCATGGCTTGCCACCTCATGCAGTCCCCACCACAACCCTGTGCAGTGGATACTCCGTGGTTGCCTGGCTAGGAAGAGGGGAGTATTGGCCTCTGCACCAGGTGGTGAGCGTCTTTCCAGCAGGTGAGAACAGACCAAGGGTACTAGTTGCTACAAAATCCAGGCTCTGCCCTCAGGCTGGGGATGGAATGTCTGACCTTGACCAGGAAGAGAAATGGCGGCTGTAATCTGCAAAGGCATGCTGCCCAGGTGGCCTCTTGGTGAACCTGAGTCTTTTTGGTCCAAAGGCATACTCTTGGAGGAGATTTGGGGGCCAGAGGACCTGGTTTCTGATTACACTGACCCATCCTGTCCCAAAAGGGAACTTTTAATATATGGATGTTCTTTCTGTCTTGGACACAGTTATGCTTTTGGGTCTGTGCTGGGGAAAACAAAGGTAAATATTTCAGCCTTCTTTTCCTCACCTACCCCTCTAACTGACCGCCCAACAAACCCCGTGCCAATGTGTCCTGCTTGGTGAGAGGATGCCCTGAGTGATGCCTGCACTCTGGCCTGCTTCTAAACATAGAGTCACCATGAATGGGACAGCTACACACGTGGACGAGAGCCGGGGCATGGTGCTAGCCCTGAAATGGCAGGAGAGCCTCAGTGCTGGTGCCCTGGTTGTCCAGGCTGGAGCATGGCTCTTGGAAAAGTTTCCAACAAATTAAAGTACAGTCTTCTCTTAATGTGGGCCATGGCTGCTTTCTGGGTGATTCTGGGCGTTTCAAAACATGTCAAAAAGCACACAATGTTTACATGGCAAATGGGGTTTGGTTTAGGCTCAGATAATAATGAAGGGGTTTTCACCCACATGGTGTCAAGGGGGATGTTTGAAAGTCATGCGGGATGTGGCGTCATCCTTTGTTGTGAGGAATCGTCCTGGAGATCCTGATTGGTATCTGACACATGCTGTCAGTGTCCCTCCTCATCGTGGTGACAACAGGAAAGACCCTGACTATTTTCTAAGTGCCCCTGAGGTGGCCTTGTCCCCTGTTGATGAACCCACCCATGAATGAGACACTTTGGAGAGGCGGACTGCAGCAGTCACAGCCTCTGTGTGGGAGAGGGGTGTTTCTCTCTTTCCCTCTGATGGCACATGATTGTTCTAGAAATCTACAGACTTCCAAGGCCCATCCAAAATTAGCCCCTTGAATTATAGCACAGTATGACAGTTTTCCTGCACAGGTGACGTTTTATCCTTGTGCTATTCAAAACAAGAGAATGGTTGTCATACTATAAAACAACAACAAACAGAAATGTCCTCTAAAACCACTGGTGCCTTAGACAGCCAGCTGCTCTGAGCCCCAGCCTTTGCATGCATGCTGCCAACCCCTATGTGTGGGGTGTGACATGCCGTATGTCGGTGAGCCCAGCCACCATGTGCATAAGGGCCAAATCCTGCCCTCAGCACCCTCTGTCAAGGAGCCCTGCAAAGGGTCTGCTTGGGGACATGGCCCCACTTCCTGCAGGTAGCACGTCTGGGGAGGCCACGCCATTGGTAGGTGGGGTCTGAGTGTCCCCAGCAGGGACTGGCAAAGCCGGGAGACATCCAGCAAGGACCATCCAAACTCAGTTCCATCCATGGAAAGGCCCCAGTCAAGAATACAGACCACAGTGGGATCAGACCCCTGTAGAAAACCTGCACAGCCCCTCTTTGTACATGTATGGTCACAGGGCCCAGGACAATGAGTAAGAGGTGGGACACTCGCTGCTTCCTCACCGGAGAACACTGACAGCGTCTGCCAGCCATGGCTGTGCTCCGAGGCCCACCTGGGAGTGACAGCTCCAAGAGCCCAGGCCAAGGGTTTTCTGGGCACTCAGGTACACAGGCGGCCCCATGAGGCAATGGGGCAGGCGATGAGGGCCAGATAAGCAGTGACGCCAGCTGTGTGTCCACATCCATCCATGCCCTGAGCTGTGACAGCAACGCTCAGGATGAGTTCGGATTGTGGGGCTGCACACTGAGTCCCCACAACTCTTAATCTCTGACTTTTCAATCTGCATCCCCCATCACAATCCTGTGAAGGAGGTACTGTTTGAGGCCTCAGGTTACACACATGGAAACTGAGGCCCAGGAAGGTTAAGTGATGTCGTGGTGAAAGCCGCCCACTGGTAAGAATAGCACCAAGACCAGGATGTGGCTGCCAGCCCCAAAGCCTGCAGTGGTGCTGTCCTTTCAGGGTCTTGCAGAGCCACCACTGTTCTGACACTGACAAAGCTGAAGACCCAGATTCTGGGGCCACAGGCTTTCCCAAGCTACAGGCCTGAGTTCCTCTGCTGCACAGAGAAGAAACTGCGGGCAGCATGGGCCAGTGGATGGGCCCAGAGTGGAACTGGCGGGGACACGTCTCTGGTCCTCTGGCACCCTCATTGTCCGGAAGTCTGCCATTGGGGAAGGGGCCCCAGGGTTCCTAAATCATACCCTGCTGTCTCGGATGCTCCAGGACAAATGGCCAAAGGGGGCTGGGTCCTTTAGAGCACCCACATGCTGTATCAGCCTTTCCCTCGTCACAAGTGGCGCTTGGCGAGCTGGGGCAGCCCACTTCCTGGGGTGGCTGGTGGACTTGGAACCAGTTCTGGCCAATGAGTTGTGAGCCACGGGACACTGTTGACTTCCGTGCTGGTGCAAATGAGTCCCTCTGGAGTCCCCTTTCCTCCAAGCAGAGGTGGGAAACATGACCTTCCCCCATCCAGAGGGTCCCTGAGTGAGCCAGTGAACTCCTTAGGTAGGGTTCACCATTCCCAACCCCAGGGAACTGTGGGCGCCTGGCAGGGAAAGCCAGGCCAGGAGGACTGGGCATCCGAGGAAAACGTTCCTCTGATAATCAAGCACTTTGCCACATTTGTGACATGGCTAGAAAGTGGAGAGTTAGGCTTCCAACTCAGAAGTTTCCCTGTACAGGTGTCCTGCCTCCCAGTGACTGTCCGATGGTCCCCGCCACCAAGAGCAGTGCAGTGTGGTCAGGAGGCCTGAGGGCCTTCCTCGGGTACCAATTCCCTGCACACAGTGGGGCTGTCACTCGCTAGGGCAGGAGATACGTGTGAAAGACACAGTGCCCTTTTTGGGGCACCAAGGCCAGGTGCCTCCCCTGTGACCCTGTGCAGGTAGCACTTGCTGTCCCATGTCACCGAGAAGGCTTGTGAGTTGACAGTGAGTCCCCAGCTCATTGACCTGAGCCAGCCTTGCATCACCTCCCCGCACTGACTGGCTTCAGCAGCAGGAAGTGGGAGTGAGTTTAAGGATCACTGTGGCAGTTAAGAGAGCCCTCTGGGATGGCCAGACACCGCGTGGGTCTAACCCAATATCAGGGCTGGGCCAGTGGGGCTGTGCGGGGAGGGCGTGGCATTCCTGTCCCTACCGTGTGTTCCTAGCGTTTGGCAGAACAGGGCGTGTGGTTTACCCTGGTGCTCTGCAGACTCCAAAGTGCACATGAATTATCTGTAATCTTGTTGAAAGGCAGGTTCTGGCTCGACAGGTCTGGGGTGAGGCCTGAGAGTCTGCATTTCCTCCCAGCTGCTGTCAGGACCACACGTGGTGATAAGGGCTCTGAGAGCAGTGAGTGCTGGGGAGGTGACAGCGAGGCTCTCTGTGCAGACCCTCAGTTGTCCCCGGAGCACCACGCGGGGGCCTCAGTGTCTGAGGTGTCCTGATGATAGTGCCGCTGGTGAGAGACGTCAATGTGAGGCTTGGTGCAGGCTGTCTTCAGAGTAGGCTGGATCTTAGAATAATCTCTGAAATTGGGCCAATTTGGCCACAGAATAGATTGTCAGTTCCAAAATAAGTTTCATTTTCCAGCATATTGAAATAATTAGAAATTAGGGACCTCTTCTTGCCCTTTTTGAATAAAGCAGACACTGCGGCAGGCAAACCAAGGCTAAGCCCTTCAGCAGACAGAACTGTCAGATGGCTGCCCAGCTCCCGTCCTGGGCACACACACCTCCTCCCAGGCATTCAGTTAAATGTTAATTTTTATCCTGGGTGAGCCTGGACTAATCAGGGGTCTTTAGAAGGCACTGGGCTCTTCCAGGGGAGAGAAGTTTGACATGTGAGAGGAACTCCATGTGAGGGGATGGAGGGGGCGGTGTGGCCAGGAATGCAAATGTCCTCAAGGAACTGACAGTACCCCCAGCCAGCAAAGAAACAGGGACCTCAGTCCTACAACTTGTTCATCCAAGAACCTGAACGAGCTTGCAGGCATAATCTTCCTTAGAACCTTTAGGAAGGGACAAGGCATCTGCTACTTCGACTTCAGCCTCCTGAAGCCCTGGCTGGAGAACCTGGCCACACCAGCCACACGAGCCACGCCAACCACACGAGCCACGGACCTCTCACCTGACAAGCTGAGAGCTGACAAATGGTGTTGCTTTAAGCTGTTATGCTTGGGCTAATGTGGTATACTGAAATAGAAAACCAATACAGAGCAGACCTTATGACCTTAAGAACACATGAGGCATAGCCAGCACACATGGGGGAGCACTCTTTTTACACTGACGCCGTGGGTCAGAGTTGTCACAAACCGGGTGTTTGAAATCTGAAAGGCATAGCTTTCCTACCTTAAAGCTAATTTGTATATAAAATTGGCTTTCTTCTCTTTTTCTTGTAGGAAAAAGCGTAAGATGGTATATTAAGGGAAGAAGGAATGATTCTTTAAAACGGTTATGCCTGAGAAAGACAATTGTAGTATTTGAAGTCAATATTTGTTTTTCTGCTCAGTCTAGTAGGAAAAATATAGTTTGAAAATATTTGGTTAACCACTTACACTCACAGGGAGGGGGCAGGGGGGCGTGGTGCTAAGTGGATCTCAGTGTTGTCAGAGGCGGCATGCTGACTTTTCTGGGTAAGTGTTATTCGAGTTTCTAAAGGAGATCTCAGTTGCTTTCTTAGTCAGCTCAGGCTGCTGTAACAAAGCACCATAGTAGACCGGGTGGCTTAAACAACACACATTTGTTTCTCACAGTTCTGAGGCTGAGAGGTCTAAGGTCAAGGTGGCAGCAGATTTAGTTCTTGGTGAGGGCCCTCTCCCTGGCTGACAGATGGCAGCTTTCTTCTGTGTCCTCACATGGCCTTTCCTTGGTGTGTGCTACTGAGGGAGGGGGAGAGAGAGGGAGGGAGGGAGAGAAAGAGAGAGAAGAGAAAGAGGGAGAGAAGGAAGGAAAGAGAGGGAGGGAGGGAGAGAGGGAGGGAGGGAAGGAGGGAGAAAGAGAGAGATGAAGAGATAGAGATAGAAAGAGAGAGAGGAAGAGAAAGAGGGAGGGAGGGAGGGAGGGAGAGGGAGGGAGGGAGAGAGGGAGGGAGAGGGAGAGAGAGAAGGAAGAAGAGGGAGGGATAGAGAAGAAGCGGGGTCGGGGGAGAGGCATTGGCCCCCTGTTTCTTCCTCTTCTTATAAGGGCACTGGTCCCATCATGTGGGCACTCCTGTCATGACCTCATCTAACCTTAATCATCCCCAAAAGCCCCACACGCAAATACTACCACATTTGGTGTTGGGACTTCAACATATGCATCTGGGGGGACACGAACACCTGGCCTGTGATAGTTGCTTAGGTAAGAGGAATACAGTAGGCAGTTTCACTGCCCAGGTGTGTTGGGGCACCATTTGCATAGGAAGTCCGAAGAAAGACACCCCCCACCCCCCGCAAGAGGCACACCCCAGCCCTGTCACAGGATGCTCTGACCTGATTGACATCAGACTTCAGACTCAGTGTCTTCCTCTGTCCACACGTGGTGTTTCTCGCTGTGTGCCTGGGTGTCTTTCCTCCTCTTATGAGGACAATAGTTACATGAGACCAAGGGCTCTCCTCATGCAGTTTGACCTCATCCGGTCACTTTGGCCCAAGTCATTGTTCGATGGTATACATAATGCACTGTGTGCTGCAAGGTGGAGTCCACTGGCGGTCCCCCAGCACCTGCCCGAAGGACCGATGTGTCTGTCACCTTCCAGCCCGTTTCTGACACTTTTGCAACAAAAGGAGTGACGAAGTTGGTGCTTAACCTCATGTACCTGTCAGTCAATGTCAATGGTCAGGATGATTTTACCACTTTAGCTTGTTTTCCTTTTCCTCTTCTTTGCTGTGCTTCTTATAAGAAATCCCAGTCACTGTGTCATTTCATCCTGACAGCTTTCTGCATACAAAACAAAAATATATGTGCTTTAAAAAAAACGTAACTCCTAAACTATTATCAAATGTAACAAAATTAGCAACAATGCCTTATCATCTAACAGCTACCCAGCCAGAATCAAGGTTCCCTTCCCATCTCAAAACGTCCATTGGTCTGTTGGGGTCAGAATCTAGGCATGGGGACCCCAGGTCACCTGCCTGGAGAGCTGCCCCCTTCTGCGGTCCCTGTTGGCTTTCTCAGAGTGTCAGGGAGTTCTGCCTTAGTCTACGGATGGCGCTTGCTCTCAGCAGAGATAAACAATAACAACAACAACACCAGCACTGCCATACTAAAGTCTGGATGTCCAACGTCAGGGAGCTGGCACAGGCAGCCCTTGGCCAGGCTGCAGCCTTCTTGCTGTGTGTCATATGGAGGACAGGGCCCGGAGGCCCTGCAGGGACTTTCCTAAGGCCACGAGTCCCACTCAGGAGGCTCCATCCCCTTGACTTAACCACCCAAAGGCCCCACTTCCTAAGACCATCACCTTGGATGCTAGGTTTTCAATATATAAATTTTTTTAAAAGATTTTATTGGGGAATTGGGGGAGAGGAACAGCGTTGGGGAACCGGGGAAGGGGAACAGACAAGTTGCTTCACTGGCCCATGTTGGTATCATCATTGCACACTTCTCAGGTGAGGCAGATCGGTCGCTGGCCTCTGGACTGCCACTCGCAGTGGCTCTTGGCAGCTCATGCCTGCTGGCAGCCGCTCACACTGGCTGCCAGCCACTCATTATAGCCTATGGCAGCCCACTGCAGCAGGGGCTGCAGCTATGCCGTCCCGGGGACTCACAGCAGCCCAGCTCCAGGTGAAGCTGTTGTTCACCATCTTAGCTGTAGAGGGCAGTGTCACTGACCCTCATATGTGGGATCCGAACTGGGGCTGCTGGCGTCCCAAGCCAGCTCTTAACCAAAGTGCCACTCGGCCGGCTCATCAATATATAAATTTGAGGGACTCAACTTTCAGACCGTAGCAACCCAACTGTTCACTGTTTTCCCACCAAAAGAAGTTCAACCAAAGGCAGGACTAGAAGCAGGGTCAGCTTGTCAGCAAGAGTTCTTTGTAGGTGGAGAAATTTCCTATTCTTTTTTTTTTTGAGGGCAGTGACACTGGCCCTCATATGTGGGACCCGAACCCAGGCTGCTGGCTTCTGAAGCCAGCGCTTAACCACTGTGCCACTCGGCCGGCCCTCCTATTCGTTTTTTAATTCATTTATCATGTGTGTCTTTCTAGAGTGTGATCTAGCTGTTCCCTCTAACATTGAAGAAGTCCCGCTCGACTTCTGCACTGGGCTATCAGTGGGCATTCTGTGCCCCCCCCGCTGTCCCCACATAACCTCAGAGCTTGCCCCAAGTGCCTACATTATGCCTCAGGCAGGAGGCTTTCTGTGACTCTGCCCAGGTGTGTGGCCACTACAAGCAATCTCTATAGTCAAAACAGCTCAGTGCTCACGATAAATAGCTGAGTCCACAGTGCCACGGGAACTCAAACTGGCATGTTTTCCAAACAACAGATCATTTTTTTTTTAAGATTTTATTGGGGACTTGGGGGAGGGGAACAGCATTGGGGAATTGGGGGAACAGACAAGTTGCTGTCCTTTTGTTCTTCAGTCTAGTTGAGGAGGACGTTGCTTCACTGGCCCATGTTGGTATCGTCATTGCACTCTTCCCGGATGAAGCAGATCAGTCGTCGGCCTCTAGATGGTCACTCACTGTGGCTATTGGCAGCTCATGCTGGCTGCCGGCCGCTCATGCTGGCTGCCGGCCTATGGCAGCCCACTGCAGCAGGGGCTGCAGCCTACACTGTCGCCGGGGCTCGCGCAGCCCAGCTCCAGGTGGAGCTGTTGTTAGCTGTAGAGGGCAGTGTCACTAGCCCTCACATGTGGGATCCGAACAGGGGCTGCTGGCATCCCCAAACCAGCTCTTAACCAATGTGCCACTCGGCCGGCCCCAACAGATCATTTTTATTTCACTTTCACATGATATATGCGAGTAACAAAAATAAACAACCAGTAGCTCAATTTATCAATTAGAATTACCCTAAAACCTACTCTTGCTGTAACTATAGTTCATAATTTTAACTGTCCACATCTTTTTCTATTCACACACAAACACAGACAAATATATAAGCATCCCATTTAATACAAGGTGGGCTTGGTTCTTTTTAAAAATTTAATGTTTCATGGATATCTTTCCACAGCACTATGCTCAAATCTAAACAATTTCTTCTCACAGTCGGGTAGCATTCAGTTGCTCAGGGATGGTCTGATAGCCAATTTTATGTGTCACCTTGACTGGCCAGGAGGCACCCACATAAAACACTATTTCTGGTATGCCTGGGCAGGGTTTCTGGATGAGATAAGCATCACTGGGCAATGGAGGCTGGGGCTGGTGTCTGTGATGGAGGCCACAGGTAATTGTGCTGGTGGCTGGGGACCCATAGGGTACCAAGGGTCAGTCACCCACAAATGTGGAGCTCTCTTCCATGCCCAGGTTTGTGCTTGGTCCTGTGCATTGGATTAAAAAAAAAAATTAAAAAAAAATCTCAGCTTCACTTAAATTCTTAACATGTACAGTTTTCTAAGAGGGCTTCTGGGCCTCTGCCTCTCGCTGATGGATGGAGTAGCACTAATGCGTGAGTGTTTTCTTTGTGGGACATAAAAAGATGGGGTACAGAGGCTGTTAAATTTGATTCCTTTGAAACATACACTGTTCTCTCAATGTGCCTGGCCTGCAGTGTCAGCTCAGGACACCAAATTGGTGTCACAGCTCCACTGTTAGTATTCATGCCCACCTCTCTGAAGCTTGTTTCTGGGGGTCAAATATCAGAATTGGGGCTGCCCTTTGGGCCCAAGGCACTTACTCAGCCGTAAGTATATCTCCTGGTGGCCACGTATGTTCCAAATGTCACAGTGCCCTCCCACCACGGGGCGCCTCCGAGGGACAGCTCAGGGGCCTTCCGAGCTGGAGCTGGATGGGGACAAAAGGCCCACGTCAGCCTCATGGTGACAATCTTTCCTCGGGAGGACCCACAGCCCGACATCTTGCCCCTGGCCATGGCTCCTGAGTAGGTGGCACTTCTGAGGGGCTTCTGGTTGCTTTACGGTTGATGGGTTGATTGCTTGACTTGCAAGTTGGTTTGGTGACACCTTGGACCATCCCCAGTTATTCCATGAAGCATCTTAAAATGACCTTGCAAGTCCTCCTAACTGAATACACTTATGTGTAAATCTGTGTTCACTCTCAAACCAAGTCAGTATGTCACATGGGGCGCTCACAATGCCACGGAAAGGATATCCTGGCTCAGGTAGCGACAGAATCAGCGGCCTCTCAGAGAGACACCTGCTGTGAACGTGACACACCTCTGTCCAGCTCTCCTCATTCTCATGTCCCCACTTAACTGTCCCTTGACCTTATGGTAAGAGTGACCCACCTTCTCCACTACGTGTGAGTCGGGGCCTGCACTGTCCTGCTCGTCCCCATGGTCCTAGCCTGCACCCAACTCCTCATAGGTTCCTGATAAAAAGTTGCCAGAAGAATAAATAAAAGGATGCTATTTTACATTTAATGGTTTGATAACATGCTTGTGACTTAATTTTAAATTAACAGATACAAAATTATTTTACAGAGACTGAGCTTGGTTCTGTAAAAAAGAAACCAAAAAGAAAACCCCAAGTCCCCAACTCATGTCCTGCAATAGCAGGACACCAAATGTCAGCTGTGTGCCTGCTCAGAAAAGATGGTAAGGATGGAGATGACTTTTTTCCTCCTATTTTAGAAATGTTTTCAATATTTTCCAAGCTGTTGTCAATAAGTACGTTTTGCATTTATCACATGACAAAGCAACTTAAAGGAAACAAAAGAATAAAATATCTTTTCTTTTCTTTTCTTGTCTTGTCTTGTCTTGTCTTGTCTTGTCTTTTCTTTTCTTTTCTCTTCTCTTCTTTTCTTTTCTTTTCATTTCAGCCTTTCTTTCCTTGTTTCACAAATAAAGCTGGCTGAGCTGGCTGCTTTTTGGGGATTAATCAGAGACCAAATCCCAACACATTTTCTTTTCTGTACAGAACAGAGTCAGAATAGTCACATAAGTGGTGGCAAACAGCTGGTCCCTCAGAGGTCAGGAGTCCTGGCCCAGGTTGTACAGGTATGTGATTTAGTGGTCAGAGGGGACTGAGGGAAAGAATAGAGATATTTATTTCTGTTTGCCAACACCAAGAGCAGGCACAGGGGCTCTCACCAGTGTTGCCTGGTCCTGTGGTTGGCACATGTGATTATTGCAAGTTTGGTTCCTTATCGTCTCACCCCAGGTTTGCAGTGGAACGTACCCAGCTACTCCCTGGACGTCTGAGCTAGAGTCCATTCAGAGTGAGATGCTGAGGCAAACATCAAACGGGGCCATGAGGTTTGTAAAAACCGAGGGGGGCCGGTCGAGTGGCGTGGTGGTTAAGTGCTGACTTGGGAAGCCAGCAGCCCTGATTCAGGTCCCACATATGAGGGCCAGTGACACTAAAAAAAAAACAACAAAAAACCTAGGGAAAGCATCCCCGTCAGGAATACTCATGCATGGCAGCCACACAATGACCCTAATAAGGCCCTTGATGCTTAAAAAGCTCAGAAAGGTTTGAATGGAATTCTTGGTTCCTCTGGCTAACTTCACACCTTTGTTTAGGAACTGGAGTGGAGATCAAATATCTGGTGATGGAAAGAGAACTGACTCTGGGTGCTGAGCACACAATGTGATACATAGATATGCATTACAGAATTGTACATCTGAAACCTATGTAACTTTACTAACCATTGTCACCACAATAAACTTTAAAAAAAAAAAAACTTTAAGAGATGTCAACCTCATTAGAAGATGGAATAAAAATCAGCAACAGCAGCTCAAGGACTGTATCAGGAAAAGAAAAGAAACCCAGCAGATGTCTAGATAGCATTCCGTCATCAGCTCACTAGACTACTGGGGAGTGAGCAGATTTAGTACTATTGTTATCCATATGGAACCACATGTCAAACAGGTTTGCCAATGAAAAATGGCACGCCACACTATCCACAGGCATAATGTAGAAGCCAACAATGGCAGAAACTTGTCATCAAGACATGGTAAGCAAAGGAAGGCCAGCCAATCTTGGCACATGGTCATTATAACACTCAAAAGCCTAAAAGTCACCCAGAGCTGGCCTGCAGTCAGACCCAGCCATCAGCAGGGTTACTGAATCAATGGTTGGCATTACTGCCTTTTCTTCCCACCAGACTTCTCAAAAAATGTTATGACAGTTTTTCTGGTGCCAGAGGGTGTCAGTATGACTGCAAGGATGTGCTTACATTCAAATATTTGGGGTCTGATTATCAACATAAGAAACATTTTTTTTTAAAAGAAGAAACAAACATGCTGACAAATTGGAGATTACCAAACTAACTGGATTATGCCATAAAAACAGAATTGCAAAGAAAAAAAAGAACTGGAGTGGAGAGAGACAGGCAGGCTGGATTCTGCCTCTTACCCTCGGGCTGTGATGTTGGCAGTGCCAACATCTGGGTGGGAACCTCCGGTCTCCCTGCAGAATGTGTGGTCACCATATCTACCTTGCAGGGGCGAACATGATAGCATCCTGGGTGGGTCAGTGTCTACCTCCCTAATTATAAGGGGTTTCTTCATATTCTACTTCTCTGCTGCTTTTTCCTTTCATAAAAAAATTTCCTTCTCTTCCTAACGTGTCTTTTCCAGTTTAGGAATATCCTAACAGGATGTCCTAGGTCAGCTGTTTCCTTTAAGATATGAAGATCTCAAACTCAGTTACATCTATTGGGTGCCCCCACGTGCCTTTTTCTGTAATACATATATCATTGAGAATCGGAAGATGGTGCTCTGCAAAAAGGGGTTCACCATCTTATTTTCCCTATAATAGTGCCTGAAATTAATATCATTTTAATGAACTCTTTATTATAATACAATCTTGTCTGTAACTTCTGCTACTGTCACCACCATTACCATCACCACCACTATCTCAACAACTCACACTGCTGTCACCATCAATATCAGCTCCACCATAACCACTGCACACACAATCATCACTACCAATGCCTTTACCATAATGCTACCACTACTACCTCGATTACTCCAATTACCACCGACTCTCACACCACCATCGCCATCACCACCATCACCATCACCACCACCACTTCTACCACCATTGCAGTTATCCCACCATTCCAGTGATCACTGCCACAAGACTACCACCATCACCATCACCACCATGATCACTATCCATCATCAGCATCACTTCCACTTCTACCATTAACACAACTGTCCCCAATATCACACTATAACCACCTACAGCACCTCCATTAGTATACCACCATCATCCCCACCGGGATCATTACTGCTGCTATTGCCATCACTACCACTACCAATAACACCACCTCCAGCAACACTGTCACCATCCTTACATATGGATAAGACTTCATAGCAGAAGTTTTCAAATGACACCTGTGAAACCCTCAGACTCTGATAAACTTCTGGAGTGAAGTAGAAATGGGGACTCAAAGGCCACCGAGCAAATGGGGTCCTGGGCCCATCCTCTTCTACTCAGGCTCCAATCCTATGCACCCCTCATTATTTGGAGTTCTTCATAAAATCCCATCTGAAGAAAGGGTTCCAGGTCTTCAAATATATTTTAAATCAAGGCACACATAGTGCTCCATCATACTTTATCACACTAGTGAGTTTTTTTACAGGAAGCATTTATGAAAATGTCAATCACAGGAGAAACATTGTGTGTCTGCTCATCATGAGATCGCAGGGTCACCTGTGGTGATGCTGAAATGTCATCAGAGAAGGAGAAAGTCAAAGAGGAAAAGACAACTTGAAGGCAGCAAAACCAAATGTTGTTTTTGTTTCCAAGGTATCTTGGGGACCAGAGGACAGTCTAAGTTCAGAAAGGAGAGCTGGGAAGGCTGTGAGGTTTTCCCGTGGGACCATGTGATGACAAGCTTTTTCATCTGGCTCAATGCCTGGTCGCCCTGCCCCCATGCCAGGGCCAGTCAGGCTTTTCTGGTACATCTCATCTTTGGGGTCAATGATGTGAGTCTTGTCTCTTTTGCATAATAAGTGTTGGAGACCCTTGTTGGAGAATTGTATCCTTGACATTTTGCTCTCTGGTGAAAAATGCTATGCTCTCATTCGCTATGAAACACATCATGTTTCACTGAAATCCGCACAGACACACGGCTGAGACATTGCAGCAGGTCCAGCACTGATGGCAAACGCTGCGTTTATTTACAACCATTGTTTCTTTGCATGGCTGTATAGACGTGCTAGTGCTGGCAGGTCAGGGTGATGTTTCCCATGGTCCACATGCTTGCTGAAGTTTTCTTTCTGTTTGGGCCTTGGTGTGAGGATGGGGAGGCTGAGACAGGAGAGGAGTGTGCAGGGAGAGGACCAGGCAGCAAAGCCCACTTCTGGGGTGCGTGCTGGCCTGCCTTTGGGCCGGGCAGGGTGGAAGTGGGCACGGAAGGCTGGCTGTCAGGCAGGGGGCACCGGGGCGGTGGGCACTGTGGAGCGCATGTCTCATCTCAGGGGAACAAAGCCACTCAGCTCCAGGTGTCTTTTCCATGGGAAAATGAGAGCCCATAGTTGACAGATTTTCTGATTCTTCCGCCTCACCCCCAAAAGAAGCTAGAATTCAAATTTTTTAAATGCAAAAATGCCTGATTTTTAAATGTTGACCACTTATCATTTTAAAAAAAATTATAATCCCAGGCAGGTCAGATGGACACATTGGGAAGTGTGTGTGCCTCCAGATGCTTCAGGTCTCCGAGTAAGGGCACAGAAAACATGGCAGGACCCACACATGAGCATGGCTGGTGAGGCCCGTTCTCCCCACTGCCGGCCTTTAAGGATCTGTTCAGAGGCGCTGGCCTGAGCCAGTCCTGGCAGGCAGGGGTGCTCGAGGGCCCTCCCCCAGGGGCAGAGAGCAGTTTGTGTTCAGACCATGGGTTGTGGGGTGGGGGACGTGTATTTGAACTATCGCCAAAGCTAATTGCCCCTGCCCCACTCATCTGTATAACAAGAGGACTGGAGGCGGTGTGAGGGTTTCACAATGTGCTGTGTGTTTGCTGCTCTTACTCAGACCTCAAAGCCCAGGGACTGGGGCAGAGGAGTGGGCTTCTGCCTTTCAGGCAGGGAGAGGGCGGCAGCCTCAGACCCCTCCCTGCAGGCCAACCAACTCCTGGTCTGTCTCTTCCAGAATCTTCACTCGTGCTAGTCTAAGAGCCAAGCTTTTGGGGACACATGTCTGAGCAAATGCCTTTAAAGAGGAGGACTTGGTCAGAGCGGGTTCTCACTGAAAGAGTGAAAAATGCAGCCCTGAAGCAGACCCTGTCCACAGATAAGGCATGACTTTCTGGAGAGTTACAGCTCCCCCTTCCACTAAGTGAGGAAATCCAGCTAAAGACAAGGTCAGGAGCAGAGGACCTGGTGTGAGGAGGATGGGTCCAGGTACTGCTTGACTGTCGTTCATCAGTGGAAGATTACAAGTTCAGTCCTTAGGATGCTGATGGGAAGAACGAGATGGATTTCATCCTGCCTGGCAAACTGAGCCCTGGGGGTTGCTGGCTGTGTCTGTCTAGTCCTGCTGTGCCTTTGGCTTTCACAGAAGAAGCCACCATGCATGTTGAGGAGACACATGGTAGAGCCGGAAGAGGGAGACAGCATCTGGAGTGAATTCCGTTGTTGTCGCCGTTGCCCTGCTTGTCACCAGCAAACGTGCATGTCTGTGGAATTAAAATGAGAACAAAGAGCCCCTGAGCCACGCTAACAGCACCAATGGTGACAGCTCGCTGAACGCCGCAAGTGGACCCCTCACTGTATCCTCGCAGTCATTCTCTGAGCAAATGCCCTCACAAGTGAAGGCCCCAGGATGATGGGAGCAGAGGTGGCGAGGACCACAGAGCCTCCCCGGCCTGCGGCCCAGCTGTTTCTGGAAAGCCCTCTCCTGCGTGTGCCGCTGGCACAGAGTGTAGGTGGCAGGCTCCTGGCATCCTGGTCTTCAGTGCCGCCTACAGAAGCATGCTTCCTCAGGGACAAGTATGGAGATGTGACATGGCGGGGCTGCTTTTCCAGAGGGCTGCAGGCACAGTGCCCTCCCTGGAGGTGCCAAACAGTTTGCCCCTGGCCTGGCTGACATGCAGATGTGTCCGGTTTGTCCTGTCATCCCACCTGCTCTGGCAGATCCCCGTGTGAGGGCTCTGAGCATTAACGGCTGCCTGATTGCCCTGAGCTGTGGACTGAATGTTTGTGTCCCACCCCGCAAACTTCCACTTGAAGCGTAGACCCCTGGTACCACAGGGTCAGGAGGTGGGCCTTTGGGGGTGATTAGGCCATGATGGTGGAGCCCTTGTGAGAAGACACATGAGAGACAGTCTCTCTATCCCACTCTCTCTCCCTCTCCCTCTCTCCCCCTCTCTCTCTCCCTCACTCTCTCTCTCTCCCCCTCTCTCTCCCTCCCTCACTCTCTCTCTATCTCTCTCCCACTCTCTCTCTCTCTTCCTCACTCTCTCTCTCTCTATCTCTCTCCCTCGCTCCCTCTCTCTCTCCCTCTCCCTCCCCCCTCTATCTCTCTCTCCCTTTCTCTCTCTCTTTCCCTCTCTCCCTCTCTCTCCCTCTTTTCCTCCCTCTCCCTCTCTCTCCCTCTTCTTCCCTCTCCCTCTCCCCGCTTCCCCCCCCCCCCCGCCCGGCCCTTACCATGTGAGGACACAACAGGAGGACCATAGGGGCACTGTCACCAGACACCGGATCTGCTGGGGCCTTCATCTTGGATGCCAGCCTCCAGAACTCTGAGATACAAATGCTTGCTGTGCAAGCCACCCCATCTGTGGTGTCCTGTTATGGCACCCCAAGGGCTTGAGACATGCTGGTCTCCATCCTGCAGGACACACATGCCAAGCTGACTCCACCTTTGCTGTCCACTGGCTTTCTGGGACCTTGTCACTTCTCAGAACTGCAAGAGGTGGCCATGTTCACAGTGTGGCTTCTCCAGGTGCCAAAATCTAGAGGAAGGAGAAGGAGGTGCTGGGTGAGAGGGTCTGAGTCCTCCTTGGGGCTCCCGGGCACCACAGGCTGTCTGGGAGATCAGGAAGAAGCAGGCAGGGCAGGAGGAGCTGAGACAGGGGCCAGAGGGAGCAGTCCAGGGCTCAGGGCCCCAGTGCCACCTGGATTTGGGGCCGGGGGGACACTGCAAGTGCCTTCCAGTATCTCATGTCTTCAGCTCAGAGCTGTCCCAGTTTAAGCATCAGATACAGCTCTCAGGCCCACAATGCGTAATGTTTTCACAAATGAAGCAAAGCAAGGCTTAGAAAAGATCGTCCTGAGAAAGAGGTCTGTCCTCCCGCCTTCCATCTCGCCAGACATGGTGGACACAGCTGCCGTCCAGGGCTTTGCGCAAACGTGCAGGGAGTCATATCTGTCCACACAACCTGAGTCTCCTGCTCTGTGGCTGTCTTTGGCAGAATGCATGTCACAAAGGGGAGAGCTGCAGAGAGGCCCTGAGCGCCTTCATGTTGAGACGGGCTTTGGGGATCACTTCCTTCAATCCTTTATCTCAGAGAGCAGGCATGCCTAGGACTGGTTGGGGGTGGTGTGGGGGCAGGAGCTCTGACCAAGGCTGCACAGTGAGTAACTGGGGGCAGGAGCCGGGACTGAGGTCATGCTGGGCTCTGTCCTAGTTATGAGCTCTTGGAAACTTGGCTCTCCCAGCCGCAATGTGGAAACAATAACGGCATGTACCTAATGTGTGCTGAGGATCAAGTAGATAAAAGCATGTGCAGCGCTTAGCACGCCGCCTGGAACACCAGCAATTCTCATTCTGCTATTGCTCATGGTTTTAATGCCTTAATCGTTTCCTATTTATGGGTTTATGATGCAATGAAACCAATATTTATTGGGGCCATAATTTGCCCAAACATGGGACAAATCAAAGGCCTTAGCCTGACTCCCAGGGACTTGTGGTTTTTACCTGTGGGTAGGCAGTGGTTGAAGCGATGGCAGTGGGTGTGACTAGGTGGGCCAATGAGGGGAAGCGGAGGTGCCAGTGAACAAGGCTGGGAAGGAGAGTCGGAAGGGAGGCAGCAAGAAGACCGGAGAGAGCTTTGAGGTGGAGGCAGCCAGGGGTCTGAGGAATGGCTAGGGCCACAGACTGCTGGCTGTGACCCTGACTCCATCAACCTCATGAGGGAGAGTGTTAGCAGGAAGAGGCCGGGGCAGGGAACAAGCTGTCAGAGGCAAGGTCGGGGTGTCCGCGTGTCATCGAGTGGCTTATACTCTGGATCGACACCCAAGGGTATGAGGCCCTAGGAGCCCATGGAGGTGGCTTTGTGCACTTGGAGTGAAGCCTGGTTCTGCCACGCATTCGTTACATGGCCCTGAGGAATCCCCTTGAGCCTCAGTATTTTTATCTGTAAAGTAGGTCAGTAAGAGCACTGTTGTCACAGGGTGTTGAGAGGACCAAGGGAGAAATACACGGAGATGTCAGGGCCACACAGAATAAATGTTTAATATATGCTTGCTATTATGTTGGAGGCTTCAGTTCTCCCATATTTTAAAAGAAAAATTACAGTAGCTTTGCTGCCCTGGACAGAAAACGGGAAGGGCCATGTGTGTGAAAGTCATTTGGAAACGTAAACTTACAACGTACTGTTATTGTTGGAGGAACCTTCCGTACTGTTTTGTTGGGGAGACGGAGGGAGCATTAGGGACATGGGGAGCCTTATGTGTTGAGTTAGAACAAGACAGAGATTTTCATGCTGGGTTTCAAAAGAAAGGGGAAAAAAAGGTCTTAAATAAAGCTGTGTGTTTTCCCAGATTTGTGAAAAGAACATACAGTCCCCCATTGCTGGCCTCTAGTTTCATGAGAGAAAGGGAGACTTGATTTGGAGGGCCTACCAGCCAGAGTGACAACATACGGTAACATCAGTGGGGTCTGTGGGGCTTGGCTGGGGCCCACTACACTTTCAGCATGGGACCAGGCTCCTTGGCTCCTTGTGTCCCTGGTCTGTCACCAGTGTATGCTGATCCTGATGGCAACCCACAAAATACCTTGGAACGATTACACTGGCAGTGACAGTCGGGCGCACACGCGTCTAAACAGATTCAGTGTCCTCTCTTCACAATGTTTAAGTTCTGTGCTGCTCCATAGCAGCGCTGAGGTCTCTCTGTTTGTGGGGAGGGTAGGTGGCTGCTTTTTGAGTTTCTCACTGCAGCTATCTAGGCAATGGCTCCTCAAGGATAGAAGTACCCCAAACTCCCTTCTTGGTACTGTGTTCACAATCGGGTACCACGTGGACACCAGCAGGAAGAATCTGAGTGGGAGAAGGTGTGTGGTGGGGGTCACTGCCTTGAAAGGCAGTGATCAAAAAGTAGTGTCAGGGGAAAGAGGCTAAGGGACGGGATGGGATGCTTCGTCCAGGAGCTGGGTGTCTTATCGTCCAATCCAATTCCGACATTCCCCAGAGCCGGTGCAGACCCGTCAGCCTCAGCGCTCAGTTCCACAGGACTGCCTGTCCTTTCAGATGCCAGCGGCAGGTCTCAGGTCCCCAGGCTACTCACACTTCTGTCCAACTTGGATACAGTTTTGGGGTTTCCGTGATCTCCCTTTCAGGTTCTGTCATTTGCCAGCATGACTCATGTCGCTCAGGAAAGCACTGTATGTACAACCACTGTTTTATTGTAAAGGACACAAATGTGCAGCCAGATGGAGACATACCTGGGCAGCCCATTCTGAAGTGGCGGAGGGCAGGGGTGGCAGGTGCGAGGTTTCTGTGCCCGTGGGGTCAGGGTGAGGGCCCTCCCCAGAGTGTCAGTGTTTTCACTGCCCAGGAGGCCCCAACCCTTTCCTGGTTGTGTCCAGGCTTTATGGCATAGGCAGCCTCAGTCAAGCCATGGGCCACGGGATTGCGCTTACCTCCAGCCTGCCCGTGGGGCCAATGGGGCAGTGGGGAGAGTCCCACCCCTCCCACCATGTGCTGGGCAAGGCTGGGGCAGTTCTTATCAGGAAAATGAGGACTGTCTTTGAGGGCTGCCGTTCAATTTCAGTAGATGAGGCCAGTAAAGGCTTGACTCTGGCTCAGCAGGATTTGGGGTGGCAGTGTGACAGCAGAAGGTATGGACAGCACAGACGCCACGCTGGTGACACATTATCCTAACAGTCGTTAAAACTCTAAAAGACACAGTCAGGACAAATAACTTGGTCAACACTTGGAATTTGTGACTTGAGAGGCGATCTTGGTTGAAAACCTGAACAGTTTGGAGGCTGATGAGGCTGATGGTCACAGCATGAGCTTGAGCTCTCGGGTAGCTCTTAGGGAAACAGGGCATCATAGGGGCCACATCCCTAAATTTAGGTTCTGAGCAGAAAGGCCAGGTCCTCCCACCAACGCCTCATGTCCAGGACTATGAGTGTTACATGCATGGGCTTGACCTTGATGTCCTTCCTTTAATTACTGAAATTGTCTTTCTTACACTCATTATTTCTCAGTAGGAGGAAAGAGCTCAGAAGACACATTTTGCTGTATTTCATTCTTAGAAAGTCGGCCTGCTGGTTGTGATCAGAAACAAGTCTTGGGTATAAAATATGTGTCAAGTCAAAACAGCTTTTGTCTCCCCCTCCTCCTGCCCTAAGGCAATTTCAGTGCTGGGACATTTGTCACAGAAGCCCTGGGGCTGGCCTACATGAAGCAGGGCTCCAGCCCTGGTCCTCAGGAACAAGCAGGTATCAGGACCTGCGCTCCTGACCCACACGGGCCTGTGTGTCCCTGAAAAACGAATTCCCCATTTCTGGGCCTTGGTTCCTCATCATAAATGGAGAGCACTCACCTGGATGGCATCTATGCCTTCCTCTCCCACCCCCCGCCCTGGGGCGATGGGTGATCCTGCCGTCATCAGCGATGTTTTTACTGAGCATTTGCTTTGTGCCCCCTGTGTCAGCGCTTTTTACCCTCAGCCCCATTTCCCCCTAGAAACAACTTCATCATCCTTGTTTGCCAGACGTGGAGACAGGCTCAGAGGCTGAGCAACGTTTCTGGGCTCTCTCAGCCTGTCCCCGGCAGCTGGGTGGAACTCCAGTTGTGCCTCAGTCTGGGGAACCAAACAGAACAGGCAAGACAGGGTTAAGGGGAAACACTCCTTAGCAACTGTCCCAACAGAAAGACAGGGGGTAGTGGCAGAAGACACCTGGAAAGCTTGAAAGGGGGACAGAGCAAGAGGGACCCCGATCTCCTGGCTCAGGGCCAGCACGGGCTGCTCGTTCTCTGCCAAGGACTAAGGGATGGCCCCCTGGAAAATCAGCCAGTGCTGTGGTGACAGCGATCTCTGAAGAAACCAGTTAGACCTGTGCCCTGTGGGCAATAATAAAATGAAGAAACATTGAAGTGAGGTGACACAGAACAGAAGTGAGAGCCATGGCAAGGCTGTCCAAAGGAAAACAGAGCAGGTTTGTCTGAGGGCGGTGGGAGGGCTGAGTGCCGACGCTTCTGACCTGCTCTCCATCTGCAGAGCCCGCCTGCCCACAATTATCTTGAAGGCAGGAGGGAGGACAGGGCGCAGGGAATTGAAACCATTTGGTCTTGGTGAGATTGTGTTTTGTGGGTTTGGCAAAGAAATTTTCAGTCATTACTTTTGTTAACTCTTCCTTGGAAAACAAAGGGCATACCCGCATGTATGTGTTGTCCCTTTCCTGCTGTGGAAACAGAGGTGGCAGGCCAGGGCAGGCAGTTCCCCGTCTCACACCCCCTCACACCATGGGAGCCACACAGAGCTCCCTCTCACGGTGGCCGATAAGTTTCCTTATCTTTTTAGTAGGTGACAATGTTGTGTCACCTGGGCTGCAAACTGAGAGGTTATTCTTCCCCATGGAGGCCCTCTTGGTGGCTTATGTCCCGCCTCCCCCACCTTACCACCTCCTTGCCGACAATAAACAGCAACCCAAGTAGAAATGGCTGTGCTTTCAGGTTCCATGTAAAGATTTGGGTCAGGACTGGTCTACTCCTTGCAGAATTCTGCATGTGGTAACTCCAGTAGCACATGCCACAGAGGTTGGTAGTGGTTTAGAAAACCAAGAAAATACAGTCATGTGACACTTAACGGGGCAGGAATCCATTCTGAGGAGTGCACCAGTGGGTGATTCTGTCCTTGTGCAAATATCACAGGGTGACTTACAGACACCTGGATGGGGTAGCCCACTGCACACCTGGGCTGGGTGATATACCCATTGCCCCTGGGCTACAAGCCAGTACAGCACAGTACTATGCTGAGTACTGCAGGCAACTGTAACAATGGTAAGTATTGTGTATCTGGACACATCTAAACTTAGACAAGTTACAGAAAGATACAGTATAACAGAAAAAAATAATACACCCTTAACTGCAATTAGAAAAACACTTTTGGGGGAATGGTTTATCCATAACATTACAAATAAGCATGAATAGAAGGAGGGGAAAAGCTCAGGCATTGTTTTTTTTTAAAGAAACGTGGTCTTTAATGAAATTTGTAAACCTGTGCACCAACTGAAGGCCCTCGGGGTGGGGGATGAGGGGCATGAAAACTCTTTCGAGTCGTATCAGCTGCACTTTTAGGTTTTGTTTCTTCTCTTCTGGTAGAAAGTCTCAACAATCTTTATGCTTTGCAGCATATATTGATGGAATTTGAGTAAACAAACCAACCAACAAACAAACACCCCTCAAAACTACTCTCTCAGGTGGACTGACTTCTTTTTCTTTTCTAAAAAAGGTAGAATTTTGCTTACCAAAAGTTGGGGCAAACTAGACTCAAAGAAGAGTGATGGCATTTCTGAGAGAAAGTCAAGGACAAGGGACAGGTCCAAGGCTGACAGCCAATGTCTGCATATAAGGGAGAGGAGCAGGGCTGTGGCGGGGTGGTCTCCTGAGCTGCTCCAGTGGACCGGACGGCAGAGGGCACACCTGTGCGTGCTCCGGGCATGTTTTCCTTTGCATTAAGCTGAAGACCTAGCTGCGCCTTTATTGACAGGCAGTCACTGAAACATTTTTGAACAGAAATAAACACCAGAGTGCAGGTTTCCTTCTTTGGAGACTATGGGCATGGGGGCGGGCGGTTAGTGCAGGAATGTCAGTGGCCATAGCACCCAGGTAGGTCCCTCCCTCCCAAGCCAGACCCATCTGAAGCAACAGTTCCCAGCTCTGTGGGACTAACACTAAGCGTGGTGTCTGTCTGTCACCTAGCCAGTGGCTCAGTATGCTTGTTTATTCAAATGTCACAGCAACCCAGGCAACAGTGAACCAGCCAGGTTTGCGGGTCACAGAAGTGGGGTCCCGAAAGGCTGAGCAGCCTCTCTGAAGTCACCTGCCAGGAACAGTGAGGGTGGCATTAGGCTCAGGCTACCCCTCTGTCTCCTCCCTGGTGTTGGTCAGCCTGCCCAGAGCTCCCACACCCCACTTTCTGGCCTTCAGGCCTTCAGTGCCAGCTGCCCGGGCACAGGCAGCCAAGACGTCCAGCCCCGGGATCATGTCAAAACTGTGGCCCAGGGGAAAGATGCACATTTGAGCTACCAACACCAGAGCAGGGCTCAGAGCAAAGTTCAGAGGTGAGAAGGTGATTTACCTTTCTTCTTGAGGCTTGGAATGGGGAGGCTGGAGTTTCCCAGGTAGGAGGCGGGCATGAGGCTCTGTCTAGGTCACCAGGAGCACAGAGAGAGGGGCAGCATGTACATCAGGACGAAAACAGATTAATAGAATGCTCAGAAATCAGAACAACTGTCGTTTTGTGTCTTGCAATGTTTTGGACAGCGTATCCTTTCACACAGAACTTTGCATTGTAATGGTTGAAATGTGAAATTTTGTAGAAATGATCTGGAAGAAACGACAGGGAAAGAGTGTGCAAGAGCAACGCTGGCCTGCCCTGCCTCCCAGGAAGTGGGCTCCCGCTGAAGGCAGACACCTTTAACATCCATATGTCCCTTTTTATCTCCTTTGCCCCAATGGAAGACTCCTAGATTTGGCATAAAAGGGGCGTTTTCCTTTGTGGCCATGTGTTGGGAAGGGCTGGTTCTTTCGTGCTCAGAGAAGGGTGGTTGTGAGTGACTAGGGGTGGCATTAATAGGCTGTGCACCGGAAAACAGTGGACCGACTGGCCAAGGCTCAGTTGACCTGTAACATAGACCAGACTGTGCCCTCACTTTTCACACACTGAAAGCTGGGACCTTAGAAATCCCCATAATGATAAAAACAAATCCCTTTTTGGAAAAGAAGCAGTTATACCCAAATTCAGACCTTCCCAATTTGGGACACTTATGAGGGGGTCCCTTGGCTTGTTGACATCCATGTTCCCATGTTGTAGCCCTTAGAAGAAGCAAGGAGTACTGATGTGAGCCCCCACCAATCACCTGCTTCTGGAATGTTCTAGAGAGATGGAGGGAGAAAAGGGTTTCAGCAATGCTAGTGAGGGGACATTCTCCCATGATGCTGAGTTGCTTCCATGGGTGGCATCACTGAGCAGACAGCCACTACCCCACAGGCAACCCCGGGGTAGTGGTGAGAGACACCAGTGCATTCTGTTGTCCTGCCGCATAGCGCTCTGCCCTGGAAAGTCCTCAGAAAGGGACACCCTTTCCTAGGGCTGGTGCTGATTCCATTTGATAGAACAGGATTTGAAGCTGGGACTGAATAAAACTTCCCCATGCACATGGGACCCTCTTGAAAAGAGAACATCCTTTCTAGTTGCTGAAATTTTGTGTTCATGGTCATTTCCATAAAAAGTTTGCCATTCGTGTTTTTATTAACAATGTCTCTAGGGGAAATTCGACTTAGAAGTTAGCATTTGACCCTCTGTGTGTGGGTTCGAAGTCCATGAGAACATTCCTCCGGAAACGATCCCAGTCTTGCACAAGCTGGCCACGGTCACTTGTGGAGACGACCTGCACTTGTGTTGTCAGCAGGGGCTGTGTGTGGACACAAAATGTGGGGTCAAATCCCAGATCCACTGCTAGTTAGTGATAGGAACTGCAAGGTGCCTACATTTTGGTACCTCGATATTCTCATCTGTAAATGGGGAATGGTGGTGGCAAAAATACCTCATCAAGCAAGTTAATGACACACAGGGCGTGTGGGGAACGCTGCCTGATGCACGGCGCAGACTCAGCCATGCCAGTGAGGGGCAGTGGCAGAGGCTGTGAGAGTTTGGCGCAGGAGAACTGTGTGCTGGACTTAGTGTTGCACACTGGCCTTCCAAAAGCTGCCGAGTCTCTCCCCCCTGCCTCCCCCCGTCCCCGTCACCTTCAGAGGCATGTTTTAGTCAATTGCATGTGCACACATTCCTTCCTTTCATGTTATCAGAAAGCAAGGGGGTGGATAGGGTGCAAAGCTACAGGTAGGAGGCAAGTGAGATAAAGTGGCTGTGTGGACAGGGTCAGCACTTCTAAGTGGTCTGTCTCTGACACACAGAGAAGCAGCTGCTCCATCTCAGCAAAAGCTGCCCTTGACTTCCTGGCAACGCTGACGAGAGGGGACCCTGCTCCTGCCTTTTGACGCTGCTCCTGGGTCCTGCTCCGTGTCACCTGCATGCTGTCTCACTCCTCCTGTCACTTTCTGGATGGCCTCTCCAAAGCTATTTTTGTAAACCTTTTTAATTTAAGTGTGACATTCATTGTGCTGGGCCATTAGCCTCAAAGCCCCACTTAGATAAAGCCCCTGAGCAGCCCTGCACCCATTGTGCTTGGAAGATTCCACCAGTCTGATGTCGCCCACCATAGGCTGATTTTGCCTGTTGTTCAAAACTGGGTGAATGGAACCACACAGTATGTAATCTTCTGAGCTTGGCTTCCTTGACTTAATATTCTGTCTGTGAATTTTCTCCACGTTGTTGACAGTGTTGGTTTTTTTTTCATTGCTGCCCTGTTCGTTATTCATGCATTGTACTTTTGCATCCAGTCTCCCTTGATGAAAGTTTGTGCTGTTTTCAGTTTGGGACTATCACAAATAATGCTGCCACGAACATGTCTTTAGGCAAATACACATAGACATTTCTGTGAGTCTGCCTAGGAGCAGAAGTGATGGCCATAAGGTTTGTCCACATTCAGTGTCAGTGAATGTCGCCTAACAGTTGTCCAAGCGGTTGAACCAGCTCGTATCCCCCCAGCAGTGTGTGACTACCCCTTCACTGAACGTCGTCCCCAGCACTTTGTCCTGTTAGTTCATTTTCTGGAGCATCTCCGGTGGCTCCCATTTGCATGTCTCTGAGGCTTAAGAATGCTGTGCGCCTTTTTAGATGTTTCTGGCCATTTGAATAGCTTGTGGAGAGCCTGTTCTCATTGTTTGCTCAGTCTTTAAGCTGGGCAACCAGTCTTTTATTTGACTTGGAGAGGCTCCGTATGTATCTTGGATATGAGGTCTTTGTTGGGTATCCAGCGCATTTGCTGTCGTTACCTCCTCCTAGTAGGTGATTTGCTTTTTCACCTTCTGAAGCGGTGATTCTTTTCTCAACAGATATTCTTAATTTTAATGAAGTTCAATTTAGCAATTTGTAAAAATAATTGTTAGTGATTTTTGTGTCCTATTTGAGAAATCTTTGCCTAGCTCAAGGTCATAAAGTTATTCTCCTATGTAATCTTATAGAAACTTCGTTGCTCTACCTTTTCCATTTAAGTTTACAATACAACTAGAATTTATTTTTATGTGTGGCGTCCGGTGGTCTTTAAGGTTCATCTTCTCCACACTATATCCAATGGCCCAAAAAATGTCTACTGGAAAAACAAGACCCTCCCCCATTACACTGCTGTGGGACCACAGCTGTAAGGCAAGTGAGCATGCATTTGATGGTCTGCTGTTTTACTCTTTATTCTGTACCATTTGCCTAGTTGTCCGTTTGTTCCTGCAAAACCACATGGTCTTCACTACTGTAGTTTAATAAGGAGGTTTGATACCTGTGGTATAAATTCTCCAACTTATTTTGGCTATTTGTTGGGCTTTGTATTTCTATATATTTTAGAATCTGCTTGTCACATCACACACACACACACACACACACACGCTGGAATTCTGATTAGAATTGCATTACATCTACAGGTGAACTATGGGAGACTTCATTCCTTCACAATATGAAATCTTCTGGTCCATGAACATGGTACTTCCTTACATTAATTCATGCCTTGTTTAATTTTTCTCAGTTATGTTTTAGAGCTTTCTATGTAAAGGTCTTACACTTTAATTAATTTTTTAATTATTAACAGCTTTATTGAGATAATTCACATACCAAATAATTTACCTCTTTAAAGTATACAACTCAGTGTTTTCAGTATATTACTTATTGATTTTTTAAAAATTGTGGTTATATATAATATAAAATTAGCCATTTTAATAATTTTAAGCATTAATTATATTCACGGTGTTTTGCAACCATTACCACTTCTATTTCCAAAACTTGTTTTTATCAGTCCTAATAGAAACTCTGTAACCATTAAACAATAAGTCCCCATTGGTAACGTCTAATATAACTTCTGTCTATGATTTTGCCTCTTTTAGACCCACTTGTAGATGACCAATCTACCTTGTATGAGTCAGTTACACAATGTTTGTCCTGTTGTGTCTGATTTGTTTCACTCAGCTTAATGTCTTCCAGCTTCATCCATGTCGTAGCAGGTGTTGTAACTTCATTTTTTTCTTGGCTGAATAATATTCCATTGTGTGTGTAGACCCCATTTTGTTCATCCATAGTATCTGTTGATGGACACTTGGGTTGTTTCCACCTCTTGGCTCTTGTGACTAATGCTGCAATGACCATTGGCATACAAGTGACAGTCCTGTTTTTCATCCCTTTGAGCACACACCTGGGAGTGAATTGCTGGATCATGTGGTAGTTCTATGTTTAGTTTTCTGATGAACTGCCACACTGTTTTCCATAGCTGCTGTGGTGTTTTAAATTCCTACCAGCAATGTACAAGGGTTCTGATTTCTCCTCATTCTCACAGACCAGCGCTTAACCACCACGCCACTTGGCCGGCCCTTCTTTTTCTTTTTCTTGATCAAAGCCAACCTGAAGATTGTGAATGGTATCTCATTATAGCTTTGATTTGCATTTCCCTGATGACTAGTGACACTGAGCATCTTTTCACATTTGTTGTCCATTTGTACATTGTCATTGGGGAAATTTCTAGTTAAATTCTTTTTCATGTTTTAATTGGGTTATTTGTCTCTTTATTGTTGTGTTGTAAGTGTTCTTTATATATTCTGGATAGTAGACTCTTATCAGATATATGATTTGCAAATATATTCTCCCATCTGTGGGTTGTCTTTTCACATTCTTTTAAAAGACATCTTTAAAGTTTTTCAACTACAGTTGACATATAATATTACATTAGTTTCAGATGTACAGAATAGTAGTTACACATTTATATAATTTACAAAGAGATCACCCTGATAAGTCTAGTACCCACCTGACACAGCATATAATTATTAGTCATTATCATATTATTGATTATATTCCCTATGCTATATTTTACATCCCCATGACTATTTCATAACTACCAATTTGTACTTTTTTAAGATAAATACAATCTAAGAGTTTATTACAAAAAGGCCTCACATTAAAGGAATTTTGAAAGTGAGATAGCTGTTTCCAATTTGTACTTCTTAATCCCTTCACCTTTCTACCCAACCCCCAAATCCTGGCAGTCATTGGTTTATTTTCTGCATTTATGAGTCTGTTTTTGTTTTGTTTGTTTGTTTATTTTGTTCTTTAGATTCCACATGTAAATGAGATCATATAGTATTTGTCTTTCTCCGTCTGACTTATTTCACTCTGCATAATACCCTCTAGGTCCATCCATGTTGCAACTGATAAAATTTCATTCTTTTTTACGGCTAAGTAATATTTCATTGTATATATGTACCACATTTTCTTTATCCAATTGTCACTGATGCACACTTGGGTCTTGTTTTCTTATCCTTCAGCCACCTGTGTCTTCTGTTTGGAGCATTTAATCCATTACATTTAAAGTAACTATTGATAACCATGTAGTTATTGCTATATTATTATTCATATTTTTTTATCTTTTTTTTTTTTTCTCCTTCTTAAAGAAGTGCCTTTAACATTTCTTGTAATACTGGTTTGGTGGTGATGAACTTCTTTAGCCTTTTCTTGTCTGGGAAGGTCTTTACTGTCCTTCGATTTTATTTTTTTATTTTTATTTTTTTCTTGAGGGCAGTGTCACTGGCCCTCATATGTGGGACCGAACCGGGGCCGCTGGCTTCCCAAGCCAGCGCTTAACCACTGCGCCACTCGGCAGGCCCTGTCCTTCGATTTTAAACGATAGCCTTGCTGGGTAGAGTAATCTTGGTCGTAGGTCCTTGATTTTCACTATTTTGAATATTTCACGCCAATCCCTTCTGGACTGAAAAGTTTCTGCTGAGAAATCAGCTGACAGTCTTAGGTGAGCTCCTTGTAGGTAACTAATTGCTTTTCTCTTGCTCCTTTTAAGATTCTCTCTTTGTCTTCAATTGTTGGCATTTTAATTGTGATGTGTCTTGGTGTGGGCCTCTTTGGGTTCATCTTGTTTGGAACTCTCTGTGCTTCCTGGGCTTGCATATCTATTTCCTTCTCCAGGTGAGGGACGTTTTCCATTATTATTTCTTCAAATAGGTTTCTAATTCCTTGCTGTCTCTCTTCTCCTTCTGGTACCCCTATGATGTGATGGCTATTATGCTTGGTGTTACCCCAGAGGTCTCTAAACTATCCCCATTGTTCTGGATTTTTTTTTCTGTTCTGGTTTGGCTGTTTTCTGCTATCTTATCTTCTAAATTGCAGATTTGACACTCTGCTTCATCTAATCTACTGTTAATTCCCTGTAATGTATTCTTCATTTCCATTATTGTATTCTTTATTTCTGACTGGTTCTTTTTTATGTTTTTTTTTTTTTATCTCCTTTCTTTTTCTTTTTTTTAAGATTTTATTGGGGAGTTGGGGAAGGAGTTCTTTGTGCTTTTCCAGGAGCCATCAGCTCCAAGTCAAGTTGTTGTTCTTCAATCTTAGTTGTGGAGGGCACAAGCTCAGCTCCAAGTCCAGCTGCTGCTTTCAATCTAGTTGCAGAGGGCACAGCATGTGCTCTAACCAACTGAGCCACCCAGCCGGCCCTTCTATCTCCATTTTTATGTTTCCTATTTCTTTGTTGAAGTTCTCCTTGAGAACACTGAGCATCCTTATAATCAGTGTTTGGAACTCTGCATCTGGTAGATTGCTTGTCTCCATTGCATTTAGTTGTTTTTTTTTTGGGAGTTTTGCCCTGTTTTTTTCATTTGGGACATGTTTCTTTTCCTCCTCATCCTCATTTTGGCTGCTTCTTTGTGTTTGGTTCTTTGTGTATGTATTAGGTAAAGCAGCTATGCCTCCCTGTTTTGCATAGTAGCCTTATGTACTAGATGTCCTGTGGGACCCAGTGGCACAGTCTCCCTTGTCACTTGAGCCAGGTACTACAGGGTGTCCCTTGTGTGGGTCGTGTGTGATCTCCTCTTGTAGTTGAGCCTTAATTGCTGTTGGCACCTCAGTGGGTAGAATTGACCCTCAGGCTGACTGTCTGTGAGGACTGGCTGTGACTACAGCAGATAAGCTGTTGTGTGGGGGCTGACTGCATGGACGGGGGTTCTCTTTAGTGGGGCTTTGGTGCTTGCCAGCCCACCCTTTGAATTTGACATTTGTGGTGTTAATTGGGTGGTGCTCTGCTGTGGTCTGAAGCCAGGCACCAGATTTGTTGGTTCTAGGGCCTTTTTTTTGGGGGGGGGGCTCTGGTGCAGCTCAAGGTCAGCTGCTGCCTGTGTCTGGCCTGTGACCACCTGGTAGGAACTACAAAGTGATCTGCAGTTGGTAGCTGCCTATGCTGGGCTTGGAGGTGCCTGGGAGGGGTTATGCTGAAAACCAAGACTGGCCACCACTAGTGTCTAGTTTGGGGCCATTTAACAGGAGGTACAGTGCATACCAAGGTCTTTGCTGCTTGTTTGGGGTTTGTGGACCTTTCAGAGGTTTTAGGGAAGTCTACAGTACAGGCCTAGGCCAGCACTTGTGAGTGTCAGCTGCTGAAAGAAGTTCATGCCTGTGCAAGTTGGGTGGGGTGGGTTCTCAGGGAATCACCAGGGTGGGTTGAGTTTGATGGAGACTCAGATTTGGTGCCTGCTGGCACCTGCAGGCTGGGTTGGGGGAAGGGTCAGCAAAGGACCAATAGAGCTCACCAACTGGCTCTGTGCGTGAAAAGCTCAACAAAGGAACACAATGGTGGTGAAAACTACTCCTCCAAACCTTGCCCTTAAGCCAGACAACTTGGTTCCTCCCCATATGTCCTTGACATCTTTTGAGCCACTGCCCCAACACTGAGCTCAGAGTGAGTTCGTCATCAGCAAGTAAGTCTATGTGTGGGCCATTTAGGAGGATACCTGGGTTTTCAGCAGCCCTCCATCTCACCCAGAGGGAATTCCCCAATAAGTTAGGTGGGGTGGGGTTTTAGGGAGTCACCAAGCTGGGGCAAACAGCATTTACCCAGTTAATATAGATTCAGATTTGGCACCCAACTGTGCTTGCAGGCTGTGTGGGAGGAGGGCTCAACACAGACAGTGATGGCCTTTGTTCTGAGGCTACACAGTTCAGTTTCTCTCCAAATGTCCTGGTAACTTTTGAACTGCTGTCCCTTTGATGGAACTCAGGGTGAGTATTTGTGAGCAAGCGAGCGTGTGTGTGAGCCCTTTAAGACCTGCAGTGTCTAAATCTCCGCAGCAGTTCTTTGTCTCACCCAGCCACATCTCTACTGGGTTTCACAGACAGAAGTTATGGGGAATTCTCTTCCTAGCACTGGTATCTGGGCTGGGGCACCTAGTGTAGGGCTGGGACCCCTTGCTACTTAGGGGAGAACTCTGTGGCCAAGATATCCCTTCTGATTTTTAACCACCACATGCAGGTGTAGGACCAGACTATTCTGTGTCTCTACCCCTCCTACCAATCCTGACATGGCTTCCTCTGTATGTCCTTAGTTATAGAAGTTATGCTCAGCTAGAACGACTTCAGGTGGTTCTCAATGATGTTATTCTGTAGTTTAGTTGTAATTTTGAAGTGATTGTGGGAGAAGGCCAGCATAGCATTTTCTCTTCAGTTTCTTGATTGTGTCCTTTGACATACAAAGGTTTTTAATTTTGATGAAGTCCAATTAAACTCCTTTTTCCTCTAGTTGCTTGTGCTTTTGGTACCTTATTCAGGAAACCATTGCCTAATTCAAGGTCATGAATATTTACACCTATGATTTCATCTAGGAGTTTTATAGTTTAGTTTTTATGTATAATTAGGTTGTTGATCTACTTTGAATTAGCTTTTGTATATAGTGTGAGGTAAATGTTCAACCTCATTCATTTTCGTGTGCACTTCCTGTTGTCCCAGCACAATTTATTGAAAGGACTATTCTTTTCCCACTTGTAAACTTGGATCTTGGTAAACTTGTATAAAATCAATTGATCTTAGATGCATTGGTTTATTTCCGGACTCTCAATTCTATTTCTTTGATCACTAGGACTATATTTCTATCCTTATATCAGTGCCACATTGTCTTGTCCTACTGTAGCTTTTTTGTAGGGTTTTGTGGATTTTAAAATCTGAAAGTGTGACTCCTTCAAACTTGTTCTTTTTCAAAATTGTTTGGCTGCTTTGAGTTTCTTGTAATTCCATATGAATTTTAGGATCAGTTTATTTCTGTAAAAAAGCAGTTGGAATTTTGAGAAGGATTGCATTAAATCTGTAGATGAATTTGGGGAACACTGCCATCTTAATAATATTAGGTCTTTCTATCCACAAACATGGGACATCTTTCCATTATTTCGATCTTTAATTTTGTTCAACAAAGTATTATAGTTTCAATGTTCAATTTCTGGACTTCTTTACTTCAATATTTTTGTATTTTTCTTTTTAATATTATTGTAAATGGAGTTGTTTTCTTAATTTTATTTAATTTTTAAAAAAAGATTTTATTGGGGAATTGGGGCAGGGGAACAGCATTGGGGAATCAGGGAAGGGGAACAGACAAGTTGCTGTCTTTTTGTTCTTCAGTCTAGTTGCAGAGGACGTTGCTTCACTGGCCTATGTTGGTATCATCATTGCGCTCTTCCCAGATGAGGCAGATCGGTTGCTGGCCTCCGGATGGTCACTCACTGTGGCTATTGGGAGCTCACGCTGGCTGCCAGCCGCTCACGCTGGCTGCCAGCCACTCACTGTAGCCTATGGCAGCCCACTGCAGCAGGGGCTGCAGCCTACACAATTGCCAGGGCTCGCACAGCCCAGCTCCAGGAAGAGCTGTTGTTACCTGTAGAGGGCAGTGTCACTGGCCCTCATATATGGGATCTGAACTGAGGCCGCTGGTATCCCAAACCAGCTCTTAACCAATGCGCCACTTGGCCGGCCCTTCTTAATTTTATTTTTGAATTGTTCATTGCTATCACAGAAATACAACTAATTTTTAAATATTGTGTATCCTCTAACCTTGCCAAACTACTTCATTAGTTTTAATAATTTTTGTTGTTTTGTTATTGTCATTGTTGATTCTTTAGTGTTTTATGTATATACAAGCTCATGCTATCTGCAACTAAAAAATACTTTTACCTTTCCAAGAGGATGCCTTTTATTTATTTTCTTCATGAAATTTAGATGATTATCTCAGCTAATGCTTCCCTTGTTGCTGTTATTTCCAGATTTCTATATTCAAAGTTTCTTTTGAGAAATTTTTACCAATTCTTAAATTGCTTTTATGGAGGGGCAAATTTTTGAAAGTCCTTACTTCTCCATTTTATGATGTTAATCTTTTAATTGGAACAGTTATTTATTTGTATTTTACATAATTATGTCCTCTTATAATTTGTTTTCTATTTGTTTCCTCTGTTTTATGTTTCTCTTTTCTCCCTTGTTGCCTCCTTTTGTGTTAATAAAATATTTTTGTTATTCAATTTCCCCTTTTCCATTAGTTTATTGGTTTTATATTCTTGGCCTATTACCTTTGAATATTTATAAATATTGTTACCGTTTCTCAATTTTAGGACCTTAGCACACTCGAACTCTATTTACCCCTTTTATGCCATTTGTACTATTATAGTAATCATGAATTTTAATTCCACATATGTTTTATTTTCCTTAACCATTATAATTGTGTACAATTAATATATGTGTTTACATTTACCCATTAGATGCTTTGTCCTTGCTCTTTTTGTTTCTGTTTTTCTTTTCTTTTCTTTCTTTCTTTCTTTCTTTCTTTCTTTCTTTCTTTCTTTCTTTCTTTCTTCCTTCCTTCCTTCCTTCCTTCCTTCCTTCCTTCCTTCCTTCCTTCCTTCCTTCCTTCCTTCTTTCTTTCTTTCTTTTAGTGGGGGCAGGGAAGGGATAATTTTCCTTTTGTTAAGAATTTCCTTTAGTATTTCATTCAGTGTGGGTTTTATTTTGATGAATACTCTTAGGTTTTTATTGGAGGGACTTGAGATTGAAAGTCTCATTTAGTTTGCCTTAAGTTTTGAAAGGTATTTCACTGGGTATAGAGTTCTAGGTTGTAACTTATTTTCTTTCAGCATTTAGAAAAATTACTCCATTGTTTCTATTAGAAAGTTAACTCATCGTTACTCTTTTTAAGGTAATATGTCTTCCCCACTCTGGCTTCTTTCACGATTACTTTTGCCTTTGGTTTTTCATCATTTTACTGTGGTGTAATCATAGAGGATAATGCAATGATCCACATGTGTTCCCTCGGATTCTGTCACCAGTAGGTGGTTAGGTTGAGATCAAACAGGAAAACACCAAATGACAAAAATACTTGGCAAGTAGTTCTAATGATTAAGTTGACATAGTGGTAATGGACTTTATTTCTGCATGGACCTTAGTTCCTATTGAAGAGCCAAATTCACTTCTTGGCATATAATTAATGTTCTGTAAATGTTTCAATAGATGAGTGAGCAAATGAATCAGGCCAAATTGATGATCTGGCCCAAATGAAGATAATTGGGCTTCAGCTTTTGATCTGACACTCATCTAGTTCTCATGAACAGGTCCCTGAGACTCTCTTGGGACCACTTTCTTCAGGACATTGTCTTTACTGTAACAGGAGAGCATTGATATCGAATATCTTTAGATCCTCCTCCAGCTTGACTTGTCAGTGAGATGTCTTGAAACAATGTATCTCCATACACAGAGCTCTGAAGTCAACCAACCATCTTAGAAGCCTCTTGGCTTGTCTCAGGACTTCTAGGCAGAGCAGACTTGTCTAATTTGTGAGGTTTTCTCCATGATTTTCTCACCTCTTGGAATAAGGAGATGATGTGGGTTGCCCTGCTCCACCCCAGGCCAGAATTTCCTTGCTTCCACAGTGCTAAGTCAACCCCTCACCTTGCTGCAAAGCTCCATAGCCAGGCAGCTTCCTGTGTGGTGACTTTTTCAGCTCTGCATGGCTCCCAAGTGCCTGGTGTGATATCTGATACATGGTGGGCACCCAGTGAGTTGTGAATGAAGGACTGGTGTTCCTATGTCATTTGGGGGGTAGTAGGAGATCCATGGCACAGTCTTCTCATCAAGTGTAAACTTCTTTCTCTCCTCAAGGTACATATGTAGTGGTGGGAAAGTGATGGGAAAGAAGGGAACCAGTACCACTTACAAGCTTTTCCTCGAGTGTAAGCTACTTACTTATGAAGAAAGAAGGGGAAAGGAGGAGGTGTTTGGCTCAGCTTCCCTCCTCTGGCCACCCTCCTCCCCATGCCTCTGTGCTCTGCATTCCTGGTTCTGGATGGCAAATCTCTCCTACACAGAAAGCAAGTAGGTGCCCATGCAGGAAGAAGGCCTGCCTGTCTGAGAACGTGCTGTGGGCAGGTGTGATGTAGGGCCTTTTGGCTCTGGGCAGCCCCTTATCTGCAGCCCTCAGCAGCAGAAATTTCTTTTTTCACTTCTTGCATTTTTCTTGTTCCGTCCACTGAAAGCCTGGGAGACTGAATGTCCCAGCTCATCAGCCTACCATGGGGTAAGCCCATGGCTGTCCATGGTTTCCTTCCCAAGTAGGAAGTCCTTTCACTGGTAGCTTTGTCCCAACTCCAGTCCACTGTCCTTAAACCTGTTTCATTTGGGGGAACAACAATGTGGTTTTCAATCTTGTCTGCACCCCCTCTAGTTGGGCGACTCTGGGAGGACTCCTTGGTAAACCAGGGACAAAGATTTCTCATCTAACAATTCCAGCCATGGATATGTGTCAAAGCTTCCTGACACTGACTTCAAATCTGAGCTTTCTGGTCCACTAGCTGAGGCACGTTGGGACAGAAAGGTTTCTGGACCTTTGCTTCTCCATCTGTGTATTAGGGACATATGTCATTGCAGGGACTTGTGTTATTGTGTATAACAAATGAGATGATACATGTAGTGGGCACAGCAGAGTACCTGACTCAGTACATGCTCACTGCAGTGACTTCCACAGCCTCTGAAATAAGGTAAACACTCAATATCCATTTCCACCTTTCTTCTTGGTCTACAGGCGTTTGTCAAATTGTGATTCTGTCTTTACCTCAGGGATGACAGGAAGGATATAAATAGACAAGTTGTGTTTTCTGACACCCCCTTGTTCGTGGCTGAGGTTGCCAGCATGGTCCTCGGGGAAAACCCTTATGCTTTCTCAGGAATGCTTTCCAAATTTGTTATTTGCTGAACAAAAAGGCTCTTCATTTTGGGGACTGTGTACATTCCACAAAATTGCAGATTTTGTTCTTCTAAATAAACAGAGGAATTTCCTTTGGGCACCCCAGCAAAGCCCTGTGGGAGAACAGCAAGTGATCTGGCTGGACTGACAGACACATGGGTCTTCATAGAAAGTGAAGACCCTTCCCTGGGCCATGGTTGCTGTGTCATGCTGCCCTTTGCACATGCTACCCTTTGCCCTAGTCACTGAGGGGTTAACACTGGGTGAAATCCCTTTGTGTTTCAGTAGGTAATAGACTGCAAAAACGTGGTTTATTAAGATGACTGTCATTCCATTTTAGAATTCTGAGAGTTAACAAAGAAATGTCAAAGATTGTGCTTCCTATGTGTCAATTCACAACTTTTGTGATGTTTTTCATTTTGATTTTCTCAGATAGTAAAAGAAACCACACTACTCATTAAGGATTGTTTTTTTGCCCCTCCATTAACCAAAGGCTTATAATTCTAGATTTATATATGCTCCCCTTGACTTTTTTTTTTTTAAAGATTTTATTGGAGCGTTGGGGAACTGGAGAAGGGGAATAGACAAGTTGCTGTCCTTTTGTTCTTCAGTCTAGTTGTGAAGGACGTTGCTTCACTGGCCCCCGTTGGTATCATCATTGCGCTCTTCTCGGGTGAGGCAAATCGGTTGCTGGCCTCAGGACGGCAGCTCACAGTGGCTCTTGGCAGCTCACACCAGCTGCCTGGCTGCTCACACTGGCTGCTGGCCACTCACTGTAGCCTATGGCAGCCCACTGCAGCAGGGGCTGCAGCTATGCCATCCCGGGGACTCACAGTAGCCCAGCTCCAGGTGGAGCTGTTGTTCACCATTTTAGCTATAGAAGGCAATGTCATTGGCCCTCATATGTGGGATCCGAACTGGGGCTTCTGGCATCCTAAGCCAGCTCTGAACCAATGAGCCACTCAGCTGGCGCCCCCCACCACCTTGACTTAAAAAAAAAAAAGATTCTTAAGATGATTCTTAAGAAGTTTTGTTGGTGCCAATGAGTTTGACCTTCCCAGGTAGGGAGTGCAGGGTAGGGGGTAGACTTTGTCTGTAACCCTTTCGTTTGTGGCAACAACCTGCCATGTGGCACTTTTTCCTATTGGAGCAGCTGCGGAACTTGGAAACCATTTTTTCCCTAGTTTATGTTAAGTGTTACCAGAACCTAGAAAACCACAAAATTCTAAGTGATCTCATAAGGAAACAACACAAGCAGACATTCCCATAAAAAGGTACTCAGGGTCAGTCAGCACAACAATGAGCAGCAAAAGGGGCCAGGATATTTCTACTCTGTGTATGTGTACATGTGTGTATATGTGTGTATGTGTGAGCATAAGTATGTGTACATGCACATGTACATGTGAGTGTGTATGCATGTATATCTATGTGCCTAAGTGTGTGTGCGTATATCTAAGTGTGAGTGAGTGTGTGTATGTGTGTGTGCCTAAGTGTGCATGTGTGCATGTGTGTATGTGCCTGAGTGTGCACACATGTGAGTATGTGCCTAAGTGTGCATGTGTGTGCCTAAGTGTGTGTATGTGTGTGTGTGTGCATGCGTGCGTGTGTGTGCCTAAGTGTGTGTGTGTGTTTTAGGGGAACAACAGTTATTTAGTGGCTCTGTGCTGGGCCCTGCGACCTGGGGAGGCACAGCTGCATAGTAGCTACGGACTACCTCTGAATCTGCTCAGCTTGGAATTTAATTCCAACTCCCTACTTAGTGGCTGTGTACCCTTGGGAAGGAGATACGGCTTCTCCCTGCCATTGTCTTCCACTCTGTAAGAGGGAAGTGATGACAACAGTTGTTACATACCAGGCCCGTAGTGAAGATCAAACACAATCCTGCCTATGAAGCACTCAGCACGGCCTGACACACTCATGCGTTATTACCGCCTGCATTCGTTTCTCTTGCCTCTGGAACTTAAAGGAACACAAAGCTATGACCTTACAGTTACAGGTCGGAAGTCTGGTATGGGCCTCGCCATGTGACAGTCAAGAGCTGCACTCCTCTCTGCAGGCTGTAGGGGAGAATGTGCTTCCCTGCTCACATGGGTTGTTGGCTGAAGTCAGTTCCTTGTGGGGTGGTTGTGCGGTGGAAAGCCTTGTTCTGTCAACAGAAAGCCCCGCCAAGCCCCCAGAAGCTGCAGCGTGCCTTGACTTGTGACCTACTTTCCCCGTCTTCAAAGCCAGCAATGGTGGGTTCAGTCTTTCTCATGCCACATGTCTAACCAACTCTTCAGCCTCCCTCTAAAATACTAATAAAATGGCTGTATTTTATTAGTATCATCTTACTTTCTTTTTTAAAAAATACAGTTGACCTACAATATTATATTAGTTTCAGGTGCACAACATAGAGATTCGACATTTATATACCTTGTGATGTGATCACCCCGATAAGTCTAGTACCCATCTGTCACCATGCTGTCATTACGATATTATTGACTGTGCTCGCTGTGCTTACACTACATCCCTGTGACTTGTTTATTTCATAGCTGGAAGTTTGTGCGTCTCAATGCTGCAATGCACAAAGGGGTGTATATGTCTTTTCGTATTTGTGTTTTTATTTTCTTTGGATGAATACCCAAGAGTGTAATTGCTGGGTCATAAGATAGTTCTAGTTTTAATTTTCAAGACCTGCTGCACTATTTTCCGTAGTGGCCACACCAATTTACAATCTCACCAACAGTGCCTGAGAGTTCCCTTTTCTCCACACCCTCACCAACACTTGTTTGTTGTTCTTTTTTTTTTTTTTAGTTGAGCCATCCTGCCACCTGTTGGCAGCTCAACGGCAGCTCAGCTTGGGCTGGGCATCGAACTGCTGGTGCTCTGAGCACTCTTGAGCGAGCTCTTAACCAACTGAGCCACTCGGCAGGCCCTTGGTTGTCTTTCTGATAACAACCACATGACAGGTATGAGGTGGTGTCTCATGGTGGTTTGATTTGCATTTCCTTAATGATTAGTGAGGTTGAATGTGTCTCATGTGCCTGGGGGCACATGTGAGAGTCTTGCTCCTGATCTTAGGGGGAAAGCTGTCAGCTTTTCACCATCGAGTATGATGTTATCTGTGGTCTTGTCATAATGACCTTTATTATGTTGAGATTTGTTTCCTCTATACCCACTTTGTTGAAAGTTTTTATCATAAATGTTGAATTTTGTCAGATGCTTTTTCTGCATCTATTGAGATGGTCATATGATTTTTTATATTTTGGCTTTTTTTAAATGTGGTGTATCACATTCACAGATTTGAAGATATTGAACCATCCTCTCATCCCTGGAATAAATCCCACTTGATCATGGTGTATAATCCTTTTAATGTATTGTTGATCTCACTTTGCTAATATTTGTTGAGAATTTTGGCTATCTATGTTCATCAGGAATATTGGTCTGTAATTTTCTTTTTCATGTGTGTCTATCTGGGTTTGGTATGAGGGTAATGCTGGCCTCATAGAATGAGTTTGGAAGTACTCCCTCCTCTTCCTTTTTGTAATAGTTTGAGAAGGATTGGTATTAATTCTTTGCAAGTTTGGAAGAATTCACCAGTCAAGCCATCTGGTCCTGGACTTTTTTTTTTTGTTTAATTACTGATTCAATTCAGTTACTAGTAATTGATCTGTTCAGATTTTCTGTTTCTTCCTGATTCAGTCTTGGAAGATGGTATGCTTCCAGGAATTCATCCATATATTCTAGGTTGTCCAATTTGTTAATGTATAATTGTTCTTAGTATTATGTTATGATACTTGGTATTTTTGTGGTGTCAGTTGTAACTTCTCTTTCATTTCTGATTCCATTTATTTGGGTTTCCTCTTTTTTATTCTTGATGAGTCTGACTAAAGGTTTGTCAATTTTGCTTATCTTTTCAAAAAAACCAGCTCTTAGCTTCATTGATTCTTCCTATTCTTTTTTGGTCTCTATTTCATTTATTTCTGCTCTAATCTTTATTATTTCCTAGCTTCTACTAACTTTGGGTTTCGTTTGTTTCTTTTCTGATTCCTTCAGGTGTCAGGTTAGATTGTTTATCTGAGATTTTTCTTGTTTCTTGAGGTAGACCTACAATACTGTAAATTTCCCTTTTAGAACTACTTTCTCTGGGTCCCATAGATTTTGGAATGCTGTTTCCATTTTCATTTATCTCGGGCATTTTGAAATTTCTCTTTTATTTCTTCATTAACCCACTGGTTGTTTATGATCATGCTCAACCTCCACATGTTGTGTATTTTCCCAGTTTTATTCTTGTAGTTAATTTTTAGTTTCAGACCTCTGTAGTCAGAAAAGATGCTTGATATGATTCCAATCTTACTTGACTTGTTTTGTGGCCTAACGTGTGGTCTTTCCTGGAGAATGTTCCATGTACACTTGAAATGAATACATATTCTGCTGTTCCTGGATGAAGTGTCCTGGTAACATCTACTAAGTGCATTGGGATTAATGTGCCATTTAAGTAAGGCCCGTGTGAAAATGAGGGCCTGCCACTGGCTGTTTACTATATTGTGAGGATGGTGGGTTAGGCCTTTGTCCCCAAGTTTCCTCAGCTATGGCCAGGGGACAGGGTCACTGAGCCCCTGGCCCCTGTGGCAAGTGTTGTGAGCAGGGAAACCCTTTTTATAATGTCCACCCTGGGCCGGCCGAGTGATGCTGTGGTTAAGCGCTGGCTTGGAAAGCCAGTGGTCCTGGTTTGGGTCCCACATATGAGGGCCAGTGACACTGCCCTCAAAAAAAAAAAATAATGTCCACCCTACAGCTAATAAGTGGAGAAGCTAAAATTCGAACCCAGGTTTGCTCCTGCAGTTCAACCTCTTCTGTGATTCCATTTCCCAGGGGAGAGTCAGTCTGACAGGACATTGCTTCCCTGTTTGCTTAGCTCCTTGTCCTTCTTGCCTGAAGCAAGGTGGGTTCCTGGCACTTGGCTGCTGGGTGTGGGAGCTACTGCGAAAAGCTGCACCTAATTTGTTGTTGTGTAGGTGAGCCACGGTCACCCTTCGCTACAGGAAGGTCCTGGAAGAGGAGTTAAGGTCCTGACTGTGAGGCAAAAGAGGTCACTGGTGGACAGTGGCCTGCAGCTGCCCCCAACACAAGGTTTGGCATATCTGAGCACTCACTCACTGTGTGACCGTTGATTGAATACAGCAGGGGTCGGCAAGCTGCGGTTTGCGAGACACATGTGGCTCTTTGGGTACGTACACGGGGCTCTGAGGTAAAATTGAAAATGAAAATAAAACTATCATAGTTTCACTTATAAAATTTTTAAATGATACTATTCACATAATGGTGATTTCATTTGTTTTATGGCTCTCGAATAATTTTTAAATTGTTTGAGGGACAGGATTGGCTCTTCCATCTCCAAAGTTTGCCAACCCCTGGAATACAGGAAATATACAAGTTTGCCAGAGGTGGGATTACACAGGCTGTTCTGGGCTGAGAGCAGATAGTATTTTTTGCTTGCTTGTTAATTTAACTGCAAAAGGGGGCAAACATAGCCAGAAATGGGGGCAGTTTAGGAAAGGGCCTGGGAAATCTGGTGCTAGCTGAGTTGACCTTGAGTACAAGAGCTCCCTCATTATATGGAAAGCCGTGCCCTGAAGAGGCTGGGGGGTTGTTGGCTTAGTCTCTTTCCTTCAGAGCTAGCCAAGGTATTTTTGAATGTTAGGTGGTGAGATGGAAAGAGAAGTGGATCTAGAACAAAGCCCCTTGGTGGCTAAAATGATGTGTGCCAAGAATGGTTCTCATTAAAGGGCCCCCAGTTCTCAGGCATTCTGTGGAGGGATGTGTGGATTGTGAAGCTAGCAAGTCTGTGTGAAATTGACAAGTTGACTCAGTGGAGACACACACACCCATGTCTTGATTAGGAAATACATCATGTAGAGGAGTGAAAAGAGCTGAGATCGAGCACAGAAGATTGACAACTTTTAAATCTTCAAAGCATGCTTATTTCAGTGTGATACTGGCATTGCACTGCGACTATGTCAGCTTGGGGCCAGGCACCTGTGCAGTAGCTCACTTATCACTTCCTGAAGCCCTGCCAGGAGATCCCCTTTTCCAACAGGAGAACCAAGTTGTAGAAAGATAAAGGGTGAAGGGTGTCACTCCAAGTCCTCCAACTTGTAAGTGGAGGGGCCAAGGCAGAGTGGTCACTGTGCAAGAGGAAGAGATGACCATAGATGTAACACGACACTTTAGAATAGATGCGAGACTACTTTTGGGAAGACAAAGCTCACTGAAAGGCTTTGCAGTGGGTTACTAGGAGCTTGTGGAATCTTCAATGCTTTTAAAAAAGGCATAGGATGCTGTTTGCAGCAGCCAAAAGGTAGAAACAGTCCAAGTGTCCATTGATGGACAAATGGATAAACAAAATGTGGTATTTACATAGGATGGAATATTATTCAGCCTTAGAAAGGAAGGACATTCTGACACAGGCTACAACATGGATGGACTTTGAGGATGTTACGCTCAGTGACATAAGCCAGTCACAAAAGGACAAACCTGTATGATTCCACTTACATGTGGCCTCTAGGGTAGGCAAATTCATACAGACAGAACTAGAATGTGGGTCCTATGGGCTGAGGACCAGGAGTGTAGGTAGTTACTATTTAATGAGTGTGGAGTTTCAACTGGGATGATGAAGAGAGTTCTGAGGATGGTGCTACAACAGTGTGAATGTACTTATACCACTGAAAAGTACATGTAAAAGTGATCAACCCAGTAAATTCTATGTTATTTGTATTTTACCACAAGTAAATACAAATAGGATGGTTAAATGCTGCTTCCTGAGGGTGAGGGCTGGTCTCTAGGACATGCTGCTGTGCCCTGAGATGTCATGTGACATGGCCTGAGAATACTGCTATAACTATTCTATCCCTCCCACCCCGGCCTGGCCCATGTCCTCTGATGCCCTTAGTTGCTGTGTGTGAATTCTGCATCTTATGCTTAGCTCTCAGCATCTCACACGCTGGCTCAGCAACTGGGAGTGGTGCCCGTGTGGGCAAGCCTGGGTCTGTGGTTTCTAAGACATTAACTCCATTTCTTGTTGCACTGGGAGGAAAGACTGGGTGCTTTTTGCGTGGACAAAAACGTTGTGGTCTGATTTACACGTGGGTGAGTTTTCAAGAGTAATTACACGTAAGACTCACTGCGGAATGTGGGATCCCATTTGTGAAGCAGATGGACACAAAAAAGTTTGTGCTGTTCTCAAATTTCCAAAAATTCTGGGGCAGAACTTGTGGTGGATCCCAGGGGTCCTTTCAGTATGATTTAGAGTTTGGTAGGAGACACCCTTGGATAAGGCATAAGGCCTCAGTGCACCCAAGATCTTTTCCTCCATTGCTGCTTTGCAGATCTCCTGGGAAGGGTTCCAGCGTGAGGCTGTGTGCTTTTCTTTGCTCCCTCTCTTCCCAACCAGGTGCAGGTAGTGGTCCTGAGAGCAGACATGAGGGAGGTTGGTACCCTTTCCTAAGCTTAGTGCCCATTTGTATTTCTTATGTAAATTTCCTGTCCACGTTCTCCTGCTTAAAAAAGAGGTTGTTACTTTTTTTCTAATTTAATTATTTATAATCTGCATGCACATTCTTTCACCGTCATGCATGTTGTAAATATTTTGTTCCACTATGTTGCAAATATGTCATTCCACTAAACTGTATTTTTGTTGTTGTACACAATTGAAAATGTATGTAGTCCTTTTTTTCTATAGCCTTTGCATTTTATTTCTTTTCTGCCCTAAATTTACAGAAATGTTTTCTTATGTTTTTGTGATGACTTGATAGTGTGTGTTTAATGTTTGTTTTTTTATTCCTTTGTAACTAATTTTTGTGTGTATGGTGTGAGGTAGGATCTAAACTTAGTTTTTTTCCCCAGTAAGCTTTATTGATTGTCCCAATAGAATTTATTTAGCTTCCCAGGGATTTGTGATTCTATCAGTTTCATATTCACTTGCTTACACCCCGTCCCCCGACCCACAACTAAATTCTAACAGTTTTGAGGATTATTTTTCTAGCTATTGATCTAGGTTTCAAGAAAAGCATCTTGGGATCATTATGCAACTCATTTATTTGTACTGTTGTATTTATTATTTCTTCATTTCTTTGCTTTGCTATTTATTTATTTTTGCTTCTTGAGTTGAATACTTAGTGCATCTATTTTTATTTAAATTTTTTTCTAACATTTGCATTCAAGACTGTAAATCTTTTTCGGAATACTTTCTAACTTCAGTGTACATATTTTGATATCTCGACACTGTTTGCTTTAAAATTGTTTACAATTCTGCTTGAGTTTTCCTGTTGTTTTACAGTTCTCAAATGAATTGGGGTTTTGCCTCTTCTTTTGCTATATTTTATAGTTTATGGAATTGTGCTCATAAAAGATCCCCTGTGAGATTTCTGTTCTGAGAAGCCTGTGGAGGTTTTCTCTGAAGCCTAATAGTGGCCAATTTCTTTGTGGTTTTTGTGTGTTTGAAATGAACGTGTATTTTCTGGGTACAAAGTTCTCTATTAAGTCATTCCTGTTGATTCTATGATTCAAACCTTCTTGATCCTCACTGTTGGGAGCTCTATTTGATCGGTTGGGTTTTGGAAGACGTGTGTCGAGGTATCTAGTGTCAGGTGGACTTGCCCATTTCTTGACTTTATATCAGTTTCTGTATTAAATATTTTGGTGCTTCAAGGTTAATGATTGTTATATAGATTTTACTTTTTTATAAATTAGATATTGCTTTTCTTTGTCATTTTTGATGCTTTTATCTTTGAATTCTATTGTGTAGAAGTAATATTGGCCTGGTATCTATTTGTTAGTGTTTACCTGCTATGCTTTTCTCTTTTCAACTTTTAAAAAAAATTCTTTTTGCATTATTTTGTTTCAGAAGTGTCCCCTAATCCCAGAATGTCTGCCTTTGGAGAAGAATTTAACCTTAAATTGTTAGTGATTACTGCTGTTTGAATTTATTTCTGCCATGTTATTATTCTGTTTTATTTCCAAAATGCTGCCTGTTCCTCTCCTTTTTAATTTAAAAAAAGAAAAAATCTTTCTTGCCTTCTCTTTGATTGTCTTCATTTTCTTGCTTTCTTTTTCTAATGGGTTGAAAGTGATACATCTCAATTCTAGAATTTTTCTAGTTATCAGCCTGAAAACTTTAATTTGCACATTGACACATATTTCCTTATCAATGCTGACTTAATCACATTTACACTCCTCATCCCCATCATCCCATTTGAACAGGACGTGAATCTTAACTTTCCTTTCTCTGTCCTCACCATTTGTCATTTTGAGGTAATCTGGAATGACCATCAAGATTATTGTTATGTTTTTTTCTTATAATCAATACCAATTTAGATGTAACTATGTATTTTATTCTTTTCTTACCACTTTTAAAAATTCCCTGTCTCTCTTGGATTGTACTGCATTTGCTGAAGGCTTTCCTTAAGTAATTCTATCAGATAGGGGCCTGAGCAGTAAACATTCTGCTTCTGTTAATCAGGTGTTGCTGCATTAATGCTACATAGCAATGAATTCATGGTCCTGTGACTTATAATGACAAACATATGTTTTGATTGCTTGTGGGTCTGTTGGTCAGCTGGGGTTTGGCTGCTTCTGGACAGCCTTGGCAGGGCCCGGGTTCAGCTGTCAGTCAGACTTGGCTCTGCTCTGTGCATCGCATTCTGGGAGGAGCGGCTCCCTGGGGCACACTCTTCTCCTGGCAAATCACAGGCATTCAAGAGCTGGGCCAAATCAAGCAATGACAACAGCCTAGGTTTTGCTCACATGTTATTGGCTAAAACAAGTCACATGGCCAAGCCCCAAAACAATAGGGTGGGGGTGCATACTCCTCTGCTGGGAGGCACTTCAGGTCCCATAGCCTAGGGAGGGGGTGAAAAATGGGGAACAATAATCCAATTTACTGTGATTTAATGGAATTTATTTTCTCTCACAATGAAATGATGGTTTGGTTGGATATAGAATATTCTGTTCTGTTCATTTCTCTTCCCTCCCCTCTTTCCTCATCTTCCTCCTCCTTTTTCTCTTTCTTCTCTTCCTTCATAAAGTCTATCTTCTCTTATACCTGGAAAATTTTACTTGTTTTTTACTTAAAAGTTTTTAAATTGCTCTTTTGATTGGTATAAAATTAATTGTGTTTAGTTTTAGGTTTTCTTCTGTTTCCTCTTAATTCTTTTTCTGGACAATTTATTTTTCTGTGTATGAGCTTGATGCTTTTACTTGATGGTCATTTTCTTTAAATACTAGTCTTTTTGTGGATGTTTTCCAGTTTTGTGTTGGAGATTGTATGAATGCGTATCTCCTTTACTTCAGTCTAGGATGGGGTGTGAGGGGCAGTAAGGCAGTCTGGATGTTGGCTCTGCATCCATCTCTCTCACATCTCATGGGTCTCTTGGAAGTTTCTGGTCCTCTGGGTATGCTTTCCTGGTTATGTACCCCAGTTAGAGACATTTTATTTTATAAAGCATAATTTATTGTCATGTCTAGAGATTTGGGATGAAAGCAAAGGAAGGCGTGCATGCTCTGGCTAGTTTCTTCTCTGATCCTTTCCTGGAGTAAGTTTAAAAGGGGAAGTGAGAGCCTCAGAACCCTGGAGAGCGGGAGCAGGAAAACGAGCCAGCTATTAAAACCTTCTCTGTGTGTCCCCTTCTGTAGTACAGGCCTGGCTCAGGCTCTGGGGAGCAGCCTTGGGCAGGGGAGCAGAGAGTCTGTTGCCCCCTTCTCTGCCGTCTGCCTCTGCTAGCCCTCCATCCCCTGTGCTAGGGCAAGTTGGGCTGTGGCTCTGGGCCCTTTTGCCTGGTCTTTGGTGGCTAAGCACCCTCTGCATGGTTGGCACTCAAGTGATGGGCCTTTTGGTTAACACATCGTGCGTCTTTTGGGGGATGTAGCAGGTCCCCTACTGCACATGTTCCCTGATATGGGAGAGTCCCTTGTGTTCCAACTTTCCATTTCTTTTTTTTTTCTTTTTTAAAGATTTTATTGGGGAATTGGGGGAGGGGACCAGCCAAGTTGTTGTTCAATCTTCATTGTGGAGGGGGCCAGCCGCCATCTGGCTTCCGGTTTGCAGCTTGTGGCCTCTAAGCTCAAGGTGCTGTGTTCAATCTTAGTTGTGGGTGGGCGTAGCCACCATCCCATGAGGGAGTCAAACCAGCAGCCTTGTTGTTAAGAGTGCATGCTCTATCCACTGAGCCATCCGGGCGGCAGCTCAGCTCAAGGTGCCAAGTTCAGTCTTAGTTGCGGGTGGGCACAGCCCACCATTGAACAGGCAATCTTGTTATTACACCAGCTGAGCCATCCTGCCACCTGTTGGCAGCTCAGCGACAGCTCAGCTAGGGCGCAGCATTCACTGGCCCATGTGGGAATCGAACTGGTGGCCTTGTTGCTCAGAGCATGCACTCTAAGCTAACTTTTAACCAACTGAGCCACTTGGCCAGCCCCCAACTTTTCTTTTTAACTTGTCCCTTATTTCAGAAATTCCTTGCCAGCTGAAAGATGTATTCATTCAGGTGTCAAAACATCTGCTGAGTGCTGTTGTGTGCTAGGTACTTAGGTGCAAAGCTAGGCGTGCAAAGATAGTTTGCAGAGGTCCTGCACAGAAACAATTCAATAGGGAATGGCCTTCGTGTAGGGGTGCAGTACCTATGGAATACACAATATGGTGTGGCATCTGCTTGCTGAGGTGGGGAGATGGATGGGCTGGGTGGGAAAAGTTTTATAGAGGATCTGAGTCTTAACTGAATCTTGAAAGGTGAGCAGAATAAAGGGGGAAAGGACTGTGGAAAGTCAGGCTTTCAAGTAGACTGTGGGTCCAGTCCCCCATTCCATGCAGTGAGGCCCCAAAAGGTTCAGAACAAGGGAGATGCAGCTGCCCTCATTTTGGGTTTCAGAAAGACTGACAGGGAAGGTGTGCAGTGGAGGGCCTGAGTAGGAGGTGTCAGATGTGGGGGATCATTGTTAAGAGGCTGTTTGGGTTCCTGGTCAAGAAAAAAGTGCCCAAGAGGATGTTCCTTTTTGTGAACCTCTGTGTACATGCACACACATACTCATGTACACTCACACATACATTCACACACATGCTCATGTGCATGCATGCACACATTCACATGCACACGCTCACACTCATACACACACCTTCACATATGCACACGTGCTCGCATTCATGCACACACACACATGCACAGACAAATGCTGCTGGACCAAAACCATTGCTCAGGCTGGCGCCAGGCGACATTGTCATGGAAGGGAGCAGTCCAAGGACACAATGCCTCTTATGGCCAGTTTCCTTAAAAAGCATCTTCTCAGGCCCTGGGGAAAGAGATACCGCTGAGCCTGAGAAAGGAAGCAGGGCCCCATTGTGTGGCAGCAAGGTGGGAGGGGAAGCCAGGATTAACTCGTCAGCGTGCTCACAGGGGGTGCTACACCATCCAGGTAAAACTGGTCACTGTGCATGAGAAGTAGACGGAGAGGAGACAAGGAGTGAGTTTAGGGGTATTTGGCTGTCTGCTATTTTTATCCTGTTATGTCGCATATGTCCATTTACCTGCTGGGCCTAACTCCAGGGCTGGCGAGAAGCCTCCCAGGTCTCCATCTCAGACACTGAAGGCCCCAGCTCTGAGCCTCATAATTAAACCTGGGTCTGGGGTAGAAGTGTCCCACATTTTGGAAATAGCATTACCTAGTACACAGTTAACACTAAATATAATTGGGTTTTATTTCCTACAAAGCTTAGCTGAAAACCCCCTTTTACTTTCTTACTCTTTTCCTGTAGAAGAGCTATGATGAAGTGGCTCTGTCAGATTTTATTTTGGGTTGAAATGTCTCATGTTGAATTTTGGCACAGAAACAATATTTTTGGAGACTGTTGTAAAATGTCCTTTCAGCTATTTTCTTGTAATCAAAAAGTAGAAAAAAATATCTTCACTTTTGTATATTTTACCCAACAAAGACCTACTGGGCCTGTGTCATGAGCTTGCAACTTAGGTATTGTGTGTGTATGTGTGTAGGGGGCCATTTACAAGAATTACAAAAATGCTTCATTTATCTAAAAGCCACTTTTCTAGGAGGCTTGGTTTTTCTGGAACATAGCCAACAACAAGAATGTAGTACAAAGAGCTACCAAACTGGAAAAATGTTATCACAACTCCAAGTACCCACGCTCTGGCTCATCACACACGTCTGTGAGGTCCTTCTTCACAGTCAATTTACTCTTAATTGAGATACAATAAAACAATTTTGGCCATGGGATGTCTTTGACCCTCAGCAAATCAGAAGTAAGGATTGAAATGAGGAACCTTCCAAAATTAGGTCCCCTGAAGTCGGAGTGACAGCTGGCAGGCTGACAGGAAGGCGGGAGAGAGCAGAGCTACAAAGCAGGTGGGAGACAAAGCCGCTTGCTGAGCCAGGCCAAGGGCAGGAGACCAAAGCGTGGCGAAGAGGGGAGGGCACCAAGAGGAGTGGAGATTTTGATCCATTTCGTGACTGTTAACGCATTCAGAACTTTCTGTCCTGTATAATAAAAATAAAAGCAGCTTTGGAACTTTGTGTTACAGGAATATTCACTTTTGTGAGACTCTATCTCCCTCAAAGGCTAGCACCGAGGCAGCCCATACTCATGGTCCAAGCAGTCAGCAGAGCCCATGAGGGTCTGCCTCTTTCTGGTTGGCTATGGAACATGAAGAAACACCACAAGCATATATTAGCTCTTCCGGTTGTAGAACAAGATGGCAGATACTCACTTCCCCTGCGCCAGCCCTCCAAGAGTCACTAAACACCCTGGAAATTATTCAACGAACAGTTGTTAAAGGACACTGATTAGTTTGTCATCCCTGTCCTTTTTGTTGTAGTCCCACAGATCCCTGAGGCTCTGTTAATTTATTTTTTAGTCTGTGTTCTCTCCATTAGTCAGATGGAGTGTCCTGCCTTGTAGCTCACTGATTCTTTCTTCTGTTCCCTCCATTTTTCTGTTGAGTCCATCCACAGATCTTTTTATTTTAGTTATTTTACTTTCTACTTCTAAAATTTCTATTTGGTTCTTTAAAACACCCCCCCCCCCTTTTTTTTGGCTGAGATTTTCAATTTCTTTGCTGAGAGTTTCTATTTTTTTCATTGGTTTCAAGTACATTTGTAATTATGTGTTGAAGCATGTTTATGACAGCTGCTCTACACCCTTTGTCAGATAATTCTAATGCCTCTTTTACCACAGCGTTGGTCTCTACTGATACCTCCCTGCTTAGAGGGTTGTGAATGGCTTGTTACTGCTCCTTATGTATCCTCAAGAGACACCACTGGTAGGGGAAGAAGGCCTTGCCTCATTACTTTTGGGCTCTCGTGAAAACCTTGACTCCACACTACCTGAGCAGGGAGAGAGAGGCCCTATGAAAGCAAGGTTGGGGTGGAAATCCAGACTTCCCAGGTTGTCTCCACTGACACCATGTGATGGCAAGGGGTGCTCCTTACTGTTGGGTGGGGATGGAAATCCCAGCTCCCTACTCAACCTTCTCTGATACCACCTGCCAGGTGCATGGGGCACCTCCTTATAGGCTGGTGAGGGTGCAAGTCTAGGCTCTCCGTTTTTCCTTTGCGTGTGTGTGTGTGTGTGTGTGTGTGTGTGTGTGTCACAGCTTTTTCTATGGCATTTGGTTGGAGTAAGGTAGTCATTGTCTAAACGTTTTTTGTCTTTCTAGACTGTCCTTTGGCTGAACAGAGAAGGTTTTGTTAGAGTTATTTTTGCTTGTAGCCGTTGGTGTTTCCAGGTTTCTGGCTTACTCAGCTCCAAGTCTGGGATATATGAGGCAGAAAGTTAACTCAGAGAACTCATCACTGCTCTGTTACTTTCCACCTTTCAGAGCCTCTACCATCTATTTGTCTATCTATCTATCTATCTATCTATCTATCTATCTATCTATCTATCTATCATCTATCATCTACCAGCTAACTTATACTTAATGCCCAGGGATTTTAGTTGGACTTGGCAGGACAAACAGAGAAAGGTACATGTATTTCATTTTCCCATAAGCTAAAATTCTGAAATCACATTTTTAATTATAAGAAACTTGCTTATTTTAACTAACTTGTGACAGGTTCCAGCCTGGTGAATGATTAATATGTAAATGTGATCAAACTCCAAATACAATAAAAGCATCACTGAAGGGGCCATGTTTTATATACCACATACTAATTAGTAGGTTTTTACAACTGTGCCTAGCTTCTGTGAGCAAATCTTGTAACCGGCACCCTCACCATAGTGTTCTTCTTAAAAGTCCATGTTGAGAAATGCTTCACTCTACCAGACTTAACTAAGATTAGTATCTGAACATGTTGCTTAACAAAGTTACTATTTCTACACAAACTATAATTTATATCAGGAAATAGACTCTTGACATTTCTTAAAGGAACACAACCAGCTAATTCACGGCAAACACATTCTTGGTTGACTTGACAGATTAAAAAAAAAAAAAAGAAGAAATCATTCAGTAAAAATGGTGAGTCTGCCAGATGTAAGAAGGATGGTAGGTGCTGAAAGATGGAAAAGAAGTGGCCCCTGCCTCAGAATCCACTGTCTAGTGGGGGAGAGTTATGCAAAGAAATGATTTCAGTGTGGAGGGAGGCAAAGGTCCTAGAAGAACCACGGAGGGAGGAGCTCACTGCCAGGGAGGGTGACAGCACCAGTGTGGGGCAGCGTAATGAGAGGTGGGAGTCCGGGGCGGTGAGGAGGTGGAGGGAATGGCCCACAGCAAGTCACAGAGGAGACCTCATTGCTGCTGAAGGGGAAGGTGGGTGCAGAGCAATGTCAAGTGATACGGCTGGAAATATGGTCAGGGTCACATTACAAAATGTCTGGGTGCTGTGGATTGGAGGAACATTCTTCTTAAAGAAAAAAGTGGTTTTGAGGAAATAATGCTCTTTACTCCCTGATATGTAGCTTTGCAGTTGTTAAAAATATGGAAGCAAGACTAGGAAGGTGAAAAAATTGGGAAACCCTGTCATCTGTGAATGAAATGGAGGCAATTCCCTCCAGCGGCCTTGCTGAGCCAAGAGAAGAGGAGAGTGGGGCAAGGGGAGGCTTGTGCACACACTGGGCATGTGGCAGGTGCTCAGGGAGTGCCCTCCATCCCTTCCTTTCTCTTACACCCAGGGAGAGTGACTGTACCTTGGTGACATCGTGTGGAGATGTGGGGACCCGTTCCCCTGCAGGATCTCTGGGCCATCTGCTCGGCACTCAGAGCACTGCAGGATCCCTCAGCTTTATTTCCACTTGTCTAGTTGAAGAAAAGGAGGGAGGGAGGGGAAGCAGGCTGGTCAGTATCATTTCGGGGTGCTGGCCTGTAGGAGGAGTTGTGCCCACAGACACTTGATTGGGCTGGCTGCCATGGGCCCCGGGAATCTGTTCACACATGAAAATGATGTCACTTTCCTGCTTCTAAATATTTAGATCACCAGGTGTCCTTTGGAGAGATGCCCTGTCGGCAGTGGACGTGAAAGGAAACCCTGGGAAAGTTTGTCAAAACAATGACACAAATGTGACAAAAGATTGTCACAGAGTGACAGTCATGAATATATGTACTTTCTCAGGGAGAAAGGGAAGTGGAGACCTGGCTGTGGAGGGGAAGCTGGGCCTTCTTGGTGGTTGAGGGCTTGGGGGCCTCCCAGGGCAAAGGGAGCCCCGATGCTGAGCTCACCACCCCCCAGGGCCGACTGTCCCCATGATGAGCTCCCCCTGGGTGGAGGGCAGGAAGCCCTTTTCATGCAGTTGGCACCAGCAAGTTTCTATCTGCAACAGGCAGGAAAGCCATCTCCTGCCTCCCTGTCAGCTGTAAAAACACACTGAGTGCGCCCAAGTGAAACCGTGCCCCCACCCTGAGCCTGCCAGCTCAGTCTGCATCTCTCTGACAGAGGCCTGATGAGTATAGCCTCTGCTTGCAAACCTGTGACTGTTCTCTTTGGACCCCCTCCCACACCCCAATTCCAGGACTTGGGGCTTCCCAATGAAAGCTCTGGTTTCTGTGTCCTATCGAATCAACTTCTTGTGTCCCCAGGACCAAGATCCTCTTTAAGTCCCCATCCGGAGTCCCCCTGCTTGGCCATCCTTGATGGTTTAGCTGCCAGGGCTCAGGACTCAGCCCATGCTCCAGGGGTGGGAGAGAACCTGCCTGGGCGGGATAGAACCTGGGGTCTGGCCAGAAAGCCACCCTGTTCACACTCTCGATGCCTGGGGGGCACCTGGGGATCTGGTATTCCCCTCGGTCCCATAACTCTTTTGTGTGTGAGGGTGAGGGGTTCAGGGAAACGCTTTTTGCCTCCTGGTCACTGTGTGGAGTATGGATTTGATCATTCTCATAGCTGTTGAGTTGCTCCTATTCTTTCCTGTCACAGACAACATTTGGGGTCACATCTCTTCTACATCCCTGTTTCCTCATGAGATGGACCTAAAAGCTGAATTACCAGGTCACAGGGTACAAGATATCAGGCTTTAAATACAGTTTCTGTAACCAAATTGCTCTTAGTGAAGGTTTGGGTGGTGATGCTTCTCTTGCCCAGAGCCTTTTACTTATAGCAGGAGGCTCTTTCTGAGTTTAGGTCAAGGCTGATGGTGTTCTGATGTTTGGTTAATACTAACAAAATACCCAGGTTGTGTGTGTGTGTGTGTGTGTGTGTGTGTGTGTGTGTGTGTGTTGGGAGGAGCGTGGGATGCAAAATCATTTTCTATTATAAAATAAAGCCCTCATGCCATCCCTTCTGTCTTCCTGACGTGTTGTTTAAATCCCTCAGTATATAAGCAATGCACAGAGACTATAACGAAATTTTAAAGCAAGCAAACAAAACAGACAGTAAAAAGAAAAGATACCAGGATATTGTCTGAGAGGCAGAGATGATGAGAGCTTTTCTTTTTCTAGTCAAAATGCTTTTCCAATGAAAATGGGCAGGGCAGAGGCCTCGTCCTTCACCACAGTGTGAACCCACCTTTCTGAGATGTTAGACATGTTGGCATAGGCATCACCTGTTGAGTCACCTTTAGGATGGGAAATATGGAAGTCCCTTTGCTCCACCTGGAGACCAAAGTCCAGGGCTGGCCTGTGTGTCGTTTGGCCCAGGCAGGGCAGGAGGTTTTGCTTTAGCTGTGAGCCTTTGTGTCAGCTGTCATGCGTCAGAGTGAGACCGCTGTGAGCCAGCCCTCGCAACTGCTCTGGGGTTTAGGCCAGCACTGCTCAGGTGGGCGCCCCATGGGACACTGCTGCTGCAGCTCTGGCTGACTGTGCAACAGCATCTTGATCGTAGAGGCAGATGATGACAGGTGTGGCCCTGGGCAAGGAGGCAATGGAGCTCACCTGGTCACCTTCAGCTTCTGCCCTGCACGTACTCCTATCACATGGGACGTCTTCCTGGTCCTCTGCTTCCTTAGTTATTGGGAATGGTGATGGTGGGAGTCCCCTAGGCGGGAGGGCTGGGCACAGAGGACCAGGGCAGACCCCACCCCTGGTGCTCCTGCCTACATGCTCTAACACGTGTTTATTTACCAAGAACTTCCATAGTGCCTTATTTTTTCTTTTAGAATGAGTTTTATAGTAATACATGTTCACTGGGGGAACGTTAGATGAGAAAAAGAGAAAAGTATAAAGAATAATGTAAAAATTTTAACCTCTTCAATCAGAAAGACTCTATTAACCTCTGTCATAGGCTAAAATGTGTCCCCACCCCCCACCCCCCAATTCATATGTTGAAGTCCTAACCCCCAGGACCACAGAATAAGACCTGATTTGAAGTGAGATCCTTAAAGAGCGGATTAAGTTAAAATGAGGCTGTTAGGGTGGGCCTTCACCCAACGGGATTGGTGTCCTTATAAGCAGAGGGTACCCTTCTGCTTGTTGATCTCCAAATGGCAGGAAGTGGGTGTGGCACACACACGGGGCACAGGCCCTTCCCAGGACCCTCCAGCCCACTCAGGAGACTGCTATGCAGCTGAGACCACAGACGTGCTCTGTGAGGCCACTCATTCCTCCTGAACTCAGGTCCCATCCCAGGGCCTTAGCTTTGCTCTCAGGTGAAGGCAGAGACTTCTGTTTCCTCTGCTTTCTGCTAAGTCCCCTTTGGCTGAAGCAGGGAACAGGGAATGACCCTGTCACATTACCTAGGAGAAAAAGCAACAGAGAGGAAGAACTCAGTAAACATCCCAAGAAATCCTGTTATATCTACTTAAAAGGAGGATGAAGAGAGGTTTCCCTTTTTAATACAACACAGATTAAATATTAGACTGTGGGTTTTTTTTTTTCTTTTTTTGTTTTTCTAAATTTAGGTCTTTTAGATGGCAGAAAATTCCAGCACACATTAATAAAACTAAACTCACTTTTCAATGTTTTTGGGGTTTCTTTGAAATGAACAGAAGTTAAGAAACATAGTTACATTATTTTACTTAAATTCTTTTTTTTAACATATAACATTGCTAGCTTATCAAGGAGTTTTCAAAACTTTTTAGGTGCATAAACACCTAATTTCTGAAACCACCGTATTGCACACTTTCACTTCCCACAGACACAGCTTGGTGACAAGAAACCATTTCAACAATGTGTAAAACTGAGGTTCTCGGAAACATGCCTGGGAACTGTCGTCCTGCACGTATCTGCTCGGCTGGTCCTTCCACTGGCCTGTCCCTATCCTGTGCCCCTGACAAATCCTGCCCCTCCCCAGAGGCCAGCTCCAGCACCGTCCAAGCAGTGGCTCTCCCTCCCGTGTCCCACCCCTGTGAGAGCATCTCTGTCACTGTAGTGGAGAGATTGGCTCACCTGCATGCTTCCTCTCTGTGCTGTCGGACTCTAGGGCTTACACAAGTCTTAGACAAAGTGCCTAAATGTTTACACCACAGAATCGGAAAACCTCCCACAGTCTACCTATTCACCTGTTGAAAAGGTGCTGCCTCAGCATGCCCTGGTAGACGCCCCCCCACCCCAGGTCCTGCCATCTGAATCTGCACTGGTTTCAAGTTTGTTTTGATATGGTTACATCTAGGAACAGAGGTGGTGCAGCCCTCAGTTTCCCCATGGGAGCAGCTTCACTCGCAGGGCTAGGTCTCACTGATTTCTCTCTGAGGCTAATCCAGGCCAGACACAAAATGTGTCCCCCACTCCCAAATTCACAAGGTGAAGTGCTAGCCTACAGGACCTTAGAATGTGACCATATTTAGAAATAATAGTTGCATATGTGATTTGTTACAACGAAGTCATACTGGAAGCAGGGTGGGCCCCTAATCCAACATGACTGGTGTGTTTATCCAAAGAGGAAATCTGACGCAGACATACACACAAAGAGAACACATGTGAAGGTGAAGGCAGATTGTGGAGATGTGTCTACAAGCCCAGGGGCACCAAATATGCCTCCATCCCCCAGAAGCTGGGGAAAAAGCCTGTGACAGGCCTTCCTTCACAGCCTCAGAGGGAGCCACCACAGGCACCTTTGTCTCAGACTCCAGCCTCTGGAACAGGGAGATGCACGTTTTGCCATTTAAGCTGTCCAGTCTATGAAACTCTGTTATGACAACCCTAGTAAACACATACAAGGGGGGATCTGAAAGTGTCATATCCAGAACAGTGGGCCACTAGCAGGAGGCATGTCCAGCTAACCCTTTCCCACCTCGTATTTAAAGGCACAGTTTTGGGCTGTCTGACGATCCTTGCAAGTGCCTGTCTCCGTTACTTCTTCAGGTCACATTGTGGGGCATTTGTCATTACCAGCAGTCTTTCCTCCTGTGGTTTTCATTCCTTCTCCCTTTGTTTCCTGTGTGTCCCTCCTTTTCCAGGCAAACACACCGTGTGCTATTGTGATGAGAAGAGTGTGCTTCGAAGTGAGCGCCTGGTCCTTGTTGCTAGGAGCCTCCACTGTCACAAGGTGGGAACCACGGAGTGTGCTCATGGGCTCCCTGTACCCTCGGAGATGAAAGGGAGGTGTCCTTTTGGCTTTATTTTCAGCTTGCTGTGTGATCCGCGTCTTCACCTTAAGGCCCTGGTGACAGGTGGAGGGAAACCACAGAGCCAAACGAGGCTGTTCTGGACTGTGCATGTGTCCCCCTCAAGTTCATATGTTGAAGCCCCACTCCCAATGTGATGGTAACTGGAGGCGGAGCCATTGGGAAGTGGTTAGGCTCATGGGAGTGAGGCCTCTTAGAATAAGAAGAAGAGACCAGAGCTGGCTCCCTCCACCATGGGAGGACACAGTGAGAAGGTGTCCATCTGCAATCCTGACACTGAACCTGCCACCAGCTTGACCTTGGGCTTCCAGTCTCCAGAACTGCGAGAAATAATTGTCCGTGTGTAAACCGCCTGGTGTGCGGTTTTTGTTACAGGAGCCTGAGCTGACTGAGACAGGCTTTCCTTTCCTGCTGCAAAGGGACTGGCCTTGCCAGGATGGAGCAGAAGGAACTGTGGAGGTGGGGTATCACTCTGGCCACTACGGATTGGCTCAGAGTCAGAGCAGAAACAAACCAGCTGTGTCTAAAAGAGACAGGGTGTTCCCAGCCATAATAAATGGGTTTAGAACTGAGATACATATGGATTCTGCAGGATTGAGTCTGCTGTCTGCCTGCTTTAAGTACTTTCTGGGCTTGTACCATGTGACCTGGGACCTCAGAGACATATTCAAGCTGAGACTGTGCAGACAAGAGCATGCCATCTTGTACATGAGCATGTGTTATGGGGAAAGGGATGCAAAGGTTTCAGTTAGAGGCACAAGTGAGGGGGAGGTCACTTCTGGATGTGTGACACCTCTTCTACAGATGTTGTCTGGTGTTTCCTCCTGGGAAGCTCATTGCCAGACTGGGAGGAACGTGGATACCAGAGTGACATAAGAAAAGTAACACATATAAATTCTCCATGGAACTCTGTGAAATGAATACGTTTGCATCTTTTTTTTCTAATAGCCTGAATATTTTATATTTGCCAATAAATTTAGCTTCGTTCAAAGTCTGTCTATCTAGTTCCTTTTCTCCGTAAGCATTGGGCTAGATCCCAGGGGATGCCTCTGTGTGGGACACAGCACTTGCTTGCAGGTGTACTGCCCTGCAGGAGAGATGCCATCAGATGGTGACATGAACTGTCTGCACATCCCCAGTGGTCAGGGGAGAGGGCAGTGTCATCTGCCAGGGTGGGGGTTCCGTTCTTGACAAGTAGGGAGACCTTAGAAAGGGTTGGGGGCCGTTCTGGTTCTGGGGCTGTTACAAACAAGTCTGGAAACAGCTGGGTATTTGGGGTCCCGGCTGCTTGGATTGGAAATCTCACAATGCGTGTAAGATTGGAGACACATCAGAAGGGGTTGCTGCCTTGTGCACAGAAAGGTTTCAGCTTTGTCTTCAGGTCTGAGTAGCCTGCAAGGCAGCTGAACCTGGAGCTGATGTCACAAGCCAAGTTTAGGGAAGGCTGATTGGGTGGCAGAGTGTGCTGAGCCAAGGGCGGAAGAGAGAAAGGGGACACATAGGAAGCACTACCCAGGACTCAGGGACTGGCTGGACACACAGCCTGAAGGAGCAAAGGGTGAGGGAGATCCCACTGAGCCTCAAATCTCACATTGATCACATGAGAACCTATCGGGTGTGACATCTGTGGGAGCTTGTTTTTCTTCCATAAGGGCTGGTATTTTTAAAACCATCTCCCGCTTTTATAATGAACAGAGGCTGATTCCAGCACAGAGATATCTATTTTGTTTATTCTTGCTTAATGGTAAACAGCATTAAAGAACATTTTAAAAGAAACCAGACTTCCTTTCCCTTATATTTTTCTTTGGCAAATGGAGGTACAGTTGAATATTACTTTCTTAAACCTCCCTGATGGAGCAGAGATAACCCCCGCCCCTCCAAACACAGGAAACTCTGTCAGGCAAAGGGAACCCTATCTTTGGTTCCCACATGGAAGGAAGTATAAATTTGGAAGCTCGGGGCCTCCCCTAAGTCTCTGTGGCTCACGGTTTACAATATCCTCTAGTGAATTTTATTTTATTTATTTATTTTTTTTGAGGGCAGTGTCACTGGTCCTCATATGTGGGACCCGAACAGGGGTTGCTGGCTTCCCAAGCCAGCTCTTTACCACCGCGCCACTCGGCCGGCCCTTCCTCTAGTGAATTTTAAATTCCCATCCCAATGAGCTTCAAAAGTACTTAAACCATTTATTTGTTTTGATCCTGAAATCAGTCGCTCAGCAAACTCCCAAAGTGTCCCAAACCACAAGAAGTCCCAGGTTAAATGGCATGTTTAGAAGTGGCCATAAACGCTGGCGACTGACCCTGAGGATAAATTTAAGCCATTTCACATGGGGCAGTTGGGTGAGTAATAAAAGACATGAACTTAAATATATGTTCTCTTGCCTTCCATGGCCATAAAGATCAATAAATTTTGTAAACTGTAGAGATAAAGTGGGAGACACTGAAGTTATGTGAGCGGCTTGCATGGTGTCGGGACCTGCGTGGTGGCCCTGGGAGCAGCAGGGGTCACTCAGTCGATGGTTTGTGTCTTGGCAGAACATCCAAGCTTTGGGGGCAGTATTTCAAAACCAGCCAGCACATGATTTTGGAGAGGATACATTCCTCGGGGACTTGGAGTTGATTTATGGGAAAAGGTGAGCACACATCCTGCAGTTAGGGTCCAGGCACGTTGCTTGTCCCTTGAGTATCACAGGGGTGGAAACTCAGCTCCTGATGGTGCGTGATAAAGTGCCAAAGTCAGTCCTGGACCTGAGCCCGGTGACTGAGGGCTGAGACTCAGGGCTCTCACGGGATTCCTTCTGTGTTGTCTCTGTCTCAGCCATGACCACTTGAAGCTGCAGGTGGATGCACAGAGACCCTGAGATGCCCTTGTTGGGAGATGCTGGGATGTGTGCTGTCACTATGCCAGCAGGCACCCTCTGTCCCCAAACTCCACCAAGGCCTGCAGCCCTGCTCTGAGAGCAGGAAGGGAGATGGAAATATGTATGACAAATCACATCACAGGAAGACTGCATACTCATCCATCCATTTTGAATAGATAATATATTCATGAAGTTTAAAAGTCAAAACTGTACAGAGCTGTAGACAAACACGTCTCTCTCCAGTCCATCCTGTTGACCCCATCACTGCGCCCTGCGTGGGACAATAGGTTCTCCTCAGTACCAGCCTGTCCCTCAGAGTCCCTGCGTGCAGATGCAAGCAAGCAGAAATGCCCGCATTTCCCTTTTTTTCTTTTCTTTTTTCTTTTCTTTTCTTTCCTTTCCTTTCCTTTCCTTTCCTTTCCTTTCCTTTCCTTTCCTTTCCTTTCCTTTCCTTTCCTTTCCTTTCCTTTCCTTTCCTTTCCTTTCCTTTCCTTTCCTTTCCTTTCCTTTTTCTTTCTTTCTTTCGAGGGCAGTGTCACTGGCCCTCATATGTGGGACCTGAACCGGGGCTGCTGGCTTCCGAAGCCAGCGCCCAACCACCAGGCCAATTGGCTGGCCCCCGCATTTCCCTTTTACACAGAGGAAGCCTTGTGTGTGTGTCTTGCGTAGGCACTTATAGTTCCTTGGAGACCTCTTCATGTCACCACACTGAATGGTTTCCCTTCTTTGCGCAGAGTCAGGGCAGTCCCATGTGGAGAATGCCTGTGTTTAGGCTCACCTGCCCGAGAAGGCTCTTGGTACTTCGCTATTACCAGCCCTGCTGGACCAACCACTATCCCCTTGTTTCACACACAGATTCTCAGAAGGGACTTGTTGAGCAAAGCATCATTCTCCTAGTTTGGGCACATGCTGCCCAGCTGCCCTCATCAACATGGAATGAGGTCCCTGCTCCTGCCCTCCTGGCGTCATTAACAGTTTGGGTTTCTGCAGCCAGGTGCCAAATGTGTAACAGCCACCTCCCCAAAACCCCAAAATATGAACAACGAAAAAGCCCTGACCTGTAGCGTCTGCCTATTTCCATGGTGTAAATACTTCCACTCAGACTGATTTCTAGCAGCTATGACATTCCCAACTGTGGAGCTGGGATGAGACGAGCAACGGCACACCTCTGTGTGCGTTTCCACCCCACAGACATGGGACATGTAAGCGACAGAGACAACAGCGACATGTCCTAGTAAAATTAAGATGTTCTGGGTTCTAGTTTCTTGGGTTTTACTGTAATGTATTCGTTATAAGTCTATATAATTAAAATTTTAGTAATGGCTGATTTTAATGACCGGCTTGCTAAATTACTGAAAATTTAGTCATCAGTTCTTGGGAGCCAATAAGAGCCAGCCTGGTATACAACTGGAGTTCTGCCAGCAAACACATCCTCTGTGGTTTTAATTTTTATTATGGTGGTTTCATGTTTAAGGGCCCTATGCATTTGCTTTTCTGTGAAATGTCTGTCCCTGGTCTGTGCTTGTTTGTCTGTTGGACTTTGCTCTTTCTGTGACTGGTTTGCGGGAGCTCCTCAGACATTACGGCGTTATGAATTACAGTGTTTTAGCCTAGTCTGCCCACAGCATTTTTTTTTTTGGCCATGAAAATGTTCTTGTTGTTGTTTTTAAATGTAGTTGATTTTTTTTTGTCTTACAGTTTCTGAATTTTGAATGATGATTAGAAGCAACGGGATTGTGTAATGAACTTTTTCCTAACCCTAACCGAGTCACACATAGGTAAATCAGTTTCTTATGCTCTAAGCAATCCGTACAATTCCTGTGTCCTCTTGGAGTTCATTATATCAGATTTTACCTTTTCTTTTGAGTCAGGTCATTATTTAAAAACCCTTCTCACTCTGTGATGTCAGACAGGCATGATATATTCCAGGTGGGCCTGTACACTTCAGCGAAGGGAAGTGCATGAAGAGGTCATAGAACATGGGTCAAGTGTTGTATCACCAGTCCCTGGTGGCCAGGTCACCACTTTTCTATGACAGCATTATTTCCAAAAAGAGGCGTCTGTTCACTTATATTTACCTCCCTGTGTGGACATGACTGGCTTGGTCCTGCTTTCTCCATTGCTACCCAGAGGACCCAAAGCTCCAAGGAGGATGGTGATGCATGGCTTGTGTTAGAGAAATTGTCGCCGAATCACCACCTGCCAGGTGTGTCCCTCACAGGTGCATGTGAGACCACATCCCCACCATCCACAACAACTCCCTTTGACACAGCGTCCACACATCTCAGGGTCACTGGAGGAGCTGCGCGTGTGTGTCATACGGTGCAATCTTAGAATCCACTGTGTGGAAAGCTCCGAGCCATGTGACTGTTCACAGTGAACTTCTATTTTCAGTACCTCATTACTGGTCCTGAGTGTAGAAACGAGCAAACTGAACTTCAGCTATGATGAGTGATTTGCCCAAAATCACCCCATTGTAACTCTACCTTCTTGTCGTGCCTCCAGCACACACCCTGTCTCCAGTGAAAGGAAGTGCATTTGAGATGACGCGCCTTGTCCAACCCCCTGGGTCCCGGGGCCCAGGTCACTGTCCCCTGATAGGCATGAACTGAGTGGTAATTCCTGGCTGGTTTTCCTCCCAAGATGCTCTCTGTGGGGCGATCACTAAGACAGCTGTCATTCATGCCCACGCCCTCCCCTGGGTGTTAAGCCTCCTTCTCTCCATATTCACCATTAGAAAAGCCTATGCAGGTAACAACAGCCCCAGGCTGAGAGCACTTCCCCACCTCCTCTTCACGTGCTGTGTGTAATCCTCACCCACCCTGTTTGGTGTTAGTGCTATCACGGCTGTGTTACAGAGATGGAAACAGGCTCAGAGAGGCCATGGAAGTCCAAGGCCAGACAAAGGAAATGCTTGAGCCTGGGGGTTAAGACAGGTCTGTAGTCCCAATGCTTTACCCACCAGACTTGGAATTTCCAGCATGTTTTGTTTTACAGTTTTCAGGCACGAAGTCCTCAATTGATGGGAGGCCGAGTTCCTTTATGTCCATGGGACATGCGTTTGAAGATGACTCACTGTTGTGGGGAGCGCTGCATCCTCCCCCTGTGGCCCTGTCCTCAAGCTGTGCTATTTGATCAGACAGCCTTCTGTCTGCAGGGAGGAAGGGAAGCTAGCCTGTTCACTTTTGCTGCCATAGGAACTTGATTGAGGAAACCATTGTGTCTTCTGAAATGGCATCGTAAACACTAGGACAATGAGAGGACCTGGAAGGGAGGTTGTGTGTGCTGCAGACTTCCACCAGACGAAGGCCAGCTTCCTGACCCAGCAGACGGACAGCCCCTGAGCTCACTGGCTGGCGGTCATGTCTGAATGGAATGGCCTGGGCTGGACAGTGCTTCTCCCCAGCTGGCGTGGCAATGAGCCCGCCCTGACAAGGCAACTTGGCTCATGGTCAGACGTTGGCACCCACAGCAGGGGCCTGAGGCTGGAGACACGGCCGGATATCTCCTGGAAGCCTGGCTTTGCTGTTGTCCGAGAACGGGCCCTGCTGAGGAAATGTGCTGTCACCCAAGAGGAAACCTGATGTCTAAGGACTGGGAAGTTTGGAAGACAGATAAAAATTAGAAAGAGACGCGGAGGGCCAAATTAGGGGCTGTGGTGTTCTCTCCTGTGGTTTAAAACACCATCTTCTTGCTTCTCTCTGGTTATGAATAATTTACAAGCTCACCCAAGAAAACTTTGAAAAGGAAACAAAAATCTCCCATAGTCATTCTGCCCAGAGGTTTAACTTTTTTTTTTTTTTTTTTTTTTTTAAGAATCTATCCTGGCCATCATTTTGCCCTGTCAATCTGACCTCAGATGCCCCAAAAGGGATGATTCTTTGTGACTTCTGATTCATGACACATTCTCCTCAGAAACGCTTTCTTTGGCTTGTTGTTTTGAATAATGAGCATTTCCAGCCAACATGAACACTAGGTCCTTGACAATGACTTGCAATATAACCTTTGGGCTGATCCTACACACACAGCTCTCTGTCCACCTGTGGTTTTTGCTTATGGTGTCCACACCACATGGTCTCTTGGAGTTTTGGTGGTAGGGGTCCCCCACTGAGGCTGTTTTCTACCACAATTCCTTGCAGATCTCAACATGGACCTTGTGTTTGTCTCTTTCTGGGCAAGGCCAGTCAAGGTTAGGAAAGTCTCCTGTTTACATCCATCACCCATCTCTGGGACTTCAGCAAAACCACCCCACTCAGCTTATCCATGAGGGTCTTCCATAAAGGGGGGCTCCAGCGTCTGCCATGGCCTCCATAAATCGCTGTGGTCAAATGTGCACTTTCCCCCTGAACTGTCAGCACCTAACTTGTGAAATTCACACGTTTCTAAAATTACTTGGTAGAAACTTAAAAAGCTGTCATTCACCATCACACGCTTGAAAACCCTTCTCCAGAATTTTCATTTCTTTCTATCTTGCCTCTTGTCAGACTTCATCCTTTGACTGATCTTTATTGGCCCTTCCCTATGTACTTAAGTTTCTCTGAAGTTTCAGACCAGGACTTGAGATGTGTTCCCATCGCAGATGTCACCAGTTGGGTAGCTCAGGACCTCTGAGGGGCCAGCAGAGCTGGTTCATAGCTGTGTGAGGGGCTTCCCCATGTCCCCATTCTCTAGTTTCCTCTGTCACAGATTTCCCAGCTCGTCTCCACCATGTGCCCCCAAGACTTCCCTTCCCTCTGGAGGGCGAGATAGAGAAGTTATCCACTGTGGACGGGTCCCTTGCCTTCTCTAGTGAAAGTCTTGTCTGATGGGTGCCAGAAGCTATTCATAAGTGTGTGCCTGGTTTTTCTGATGCTCATTTGGGATTGATAGAAATCAAGCAAATAGTAAAAATTTTGTAGCATTACTACAAATAAGTTATTAAAAAAATAAAATCAACAAAAGCAAGAAAAGAAAACTCAGCAAACACCCACCCAAAACACAACCCTTTTCAATTGTGATAACATTTCTGTTAACTCGCCTGGGCTTTGATTCCATTCTCACTACAGGTGCACAGGGCTCCATTCGATTACTGACTGTCCTTGTCCCTAACCTTTGTACATGTGCCTTCCTCATCTGAGACCAGACCAGAGCTCCCTATACAGATGTGTCAGGGTCAGGCCAGGCCAGGCCTGGCCACAGAGGAAGGAGCAGAGTGGGACAGCCTGTTGAGTACTTTGTAGCATCTGTGAGCTCGCCTGTGGTCCAGGCCCTCTGACAATCCAATCCAGAGGACACAGACCTGAGCTCTGGGCTAGCCCTACTGCGTAGCAGCGGTGTCACCTTGGGACAGTCAGCCCACTGGTCAAAGCCTCCACTTCACATTTATCAAGTAGAGAGAATAACAGTGTCCATGTTTTCACATTGTTGTGATGGATTAAAGGAGACCAGGTAGGTAATGTGTCACCAATGGTGACTGGCAAAAATAAGTGTTCACTAAATATGTGCTGACCATTCTTTTTCTTCTTCTTATTAACAATGACAGCAACAGTAGAGTAAAGGCAGCACCTGCCCCGGGCCAAGAGGCCTTCCACCCTGTCTGGATGCTGGCGTCCTGGTATCCTCTCCCGCCCTGTTCCTGCCTGAACCTTTGCATGTGGGCTCTGCACAGCTTATGGCTTCCCCACAAGGTCGACCCCTGGAAGTACCCTGACACCTCTGCATATCTCCAACTACAGGACAGTCCCACCCTGTGCCTCAGGCTGGTGCTGTTGTCTGCACCCACCACGGGCTCAGATGATGTGTGCCTTGGAGGCAGGACCAGGATATATGAGTGTTCCACTGAGTGGGGCCAGACTTGGAGGCAGATGGCTAACTCTTCTTCCTGTGTTGAATTCAGCCTCACTAGAATGTTCCTTTCTGGCTGCAAGTCCAGAGCAATTAATGTCAAACAGTTAATCTGAACACCTTCATTATGTTGAATGATCCCTCAGCTGAAGCCAAAAATACATCCAACTTTTCACAGTTTCATTAATTTCCTTTCAGGTTATTTCAATGAGATTCAGCCCAATCCATTTGAACAAATATCTGCACGATGCCCAGGATGTGGTGGGCATTGTACGTGGTTGAGAAGAGGAAGGTCAGGGTTCCTGCCTAGACAGAGCTCACCTTCTAACAAGGGAGCAAGACACTGAGCACCTAACCAGTAAATATGCAGGATAATTTAATTTTGATAAGAGCCACCAAAACCACCACCTCCAAAGAAGCAGTGTAAAATAACAGCTGTGACTGGCAGTGATGTGTGTGTGGAAATAAGGCCCGAATGATGAGAGGCAGCTGCTCTATGGAGATTCAGCTGCCCCTGGCACAGAAATAGCAAGTGTAAAGGCCCTGGGGTAACAGGGACCAGGGGGGAGGCATGGCCAGGCATCGATTGCATGGGATGGCATATTTTCTGATTTGCCCAGTTCAGGGGACCCTCTTTGGGACCCAGCCTGTCCGTGCTCATGGCTACCATGAACTACAAAGCCTTGAGCATCCGTCCCCAGGAAAGAGCATTTCCAGGCCAGAATCTAAATAAACAACCCCACAAACCAGAAGAGATGCCTTCTTCAAAACTGAAAATGAATGCCACATTGAGAAAATTTCTTTCTTTCTTTCTTTCTTTCTTTCTTTCTTTCTTTCTTTCTTTCTTTCTTTCTTTCTTTCTTTCTTTCTTTCTTTCTTTCTTTCTTTCTTCTTTCAATGGAAGTTTATTGGGGTGACAATTGTTAGCAAAGTTACATAGATTTCTGGTGTACAACTCTGTAATACATCATCTGTATATCACATTGTGTGTTCACCACCCAGAGTCAGTTCTTTTTACATCACCATGTATTTGATCCCCTTTACCCTCATCTACCACCCCCTCTCCCCTTACCCTCTGGTAAGCACTAACTATTGTTAGTGTCTTTGAGTTTTGATTCTTCATTTGTTTTTCTTGTTCTATTGTTTTCAGTTTTATATGCCACATATCAGTGAAATCTTGTCTGATTGTTGTGGCTAGAACTTCCAGAACTATGTTGAATAAAAGTGGAGAAAGTGGACAACCTTGTCTTATTCCTGATCTTAAGGGAAATGATTTTAGCTTTTCCCCACTGACTATGATGTTAGCTGTGGGTTTATCATATATGGCCTTTATTATGTTGAGATATGATCCCTGTATTCCCACTTTGCTAAGAGTTTTAATTTTGTTAAATGCTTTTTCTGCATCTATTGATATGACCATATGATTTTTATTTTTCACATTGTCGAAGTGAAATCATATTAATTGATTTGCGGATATTGAAACCAACCTTGCATACCAGGGATGAAACCCACTTGATTGTAGTGTATGATCTTCATTAATGTATTGCTGAATTCTGTTTGCTGATATTTTTTTGAGGATTTTTGGATCTATGTTCATTAGGGATATCGGCCTGTAGTTTTCTTTGTTTTGTAATGTCTTTGTTGATTGCGGGATCAGGGTGATAGTGGCTTCATAAAAAGAGTTTGGGAGCCTTCTCTCCTGGATTTTTTGGAATAGTTCGAGTAGAATAGGTGATAATTCTTTTTTGAATGTTTGATAAAATTTACTTGTAAAGCCATCTGGTCCTGGGCTTTTGTTTGTTGGGAACTTGTTGATTACTGATTCAATTTCCTTGGTAGTAATCAGTCTATTCAGATTTTCCACTTCTTCTTGAGTTAGCCTTGGAAGGTTGTATGCTTCTAGAAAATTATCCATTTCTTCCACATTGTCAAATTTGTTGGGATATAGTTGCTCATAGTATTTTCTTAAAATTTCTTGTATTTCTGTGGTGTCTGTTGTCACTTCTCTTTCATTACTGATTTTTATTAATTTGAGTCTTCTCATTTTTTTTTTTTTTTGGTTGATGAGTCTGGCTAGAGGTTTTTCAATTTTGTTTATCCTCTCAAAAAACCAGCTCTTGGTTTCGTTGATCTTTAGTATTGTTTTCCTGGTCTCTATTTCATTTATTTTAGCTCTGGTCTTTATTATCTCCTTCTTTGTATTCCCTTTGGGCTTGTTTTGCTGTTCTTTTTCCAGTTCCCTGAGGTGTATGGATAACCTGTTGATTTGAGATTTTCTTCCTTTTTTAGGCCTGCACTGCTATGAACTTCTCTTTTAGGACTGCTTTTGCTGCATCCCAGAGATTTTGGGTTGTGGTGTTTTCATTTTCGTTTGTCTTGAGGTATCTTTTGATTTCCTCCTTGATCTCATTTTTGACCCACTCACTATTTAGTAGTATGTTATTCAGCCTCCATGTATTTGTGAGCTTTCCAGATTTCTTCTTATAATTGATTTCTAGTTTCATAGCATTGTAGTCAGAGAAGACGCTTGATATGATTTCAATCTTTTTAAATTTGTTAAGACTTGTTTTGTGGCCGAACATGTGGTGTATTTTAGGAAATGTTCCATGTGCACTTGAAAAGAATGTATATTCTGTTGCTTTGGGGTGAAATGCTCTAAAAATATCGATTAAATCCAGCTGGTCTAAAGTGTCATTTAAGGCCACTATGTCCGTGTTGATTTTCTGTCTGGAGGATCTGTCCATTGGTGACAGTGGGGTGTTGAAGTCCCCTACTATGATAGTGTTACTGTTGATCTCTGTCTTTATGTCTGTCAAAATCTGTTTTACATAATTAGGAGCGCCTTTGTTAGATGCATAGATGTTTACTAGGGTTATGTCCTCTTGTTGGATTGATCCCTTTATTATTATATAGTGCCCTTCTTTGTCTTTTATTATATTCTTCAATGTAAAGCCTATTTTGTGCAATATAAGTATTGTTACTCCAGCTTTTTTCTCATTTCCATTTGCATGAAATATCTTACTCCATTCCTTTACTTTCAGCCTGTATGTGTCTTCTGATTTGAGGTGAGTCTCTTGTATACAGCTTATGCAAGGGTCTAGCTTTCTTATCCATTCAGCCACTCTGTCTTTTGATTAGAGCATTTAATCCATTTACATTTAACATGATTATTGATAGGTGTATAGTTATTGCCATTTTGTTATTTGTGTTTCTGGGCTTCATTAGTTAGATTGTTTTCCTCTTTCTTCACGTAAGGAAGCCCTTTTAACATTTACTGCAATGCTGGCTTAGTGGTAATGAATTCCTTTAGCTTTTTCTTCTCTGGGAAGCTCTTTATCTCTCCTTTTTAAATGATAGCCTTGCTAGATAAAACAATCTAGGTAGTAGGCCTTTGTTGTGTTTTGTTTTGTTTTTTAATTACTTTGAATACCTCCTGCCACTCCCTTCTGGCCTGCAAAGTTTCTGCAGAAAATCCAGCTGATATTCTTATGGGGATACCATTGTAAGTAACTTGCTGCCTGTCTCTTGCTGCTTTTAGGATTCTGTCTTCATCTTTAATCCTTGCCATTTTTACTATAATGTGTCTTGGTGTGGGCCTGTTTGGTTTCATCTTGGTTGGAACTCTCTGTACTTCCTGGGCTTGTATGTCAACTTTCTTCACCAGCTTATGGAAGTTTTCAGTCATTATTACTTCAAATATGTTCTCGATCCTTTGCTCCCTCTCTTCTCCTTCTGGTATTCCTATGATTCATTTGTTGTTTGCGCTTGATGTTATCCGACAGCTCTCTTAAACTATTTTCAATATTTTTTATTCTTTTTTCCTTTTGTTGTTCTGCTTGCGTGATCTCTGCTATCTTGTCTTCTAAATCGCTGATTCAATCCTCTACTTCATCTAATCTGCTGGTTATTCCTTCGAGTGTATTCTTTATTTCAGTAATTGTATTCTTTAGTTCTAACTGGTTGTTTTTCATAATTTCTCTATCCTTCTTTATGTTCTCACTAAGTTCCTTAAACATTCTTATCATCAGTGCTCTGAACTCTGCCTCTGCTAGGTTGGTTGCCTCTATTTCCTCTCGTTCCATGGATTCTGGAGGTTTCCTCTGTTCTTTTATTTGGGACGTGTTTCTTTGTCTCCCCATTCTGGCTGACTCTTTGTGCTTCACTGTATTAGGTAGGTCTCCTAGGTCTCTCAGTCTTTGCTGGGTGGACTTATGTCATATGTTTTCTTTATATTTGAATTGCTCAGTCTCCCTATTTTCCTGTGTGTGTGTTCCAGAGGTGTCGCTTGTATTGTGTGTCTTCTCCTGTTGAAGTTAAGCTTTGATTGCTTTTGGCTTGTTAGTAGGTAGGATTGACTCCTAGGCTGATCAGCTGTGAGGATTGGCTATGTCCACAGTGTATGAGCTGCTGTGTGAGGGTTGACTCCTCAGACGAGGCTTGGCTCCTATGGACTCTTGTGCTTGTAGAGAATTCCCTTTGGGTGTGACTCTCTTAGTTCAAACCTGGTAATGCTCTGGTTTGGTCTAGAGTTTGCCTCTGGATATGATGATTCTTGCGCCTCTTTGGCTGGGCTCTGGTGCAGAGCAATTTTAGAACAAAATGGATCAACAAGCACAACAACCACCACCAAAAAAACCCAAATACTCTCACATGTAAAAACAACTGACAACCAACACTCAACATGCACAGAAGTATCAAAAATACAAAAAACAAAAGAAACACAACAAACAAAATAGCAACACCCAAAAAAAAAATTGCAAAAAATGGAAAGAAGGAGGAAAAGTAATATGGGGAAAAGAAAAAAGAAAAGAAGGGAGAGAGAAGGGAGAACGAAAAAATATATATCTGTATATCTATCTATATCTATAGATATCTACATACATACATATATATATATACACACACACACATATATACATATATAAAATCTAAAAATGGTAACAATAAAATAGAAAAACAAAAATAAACAAAAAATTATGGAACGCTTCACAAATTTGCATGTTATCCTTGTGCAAGGGCCATGCTAATCTTCTCTGTATCATTCCAAGTTTAGTATATGTGCTGCTGAAGCAAGCACAAGAAAATTTCAAAATGAAGATGTTGGGGAAAGCATGTTTCCTTTATTTGCCTTTTGCCATGATATCTGGAAAGCCTCAAAAGGACACTAAAGCTCTGGGAGGGAGTGTCGAAAAACTTCTCAGATGAGATACCAGCTATCTTATTTCAAATAAGAAGGAGGCAGCACTGGCACAAACCTGTACCTAGTCTGAATCAGCACTTCTGTGGACACCTCCAAAACTCACTGCAGAATCAATGCTCATTAAGGTGCCAGACTCCATGTGAAAAGCTGCCAAGAACCGCGGATTAGAGAGTTGTGTTTATTCAAGAAGTCCAACACTTTCAGAAGAGCTGTGGGAAACAGAATCGCTGTGTGGAAGACAACTTGTAAAATCAGAAAGCCTTTTGAGAAGGGACGATGTGTCACTAGCCTGTAGGGAAATGCACATGAAATCAGGGCGCAATGTCCTTGTGCTCCTATGGGAGTTGTTAAAATAGAAACTAATGGCATCTCTAAATGTTGGTCAGGATGTGGAGCAAGTGGGTCACTCCTACAATACTTAGCAGGAACAGCCAATGCTCAACGGGGTGCATCAGTTTGGATCCATGTATGTAATAGCCTTTAAATTATAAAGCTATAGAAATAGGGAAAAGATTGGTGGGTGCTAGAGTTAGGCAGTGGGCTGGCGCAGAAGCTGGGTGTGGCTATAAAAAGTTGACACATGGTCCTCTGGTTGAAGAATGTTTGTTTGCATCTTGACTGTATTGAAGCCCTTGTGTGGTGGTAACATTGTGCTCTGATGTTGCAAGATGTTACCACGTGGGGACTCTGTCAAGAGTACGCAGGGCCTCCGCCTTATTGCTTCAACCCTCATAGGAATCTTTAATTACCTCAAATTGAAGTTTAATTTAAAACAATATTGAAAAAGAATAGGCTCCTGCCACAGCCTTCCTCATCCCACACAGCCTTTTGCATCAATTTGGGCTGGATTTCCTTGGTGTTGACGTCCATGTTTTTATATAATATGTTTTGACTGCTAATCTTTGATTTATTATTGAAGATAATTTTAGATAGATCTATGTCTGTTGATACTTTATGGTACTTAAAAACTGAATTATTATCTTAAAGAGCAGAACATTAATTTAAAATGTTCTGCCTCCTGGTTAGTTTTTCTGTACTTTTCTGGTTCTGCATGTTTGTTTGGGAGTTCCTCACACTGAGCGCCTTTTTCAATGTTGGGTAACCCAGACTCCATCTTCTTATTTATGAATTAGGGACCATAATTTCAATTGGAGCACCGTGTATTTGTGGGTAGGGATAGGGCTGGGCTCACTGACAAGTATGCTTCACTGTAAGATAAATTGGCAGCATGGTGTCCTTTTTTACTGGTCCCTAAGTGTCATATGTGGACATTCTCCAGCCTGGCCAGGGGTGGGGTTGAGGAGGACGAGAGGGCATCTCTGGTTGCTGTGTGCCGGGTCAGCGTCAGGGGAAAAGCACCGTTTTCAGCTACGTGTCTCCCATGTGATCAAGACTGAGAACGGGGCTGTTTCCATCTCCTGGGAGGGGTGTGTGTGGCCCTGGGGGATCAGGTGAGCATCTAGAGTGTCTTCAGCCCTAGAGCAGACCATCTTCCAGGCCCTCTTTTATCAGCACCTTCTCTTCCTCAGGGATCTGGAACCCAGGCAGAGGCTCCAAGGAGTTTACAGCCCTCCTGTGGGCGCCATCTCTACAGGTATAGGTACAGCTTCCTTATTCTCTGACCTACAGAGAGAAGTGGCTGGAGGTTTTTCTGCCTTCAATCACACAGGGGACTGGCAATGTGACCACACGGGGGACAGGCAGTGTGGCCACACAGAGGACTGCAGTGTTGTTGTCAGAGAGTGGGCTCTTCTCGGAACAAAGTCCAGGTCCTTGGCAACTCAAGCAGAGAATTGAACGAGATACCAGAATGAAGCAGTAAAAGGTAGTTTATTAGAAGAGATAGCACATTACAAAGAAATAGAAGTAAGCCCAAGCAGAAGAAAATGATTCAAGAGCCCATTATTAGAAAAGATATTATTTCAAGGAGTTTGGAGCATATGGAGCAGACCATAAGCAAAGGAGAGGCCCAAAGGCTCGGAAGGGAAGGAAGGGGTCAAAAGGTCACAAAGAGCAGCAGTAAAAAGGGAGAAGCAGTCAAAAAGAAAAGAAGAGCGCACAGACTTCCCAGAACTTGGAGTTTTTATCCCATTTTCTTTAGAATGGGCTGTTCTCCTCTGGGCGTGGGACCACTTGATTGGCACCCGTAATTGACAAGAGGCTGTTACCTCATCTCTTTAGACGGCGCGTGTTTCTTCCCAGAATTCAGTCTGTTATAATGATATTATAAACTTCCGGGCATATATATGATATTATAATAATGGTATAATGAGCCAGGGTGAAACTAAGGTCATTATGGCCTTTACTGTGCAGGTGTGAGTGACTGGTCTAATCGTGTCAAGTATTTTGTACCCATTTGTTTTAGGGTTAGATAGTTACAATGAATGGAAGTTTTGGGTGCAGAGGGGAGGTCACCGGGGGGTCACATTCTGTGGAACCTGCAGGAATGCAGAGACTCAAAATCTGCCTCTAACTGCCTGCCTAGTTTCTCCTTGAGAGATGTGATCCCCATAAAGTCTCTGTGGGAAGCTGAGGGACAGGAGGTCACTTGTTCTGTATCTGCTTCCTGCTGGGCAGGGGCGTAGAGCTGTCCCTGCCTATTGGGGTTCACGGAACTCTCACCCTAGCTGATCTCAGATGAGAGGAAGGGGTCTTGAGCTCCCCCTGGAAGACTGCGCTGGCTTCTTTGGTTGTGACTGGCAGTCTTGCTGGGATGGCCCCTGTGTCCCCAAGGCCCCTGAATGAGAAAAAATAGATTTTAATTAATAAATCTGCTAGCTTTTATGAAACCTATGACCATTCAGCCCATCACTCAGGTGGTGTTAGTTGTCTGGGCCCAGAATGGGTTTGGCATTTAGCTTACTGGCCTGGGGATATTAGGAAGTCACAGGTTTTCAAGTAGTTATCTGAAGCAAGGGTAGCAGATTTCTATGAACAATCTACTGTTTAGGATTCAGAAACTGATTAGAAGAGTAGGAGCTAAAGAACTAAGAAACTAGGGAGAATACTTAACATTTGTATGGAAAGGAGAAGGTAAAAGTTTCTCAGTGGTGAGGGGGTGCTGCTCAGTTGGCTGGTAACATGACCACACAGGGGACAGGGACTCTGACCACTCAGGGGACAGGGACTCTGATCACACAGGGGACAGGGACTCTGACCACTCAGGGGACAGACACTCTGACCACACAGGGGACAGGCACTCTGACCACTCAGGGGACAGGGACTCTGACCACTCAGGGGACAGGGACTCTGACCACACTGGGGACAGGCACTCTAACCACTGAGGGGACAGGGACTCTGACCACACTGGGGACAGGCTCTGTAACCACACAGGGAACAGACAGTGTAACCCCACAGGGAACAGGCAATCTGACTACACAGGGGACTGGCAGTGTGGCCACCCAGGGGCCAGGCAGTGTGACCCAGGAGACTGGCAGTGTGACCACACAGGGGACCATGGGGAGCCCTGGCTTTGGGTGGATAGGACCCAATCCTGAGGCAGAATGGTGAAGGTGTGAAGTGACCTTTCACATGGAAGCAGTGAGTGGAGTTGGATGCTCGTTTGGGGCTTCTTTTACTTACTTCTACTTTTCATATGTTGTGACATGAGCATGGAGTTCTTGGACCACATAAGAGTAAAGCAGCAGAAAACAAAATCTCAAGTGTTGTCTCTCTTGCTTGGGTTTGGCCTTTGTAGCCCAGTTTTCTTGTTTGTTAAGTGGGGACGATGGGAACGATATCTAACTCAGGCCAGGTGACAGTTGGACAGAGGTCCCTGGCACAGCTCCTACCCAGAGCAGAAGCTGGTACTACAATTTCACGTTGAGGGTGGTTGTCCTCGTGGGTTGTCCCCATGTCCCCTTCCCATTCTCCCTGCTCATGACCCAACATTTTCAGCCTTTAGGAATTCCTGAGTCCCTAGTTCAGGGCTAGGAATCCAGTGGTGGCTCTGGGAAGTGGGACAAGGTTTACTGCCTCTTTCTGTGACTTTCTGACAGCTTCTGCTATCCCCACTCCCTCTTGTGGGCTCTGGCTGCTGCCAGGTCCTTTCATGACCTGCTGTAGTGACACCCTGACATTTCCCAGGGACCCCATGGGCCAGTGTGCTCCCTATTCTCAAGTGTACATGGGGACAGGTGTCGTCTGCCCAGGGAACAGTGCTCTGGCTTCCTAGACTCTCAGCGCCCACTTCCTGGTGGGAGCCCCTGGGCTCTGAGCCTGGGCTCACTCTGCCTCCGCATCCTCCTCAGGGGACACCCAGGTGCAGAGGGGTGTGGAGCCGCCCACTGGCTCTGCAGACTCACTCCAAGATCTTTAGGAATTTTGTGAGCTGGTTATTAATCACAACCATTATTAAAAGTTACATAAACCTTTCATTAAATAAATTATATCAAGGGCAAAGGCAAGGAGTGGTAATGAACTCTAAACTCCACTTCCTAATTATTTTAGCACAGCATACTATTATCGGTGCCCTTGTGGTTATTTACACCTTTTGGTCTGTGGGAATACTGTGCTGTAAGCACGTGGGAATAATGCTGTGGGTGTGGTCTTCATGAGTGGGCAAAGCTCTGTCACCAAGAGGGGACGGGGGACAATAAATGAAGGACCGTGACATAATATAATGTCAGATGCAATAAAGGATTATAAAAAAATTACACCCGGCAAGAGGTTGCACAGAGGCGAGTGATCAGGCCAGGCCTCTCTGAGGACACCATCTTAGCCTGTGCGTCTCTCTGCACCGTTTCCGGCACCCAGAGAGGCTGGTCCCTTGATGTCTGCTGTGCTGTCATCCCACCTCTTCCCCCAGCCTCTTCGGCTGGTCCCAGTCCCACTTCTCCCCAGCCTTGGAATGTTTCATGCAGCACTGTGCATGGCACTCTGCTAGGCAGGGAGTTAAGGTCCTTGCAAAATCACTTGCCCAGCTCCTGGGGCTTCTGGTGAAATGGTCCTCATGTACACCACCCCGGCCACCAGGCACCGCGCATACCAGGGAACATTTCTGGGGGAGCCTCCTGGGGTGCAGGATACTCCTGGGCTCCTCACAGAAACACTGTAATTTGAGATAGTTTTTAAGCAGTTCAATAAGAAAACTTTTAAAGAAAGTATTGATTTATAATTCTTTTCATTCATTCATTGGTGCCCAATGATCGTCTTGATGTGATAAACAACATGTGGTACCTTGAGACTGACAGATAAATGAACACGCCATAAGTTTAGGGGGAGGGTTGCAGTGTGTTTTTGCACCATGTGAGCCATTTGCCCCTCAGATGACTTGGATGCTGTGGTCAGGACAGCTTTTATGAGAATGATTCTAAAATGGGAAACAGTGTGCTGCTAAAGGCCCAAACTATAGCTGCCACAATGAAAGGGCTGCTAGCCTTGGAGGCTCTGGCTTTCTGCACAGGGACAGACGCTGGCACTGGATAGCTGTGATGAATTGTATATTGCTCAAGCAGGCCGGCCATGGCCTCCTCAGAAAGTCTATGGGGTGACCCTCAGCTGTCCCGGTCTTCCCCTCGCAGCTATTTTCCGGACATTCCACTGTTCTAGTTGTCAAATGTTGTCTTCAGAAACTTCAACTTTTCCCTCCCCCATCCCACCCCACCCATCTCTCTCCTGCCCCCTGTCGCTGCCCCAATGTCACCACCTGCATCCAACTTAAACTCTTGCATCCTAAACTAGCTGCCAGATTCTGGTGCCTCTATGCCTAGATCTGTAACAGTCCCTGTAATGCAGAGGCACCTGGGCCCTGCAGCTGTGGAGACTCATTTGCATACCCACCAGGTGGGTCTGCCAGCCTGGCTCAGTGGATCTGGAAAGCTGCCTCCTGACACAGTGCAATTCACACAGTCTCTCACTCGATTGTTATTTGCAGAAAGTTCTAGGGGAAAGATGCAGATGAAGGTGAGAACATAAAAGAAGACGAAGAAACCCTCAGTGGTCTGGAACAAGGAAGTTGCTTTGGGAGTGTGATGGGAAGTTTCAGGGAGAAGGTGACTCATGTAGGACTCGTCCTACAGTGTTTGGCCAGTGGGTTGCAGGCCTGGCCTGGGAGGCAACCAGGACACCTTTGGGTGTTGTTTGTCAGCCTGGGGTGGTGGAAGGTCTCCTGACCAAACACCAGGGCTATGGAGGGTCTCCTGGCCAAGCGCCAGGGTGGTAGAGGGTCGGTCTCCTGGCCAAATACCTGGTGGTGGAGGGTCCTCTGACCGAGTGCCTGGCGTGTCCACAGCTAAACTTGGCTGGGTGGAGGAGCAGCACCAACAATAATGAATGGACCCAGTACGCTTGCCCTGTAGTGACAGCCAGGTTCCTGGGGCCACCGACTCCACACAGGAAGGCTTCATAGTTGAGGGTGCTTGGGTGCAGGCCTCTTCTCTGAGAGACAAGCAACCCTGGGACACTTCCACATTCGGGGCACAGCTCTCAAACACCCCAGCCACACAGAGAAGTCCCACCCCTCTGGCCTGGGTTGGTTGGGCATATGGGCTTCTCCAGACACGCCAAGGCCTGGCAGCAACCCTGGGGGTCCCCGGTGGGCCCCCTTCTTTGTTGACAATGTTGTTGGGGAGGGCCACACTGCCTGCTGGTGAAAGTCACGAAACAGCAGATTGGAGTGGGACTCCTGCCTACCCAGTGCTGCCAAGTTTATATAAATTGGAATTGGGGATTTGGATTGAAATAATACAAAGTTTCTCTACTTGAAAACAAGACATACATAATTTCAGAGCTGCAGGGGTGAGGTGGGGACTCATGAGTGTGCTGTTGTGACTTCCAGGGGCTGGGCAGGTAGACGGAGAAGCCATGGTCTGCTTTCTGGGGGAACCGCACTGTCATGCGCTCCGTGGTTCTAGTGCTTTTGCTGATCGCTCTGCAGCCATTGTAACGTTTGTGGTGTTAGAATCTTTGAAACAAATTGTATATTCTGAGGCCAGGTCATCCACTTATTTGAGAGAGGATTTTGGTGCTAGTGTTAAAAAATACACGTACCATCAGTAATTTTGAGATGTGAGTTAGATGACACAAATGTCACAAAGAACCCAAAGCACTGGGAAACACCAGTCTGCTACTTTTAGGAGAAGCATCCACCCTACGGAGTATTGGGGACAACGCTGACACTAAGGGTAGCAGTCAGACTCACAAGCAGCCTGGCCCTGTTACGTGTTGTCCAGGTGAGGGAAATCACTGTATCATGACAGGGGCGCCTGCAGGCCGTCTCTTCTCCAGTGTCCCCCACCACCACCACCACCACCACATCCTTAGACTCCCACCTCCCAGGGCGGGTCGCACCTGCAGCTGGATTAACACCCCATGAGGGAGGCAGTCACCTAGAGAAGGGAATGCACACCGTTAGCGCCTTCAAAAGAGGGGTCGATGCCTCCCTCCCCAGACCTCACTGCTATGCCTCAGGCCACCACTGCACCCAGTGGGTGCTCATGGAAGATGCCTGGGAGGTGGCACCACTGACCTGCTGCCTGTGGGCGCTCATGGGGGTCAGGGGCTGGAGAGGATGAAGGAATCTGACTCCTATATACCTCTGTAGCTTCTGAGTATCTACAATGATCACATGCTTGCTAATGAAAAGAAATAAAAGAAGAGGGACTGCGTTCTGCTGTGGAAACCGGGCCTACTTAGAAAGCAACAGGAGGTCTGAGGAAGACCCCAGGCCATGTGGCCAAGCATCATCCCACTGCCAACTGACACAGTATTCTGGCCGTAACACAGAGAAGGGTTCTTTAGGAAAATCTTGTCACAAGAGGCTCCTGTGGGCTGGGGGTCCACCCCACCTCTCTCCCCATGAGACAGTGGGACAGGGCAGCAGTGCCTGCCCTGCCCCCAGCATGGCCCTCACCCATGCCGTCCTGGCCTGGCTGCCTGCAGAGGCTCAGGCAGGACGCGTGGCCAGGGTCTGCAGGAGAAAGGAGGAGAAGCTGGGGATGGGGCCCCTGGGGTGACCGTAGACCCATCAGCACTGGGATTGCCTGGAAGTCTCAGGATGGCCCTGGCCATGGGCCCACTGCCAGGAAAATGACCCCCGTTGGAACGCGGGACCTTTATATGCCTGTGGCCGGGGCTGTCTATAAGAGAAAGATGTGGATACTGAAGGCACTGCAAGGAGGTGGGTCAGCCCTTCACCAGGAGAGACTGAGGCAACTGCTGGGCATGACCCATCACTGTGAGAAGATGTGGTCCCATGGTAAAGGAAGCTGGGGACAGTCCTGAGGCTACAAAAGGCACAACAAGCTCTTACTTAGATGGGGGGTGACCTAATTCCAGCAGGATGCTCCCGACCTTCCCCTGGAGGCCGCACATTGTCCACACCTTGTGCTCAGTGGCTGCTCTGCTGGGAGCTCTAGAGATGCCCTCTAGAGATGGAGCCTCAGGGACAGGACTGAGTGTGCCAGCTGAGAACAGAGAGCACATGGTTAACAGCACTTCCTGACTCTGTCCAGTGCTCAAGAATGCAGCATACAGCCCATCATACATCTAGTCACGGCCCAATCTCTTTGAAAGTGATTTTGCAATATAGAACTCAGAGCAATGCAAAGTCACGATGCTAAGGGAGACCAGCTCCTTCTCTGTTGCACAAGCTTTCAGGCTAGAAGGGGATCCCAGAAAACTGTCCATCTGTATATGTGGGCCACAACTCCTACTGGACAGCAGAATGTGCTAAGAGCTGCAGTGTAAAAAGATTGCTTGTGGTCTTTTTATTTTTTGCAAAAGATACTACAAAGCAGAGCTTACCCTGAAACTGAAGGGTAACTCTGCGTCAGCACGCTCTCATAGGATGTAGCTCCCATCTGGGGCAGTGTGCAGGGCCCCCTCTCCCCATTCATTTATAAAGAAACCTCCTACGTGGTGCTATTAAAACACAAACTTGTTCATATGCTTAGTCAGGGTAAGGCAGCATTTCTTTCACGTGTGCCCAGTGAATGAGTTCTGAAGTAACAGGCCTAGGAAATGAAACTGCTCAAACAGAATATGAAAAGGAATTGAAAAGGTGCCAGGAGATGGTCTGAGTGTGCAGGGTGGGTGGGGGTGGGGGTATCAGTTTGTAGGCTGAGTGTGCAGGGTGGGTGGGGGTGGGGGTATCAGACCTCCAGGTTTGAATGGCCAGTGAACAGCCAAGAGCTGACGTGGGAACCAGTGATCCAGGTTACAATGCGGGACCCACCATTGTGGACACCACAGGGCTTCTCCTTCTATTTAACAGGCCACGTCTACAACATGGACTCATGGCTGCCTGCTGACTACATGGGTGTAATCTGTGCCTTGGCCTAGGGTCACCATTCAGCTATTTATCAGCTGTGTGGCCTGCGACAAGTTGCTTTTGTGCCTCGGAAGCCTGAGCCTCCTCATCCGTGCCTGTAATGTACAGAAAATACAGTAATGGCATTTACTCTGTAGGGTGCCTCACTCCTCATCCTTCAGAGCTCAAAAATTAGATTAATCGTCATCCTTGGTAACAAGTCTCCACCCCCGACCTGTGTGTGGCTGTCTTATCACTTATTTAACCATGCAATTAGTTATTTCCAATTGTGTAATGAGCACCCAAGGACCCACCACCCAAAGTGACAGCTATGACCATGACAGTTATCTGTATCTCACTATATGGTCCCCAACTTCTCATTCACTCCTTCTCTCCACTCCTGAGGTCATTATCAACTTGAGTTCCCTGCTTCCATTTTTTTCAGTTTTATGCCTGTTTGTCTATTTTTATCTTGTTTTAACAATTGTATGCTACATGTAACTTTTTAAGACAACTTTTTTCACTTAAATGTTACATCGCTAGGATCCATTCATGGTATTTTGTCACTGCAATCTCCTTGTCCTGACTGCCACATCCAGGAAGTGCATATATCTCAGTGAAGTCATCCACTCTCTCCGAGGGGCCCTGGGAAGGAGGGGTCCTGATGTGTGCTAGCTGGAGCTAGCGCTGTGTAATCACGCTTCTGCATGCCTGTGGTTATACGAGCCTCAGAGTTTCTCTTTGCTGAGAGTCTTGAAAGGGAATCATGGCAGAGAATGTGAAATTACAACTTGAAGAGAAAATGCCAAACCCTTTTCTAAAGCATTTGTGCCAATCTACAATGCCATGTGACTCATCTTCTCCAACACTTACCAACATTTAATAATGGTACACATTTTACTTTCTGCTAATTGAGTGGGTATGAAATGCTATCTAATTGTGATCTCGATTTGCTTTATTCTTTGTGAATCTCTTCATAGGTTTATTGGGCAAAAATATTTCCTCTTCTGTGAAATATCTCTTGATGTCTTCTCTCATTATTATCCTGGGTTGTTTGTGCTTTTTTAAGAAAATTGATTTGTAACAGTTTTATTTATGTTATTGATACTAATTTTTTTTTGTGGTTGATATTATAAATATCTTATCCCAGTTTCTATCCAGTCTTTTCACTTTTTAAAGGTATCTCTTGGTGAACAAAAATGCTTGATTTTGATATAGTTAAATGCATTTACAGTCAATTTTATGTGCTTGTCTAAGAAAATCTTTAGCTACTGGAAGATGCAAAAGATAGCCACCTGTATTATCTATGAATTCTGAGATTTGTTTTTGACATTTAACCCCTTAGCCTATCCGGGGTTATTTTCCAGATGTAATTTGAAGGGTATAGCTAAGTTCTTTTTTTTCCCCACACCAATAACTATCTTTTTTTTCCAGCTCTGTTTTTTGATCAGTCTCCCCTTTCCTCACTGACCTTCTTTATCTTCTATGATCTACCAAAATTCTTTATATGCATGAGTCTTCTCCTGGAATCTCATTTTTATTCCTTGGCCTTTTTTCTGTCCATGAAGCAACACGACAGAGTGTTACTTTACTGCGTCTTCCCAAAGCCCAGGCATCCGGTAAGGTCAGCCTCCCCTCGCTTCTTTAACATAAACAGTCCGGCTACTTTTGGTCCTTGACTCTTTCAAATAAGTTTAGAATCATCTTTTAGGTTCTGTTAAAGAAACATATTTGGAATTTGATAGGAATTACATTGACTGTATAGCTCACATTATAATATTAAATCATATTATCCATGAACATGGTATATCTCTCTATTTATTTAGGCCTTCTTTAATATCTCTTAATAAAATAATGTTTGGTACTTTTCCTTTTAGAGGTCTTGCACATCTATTGCTAGATTTATTCTCAGGAATTTTACCTATTCTTTGAAACTATTATAAATAGTATCTCTTTAATTATACTTCCTAGTTCTTTGATGCTTATACATTTTATATCTTCACTAAATTTTATTATTTTTAATAATTTGTAGATGATTTAGGTATTTATGTAGGAATTTTTTAGTGTAAACAATCATATCTTATACAGATAGTAAGAGTTTTACTTCCTTCATAAGATTATTTTAAGGGTGAACTGGGGTTATGAAAACAAAGCAAGTAGCAGTAGTTGGCAGCCACTAAGTACTCAATAAAGGCCTGTGTTTACTGACATTATTGTTTTACCAGCCCATGGAAGAATTTTAGAAGTTGTCCTAACCAACTCCTGCATGTTAAATAAAGAGACAGAATCCCAGAGCAGTTGAACAATTCAGCAGAGACCCCAGAGCCGCCCAGGGCCAGGACGGGGCCTGGGAGACCTGGGTCTCTGGGCTGCAGGCAGACATCCTGCTCTTACTCCCCAGTCTCACATCAGTGTGGCTTCTGTCTGGCACAGACTCCCGCCTGTGGGTATGTTTCTGCAAGTGAGCTTGCCGGCACATCCACAACAAACATTTATTAAATCAGCCGCATGAATTATAGTCCTTTTGTGTGCGGGGTTTCCCTCATCACATGTACTTCTAGCAGAGGGAAAATGTAATACTACAACTCAGCTGTGAGAAAATGGTAATTTATTTCATTCTAAGAGTTCTCTATAGTGATCTCATCCTTTCCTGTTGATGGCAGTCAGGATGGAGGTGAAGCTTAAATTTGCCCCCTGAAAGCAACTTGGACTCTGTTGGTTTAACTCACTTTCTTTTGGGAAAATACATGGTTAAATCAAATTCAGATTTCTTTCTCAAAAGCTGCCTCTCCCTCCTACCCATCAGGTCAGCAGCTGTAAGAGGGAGAAGTTTGTGGATTCTCATGCTGTGTGCTGGGGCATCTGAACTCATCCAGTCTCCAGAACATAGTGGGTGTTTTGGCCGGGGCTGTCTGATCCTTTCAACACCCAATGCTGCGTACCGCTGGGTCTCGAGTGCCCACTGCCCCCATCCCCCAAAAGTCAGGAGACAGACTCAGTTTACAAAACTTTCTGGAAATTGGGAGGAAACATATTAGGGAAAAATACCTGCTGTCACATAGGAAAGAAATAGCATTTTATCCATCCAGAAATATGTTTTGGGCGTCCAGACTGAATAAGGCACTGTGCAAGGCAGCTAGCTATCTGATAGAGTTGGCAGGTGGCCTTTATTAATTTTGTGTGTGAAGTCTGCCTGTCATTGTTAGCATTTGCCCAGATCTTTTCCAGTGGGTGTGTTCACGTTACACATTCCCTGAATGTCTAGGAGGGAAGGAAGACTCCTTCTGTTGGGCTGCATGAGCCAGGCAGTCCTGGAGAAGTGTCTTTTGAGCTGAGTCTGCAGGGCTAACTGGGATTTTAGGAGAGGCTTCCAGGGGGCAAGGGAAGTGAAGAATTCAGAGAAAGCTGAGTTGTTCAGTTAGACTTTAGGGCTGCTGGGCTGGGGCTGCCAGAAGGCAGCAAGGGAATTTCTCAGTAGCACCACGTTTTTTCTTGATTTCTCATTCAAGAATTTGGAAATATTTTGTAGGTTGTCAGTAGTCAAGCCTTGAAATTGTTTCGTTAAAGGGTGTTTTTGAAGGTGGAAGCCTGGCTGCTTCCGGTGGCAATGTGTCCTTAGGTGCTCGGTGAACAGTGGTTTGGGTGGTGAGGATGACATCAGTACTCTGGAGCATGTCTGCTGAATGGGAGGCACTGCGCTGTGTGCCTGTCATCTGGAATCCCTGAGAAGAAGGCAGAGCTGAGAAGAGGGGAAAGGAGAGGAGAGGGGAGGGGAGGAGAAATGGGGAGGGAAAGGGAGAAGAGGGGAGGAGGGGGGAGGGGAGGGGAGGAGAGAGGAGGGAAAAGAAGAGAAGGGGAGGAAACAGGAGTGGGGGAGGGGAGGGAAGGGGAGAGGAGAGGAGGAGAGGCGTTAGGAGGGGAGGAGACGGATGGGGAGGGGAGGAGAGAGAAGGGAAGGGAGGGGAGAGGAGAAGAGGGGAAGGAAGAGCAGAGGCTGTAACACTGTGGTTTCTTTTTTGCAAGACAAAACCTCGTGATTTAGATATCTGCCAACAAGTTTAAAGATTTAAAGGAAGCTGAGTCTCAAACTAGATAACTGTCGGATAAGGTAGAGGAAGACCTTCACTATTTCTTTTAAATTATTTAATTTTTAGCTTTGTATCATCAAAAATCTCAAACATATACAAAAATAGAGAAAATTCTGTAATGAGGCCTCATGTATTCATCACCTGGCTTCAGCAATCATCAACTTATAGTCAATTTTATCTATAACTTCCACCTGACCACTCTGTAGATTTTAAAAAGCAAATTCCAAACATTGTATCATTTTATCTGTAAATATTCCAGCATGTATCTCTAAAATATAAGAACTCTTGTTTTAATTAAACACAATCACAATGATTATGATTTTAAGAACAATTAAATCAATTCAATAGGCTCAAAAAAGAAACCCCCAGCACTCGCACCATTTATGCCTTTGGTTTTGATGACTGTGTGTCGTTTAAAGGCTGCTTTGCCTTCTGCTTCTGGTTCTCCAGGAAGCAGCTCTTGGGGACAGCAGAGGTGCCATCTGGGCAGAGACAGTCCGACTTCACGCCTCTGATTCAGAAAGGAGTCATGACAGCCCTCTGACCCGGAGTCCTGGGCACGGCTGTGTGAACGCACCTGCCCTCCTCTGAGATTTTTGTCTACCTGACCCTCTTACAAATGAGCCAGTTCCATTCATGGCTGCAGAAAATCCTTAGGAGCAAGGAGATGGCACTGAGAATGGGGTTACTGTCAGAGCAGCAACTTGAAGGGCAGGTGTTGGGCACACCATCTCTCTGAAAGAGAGCAGGAAGGGGCTTCCAGAGCAGGGCTGTATCTGGCATCCAGACCGCCCCACCAAGCAGGGGACAGCTGTCTACAGAGACCCCCTAGATGAACTTCAAACATGCCACAACTCCATTATGTTACACCAGTCAGAAATTAGGAAGTTCAGTGTTGCCATGTTGAAGCTTAATAGTTGGTTTTACCCTAGGATGGCTGTGCCCCCTTCTCCAGGGGCCCCGGGGATGCTGTGTCCATGTGGTGTGAGGTCATGGTGTGGAAGGGGACCTGGCTCTTTGCCTCCTGGGTCAGATTTTTCTGGAAGTATTTTCTCCAGGCCTTACAGTGAGTTTCAGAAATGAACTGTTTCACATAATCAGAAAGATATGTTCTCTCAGTGTTGTCCAAAGCATCACCTTCCTTCCACAGTGACATTAAAGCTCAAGATTGCTGCGAGAGCAGGAGCCAGTCCATTATGTTTTAATCAATGACAGGAATGTTTTGCTCAAGTTCAGATGTCTAATAAGAGTCATTTATTTTCTTTCTGAGGGCGTGTTATCAGTTTCATGAATATATGCTCTGTGTTTCATTAGCATTCTTCTAGCAAAACATGATTCTGAGTCATTTCTGAAATATCTGCTCTCGCCTACAAATCGTTTCTCAGTTTTTTACAAAAATTGCCTTTTCTACTTACTGGCAGAAAAGTTTGATATCACACAAGCCTAAAATGGGTATGTTGAGAAAACACACAGCCCACCTGTGGAGTTGGGACTGCAACAGCACAAGGCTCTCCAGCCCACAGCCTTGGCCAAGGTTAGCCCAGCTCCAGGTCACGGTTAGCCCAGCTCTAGGTAAGGTTAGTCTAACTCCAGGTCATGGTTAGCCCATCTCCAGGTCAAGGTTAGCCCAGCGCCAGGTCAAGGTTAGCCCATCTCCAGGTCAAGGTTAGCCTAGCTCCAGGTCAAGGTTAGTCCAGTTTCAGGTCACGGTTAGTCCAGCTCCAGGTCAAGGTTAGTCCAGCTCTAGCTCGAGGTTAGTCCAGCTCTAGGTAAGGTTAGTCCAACTCCAGCTCAAGGTTAACCCAGCTCCAGGTGGAGCCCTAGAAGGGAAGGGTGATTCAAGGGCGGGAGGTGAAGTTCCCTAATACAGTCATGACAGGGCTTTCTCAGGTTTTAAGCCAGGGTGAGGCTTGGAGAGCTTGCCAGAGGATGTTGAGTGAGGAGAAGTGGAAAATTAGAGCCATTATGGGAAGCGATGCTTTATGAATCCCATTAGAGAGCCTCAAGCCCCAGCCTCACAGTAATCTGCACCCAACTCCCTTGTGCTGCATGGAGAGCAGCTCAGGCCCAGTCTCTCCTCTGTCTCGTTGTGTGTGGGAGCTTTTTTTTGAAAAGAACAAAAGCCAGTGTTCTCCACCATCCTAGCTATGAATGTGTTTTCTTTCAACAGGAGGTCTCTAAGTCTCTCACTCTATGTAGTTATGGTAGAAATGGTCTAGCTTGCCCATTCCAAACACAGTCCATTCTGCCTGTGCCCACTGACTCCTCACGGATACCCACAGCAGTGACATTTGCTGGTTCTCCGTCCAAAGTGATCACATTTGTTTTTATGACTTGCTTTTGAAGGACACTGTGGGACAGACACTGTTGTCTGGCTTTGCTCCACCCCAGTTCCACAGGGTGTAGATGCTCTATCCCCTTCGAGTCTACCTGATTTCTTACCTCTGAGGTGGAGGTGACAGGTAGGGTTTTCTCCTCCCTGTACTTACAGGTTTGAGAAGCTCATCCCAGTGCATATCCACAAAAGGTTCCCAAGAGCTTCTGGAACCTTCTGGTCCACAGAGACCGCTTGAACAGATCCTCTAGGGTGTAAACGGAGTTGTCTGTGGCTATGTCCTAGATTGTACAAGTCTCTGGTGGGAGGCTTGGTCTCTGTAGCCCAGACCAGAGGCAGGACCAGAAGCTCGTGCTCTGAGCCGTCTCCAATTCCTTTCAGCCCAAGAGAGTTTTCCTGGCTACTTCTTGGACCATTCTGAGAAACTGGATGTGACTGCTTGGAAGTGTCACTGGTTGGTCCTCCTGGTTCCCGTGTCACTGACAGTGACACCTCTCAGAGCTCAGAGGAAAGTGCTGAGGCTGGCAGAGCTGAACCCCGAGGACACGTTCCTGCCATTGGGTGGAACCAAGGATGAACTGGAAGTGCGATGCCACCTTCAGAAGAGACATGGGTACCCCAGATGAGCCCAGATAAGGAGAAGCAGACGCAAGCCCATCACTCTCAGTGTTCCCTGCTGGGGTGATAGGGCCCTGGCCTGGAGAGTGAAACCTGTCAGCGTGGGTACCTGCCACTCTCACATACAGTTTTTGGGGAAGGGGCTTAGGTTTCTAGTGTATGCATGAACGCCACAGCCCAAACAAAACAGCACAGCAAGAGAAACTGGGAGACAGTGGGAATCCAGGGCTGGGAGGGACGGAGTGGCTGGAGGCAAGGGAGGCTGGAGCCGCATGTGCCTCAGGCCAGTCAGGTGACTGGCTTCTGGCTCTCCATCCCCAGGCTGGGGACCTCCCCCTGGACAGCTGTAGGGTTGAGGGGCCTGTGATTCACTGCCCAGAACTCCAAGGTCAAGTCATTCCAATGACACTTTTGTTTTGGGCATTTACTATAGCCAAGTTGTGTGTAAGACACCATAGTGAATATGATGTGACAAATTGTATCTCCCCTCCCCACCCCAAGCCTATGAAGTTCTAGCAGGAGTGACATACCATCAGGTCAGGTCTAACCAAGGCTAAAGCAGACACAGACCCTCCTTTTATATATGCCTTTAAAAATAGGTACCCTTTAAAATAAATACCCTTGAACAACCTTGGTCAAAATATACTGGGGCTGACAGTAGGGCCGAAATCTGTCCTTTCATCAACTGAATGACAAACCTTTCGTGACCCTGCTGTCCCCAGGCCATCGAAGTCCAGTTTCAGCAATGTCCTCCAAGCCACGTCGCTGTTATTTTTCAAATGGCCTATTGCATTTAGTTTCTATCACTTTATAAAAATGAGCAGGAAGTAGAATGAAAGTGTTGTATGCTTATGATAAGAAGCTTCAACTGTCTACATTAGAGAGGCAAAGTTGAAGGATCGCTGGAAATGTTGAAGGCTTTCATTCATTTGTGCAGGCATTCACCCAGCAAATACCAGCTGAGAACCAACTGTGCACAAGCACCAGTCCCAGGCACTGACCGAGCCCTCCTCAGAGAGCTGACAGTGCAGTGAGGGAGGCAGAAATACACATGGCATATAACACGGAAAGGGTGGACATCAAAAGAGTAAACATCAAGCAGGCAAGGGGTGGAGAAGTGGAATTGGGGGATGGGATGGGTCTTAGAATGCGTGGCCAGGGAAGGCCTCACCCAGAATGAGGTGGCTTTTGAGTAAAACCTGAAGGAAGTGAGAAAATGATGTACTGAGATTACTGGGAGGAAGAGAGCTCGAAGCACAGTGTGGCTGTGCAAAGACCCTAGGTAGGGGGTGGTGGCTTACCCTGGTCTCAGGTGTGCAGGTCTGAGTCTGTTGGTCTAAGGGGAGCATAGGAACACTTAAAACAGACACTGGGGTAAAAGAGCTGGGAAACAGGTGCCTCCTGAAAAGTGTGGGTAAACTTAACTCAGAGGCAACCCACGGCCCTAATGACCCTTCTGTGAAGACTGGAAACTGAGAGACGTTTGTTTAGCAATGACTGAGTGAACGTGATTTCTGCTTCTTGGTGTTCTGCTCACTCACTATGCCCAGGGCCTCATGTGCATGGCCATCACCCTATAAGTGCTTGTTAAGTGGATGTTGCACAATGCACGTGAGGGCCATCCATGGGACAGTTGTCCTCAGCCTTAGATTACTGCCTGCAGGCCAGTCATCTGGGGAAGGGCCCTGAGAGGATCTGAGCAGGGAGACAGCTGGAGGCATCACTGGCACCTTGCAGACACAAACACCCATTTTTGTAAATGAGTATTTCCACAGTGTTTTTAAGATAATTATTTCATCCTCTGCCTCATGAGCATGCTTAGTACTCCAGAGCTTCAGTTTCCAGTCTTCCCAGGCAAACAGCTCTTCTTCCCATCAGCACTTTAGAGAGAGGACTTGATCCCCTTGCTTTCAAGTTCAAACCCACAAGCAGCGGCGTGGTTGTTCTTCAAGCTGATCTGTGCACAGTGACCGCAAATGCCAGCCCTGGTGACGGTTTCTAATTGAATGTGACTTTCTTTGTTAACGCCTGTCCTTGCCCCCAGCAGCAAACTGACATGTAGGACCTACCTCTCTGAGCTGGATGACATAGTTGATGATCAACAGCTTGAATTAATTTTTCCTGATAATCTCATGGAACTTTCTGGGGCAAATTAATTTTTCCTTGCAAAACAGAGTGTCAGCAATTTTTATTTCCTTTGTGTCTGACGTAGCACAGGCTGTGCTTTCAATGGCAGTTGATACTTAGAGTCTTCGGCTGTAGTGCGGGAAGGACAAGATTTTGCCAAGTGATAAAATCAGCACAACCAATGGCAGATGATACCCTTATGGTGTGAAAAATGGTCAGCTGGACTTACTCCATTTGGGTTCCAAGAGGAACCCAAGCCCCTTCCCTTGAAAATGTGTGTGTGAGTGGCAGGTAACCAGGCTGACAGGCTGTGACTTAGCGAAGGGCTGTGGGCAGCCTGCTGGCCAACAGACTCCATGTAGCCTGGTCATGAGAGGCAAAGCAGCCGTGAGATGGGACTCTTGGTCCTTAAGGTGCTTCCACACTCAGTAATGCGTTCTTATGGGTCTCTGTGCAGGGATGCCATGGCCGTGTGGTGACTGCATTTGGGTTATCTGCTGGAGCCATAAAGACAAAAGCCCCCAGAGCTCCTACCCTCTCATTTCCAAGCTGTTGTCCGTCCCCACAAAAAAAAAAAAGTTAAATCAAAATTTCCACCATAGTTGAGAGACTTTGGCAACAGTTTCTGTGTTCCTTGTTGTACACTCTTTATACCACCTCCTTCAGTCATAGCTTAGGCTGGAGCTGGGATCTGAGTGGTTATGGGGTAACACTGAGGATTAGCCATCTCTTTCCTATGCTGGACAGAAGGGAACTGGGTGCTGAACTTACTAACACAAGTTTTAAATTTGAACAGTCCCAGGATTTTCACTGGGGGTTTTCTGTTGCTAAGGCTCCCGTCACAGAAGAGAAAGGAATGCTGACATCTTCTCTGATGAGCAGTGGGGTCCTGGAGGCGAGGGAAGACCTGTAGGGCAGTAAGGGTCTTGCCACTGACACCAAGGGAAAGAGCAGGTAGGATTGGGGATTTCATTTCATCGTCCACACTCTTCATCAAGAAACCAGCCAAGAGGGCAAGCCGAGTGGCGTGCTGGTTCTTGGGACGCCAGCAGCCTGGGTTCAGATACCACATATGAGGGCCAGTGACACTGCCCTCTACAGCTAAGATGGTGAACAACAGCTCCACCTCGAGCTGGGCTGCTGTGAGTCCCCGGGGTGGCATAGCTGCAACCCCTGCTGCAGTGGGCTGCCATAGGCTACAGCTGGTGTGAGCTGCCAAGAGCCGCTGTGAACGGCCGTCCTGAGGCCGGCGACCGATCTGTCTCACCCGAGAAGAGCCCAATGATGATGCCAACATGGGCCAGTGAAGCAACGTCCTCCACAACTAGACTGAAAAACAGAAGGACAGCAACTTGTCTGTTCTCCTTCCCCAATTCCCCAATAAAATCTTTTTTAAAAAAGAAACCAGCCAAGAATAGAAGAGGCTGCTCCAGCTCTCCCCTGTCCTGTTGGGAGCTGACCCCTCTGGCATGCTTGGCGATGGATTAGGGCACACCTGCTAAAAATCAGCAAAGAACAGTGCCATCAGGAACCAGAAACACTGTGTCAAAGGGGGCCCTTTCTAACTGTGGTGGCCAGCTGTGACCACTGTGCACAGAAAGGGAGCATCCACTCTTGAGTGCAGGTCTCGGTTTTATTATTACTACCTTGGAGTGAAAAGAAGCAAATCATACAAGTAAATTATTATGAGGAAGAGCAGCTTAGGGTCCATTAAAATTAAGCAAAAGCTGGGTGTTCGGTAGGTGCTTTCCACATGGACATGGACAGTGGAGTTAATGGAGCTTTGTGGTCCCACGTGGAGTAACACAGCCTGCACGTCCCATGCTGAAATTCTTGTGCACTTGATACAGTCCTTAGTAATTCTGCCTCTGAGAAATGTTTACCAGTTCAGAACTTGTCATGGTCAAAGCCAATGTGCAGGACAGTGGTTTGGGTCATGAGTCTTACTCAGGAGTTTGGGTGATTTAGGGGAAAATATGAATCCTCTCAGATATCCACAGGCCATGTGGATGTACAATTAGTCTTTCATCTGAGCAGGAATAAAATAAAATAAAAAACTTTAAAAGTTTCAGAATATCCCGATATCTCTGTCTGTTTCAGGCAAGCCAGAATTCAGATTCAGCTGGACACAATGCCTGGGGCCCTGGTGCTGGCTGCTGGCCATTCCCACTGTTTTATCATGGAAACCCGAGATGGCTGGCCTGCGCCCTCCCTCAGGCAGCATGCCTTTGTTTGCTTTACTGTGAGCTGGCCAGGGTCTCTGATGACAGACAGCATTTACAGCTTGGAATAAAAAGTGATTGGTGGCCCTGTAAATCAGACAGCATATAATTTTGCTTTTTACCTGAGACTATCAGGTTACATCACAGTTGCATTTCTCTTCGTATTCACATCAAGGACTAATAGCTGCTTCTCCTGCCTAGTAGCTCTGAAATAACGATGATGCTGAGGGTAGAGAGGAAAGATGGATATGGCACCCAAATGACATCTTTGAGTGTCTTCCTATGGCTGTTAGACTGAGGTTTTTGGGAATTTCCCCAGTTTCACCCAAGTCAATCCCATGTCTTTATGGGAACACCAATATAAACGTATTTAATGTAATAAATATTGATAAATACATAAACATATATTACAAATAACATAGCTAACAAGTATAAATATTTTATAGATATGTATTTATTGCAAATGTATATTTATAATATATCAGTAAATGTTGTTGAGTGGACCCTTCCTTAAAACAATCTAAATGTCTTAGTCACCATCACACAAGCTTTCTCTCTCTAGGCATGTAATTGATACTTATGGCAAATTGATTTTTATTTGGCCTCATAAAATACAAACGTTGTTTTCTGATATTTTGACTATTTTAAAGTTAAAGTAGAACAAGAATATAATTTTAGGGTTTATAATATTTTGTCCATCCAGAAAATTAGTACTGTCTAAATTTCTGGTTTCTTATTTAAAAACCAAAAAAAAAACCAAACACAAAACAAAACAAACTATGACAAATACTACCAAATTGATATTCAAATTTACTTAAACATCAAATTAATATGGAAAATAATGTTGCTAAAAACTAGTTCCAGATGGATGGCCAGTTTAAATGTGAAAAGTAAAGCAAGTCAAGTTTTGGAAGAAAACAGGAGAATATCTTCGTGATCTTGGGAAAGATAATTTCTTCATGAGGACACCGACAGCACCGTAAAAGAAAGAAATGTATGACATAATGTAATTGACACAATGTTGAGTACAGAAAGTAATTGCCCCACTGGGGAGAAAAAGGAAGCTATAAGAATGAGAAAGAACCTAGCAGTGGGACATTTTCTCTATCTTGGAAAGACGGGCTACAGAGGTCAGTGACAGTGCGCAAACAGGCACAAACTCTCGGAGGGCAGCAAGGCTCATGACCAGTGCCATCCAATGCCAGCAGCTGGCCCTTTGTGCATGATGTTGCTTTCCATTGTGGTGGCCACCCAACAAAGTTGGTACGATGCTGAGCAAGGTCAAATGACTCGCCCAAAGTCAGGCAGCTGGTAACCGGGGAATCTGAGCCCATATCGGTCTTACAGGGCTCCGTGTTGCGTGTCCCTGGGTGCAGGCCACAAGGCCACTCCTGTACCACTGCCCCGTGGCCCCCAGCTCAGCATAAGTTGTGCCTGCTCTGGCCCTGCCTGGTTCTGGCCAAGGCTCCCTTTGGCCACATGCTCTGTTTTGTTTCATTCAGAGTATGGAGGATGGATAGAAAAATTACAGCATAATTTAATGCTAAACATAGAAGACATTTAAAGAAATGGCACGGTTAGCTCTCCTTACTTGTAAATCACATTTTCATTGGAAGTCTTTTTGCTTTTAAAGACTGTATGATACATTTGGAGGATAAAGAACAGTGCCTCCCTATAAGCGCCAAGGTAACTGAAGGTGGCAGCTTACTACTGAGGGATTCTAGAGAGGCGCTTTGGGACCTGTTCCAGACTCAATGACCTTGAATGTCCTCTGCCATAGTTTCTGCCACACCTCATGTGGCTGGAATCAACAGCTGCCAGGTTTATGAAGAATGGGATAACTGTTCTCATTTGGGGGTCTCAAGCTTTGCGCACTTGAGTGCCATATAGCACATAAATACCAACTACCAACGCCACAGCCACCTGCTGAGGCCGATGGTGTTAAAGGACATGGATGGCAGAATGCATTGCTGATGTCTGCTTTGTAAAAGTTACTGCTGTAACTGAGATTCAAACAGAAACTTCAAGAATCGATGTCCAAACTTCCAGATTGAATGTGTTACCCATGCAACTTCGGGTATGAATAATCTTTCTGGTGTGCACACGAGCGTGCGTGTGTTTATGCCTGGACCCTCCTGTATGAGCATAGGCATGTATGCGTTTACACCTTGACCCTTTCAGGACCAGAGTGGAGCTTGGCAGGTGCCACCATTTCACCCCAGTGCTGTCTCAGACTAGATGCTGTGCTTCTCACCCTCTGGCCACTGAGTGGCTCCAGACCCTTGGACCAGCAGCAGTGGCACCCCATGGGGTAGGTAAGAAGGGCAGACTACTGGGTTACCCCAGCCCCCTGAAAAATCAGAGTCTGCATTTCACTGAGATCCTCCAGATCAAATACCCATGGGTTGGGGAAGCAGGAAACGCTGCTCTCCTTGTCTCTTTGGGACACATTTCTGTGTGTGCCCAACCCCTCACCTCAGTGACTCTGCACTGAGTGTGCTGAGGGGCTGGCTTTCACATGCTCATCTGTGTCCTGTCTGGTCTGGGGTTCCTTGGTCAGATGTGCACTGTACCACATTGTCCGCACACCATTCTCTGGACACAGGCAGGACCTCTGCAGCTGGAGGGACACAGGAGCTTGCGGACCTGGCGGCATGTGACAGTCCTCAGCAGGATTGCGTCTGGGACCAGATGTCCCTCCCAGTCTGTCACCGGGATAAACAGGATATTTTAGCAGATTATTTGGAACTGAGCCACCAGCCTGCCCTCAGTTCCAGCAGCTGCCCATGCTTGTAACCACTGTTTTGTTTGATAAAAAATAAACACCCCCCAAAAAAATCTAAATAAAAAATATTTTAAATTCTTATCATGCCACATTCACTTTTTATATAAAATGACCCATGGATTTAAAGGCCAGACAAGTTTTAAGACCCATTTCCTTTCCTGGATTTGTCCCACTAGTCCCAGCTGATTTCCTTGAGTTTTCTTAAAATCTGCTGTTTGTTGCCTTTGTGGGAGCCATTCTCAGACTCTCTCATCCTCCCTGCCCCCTCCCACCAGCCACAGCGGGCCCCCATTTCTGGCTGCACACAGAGGTGTCATTTCCACTGGCCCCTCCACGCCCTGAGGCCAGGTGTCCTGTGCCCAGACACAGCCCTGGAGGGAAAAGCCTGGGAACTTGATTTCCCCATTGACCAACAAGAAGTGACCCATGGCAGCTCAAATCCACGCTTGGCTCTTTTCATGACTTGCACAGGGGACTGCGTCCGTGTTCGGGCTCATGACCTGTGTTTCAGATGCGCCAGTCCCCTGGGAGGCACAGCCTCAACAGCTGATGGGCAGGGACGGGGGAGAGGCGTTGGGGACCCGGGCCAAGGCAGGGACTCCCTGTCTGCTGTGCAGATCAGCACACATATTTAGGGCATGGGCAGTGTGCTCTCACGCTGTACAGAAATCAGTTTTGTTTAAGCAGGATAATATTTTAATTGCACAGGGTGGGGGAGGGTCTCTTGTACAGTGAGGAACCCTCCTGGCTGCAAATGCAGCTGAGGTGATAAAAGCCTACAGGGTGTCACAGAGCTCCTTAAAATAACCACACACCACGCAAATGTAGAGATATGCTGAGAGACACACAGGTACCAGAGAGTAACACCAGCCGCTGTGCAAGTAAGCCCCAGTGTGCTAGGCTTAATGCGTGCTCCCTGCTCACCAACATCAGGCTCCCTCCTCTCCAGCGACTGGACACCCTATTCCCCCTCTCATAGCTCTCCAGCCTTCAGGCCCCAAGGCCTCTGCCTCCAGCCAGCAGGAGGGGTGCAGAGACAGCTCTGCTTCTCAGAAGCTTTGCCTGGATGAGATCCACAGCCTCCTGTCACCTCCCACTCCCGGCCACATGGGGCTGGGCCAGGCAGTTTCTGTGAAAAGGGTACTGCATTTTGGTCGACACGTGCCTTTCTCCACTGTGCTGTACATGCTTATCCAAGGGTTTGGCAGCACTTCCTATGTGGAAGTCTGAGGAACTGGCGGCCTCTTCATTTACAGAGAGTGAGCTGAGGTCCTGGGCAAGTTACTCGCATGTTGGCAGATGTGGGAGGACGGCCATATCCCAGGGACTCCCTATACTGCTTTCATTGGCAATCATATCGAGGGAAAGAAGTTAACTGACTGCCTAGGGCAGCTGTGGCTTGTTGTCCAGCAAGGCAAGGCTGCGGACACAGCCAAGTCTTGACCCGCACCCTCTGCATGCCCACCCCGGACTTTCCTCGGGCCTTGTCACTGAGCCTTTGTGAACCGACCCAGAGCCCAGGCCAGCTTTGTGCTCTTTATACTTCTGTAGATTTCATAACTTCTTACTAGAACCTGAAAATTATGTGGTTGTTTTTTTTCCCCCTTGAATGACAGATATAGCAAGTTCTTGTGAAACCCGGGTAATCCAGTAACCAGCCCTTGCCTAAGCCTCCTCTGTTTTCAGTGCAGACGTCACACTAGGGGTCACAGGCACTAGCCTTTCGGGGCCCTTGAAGGAAAACCCACAGGCCTAGGTTTTCACCCAGTTCTGCCACCAGATAGCTTCTGGCTTTGGGCATGAAGCATAGTTTCTTGGGCCTCAGTTACCTTATCTATAAAGTGGCGCAGAGTCGCCGCTTTGCAGAGTTGCTCTGTTGGCCCTTTGTATTCAGCCCATAGTGGATGGGAGAGAATTTCCACAGAGCCATCCTTCCCTCTGCCCTGCTCCATGCCTGCTGGTGACAGGGTCCTCCTCAGCCCCTCTCCCCCATTCTGCCCACCGTGTAAGGTTGCTCTGGTCCAAATCCCAGGTTTGGGGCTCTATGCCTATTTGCTTGCCTGTGGGGCATCTCTGTACAGGGTCTCGCTGGCCCTGTGAGTGAATGCATCCGCCAGTCACTGGCCTTCTCCTTTTCACAGGATGTCTCCTCCCGCCTCCCCTTCCTAGTTCCTCCCATCATCTCTCAGGTGCCTGTGGTGGGGAGACCTCAGTAGCATCAACAGCTCTTCTCTTCCCCCTCTTTGATACTCTCCTTTCTGCTCCTCCCATCAGCCAATGCTCCTGCTCCAGCACCCTCTGTAGCTCCCAGCTATATTCTACAAGGCCAGTTGCATTTTCTTACAACTCTCTTCCCATCCATTTGCAGACACTGCCTGTTTTTCACCCAGGAAGAGAGTTGCTAAGGACCACCAGGTGTAAGAGTGCTGAGTCTGAGACAAATCCTTAATCTGATGGTCAAGGTCTTGCTGTCTGGCCCCTCTGCTCACCTCCATCTCCATCTTCCTCATTGAAGCCACTCTTGTTTAGTCTGAGTGAATGAAGCTCAGCCAATCAAAACGTCCGACACACATGGGAAGAAGCTGGTTCTGTGTTCCCTGTTTTGGGTCTGTTCCACTCCCACATGCCCCTGGCCTAGAATGTAGTCTTCACGCCCCGCTCATTTATCATTCATTTTTATTTTTACTCCCCCTGCTTCTCTTATTTACACAATGCCTCAACACTGGGTTCCTTCCCTGTGAGTTAGGGTGGGGTCCCAGAGGGTGGCAAGCATGCATACAGAAGACCAGGTATGACTCCCAGGAGTTGAAAAGCAAATGCTCCAATATTAAACTTCTAAAACCTAGTTGCCTTAAGCTTTAGAGTTCAATGTATAAATCTGAGTATTCTATTTACTAATCTAGGTGTATAACCTGTAATTATACCCCTTAAATATTTTAAGCTGCATATACACACCTAATATATTTAATTCTCCTCTTAAGTATCCCTTAGCAAGCAAACCCTTTCCAAGATCTTAAAACATTTTTGTAACCCTGATGATTTAAACTTATAATGTATGTTCAATCGATGTACCTTAGACACCTCATTTTATACCTTTCAACTTATATCCAGATTCAAAAATCAAATACCCAGTTATATCTTTCATAATCACCAGGTATTCTGTATTCTTCCCACATTTTTCTTGCTGGCTAAGCCCCAACTCTTAGAGATGCTAAGTGACGTGGACTGGGTGCTCTTGCAGGCTCTGCGTCTGTGTTTGCGCATTAAAATGCAGCCCCGGATGGGGGTCTTGGCAGGACAGGGTTCCTCTCCTCTCTGGGCCTGGTGGGGACCTGTTACACATGGTGTGGCCATGCCTGTCAGCTTCCCCATGCCTTTGAACTTGCAGCAGGTCCTCTGTGACTCACACCTCCTCTCCCTGCCCCATGGTATATAGCGTGTGCTAGGCCAGAGTAATAACCGGTATCCTGCTGAGTGCATTCACCCTGTGAGGGAGGTCAAGTGGGGAGATTAACTCAGGGCCACATGGACTCTTGGTGGCAAGGGCAGGATCTGGCCTACCACCTCCAACTGGGCCACACTGGAGGTCCTTACTGCTTCTAGTTCAGCTGCTAACATAAAACGGATAGGTTTGCTCTCATCCCCATATTCGTCAAGTGGTTTTTAACTACAGAAATACTAATTCATGTTCTCCAAATGAGAGAGACTCTGAGATTGTAAAATGGCACCACAGTGTCGGTCCCTGGGGTTGACACCGCAGTCATTCACTGCAGTCATGGGAAAATGGTCATTTCTGTGTTCAGTGCAGCTCTGTGAAGCTGTAAACATCACATGAAATGCTGTCATCTGGTGTGCGGGTAGCTTAGGCTGCAAAAAGGCGGGGGCAATTGTTGTGTTTGTTGGTTTTTTTGGAAACAAGAAAAAACAACAACTCAGAAGCGCAGGGGTCACATAAGAAAGAGAGAATTTCTGGGAAGTGTCTGGAGAGTCACACAGAATCAGAGAGGGATGTGCACAGTGTATTCTGGGAAGGAGTGGGAGCAAGTTAGCCCCCTGCCAGCCCAGGTGTCATGGATGCCAGATGAAACACAGCAGATGGAGGCATAGCTCTGTGGATGGTAACGATGATGGGTGTGTAATTTTCTGGATTTGCAGACATGTTCCAAGCTACCAATTTCCAGCAACACAAACTGAACTGGCCTTATAGAGTGTGCTGTTGGGTGGGCGGTGTGGCCCTCGTGGGAAGGGCCTCTGGAGGAATGATGGGTTAAGTCACAAAAATGTTCGTGGGCACAAATTGGAACTGACTGGCATTTTGAAAGACAGAAAGAGGCAGGCACGAGGAATGGGGCCCAGCCTCTTCCTTTCCCACCAACACTGAGTCCATCGGGCAGTGCTGGGGATGTCTTCGTGTGGGTGCCAGGACTTGGGGACAGGGAAGGCTGTCACCTGTTCTGTGTCCATGGACCTCACATGGAGTGTGACACGAGTCTAGGTCACTATGTCACCATCAGCCCAACAGAGCTGGGAGAACTCACCATGAGTGTGCAGGCAGGAGTCAGGATGGGGCCGGGGTGGGGGGGGCTCCTGGCTCTGCCACCAGCCGCGGGGACACCCAGGTCAGGTGGGCTTAGCTTACTCACCCAGGCAGTGATCAGCTGGACCACATGTCATAAAAGTCCTGATCTTCTAGTTTTCCACCAGAGTTGGGATCTGACCCTTTCAAATGAACGATGGGCTTGAAACTGTGTGTTAGGCCAGTGACCGCCACCTTTCCAGTAATTTCAAGAACAAACAATTTTGTGTTGTCTGTTTTGCATGGTTCTGTGTTTCAACTTTCATCCTGGAGCCAACACATTTAGAAACCTGTTGTTGAGTGCATTTGGGTATTTCAAGTCCGGGGAAGGGTCTGGCCGGATGGTGTGCAGATACTGAAGTGTGGAAAGCCTGAAGAGTCTCCCCCATCAGAGTCCAGGAGATCCAGATGTCCTGGTACTGACCCTATGGGGCACCTCTGACCAGTGGAAGTTGGTTGGTGTTTGGCACTAACCATGGAGCCTGCTCAGGTCAGAGGTTCTTTGAAGGCTTGGGATGTGACCTGATTTTTCTTTATCTTTTGTGATATGAAATTTTAATTGTGGTAGAATAACATAAAATTTATCATATTAACCATCTCTGAGTGCATTTCAGGGGCATTAAGTACGTTCACATTGTGCAACTATGCCCACCATCTATCTCCAGAACTTTCTCATCTTCCCAAAACTGAAACTCTGTCCCTGTTGAACACTCACTCCCCATTCCAACCTCCTCCAAGCCCTGGCACCCACTATCTGCCTTCTGTCTCTATGATTCTGACTTCTGTAGGTACCTGTGTAAGTGGAATCCCACAGTATTTATCCTATTGTGACTGGCTTATATCACTAAGCATAATGTTCTCAAGGTCCGTCCATGTAGCAGGTGTCAGAATCTCCTTCCCTTTTAAGCCTGAGTAACATTCCATTGTGAGTATCTGCCATATTTTGTTTATTCATCATCTGTCACAGACACTTGGGTTGCTTCTCTCTCTTGACTATTGTGAATAACTCAGCTGTGAACATGGGGGTGCAAATATCTCTTCAAGTACCATGTTTTCAATTTTTTGGATAAACACCCAGAAGTGGGATTGCTGGATCATAAGGTAGTTCTTCTATTCTGAGGACCTTTCATACTGATTTCCACAGTGTCTGTACTAGTTTATATTCCCACCAACAGTGCACAAGGGCTCCCTTTTCTCCACATCCTCACTAACACTTGCTATTTTCTTGCTCACGTGTGTGTGTGATTGTTTTTTAACCACATGTTTCTGGTTCTCATAGGCTTTGCCTCGCCGCTCTGAAGCTATGGGCCTGGCTGCATTTCTGGGCGCAGCACCTTGACCTGGGGAAGCATGAGAATCCCTGAGTGCCTTCTGAAGAAGGACTTTGGTTTCTGCAGGGGAAGACCCTTCCTGCATAGGGAGCATGGGAAGTTTTCCTTTGCTGTCCGGGGAAGGAAGTTGTGATATAAACGGATCAACAGACCTGAGGAAAGGGACAGTCCTCGTCACTGGTGGGTCTGGAGCAACGAGGTTGGAAATGTACCATCACAGGACTGGGCCTATTGCAGGAAGTAAGCCGCCATGTGGCTGAAGACTTCCTTTTGTCTCGTGGGCTGGTAAGGGAGTGGATAGAGAGACGCCGGCCCCTCCCAGACTCCTTTGTCTTCCACCAGACGACTGATTTAAGGGTAATTTTTCAATGCTGACAATTTCCTTGAGTGCTGTTTAAACTTGCCTTCTCCTCTGAGGCCAGTTATGTGTCCAGGCTGTGGCTACTTGGGACACAATTCTTGCTAAGAAATATGGGAGATGCTGCAGTGCCAAGAATGGGAACCTGTTCTATAGGCCTGTAGGGACCCGTCCCGAGGAGGTGGGGGGACACGGAGGGCACCCGACTGCTGCCAGAATAAACAGCAGACAAAGACCCGAGCCTCCGTATGTGCAGAATTTCCTCTGAGCTCTCTGCAAGGCCCCAGTGACAACCACTCATCACTTAATGCATCGAAACAAATAATACAAAAGTCTGGGCAGGTTTGTCTTTGAATTTAAACTGGCTTCAGAGTGTAGATTCAGAAATTTTGTACCTGCCATATAAACAACCCCCGAGGAAATTGCGTCCCCACTGAGTGGAAGTGCCGCAGGTCCTGACATGAGCACCTTGTGTGTCCTCATTGCCCTTTCGGAGGTGAGGGAGCATGGAGCCCTCACTCAGCGCCCCCACCATTCATTCACCCTTCCCCCTGCCTATCACCTCCCCCTACCACGGCCGCCTCACCAGCCAGCTGTACTCTGCCTTTATTTTGCAAAATCCTTTTTCCTTGACCCCTCAAACATAAAAGTAGAATTTAGCCAATAACCACAGGTTGGCACAAAGCTTTTAAACAGTCTCGTTCTGCTTAAAGCACACTGTGGGATGCACAGCTTGCTACCATCTAAATGTCCTGGATGATGAAATGGAAAACTTGACGGACCAACATAAGTCTTGTCTGCTGGACAGCAAAGAACGATCCCTTATTGCCCTCCAACAGCCGCCATCATCGTTTCTATGACCCTTGATGCCAATTCTGAAATTGGCTCTTGCTTTCAAATCAGCTCATAAATTATGAGGGAAGTTGGTGAGGTTTGGCTGTTGCTGTCAGTCTGTCCACCTGACTTCTAGCTTCTGGCCTGTGTACATCATAGTAACATGTTGTTTAGTTGAGTACAGTAATAAATAAAGTTTGTGTTTGCTTTTAGACCCAGAGATAAATGTGGGGAGCTATTAAATACTCTCTAACTTCATAAGGCCTCTCGGGAGGAATTTGCCTGCAGAAGATCACGGAGCTGGGCCTAGAAGTGCCAACAAAGTGAAATTATTGGGGCTCTAATCATGGTTGGCTTATTTGATACACTTGGTTATCTTCCCCTGTCTTTATCCATGGGCTTTGTTTAATATTTATTGAGGTCCAGGTGCTATAGAACAGCTCAGCAAGATGCAATCTCTGTCACTCACTCACTCACTCACTCACTCACTCACTCACTCACTCACTCACGCGTTTGTTCATTTGTTCACTCACTCACTCACTCACTCATTCATTAATTTATTCATTTATCTATCGAGCACCTGCTATGTACTACCTCTGTGCCAAGGCTTATCTCTGTTCAGGAGTCAGTATTTCAGTGAGGATGGTATGGGCTAAGACACTTTTTCATGGCAGATGGGCCCCACTGCCTCCCTGCCTCCCAGGTAGGGGAGGTTCCAGCACACTCTTGATTGGCTCAGCAGCCCATACAACCCTGTGGACCAGTGACATCTAACTTATGAGCACACATGTGCACGTGGCCCAAAGTATTCTCTGAGGGGCAGAAGTATACCATTGCATTTTCCCAGAAATAACATGATGTTACTTGCACACAGACCTGCCCACTAAAGACATATTTAGCCCTTCATCTGACCCACTGGTAGCATTAATAGCACTGACTAAGGAGAGATAAAAGAATAAGAAACAAAGAAGGGCTTTGAAGGAGACACATATGCTGAAACAGTTTTGAAAAAGGGAAGTTTATCTATGGTCACTTGCACCTCCATTCATCTGTGGTCCTCCAGCCTTCATGGCTGAAGCCAATGTCAGTTCACCATGGGGGCCGGTCAGTGAAGGGACAGCAGGCTGAGAGGGCTGACCCATATCCAGGCAGAGTGACTGCTAAGCATGTGTACTTTCCTGGAGAAAATGCTTGAATACAGATGGAGTGCTAATAGTCCACATTTAAGAGGGTTTGTAAGAAGAGTTATTATTCAATAAATGTACCACATGCTACAATAAGCATCAGGCACATACTCAGTGCTAGGGACACAGAGGTGACCACATCCGCAAGGGCGCCCCTCGTGCTGCTGCATTTCTGCAGAAGTGACGTTTGGCTCTAGAGATGCCAAATCAGATGCCAGGACATCTGCGGCAGCTCCATGGTGGGGTCAGGGCCCCGCGGCTCAGCCTCGTCCAGGCCCACAGGCTCCTGCACCCTGCGGTGTGCTGGCTGTCGCCAGGCACCCTTTGCCGTGATGTGACTGAGTTAGGATGATGCTCTTCTCTCCTGGAAGTCCAACAGAGCTGACCAGTGTCTCAGTCTTCCATCACAGGGGCAGTGCCCTTTCTCCTTTTGTGTCTGGGTTCCCCCAGGACTGCTGCAGCCTGGGCAGCCTCCTTGCTTCCAGGCCAGCGTGCTTCTGCAGGAAAGAATCTCTGGCTTGGTGGGGCTGCTGAGCGGGTAGCCTGCGGCCCCAGGAAGGGGCGGCCGAGTAAGGTTGTCATGTCCGTTCCCCGTGACTTTCTGAGTGGATGAGAAGCCTGCAACTTTGTGCAATGAAGACTGGTGTGGTGAACCCTTGAGGGCCATTGAAGTTTCATGAAGCCGTCAGGCCTCCGCACTGGGAGCAGGGAGTTTCAGTAACGGGGCAAATGCTTACATTGTACATTAAGTGAAATATAGCAGGGTACAAAGTCATTGCACAGTGTGGATATAACTATTTAAACAGGGAGTGGGGAGGGAGGAAAGACACTAAAATAGTAATAGTGCTTGGCTTTGAGGGAGGGATCAATGGTCCGGTCTGCATCTTCTAGATCATCCCCAGGCAGCATCTGTAACTCTCCTAATCATAAAAAATAAGCTATATTAAAACATACATACTCCCTCTCCAGCCTTAAGAACAGCTGACAAAGAAGCCCTGCGACTCGAACAGGCAGCTGCTGTCTTGGTCCACATGCCTTCTGAGTTCATGAGGCAAATGTTGGCAGATGCTATCAGATGGGTCACCAACAGATGGAGTCGCCTCCGAAATGAAAGCAACACAAAAACAATGTGAAAACAAAAAACAAACATTTCACAGGCTCCATCAGAGGTGAATTCCCTCTTAGGGACATGTTAAGAAATACCCATGAAGCAGGTTCTACCCTTTCCCACCTCCAGCCCCTGGCAACTCCTGACTGCTTTGTGTCTGTGGGTCTGCTTTGGACATTGTCATATAAGTGGGATCAGACGTGTGGTCCTTTGTGACTAGCTTCCCTCACTGCGCATCACATTTTCAGCGGTCATCCGTACTGTAGTATGTATAGCACTCCATTCCTTTTTATGGCCAAATAACGTTCCATTGTATCAAATGTTTTTTAGCTTACAGTTTATTGACCAATTCAAGTTCAATAGACGCATGTCCAGTTTCTGGTGTATGTGCTTCTAGACAGTTCCACATCCTCACGGCTGTAGTCACACCGAGTTCTCACCAAGATATTGTTCTCAGGCCTGCTTCATTCTTTCCTTTCTGGCACCTCACCTCTCTCTCCTTCCATTGGACAGTGGTCACCTTGAGCCTTCCCGGAAAACAATGCTTTCCCCTTCATCCCTTTCTAGGCCACTTTCAAAGACCATACCGTCTCATCTCTTTCCATTTGGGACTTAAAAGCAGTTGACTTGTTTGACTTGCAAGGTCCTGAATTTCTGAACTCTCTACTCCTTTCCAGATAATAACAATCCATTTGCTCTCAGACAGCACTGATTATAAAACAGAGAGGACTTTAATACATCACCAGGTTAAAAAAAAATCCTCTGCTAATAAAATCATGACACACCACATAGTGACAAAACAGTTACAATGTGAGAAAAACCAGTGCATGTCACACAGTCAATGGCATGCAGTAATGACACGAATGACCAGTGCTGACTGAGGCCTTACTATGTGCCAGACACTGTGGGTTACCCCTTGAGAGAAGTGTCGTTATTATCATCTCTCTTACACCTTGGAGGCATGGAGGCAGAGGGAGGAGGCCAGCAGCCACCGTATCACAGCCCTGGCTCAGTAGACTGCTTTCGAGATGGATTCTGTATCTGCCGAGCATTAACGTGCTTGCTGTTCACTCAGTCATCTAGTGACAGCCTTTGTGATCAGCTGGAGCAGTATGAACGCGGATACATGGGATCTTCCCTCTAGGACCCTTCAGTCTAGGTGATGGTGGGTTAAGGATTATAGTAAAGCATGAAAGCAAGAAGAGGAGGAAGGATGTCAGCTGGCAACCTCACCCTCTGTGTGTGTGACTATGTCCCTTCAGCCCATGGTCCATGGGGAACGTGGGCCCTCTCTTTCCTAGTGTCCAGATCCTGTGGAAAGACATGGATGGCCCCGCCTGACTCCATGGCATAGCAGATACTGCTAGTTGCTAACTGAGATCACCTTTCCCTTGTTGCTTAATTTAAAAACACATTTTATTTCCGTGATGATGTGTTGAGTAAAAAAACTACATTCCACGACCAGCTTGCATTTAGGAGAGGCCATGTGACCTAGTCTTATACACAGAATTATTATGTAGAACTTTGAGTAAAACTCTATAATGGTGGGGGTGGGTAGCATTTTATAGTTTTTTGACTTTCCTCACTTGCTCCTACTGTCAACACAGAGGATATGGATTTGCTGGCTGCAGTCGCAGCAGCCATCTTGGACCAGGAGGTCATTTGGAGATTGAAAGCCATGTTCTAGGATGGTAGATTAGAAAGACAGGAACTCCAATTCTAGTGATACTTTGAGGCAGCTACAGCAGCCCGTGTCCCCTATGCCAGAAACAAAGTCCTAACTTAAGCCATTGTTACTATGCAGCCAGATGACACCTTGATTGATGGACTTACCCACAGAGCGACAGGTGGTTAAGGGTAGAAAGTCACTAGGATGATGACACCTCCAGGACTACATGGAGGGGAAGGAGAGTTTCCACGAGGAAGGGATGTTAGATGACAGCCTATCCACTGCAAAGACCTGCCACTTGCTGCCACTTTCTAAGGGCCAAGCCCCTGCTGAGTATTTCACCTGCATTGTTGTTTAAGTCCCATCCAAATGCTGGGACAAGGCTCTTTTAAGACCCTGGTGAGTCTCAATTTACAGATGAGGGAACAAAGGCTCAGGGAGGTCACTTTCTCCACACCACTCAGTTGGGAGCTGGGTTTCAATCTGGCTCTGTTTGACTCAGGGACAAACCCTTAAACCCTACACAACCCGCCCCCCACCCCTACCACCAAAGCTGTGCAGATATGAAAGCAGAAGAGTGGCCCAATCAGATCTGTGGCTTCATCTCCTCACAAAAGTGAAAGAGGCAGTTCAGAGAAGGGAGTGGTTCACGGCAGGCAGGAGGCAGGAAAACCTGCAATGCCTGTGAGGTGGGGGTGAGAGACATCAGGACCAGAGACTGTTCATTGCTAAGCCTCCTCAAGCCCTCATTGGAGTTGGCCCCTATTGGATAAGATATTTATCTCAAGTTTTCAGTAAGAGCCACTAGAGATTAATGTGCTGCTTTAAGTTTCTGTTTGATTACGTTTAATAACCCATCAGTAACCATCAGGAAACGTGTTGTTTTCTTTCAATACAGTTAAAGTTTTTATTTATGAGCTTCTCAAGGGGCATGCTCAGATGGCTTAGGGTGTTTGTGTTCATGTGAAATGAAGTGAAAATTAAGAAGCTAATACGGCTCTGCAAAACTTCACTGGGCTCCTAACCAAGACAGCCTCTCAGAGGAGCAGGCTTCATCTAAGCTTTTGGCGGTGCGTGTCAGACCAAGGAATTGTTTAGACAGGAAGGGTTTGTTTGATTTGGTTTTGCCAGTTATCAAGACTGAGAAACTTCCAGGTACACCAAACCATGCAAAATATGGTGAAGGCTGTCATGTGTTGCTGATGACGGTGGAAAGAATCCATTCATAAGAACTTCCTGTTAGCCAAGAATGGGGAATTTAACTGCCTTGGCTCGTAACAATAGTTTTGCTTTATGCTTTTCTTGTTAACATTTCAAGAGTATAGTCTGATTTCTCCAAACCAGAGACAGATGGTTCAAACCATATCCTCAGAATATTTTCAATGTTTTTGCCAAGACAGAACGGTATCATGTACGTTGAACACTGACTCAGGGATATGCATCTCTATTAGCACCCACCTCATCTCGGGCTGAAATGCTGTCTCCACCTGAGCTACATTTTTCTTCTGTTTTCCTCCAACTTTCCTAGACAAGGGCACTGGGCTCCCTTCCTGCTTTCACATGTCCTTTCTCTGTCTCATCCAGACCAGATCTTCAATTCCATCTCTGGGACATGAACTCTGAAATCCGCCTCCAACATTTACCTTCCCTCAGAATTCCAGGCCTACTCAGTCAAATTAGGGTGGCCAAAACAGAACCCACAACTTCTCCCCACTCGAAACTGCGTCCGTCCTCTCTCAACCTTCCCATCTCAGTAAATGGCTCCAGTCAGTTCCTCAAACCAAAAATCTAGGGACTATGCCCCCACACTCAATCCATTCACCAACTTCATCTCTAAAACATTACTCCAGTAGGTCCTTACGTCTCCATGTATGCCTCCCACGGGACACACTAGACTTCCTGTTTCCACTTGGTCCTTCACAAGTGCTGTCCACTTAGCAGTGTTAGCCTTGGAAAATTTAGACCAGAGCATGTCACCCTCTTGGTTAAAGCCCTCTAGTGCCTGCTGGTTGCACTTGGCATAAAATCTGAGCTCTGTCCTTGTCATCCTCCCCAGCTCCAGCTCGGAAAACTTAGCCATGCTGCCCTTTTCCAGATCCTGCCACTTATCAGGTTCTTTTTTTTTTTTTTTCCTTTGGCCTTGAAGGCCTCAACATTATCTGATTCTTTGTCCCCCGAATGCTGGCTGCCTCCTGACCATCATTCAGATCTCAATTTAAAAGGCACCTCTCCAAATTGGCCTTTCTAGATGGCCTGGTTGATCCTCTTACCATATGCTAGTGTTTTGCACAGTTCATATCACTAGCTTGCATTTTTCTTGGGCACTTCATTTCTGTCTCTGTCCCATCAGAATGTAAGCTTCACAAGAATACGGACCTTTTGTGTTCTTTTTCCTGCTGTGTCCCCAGGATCTGCATCAGTGCTCAGCATCTGGCAAGCATCATTAAATATTTGTTGGATTGTGGAGGTCCAGACTTCTTGTATTTGTCACCACGTGGTTTGATATCTTCACTATTATGGCCTGCTCTGCTAACTAATAATTTATCACCGCGTGGCTCATGTGTAGGCACTGAGTTTTAAAAGATGAGGCATATTTAGAATGTGATTCATTTATTTAAAATTCTAGACTTTTGACTATATCCTGTGACTCAGATAGTGTATTGATGGGATGACTTTCAAATAATCAACCACACATATCTGGCATTTTACCAAGTCAATGGCATTTATGAACAACAGCCCATACTTAGATATATCCTTTATGGTTTCAGGCACTTTATTAGCTTTTAATTCTCTAGTAGCCCTCTGAGGTTGGAACTGCTGTTGTCCATTTTGCAAATGGGCCAAGTGTATCTGTTTGCTAGCACTGTGTAACAAACCACCACAAACTGAGTGGCTTAAAACAAACCCACTTATCAGCTCACAGTTCTGTGAGTCAGAAGCCTGGCGGCACCTATAAAGGGTCTCACACACTGAAGCCAGGGTGTCGGCTGGGCCGGGCTCACCTATGGAGGCTGGGAGGGCAAGTCCCCTGCAAGCCCACATGGGTTGTTGGCAGAGCCGGTCTTGGTGTCTGTGGACCTGAGGTCCCGTGTCCTTGCTGGCTCTCAGCTCTTGAAGAAGCCCTACTTTCTAAGCACACAATGTCCTTGTGCCCTGAGTGTCCAACCTTCTCTTCCACTTGCAGCAAAGGAAATGTGTCTGCTTTGAAAAGGCTCACTCACCTCCCTTCTCTCACAGTTCGTTTGCTTGGCCTCACTTACATCTGCGAAGTTCTTCCAAAGAGCACTTAGTGTTTGACTGAAAAACTAGGATTGAGACTCTCATTCTTGTGCAAACAGTATCAGGTCAAATTGGAATTTGTGCTCACAAATGACCTTAATCAGAACAAACTACTGGATGGCCAGGTCAAATGTTGGTTTGTCTTTTTCTCTTTTCGCCACTCGACGGTGACAGGGGTCACATAAACCACTGCTATTGTCAGTTGAAGTCTAAAATGGTGCTTTGGGGGTAAACGATGAGGTGCCAGGGTTGGCCCTGTGCAATCGCCACATAGCTTCCACCTCTGCCACCTTCCAGCCGGTGGTGCACAGACTCACCTTGTCCCAAGGGAATGAACCAAAGGACGAGAATGGGACTTACAGGCATCAGTGTGTCCAAGAGATGGGCGCTGTGCCATTCTGAGGAAGACAGCCTCTCTCTGCACAGCAGCCTGGACTGTGCCTCCCGGGAAGGCCGTGTGCTGTGCTCCCTGTGGTGTAGGCCAGGAGTTAGAGCTCAGCAGGGACCAGAGTTGCCCACTGGCATGCAGGAATGGCCTTCTGCAACACCCTTGGGGCACAGGCCATACCATCAGCCGTGAATTCTTCATTTCTGAGTTCCTTCATGTTTGAATTCGGTGAGGAATAGCTGTGAACTTGAGAATTGGGGATCTCTTCATACCTATTTCCTAATGTTACCCTGCGCCACAATGTGTGTTGATGAAAAAGGTCAAGTTCCCAGCCGGAGTGTTTCTTTGAGGTCTTCTGGTCCAGGGAACTTAACCCTGACACACCTGGACACCTGAGGAGTCTGGGATTAGCACAAATCATCTCTGTGCACAAATGTGTGTTGGGCATACTTATACTTCTCTTTTTGGAGGCCATCTGTAGCTTTGATCAGGCACTCAAAGGCGTCTTTGCACACCCAAAGCTGAGAATGACTGATGTAATCTAAGCCCCTCAAAATGCAGACATAAGTGCCCCTTTGAGGATCCCAAACAGATGACCAGTTAGTTCCTGTATGAAAAACTCAAGAGACAAGGACAGTCATGGGATTGCTGACAATGAAGGCAGTGGTGTGCTGGAACAAGCTTGTCCTGGCTTGAGAGAGCTCATTTGTGCCTGTGGGGGCTCAGAGGGACAGCCACTGACTACTGCTGGTGTCAGCCCAGGAGATGACACTGTGGGCTGGGATGTGGAGTCTCTAAGTGACAGAGTAGGGGGGAACCAGGACTAGGAATCTTAGCCAGTAGCCCCAGAAGAGAGGTACTGGGGAGGAAAGAGACAGCGGTCAAGGGCAGGAAGAGCATCAGGACATACATAAAAGGTGGCTCATGTGAGTAGAATGACCCCTTATGAGTTCCTAAAAGAGAGAAGTCACCATATGACTGGCATTCCTACTGCTGGGTATCTACCGCAGAGAAATGAAAACGTGGGTCCATGCAAAACCCCATGCTCAAATGACCGCAGCAACTGTATTTGTCACGTGTCCCTGAAAGGTGAATGGATGAACAACCTGTGGGAAATCCATTCCATGGAAAAGCACTTAGAAATACAAAGGAATAACATGACACACAACAACTTGGATGGATCTCAAGGGCATGCCTGCCTGTGTGTGTACCAGAGTGGGATTCTGCACTCCCGAGCCTGTCCCAGCAGCGCCCTCAGGCTGCTGGTCTCCACAGCTTGGAGCACAGAGTGCCCATCTCCACAGTCAGTTCAGCCCATTAGGTCCAGCCCCAGAGGGAGACGCCTGCCCTCTTACTGATGTCATCACACTAACTGTCCTCTCAGGGAACTGGGCTTGGTCAGCCTTCCTACTTGTGCCAAAGTCGACATTTCTCTTCAGGATTTCTCTCTCTTTCTTGCTAACACTTGCTTCTTCTCCACTTCCTCAAATCCCGCCTCCATTATCCCTCTAATGGGTCCCCATTACCTTGGTGAAAAGTGCCACCTCCCCATCAAAGGAGGCTGTGGTGTCAGCTATAATGTTTTAAGGGTTTTCATAGGAAAATGCTGTTGGTATATTACTTGTCATTAAATTTTTAAAATTGATGTCTCTTTTCTTTTATCACAGATGATGACACACACAATGGCACATGAAACACGCATGTATTGGCCCCACCCCGCCCCATATCCCATGCTGGCTGTGGGCTCTGCCTCACTGAGGCCAGACCCTCCCCTTCAGCCTCTCTTGCATCATCAGTTTTTCCCTTTCTACTAAATCATTTCAATTGGTAAGTATACAGATAAGCTATAACTTCTCTTAACAAAAAAAGAAAATTTCCCTTGATCCCACTACCCCTCCTGTTAAAGCCCCATTTCTAGAACAGTGTCTCTTCTCACTGTTTTCCTTCTTTCTCTCCCTTTTCTCTCCTACTCCCTTCAGACTTTCACACCCCCTCTACAACATGAACCGCCCCCTCCCCTTGCCAAACCCAGTGACCTTTCAGGGGTGATTACACTGACAATCACTATCTCCTCTGAAAAAAACCTTCACTTACCTTTCTAGAGGCCACCCCCTCCCGGCCGGCTCACCCTCACGCCTGTCCCCCTGCACCTGAAGGGCCTCAGGGCTCAGTTCTTGCTTCCTTTCCCTACTCACATCCTCGGGAGAACTTAGCCAGCCTTGTAGCTTGATGCACTATATTTCATCTAATTTAAGATGCCCTCAGTTATAAATGAACCATTGAGTTCATGTTCCACCAAGGAAGGAAAAACACTGCCACTTAAACTCTGACCTCCCATCGTGTCAGTTGCAGATGTCCCCTTGCTCTTAGAGTCCCTGAGGTGCTCTGCGTGAGTGCTGACCTTCTCTGCTCCAAGTCCCTCTTGGGGAGCAGCTTCAGTGTCTGCCCGCTGCCCCTCCTTCCAGCTTTCTTTATCACCCCACCTGTGGGATCCTTACATGGTGTCAGGGAGCTCATACCTGTTACTGCAACCAGCCCTGCTAGCACCATGGCCCATGGGGATTTACTCCCTGGGTTTGTGCAGTACACAACCTGCACAACTATATATTATTGATTTCATGATTCTTCCAAATCCTTTTTCTCCCTTTCTTTATAATACTCTGTCCTAGACTTGTAAAGCTTGAAAGCAAGAATGAGACTAGTTGTCTGCAAGCTTCCCTGTGATTCCTGAGGCAATGGCCAGAGTGCTGGGCTTAACTCTAGTTCAGCCCCCTGGGCCTGTCACTATGGCTGCAAGAAGCCATGACCCATATAGGCCCAAGAGCCCACCCTGGAGCCAGTCATGGTGGCAAGGGATGGCATTCCCTTACTTTGCTTTGCCCCATCAAGACTCTCCCTGGGTGTGGGGTGAAGTCCATCTCAACCTACATCATACTGCTACCAAGGGGGGTGTGGATGGAAGGCGTGTGGGGGCACCATGGGGTCTAGCCCACAGGACCAAAGGAGGAGGTGGGGGATGTTTGCAGATGGAAATGACATGGGCCTGTGTCTAGGCCCCTAGACAGGGCAGGCTAAGGAAGTTGGAGGGCATGGGCCTATATTTGATTAGGAAGAAGTGAGGTGGAGAGAAGGCAGAGCTGGATCTGCTATATGGGGTGGACCTCCCCTCACCCCGAGGGAGGGCATGAGGGGACCTGTTTGCTCCAGTGAAGGAGGGACCATTGAGCATGCTCCCTGTCACCCTCATGTCCCCAGGAGCACTCTCTGTGGGGACACTGGAGTCATGTACTATATCATGCTATACTCTTGGGGACGAGCCAATGGGTAATTCTAATTGACTCTTTCCACTGATGAGAATTGTTGAGGTCTTAAGGCACAGGTCACTTCAAGGCTAAAATTTTTGTTTCCTTCTCAAACAAATAGAAAGTACCTCCATTTTACACTTGTCTACAGAGTCTGAGGGAACACAGCATAAGGCATCGGGCTGTGTGTGCGAAGATTTTTCAGAAATGCTTTGCGAGACTCCACGTGGCCTTTTAGTTAGAACTGTGAACTCTGACACCAGGTGGACTGGGAACACACGTGGACTCTGCAACTTTGGGCAGGCCCCTTGCCTTCTCTGTGCCTCAGCTGCTCTGTGGGAAAGTGGGGATGACTTCCCTGCCTTCCTCACGGGCTATTCAAGGATCAGAGTTTGTAATGCTCATGTGTGTTTAGGAGGCCAATGGGCACATATCAAATGCTCTTAATGTGAGCCCTCAGTATTTACGACAACCTCATGACACGCTAGCATACGCTGTCTTGAGGACTGTGACTTGTTTAGTTTGCTAATTCAATGAAACCTACATTTTTGTAGTGCTGTTTTCATTGGGGAAAGAGCCTGCAGATGTTTAAAAAGTGTTTCCACATTTAAAATGTTATTGTTGTATTTTTTCTGGTGGAACATGAAGAAATGAGCCAGCTTGAAGAGAAACCACTCTAGAACATTCCATATTAACAGTTCCAGGGGTATTAATATATTGGGTGTGACCTCCCCTCCTACACTAATGCACGCTCCCACTTCCCTGCCCAAATGTAAAGGGCTCTGGGTGGATGGTCCATCAGGAACTCAGACACAGCTTTCATGGGACCATCTAGTGTGACACTGTGTAGGGAGGACCTGGTTCCACTGACCTTCCATGGCAGTAACTCAAATTGCTATTTTGAGTGGAGGACAAGCTTCGTGTCTAAGGCTTTGCCCTGGAATGTTCTGGAAGACTCACTGCAGCAATGTTGCTATGGAAGAAACCACTGATAAAGTGATGATGCCTCTGGCAGGGCATGTCCAGCAGGAGGGTGTGACTGCCACACGAGTTGATACTTGCCAATTATGTCAACTTTCTTTAATTAATTCCTAGTAGTTTTATAAATTAATATTTATTTAGTTCCCCCTGAGATTAATGAGTTGATTTAATACAGATTTTCATAAATAAAGGCTGACTTTCCTTATAGAGGACAAAAGTAATAACACACATCCTCTGCAAACTCCTGGCATCATGTGTGTCCCTCAGGGGCCGCTGGGCCCCACTGCCTAAGACGTGTGCCTCAGGGGGCTGCTATGTGGACGCCCCACCCCCACTCGCCTCTGTCCCTTCAAGAAAACACTCTGCAGTTAACTGTATGATTAAGATATACCTAAGTTCCAGAAAGCCAACAGGTTTTCTACTCTCCTGGAAAAAAAAAAAACACACAAAAAAACTGCAAGAAATAAATCTTGTTGACTGACACAGTACAACTTTCGGAGGGAGCTCAAAGTACTTGGCATTGTCTTATAGCAAATGCTCTGATTTTCCTGTTGCAAGAACCGAGATATAGAATAATAAACAAGTATTTTTCCCTAAGATGAATCCAGTTGTCAGTGGAACACTGGGCCTGCTGACCCTTCCAAGGAAAGGGGTGCTGCACACAGACACATGCGTCTGGTCTTCCATCCCCCCAAATCTGTTACTTCCTTAATTTCTCTGTTTGCTTCAGGGGTGTCAGATAGAGTATGGCCCACGCAGCAGCAGGCACTTCACTGAAAAGTTTTAAGGGCAGTAGTGTTCACCCATGGCCTTGCATGCATCATCCTCCAGACACCATGGTCAACCTGATGCAGTCACAGCCACCTTCCTGGCTTCTCAGAGGCTGCTGAGCGTCTGTGGATGATGCTCTCTCTGCTTCTTTTCATAATTTAAACATGAGGGGGCCAGGCGAGTGGCACAGTGGTTAAGTGCTGGTTTAGGAAACCAGCGGCCCCGGTTCGGGTCCCACATATGAGGGCCAGTGACACAGCCCTCAAAAAAAAAAATAAAATAAAAAATAAAAAAATAAATATTTGGGCCGGCCGAATGGCGCATTGGTTAAGAGCTGCTTTTGGGATGCCAGTGGACCCGGTTCAGATCCCACATATGAGGGCCAGTGACACTGCCTTCTACAGCTAACAGCAGCTCCACCTGGAGCTGGGCTGTGCGAGCCATGGCAACGGTGTAGGCTGTAGCCCCTGCTGCAGTGGGCTGCCATAGGATACAGTGAGTGGCTGGCAGGCAGCGTGAGTGGCTGGCAGCCAGCGTGAGCTGCCAATAGCCTCAGTGAGCGACCATCCAGAGGCCGGCGACAGATCTGCCTCATCCGGAAAGAACCCAATGACGATACCAACATGGGCCAGTGAAGCAACATCCTCCACAACTAGACTGAAGAACAAAGGACAGCAACTTGTCTGTTCCCCTTCCTCGATTCCCCAACACTGTTTCCCTCCCCCAATTCCCCAATAAAATCTTAAAAAAAAAAAATGAGGGTAGTGGTGGCAGGATGCCCCACCTGGCACCCTTGCAAAGAAAACTGAGAGGCAGATACTACTTTGTTTCTGCACGTAAATATTTATCAACAATGTTTAAAAATTCTATTGTCATACCTTTTAATATTCAAATCTGGCATATTCTTGAAGTCTGAAAGACAGATAGAAAATATTTTGTTAAGTCACTTAGTCCTGAAAATAGGGCATATACACTCCTAATAAACAGCTGTTGACCCTGAAAAAGATCTACTAAGAAGGGTTCCTGGTGGCTCACTGGGTCAAACTTAAAAACAGAGCCTAGCAGCTATTTACACAGGGGCCTCTCATGCAAGCCGTGTTTCAGCTTCAGTGAGAAGCCTGCACTGCACTGTCTGCCTGCACTCTGTTCTCCTGTTGGATGAACCAGCCCTTCTAAAGGAGTTCTTGTAATCCCATTTCAACCAACAGGACTGACATTTTCTGCCTCCTGGAGCCGAGCAGCATCTCACTGACCAATCAGAGTGGCTCCATTCTGACCAATCAGGACAGTGGCTTTTGGACCAATATAACTTCAAGGATTTAGAGTCCTCATTTGCATGAAGATGGACCAACCAAGGACCAGGAGCAGGGACTGCTCTCTATATAAATCAGCTCCCCTCTGGCTCAGAGAGCATACTTTCCCTTTCTGCTGAAAACTGGGAACTGTGTTTCCCAGGCTGGAGCACTGAAGGCTTCTGGGACCAGAGCTGAGAGTAGCAGAGCTGCCTGGTCCAAGGGCCAACTCCTGGCCATGCTGCTTCATAACTGAGCTGTAACTCTATTGAGCTGCTCCACAGCCATGCTGTTCTCACAGCTGTGCTGTATTGTGACTGAGCTGTTTGCACTGAATAGAGATTCTGTCTTCACTGCACCCCAAACTCAGGATCCCTGTTGGTGTTGAATTGGTGACAACAACTGAGGGTTGACACAACTTTGAAGAGATCATGATGTTAAATTATGTGATTTATTGTATCAGAGGAAGAAATGCAGAAGGAAACATGGATGGAAATAAGCATTACCAGGACAAAGTAAACCCAACCTCCTTAAAGAGTAAGACCGTATCCCATTTCTCTGCCTTCCCTGAACTGCCTTGAAAAGAACAAGAGTTTCACACAGGAGCTTGGAGATACATTCCAAAATTTCAGTGTATGTTTGAAATTTCACTACATATGAGATATTACTTCTCAGTTGTTCTCAACTCTCCCAAATAAAGCCTTTCCCCCGAGGTGACGTATGAGGTCCTGGGTCTCTCTGCCAGGGCCAGGAAGGCTGTCCTTCCAGGAAAGGCTGCATAGACCCTGGGAACCAACCAACCCCGCTCACAAGAATGAACAGAATGTTGGGAGAGGAAGTGGTGGCTGTGAGTCAGCATGAGTCATCTTGTTCCAATGAGAATGAAGACTGAGGTGTGCGCCTTTTTTTTTCTCTCTCTCTCTCTTTTTTTTTTTTTTTTTTTTTTGGTCTCAGTCGTGTGGACATCATTGGGAATGGAGGGAAATAAGTGACTGTATGGTCTTTCCTTTTTAAGTTTCAAACTGGTCGTCAAGGCAGGCTGTGCCTGAGCCGGTGTCTGTCTCTCAATTGTCACTGCACCCTTCCTGGGAAGGTGGAGCCATCAGCTTCTCTCTGGTAAGTATGCTTCTGTCATTTTTATGATCATTTCTGCAGTTTGTCTCAGGTTGTCCGCTGTGTCAAAGTTGTTGTGTTTGGAGTGGACACTGCATTTCGTTCAGACTTTGAGGAGCCACCGTTTGGGAGAAGTGGCTTCTTCTGGCCCCTCCCTCATAGCGGCTGTATTTCTGCATGATTGTCTGGGGAAGTTTTTGGACTGCTGATTGTCAGTATGTGGTCTTGGAAAAGATGGTGATGACTGCCTGGAAAAGAAGCTGTGGGAGACTCTTGTGTGGAACACAGCAAGCTCAGAGGCGGAGGTGGGGATCTGTGCTAACCCAGGGGTGCTGGGGTTAAGCTTCCGCCTCTCAGAGCTGCAGGAAGCAGCCTCTGAGCAGTTTCTGGCCGCATGGTCTGAGCTGCCCAGTTTTAGTGCAGGAGACACAATAGAGGGAGAATTTTGGCTTTCTTCTCTAAAGGCATATGAATGAGTCCAGGAATTGACCGTATGTCTTTTCTTTTGCTTAACACTGAACGTTATAAACTGGTAGAATCAGAAAGAAGAAACGCTGGGGGCTGGGCAGGGGGTGAGGTTGGGGCAACTGAGTCATGGAGTCCTGAGTGGCCTTGATATGTGTTTTTCAAGCTGTTACCATTCTGGTCAGGCTTAGCTTTACTGTCAAGTAAAATACAGGAAATACATATTTTTAAAACATCATTCTACTTACTGTAAATGAAACGGCTACAGTGTCATCAAGACCTTATGATAAACATTTTTCAAATTTGCTTTAAAAGCTGCACATCAATGAGCAGAGTATGACAGAGAGCTTTTTCAGTACAGTCATTTGAGTGCGTGGGCGTCCTGGGTTAGTAATGAGTCAGCAGCCAATTTCTAAAATTGGTGTAGCTAAGAGAACTTTGATCACCCCCCAGCACTGGCTGGCCGCCCCCTCGAGGATGATTTGGCTGTGAGGTCTATGGTTAAAATCCACTGTGGATGCCTTCATTGTTTGGGGGTCCCCTCCCAGCATTAGCCCCAGCTCCTCTGTATCACTCTGAGAGGCCCCTCAGTTAAGAGGTCCCCGTGCGAGGACCAGCTCCTTTGACTGATGGTGACATATTTTGGCAGGACTGGTTGAGTACACAGTTTGTTAAAAAACTGCAGAGTTTATGACGGGCTGGTGTGGCTCAGGGCTAAAGCTGCTTCTGGCATCCTGTGATGTCACACCCCCTGAGAGACCAAGTGCAGAGGTGCCTCCAGCTTGAGCTTCAAGCTGGCATTCTGCTTGTGCACGCAGGAAGGTTGTTGGCTCGAAATCAGAGAGCAGGATTCCCTCGTGCTTTGCTCTTCTTATTTATAAAGGGAGAGAAATGTTAAGAAAATTCCAAATAAAATAGCTGGTAGGCAACTCAAGGGACAAATGCCATCCTATTCGAAGGCAGCTCCCCATCAAGTTCAGTTGGGTCTGCCCAGGATCAGGGTTTCGTGCTTGGATGACTGTGGGTGGGGTCCCCAATATTGCTGCTTAGCCTCTGGGTTCCAGCCTGAGGCCCAGCCTGCCTCGGGGGTTGCATGGAGGACTGAGATTGGTGTCTGCCAATTACTTACCAGGTCTGCACACAGAAGGACCCAGCAATGTTAGCTTTGCCAGCTTCTACTCAGACCTGGCCTCTGAAGGCCTTGGGCTCACAGCCCTTGAGTCAGTGCCATGATTTTTCAGGCAGAGCCCTGTCATCCCAGCAGTTCCAACTCAGCGAGGCAGACCCCATGAGTCTCCAAGGTGGGGGAGCAGCCCGGAGCCTGTTTCTCTCTCTCTCTCTCTCTCTCTCTCTCTCTCTCTCTCTCTCTCTGAGACATCCTCGAAAGCACCCAGAGAAAGGTTATCTTCATGGAGAGAAGGGCCCGTGAGAGGCTGACTACCTGTGCTGGTGCCTCAGTGCTTCCCACCCGTGTGATCCCTCTTGTTCCATTTTGGAGAATGACAGCAGTTGGGTATGTGTTGATCCCTGGGGTTCTGTGTCGTCACATTCTCCCGGATAAATGCTGGTGGGCTGTGGTTTGAGGTGGCTGATTTTATCCTGGACATTGAGTGTCTTCTTTCATGTAGAATCCAGGCAGTCATATGGAGGCTAGGGGTTGATTCACCTTTTTCTTACCCATGAGAAAGAAGACTGGTGTGAACTGATATTATCACTTTGTAATCAGGAGGAAAAGTCCAGAAATAAGGCCATGGGCATGTTTGGAGAGAGAGCATTTATTAATATGATCTGCTGCTTTGTCATTTTTCCAACTACTGAGAGTTGCTGATTCTGACTGTATGCAGCAGTGAGGGAAGAGGGAAGTGTTCTATGTTAGAAGCTTATCTCATGCTTAATAGGACATCAATGCAAAAAAGAAAACACCGACAGTTTGATGGCAGAGCCCTACTGTCGGGTGCCCTCAGCCTGAGGACCAGCCTATGGCTTTGTGGCCCTGTCTACACTCTCCACCCTCACCAACCCTCCACCTGGGCTCCCATTACTTCCTGCCAACAGGTTTCCATGGTACCTGACAGGTATCCTTGGCACCAGCTACAGTGTGGTGACCTTACCCTCATGTTGGGCAAGTTATTCACTTCCTGGTATCTAACCTTCCTCGTGGTGAAACATGGATGATAATAGTACCTGCCTCATGGGTTCTTGTAAAGATCTGTAATGATTGATTAGCACATGAGTTATAGGAGGCTCGATAACTGTTAAGTACATAGTCACTAAATCAAAAATATAACCGACACCTGTGTATCTCTACCTGGGCTCTGCCCCGCCAGCATCCATAGGAATTGGCTTTTATGCCCTTGACGAGAGCACTCTTCCATGTCATCAGTTCCATGGCATGTTCTGCCTTCACAAGATACTTATTGATTAGGTAAATGGGAAATGTTTCTTGGCTCACTCCAGAAAAACCTGGAGTTCTAGATGTCAGGGTCGTCATCACTATAACCATCATCATCATATGGCCATCACAGCCATCACCACCATAGCCACCATCATCACATCACCGCCATCACCACCATTACCACCATCACCATCATCACCATCATCATCACCACACCATCATTACCATCATCACCATCACCATCATCACCATCATACCAGCATCATCACCACCATCATCACCATCACCACCATCATCACCATCACCACCATCACCATCACCACCATTGCCACCATCGCCACCATCATCACCATCATCACCACCACCATCACCACCACCACCACCATCACCATCATCATCATCATCACCACACCATCATTACCATCATCACCATCACCTTCATCACCATCATACCAGCATCATCACCACCATCATCACCATCACCATCACCACCACCACCATCGCCACCATCACCACCATCATCATCATCACCACACCATCACCATCATCACCATCACCATCATCACCATCATACCAGCATCATCACCACCATCATCACCATCATACCATCATCATCATCACCATCATCATCATCATACCACCATCATCATCACCATCATCATCATCGTTGTCAGCAACATGTTCACAGTAAAAACAGCTTCCATCTTATTTCACCCAACCACATGGTAGCAACTTTCTGTGATTACCTTTACCCCCAACACACACACACACACACACACACACACACACACACACACACACACACCCTGGACAAGGGGAAGGGAAGATGGCTGGTTACTTGACTCACTTGAGCTCCAGGATTCCCAGGCAGGTGTATCAGGCAGAGCATGTCCTTCAAAGCTGCATTGGTTGGGGGAGCCCCTTGCTTCTAGCAGGAAAGGAAAGTCAGGAAAAACAGGGGACCAAGACGGCAATCTAGCAGTCTGAGGCCACAGGCCAGAAAAGCCAGGGCCACCAGCCTCAGACTTGCTCCCAAGGTGAAGCAGCTGGATTCTGTATTCACGCTTCCTGTCTAAAGCCAGCTACAGTCAACTTCTGATTACTTGAAAATCATCACAGTGTGTGGAGCTGACTCATACTGAAAAATATTAAGTAAGATATACTTAAAACTAAAACCAGGGCGCTCATAACATGGCCTTCCCTTGCCAATCCTGAAGGTAATTGAAGATCATGCAGTGCCCTGGAGCCAAATTGGCACATTCACTCTGCCCAGCCGCCCTTCCTGGTGTTGCCCGGCAAAGGAAGGCATCCGGTACTTTATAGGTCTCCTTTTGGAGAGGTTAGGCTTGGAGTGCTGAGCCTTGGCTGTACTGTGTCGGTCACTTTTGACTGGTGCTCATGTGTAGGGGGTTTTCCCTCTGCCACAATCCAGAGGACTCTCTCTGCCCACAGTGCTGTGGGCGGGCGGGCAGGCAGGCTCCCCACAGGTGCAGTGGGGTCCGGTTACACCACAGAGCTCCAGAAAGGGGAAGTCAACACAGATCAGAAGGAAGCTGGGTGCCCAGGAGGGAGGGGCGAGCCAGGGGCCTGGCTGGCCTCAGAGGGGTCCTCTGATTTAACAAAGTGGGCTTTATTGCATCTTGTCTAATTGGAAGCAATGGTGGTGATGGCAAATCTCATCTGTTGTGGTTTTCCTGCTTATCATTTTCTTTCAGGGTCGATCACCCTGCAAGTGAGGGCTTCTGCTACAGGACTTCTGCCCTTCCTTCCACCCTGCCCTTTCAAAAATTTGTTATACATAAAATATTGGAATTTTTAATGAGGGAGGAATGTATCGTTTTAGCTGTTCTCACTGGACAAATTATTTACAGAATATGAGAGGGATGCAGACATATTCAGCTAGACAAAAAGGAAAACTTTACAAAAGACAGCGGTTCCAATGAGTGTCAGGAGTACTTTCTTTCAGACAGAAAATGACAGGAAGCAGGCTGTCCAGGGTGAGGCTCAATGGGCAGCCCATTCATCCATCTCCCTGTTCTGCCATCTTGGCACTGGCTTCATTCCTCAAACATGTCTTTTGTTTCAAGAAGGCTGCTGGAGCTCTAGCTGTCACCACCACATTCCAGTGGGAGGTAAAGGTTAAGTCCCTTAGATGTCAGGCTCCTTTAAGGAGCTTTCCTAGAATCTCCAACTAACCCTTTCAGCCTCTATCTTTCCTTGGCTACCCGATCTGTAAAAAGCCTGGGAAATAGAGTTTTTAACTGGGCAGGTATGTTGCTGCCCCTGACAACATGGGAATTATTAACAAAACAGGAAGCAGAGGAGAATGGACACAGGATGAGCCATAAGCCGCGACAGAGGTCTCCTAAAGACAAGCAGATTGTCAGTCCTGTGAATGGCCCAGGGGACAGTCACTTAGCTCCCCTGTGACCATGGTATACTCTGTGAAATAACCACATTGCTCTTACCAGAAGTGTCAGGAGAGGTACGGTACAGAGCTTATGGCTTCAAGGGTCTTGAACGACTTGGAGGAGGGGAGGGCATTCAAAGGGACATAAATCACTGTTTGCTTTTTGTGTTACATCCAAATAGCATTTCTTTTCATTCATGCCTGGCACAAATATTTATCATTTATCTAATAATATAATGGTAATTTGAACACTGCTTTGTTTACTGAATGTGTACTTGGTGCCCAGAGCTGCTGTGGGTGCTTTGCAACTATGACCTCACTTAGCCCTCACTGAACTGTGTACGGTACTTACCATTGTCACCCCATCACCCAGACACAGTGGGGTTAGGGGAGACACCAAGGGTTACATGGTTAGTAAGTGGAAGAGCTCAGCTTGGACCCCAATGGCCTGATTCTTTGACCCATGTATGTGGAGGTGACCCAACACACAAGGCCTCTCCTATTTATGTCTTCCTGATGAAATAGACATAAGCCCAGTACCATCAGGTCACTGTAATTGCCCCAGGAGACAGGCATAGGTAGGTGGGGCCACCTCACCCTGGCAGCACCTCCCACCTCTAGGAACCACATTGCAGCATCGAGCCTAAGATGAGCACTCTCCTCAGAAGATACACCAGGAATCTCAGCTATGTCTGGGCTCTTGACTCACCCTGGTTGCAGCTAGCAGTTTCAGAGCATGTGTGCTCAAGTCAAAACGACACCCTTCCAGTCCTGGGCACAACCAGGAAACTTGGCTTCAGTGGCGAGGTGATGGTCTAGGAAAGGGCAGAGTGGCTGAAGAAAAGAGGCTTGGCTCCAAGAAGCAGTTTATTCACATTATTCAACCTGATCGAAGGCCAGAGAAGGCAAAACTGTACAACTCTGCTCCACACTATCCCATTACCTGGTAGCAGAATCAGGGCCATGAGGATGCATGAGGACAGGATGGATAGGGGTGAGGTCTGAGGCCTCTCCTGTGCCTTCCTTGCTCTACACCATCTCAGGGACTCACTTTACTCTTCCATCGTCCTCCTGCACTCCCTTTTGGGATAAGGTGGCCAATGGATAAGTGGGGATTCTAGGAAAGCTCCTTGGAGGAGCCTGACATCTAAGAGGCTTAACCTTCTGTCCCCCACTTCCTTCCTTCTTCCTGTGTGGAATGCAGAGGTGATGACTGGAGCTCCAGCAGCCCTAAAACCATAAGACACCTTGGAGGAAGGAAGCCAGTGCTAAGGATGGCAAAGAAGGCACATGGTCACAGGACTTTGGGAGGCCAGGCACTTTGCCTGGAGATGTGATGGTTTGGGAAGAGATTTACCTATACGATGCAGAGGGAGGTGGGAGAAATCACTGCTGAAATTCAACCTGTAGTTCAACTAGGAGGCTCTGTTGGGGTGTTGGAGTCCCTTCTGTGAGGAGCTGCCTTTCATGTGTCTGGTATAAGGGACAAGGGCCCAGGGCTGCACCTTTACTTCCATGGGCTCCTGGTGCTTTTGCCTTCATGGCCCTTTCCTCATGGAGAAACATAGTATGACTTTCTTGGTATAAAGATGAATGTCATCCAGACTGGTTTCATCATTATATATTCATTTTCATTACATTCAGGGTTTTCTTCTAATTGTAAAATGAACTAAAACACACTTATTTGTAAGAGTATTATGGGCCCCAGGCATTGTTCCCTCTGCGCCCAATCCAGAGGTCAGCGCTGGGAGGGTGAGAGCAGTCGTAGAAAGGCTTCATCACAGAAACATAGGTTGGTCCCTGCAGGGGTGGCCTTGCAACTGTGGGCCCAGGTTTTTGCTCCTGGCCGTGATGCCAAGCATAGTGCTTTTTGGTCCAGTTCCAGTTCCATTAAGCATGCACTGTGGGGAAGCCCTGGGGCAGTGTTACGGGGCCACCGCTGGCAGTGTGTGCACTCAGCCAGCTCCCTGCTCTGTGACAAGTTGCTCCGTGGCTTCTGGCCTCAGTTTCCTAACCTGTGAAATAGAAACACAGGAGTAATTACCATGGAGGGTTGTTTTGAGGATGGAGGGAATTACTGCATGAAAAGTTCTTAGGCAATTGTTGCACATCATGGGTGTTCAATAGTATTAGCTGCTATTGTGGAAAGAATGCCTTTTTGCCGTTTATTCCTGATTTGAGGAGCCTTTCTCTGGTGCCATGACCTTAGTAACGGTCCTAATTCAGCACATACAGTAGCGCTTACTGAGCAATTATTCTGTCCCCAAACTGCCGAATTACAACACAAGCCCTGGCTTCATCCATGCCACAGCCCTTCCAAGTGCGTGGACGTAACCTTGTGTCCAAGATCTCCCTTCTTCCCATGGCTCCTGAACATTGCCCTGTGCTGCCCTCTTTGGCACAAATGGCAGATTTCCAATGTCCCTTTTCACGTGAGCATGATGACCTCCATGTACTGGACACTAGGCTGAGGCGTTAGCCAGCATGCCATCGGTTGGCCCGGCACTGTACTTGCAGTTGGCCGACCCCCCTGCTTCATTGTGTGGGGACGTGTGCAAAGCTACAGGTCCCTCGTTTTGCACTTGAGGGGCCGACTTTTTGCTGGCTTTTGATTTTGTTAACCCTAAGTAGGACTGCACTTTATCCTCAGTTTTGTCTTCTAGACTTGGCCTCTAGATGCTCAAATAGAGCATATGAAGTGTCATAGAAAAGGGTACCTCTCTGACTACTTGCAGTAGTACGCTTTTCCATCTTCACCAAAAGACCCAGGGGTCAGGGGAGACCAAAAGCAGACACCCGTGGCCCTCCACTGGGATTGTCTCCAAGGCTGCCAGCACCTAGCATCTGGGGACAGCTCACCTTGCTATTCCGGTTTCAGTGATGTGGGTATAAGGACAGGGAGACGTACCATACAACCAGGTGTGTGCTGTGACCCCCTAGATAAGTGGGGCAGCCAGTGATGACTCAGACACAGCCAGACTCCTGATGTGAGCCCCATTTTCTGCTGACTCATCCCCCATCCTCAAGTGCCCAGAGCACCTGGCAAGGCTGGTGAGCCCAGGGCAGCTGGGAATGAGGCGCCTCAGACAACAGAGCTAGTGAAGACTCTGTGTCCACCAGTGTTGTTTCTGTTGTGTACACGCAGCCACATCCTCGAGTTGGTGGGTTGAGTGCATTGATTCACCTCAGATATGCCTTTCAAGTTGGTGCGCTGAGCCGGGCCTGAGAGATGGATGGCTGTCTCTGTGTGGCGGTCCCTTTGAAGTCCCCAGGAGTGCCTGTGGAGGGCAGAGGTGAGATGCAGAATGAGCATAGACTGCCACCCAGCCGCACAAGAGATGACTGCAAACCAGGAGGCTCCGTCACTGCTCCCTGTTCAGAGCGAGCGTTGCCTTCTCTGTGAGCACCAGCTGAGTCCATCTCAGGGGCACGTGGACAGGACAGAAATGGTCATTCCAGAGGGGCCAATGGCTGCCTCCACTCCCGTCCCCCTCCCTTGCTTACATGGCCCCACTTTTCAGAGGAAGCAGAGCCTGAGGTCACATAGCCAACAATTGGGGGAGCCAGAGATCCAGGCCAGGCCCACAGCCACAGCCAGCGAGTCTGGGACAGCTGTCTTCATGCAGCCTGAGGCCTGTGGGGCTTCTCGGATTTTTTCTCCAAGTATCCGGGGGCGAAGGGCCAGCCTGGAGGCAGAGCAGCCTGTAGCTCCTTTCCAGGCCGGGTGACCAGGAGCCTCCCTGAGAGGCACTTCCCAGTTGAAGAGCCGCAGGACTCGAGCTGTGTGAAACGGCACACCTGTAGCCACCTTTCGTCTGACCCTTTCCAGCATAGACGTTGACACTGATGGGGAAGAAAGCAAACGCCTGTGATTATTCAGAAGGTACCTTATTTCAGAATGAGTCTGGGGGAGAGACAGGCCGAGGAAATGACAAAGAACGTGAGTGGGAGTCCAGACTTTGTGAGTCATCGTTTAGGCCTCAGCGTGTGTTAGCGGTGAATTACGTCTCCCCCAAATGTATAGGTTGAAGTTCTACCCCTGCCAATAACTCAAAATGAGACCTGATTTGGAAATAGTGTCATTGTAGATGGAAGTAATTAAGATGGGGTCCTGCTGGAATAGGGTGGCTCCCATTCCAACATGACTGGGGTCCTTACAAGAAGGGGGCATTTGTACACAGTCACACACACAGGAGAACACCATGTGAGGACTGGAGTGACACTACCATAGGCAAGGAACCTTCGGAAGTAAGGAGGAGGCCTGGGACAGACTGCCCTTGTCCCTTCAGTGGGAGCGTGGCCCTTGGTCTCAGATTCCCCACCTTGAGAACATGAGAGAATGGGTTTCTGTGGTCTGAGGCCCCATATGTGGTGCTGTGTGTCACAGAGACTCCAGGGACGGATACAGTGACACCTTCCTGACGCTGCAGGAGGACCCCCGCTCCAGCTCAGCACAGACTGCCCACTCACACAGACTGCTGACTGTGGATGAATGAGTAACCAGCACGCAGGAAATCATCTTTTATTTAAGCAAACACAGTGTCCTCACTTTAACTTTCCCTAAACTGCAAAAACACAGAGATTCAAAAACAGAATTTGGTCTTTACGTTTACTTTTTAAAAAAAGGAAAGGAAAGACCTGTCTTGTCTTTCTTTATACATTACAGAGCCCTGCCCTGTGCATAGCTCTGTGGGGGGCTTTTGGGGCTCACCCCGGGGCAGTGGCTGAGCTGGCAGCCACAGGAGGTGGGCAGGCTGACCTCGCACCGGCAGCCTCACGACAGTCACCACTTTCACCCACATTGTCACCTTGCTGCTCCTTTCCCTCCCTCCCATGTTCACTCCACTTTACAGTGACAGAGCCAGGTCTGGAGGAGGCCACATCTTCTGCGGGGACTTTTCCCCATGTTTCCTAGTTATTGAACAATGGTGACTGAGCGCCTAGTGCAGCACGGGGCCTGCCAGCAGGGCAGAAAAACAGGAACCATCAATTCACAAGAACTTAAAGAAAAGGGGACTTTAAAGAACCGAGAACTTGCCACATTATAGTGAAAGAATGTCAGGTTTGGGAAATGACAAAAATGAGCGATTTTTACCTCAAAAACCTGGTGGAGTCGGTTACACAAGACATAACCACACACAAACACAGGCATTTCTTATAACACAGGGGCATTTACAGTCAGAAAGCAGCTTTCAGAGCATTTCATGGAAAGTTATTTTAGTAAATGAGGGTCGCCTTCAGCAATGACTCTGTGTCAAGAGACCGAAACCTGACTTCAAAGCCAGGAGCACGGGCCTAGACTCAGCAGAGGCTGCTGGGGTGTGGGGGGGCCCACGTGTTCAGCCTTGGCATGGGATCCTGGGAGCCGGGGTGGAGTGAAGCTGGGAATGGTGTGTGGGCTGCACAGGGGACATGCCCACCTCTGGTTGGGAACCTCTGGTTGCCACGGCTTTTAAATGTTTAAATAACTTCTTTATTGTAAAATTCAGGGCAGCATTTGAAGCAAGGCAAAAAGCCATGTAAAACACTGTAAGGGGTGTGAATGGCTTGTTCCCTAGAGGTAACACCTGAAGCAGCTATCAGCATTCCAGGTGGGAGGCGTCCTATGGGTGGAGGTCTGGGGGAAAGCCCTAGGACAGAGAGCAGGCACAGCTGGGGCCCCTGGGCGCCGTCATCACCCCAAGTGTGGGACATGAGCAGAGAAGGCTTTGAAGAAAACGATGCCCGTATTCCTAATGCTAGCACATCTGCTGTTCCCCCAGGCTGGTTTCTTTCCAGGCCTTTCCCTTTGCATATACTTAAGAATTGCTTCAGTAACACTATATCGCTTCTTCAGAATCTGGAGCAGTCTGGCTTGTTGGCACCCTGTGCTCATTTTCTTTGTGGTCACTTACCTTTGCAGTCACGCACAGCTGTCTCTCTTTGGGAGAGCTCTACCTTTAGGGGGTGTTTAAAACGTGCCCTCCCTGCCTTATGGCATAACTGATGAAACTGTAACTATTCCTGGAAAAAAACGTAAAGGATTAAACACAGCTTTCGGAATACTGATTTTATAAAGAAGTATATAAACTAGCAGACTGATCCAGGGAGGGTGTCTGTGGCCTGTTAATTGTTATTTTATAAATTTCCTGCTCATTCTTTGCTCTCTCTCTCTCTTTCCCCCTCCCTCTCTCCTTCCCTCCCTCCTTCCCTAGCTTCCTTCTTATCTTTTTCCTTTCTTCCCTCCTTCCTTTTTTTTCTCTGTGTTTTGGTGGTGGTTCTGTAACAGGTCTTCTAATATTCTGGGTTTTAAATCTTTGATAGAAATGCTGCAAATATTTTCTCCCAGTCTGTTGCTTGATTTTTACTTTTTTTTTTCCTGTGTCTTATTTTACAGAAATATTTAAATTTTTTTTTTAAAGATTTTATTGGGGAATTGGGGGAGGGGAACAGACAAGTTGCTGTCCTTTTTTTTCTTCAGTCTAGTTGCAAAGGGCGTTGCTTCACTGGCCCATGTTGGTATCATCATTGTGCTCTTCCCGGGTGAGGCAGATTGGTCGCCGGCCTCTGGACGGCTGCTCACAGCGGCTTTTGGCAGCTCACACCAGGTGCCAGCCACTCACGCTGGCTGCCAGCCTCTCACTGTAGCCTACGGCAGCCCACTGCAGCAGGGGCTGCAGCTATGCTGTCCCGGGGTCTCATAGCAGCCCAGCTCCAGATGGAGCTGTTGCTCACCATTTTAGCGGTAGAGGGCAGTGTCACTGGCCCTCATGTGGGATCCAAACCAGGCTGCTGGAGTCCCAAGCCAGCTCTTAACCAACGCACTACTCGGCCAGCCCCAGAAATATTTAATTTTTATATAGTCTGATCTGTTATTATTATGCTGACACTCAGGTTTTGGCTTGCTTAGGAAGTCTGCCCCACCTTGGATTACATAAATAGTCTCACATATTTTTTCTCCTACTGTTTTATAATTTTATTTTTGAGGTTTGGAATACCAAATCCATAGTGATTCATTTTTGTTTATGATTTGAAGTGGGAGGGGGTGTCCAATTTTTCTCTAAATGGACAGGAATTTTTCCTGGCACCATTCATTAAGCAGTCCACCTTTTCCTGCTAAAAATACATTTAAAGTTTTTAAGTTTTATATTGGAGGAGTTGGAAGAGGTGAGATAGATTTGGGTTGAATGTGCGACACAGTCTACAGGAAGGAGGCCGACCCCACCACAGCATGGACGTGGTGTCAAACCAGATGGTCAGAGGGCTCATCGGGTCAGCTGAGGGCTCTGCAGGCTGGAAACCAGGCAGGGCCCCCAGAGGGAGACTGAGAGTCCCTTTCCGAGAAGGCATTCCTGGGTGCTGGGCATTGTGTCCTGCCGCTAGAAAGATCATGAGGTCCCAGTGCTCTGCCTCCTGGGTATGTGGCAGATGTCTCGGCCAGCCCCATGGGTGTCTGTGTCAGAAGGCATGTGTGTGCTCTAAGGCTCTGCTGTCACTGGGCTGAAATTCCTCATAGTGTCTGAGAGAGGGCCCACGTGTCCGTGGCCTGGATCTCAGTGGAGGCCCAGCACATTCTTTGGGTGTCCTGGCATTATCTGCAGTCCCTGGCAGTGCTCCAGGGAGCCCTGCCAGGTAGCAGCCTTTTGTGACTTGTCCCCCACTGCTTTATGAATCAAGAAATGTGTGTGACTTCAAAGCAGCTTAGAGAAGTGAAGGGGCCGGAGAGAATTTGCAGTGAAACCCCGTCCATTAAAGGCCCCCAGCCATGTGACTCACTGTGCTTGACTGGTTCCATTTCAGGAGGACCTGCAGAGAGAGGGGGCCGCCAGCAGGAGGCCTGGGTGCGCTACCAAACAGATGCTCAGACACACTCTTGTCCTACATGGTCCCCAGGACTGAGCGGGGCCCTGAAGGGCTAGAGGGAGGCCTCTGTGCCCCAGTCTAAGACATCTTCCACCAAGGGGCTGCTGCATGACCTTTCCAGTTCATCCCCCATCCCTGGAGCCCTTGGGATTGGGGCAATGGCATGTTCTGGGTCCTTCTGTCACCGCCCCACTGTGTCCCGCTCCTTTCTGGTCCTCCCTGTGCAGGTGGCATCTTGTGGCCTTGGCATTCAAGGACCGGAGAGCACCAGACAGAGGGGGCACACCATGTAGGGGAAACACTGTCTGGTTATCAGAGAAGCACTGGGGACAGGACGCCAACCCAGCAGCTCCTGGAACCACAGCTGTTGGGTAAGCTCTGCTTCTGGATTTCACAGAACAGGTTCCAACCATGGGCCCTTGCTGCAGGGTCCCTAGCTCAGCCAACATGATGGCTTATAAAATGGAACACCCAGAGCATGCAGCTGCAGGCGCCTCTCCACTGTCGTGCTCGGGCCCCTGTGGGTCAGTTGTTCACAATGTGCCAGTGTCCACAAAACCCCACTAGAGGGGAGTCTTACCAAGTGTGCAGTGGAGACCATGATATGTGCCATGCTCCAAACAGTCTACAGTCAGACATAGGATGGGAGCACCCAGGCCAATCCGAGAGAAACATTTTTTTAACTGCAGGACTTCTCAGAGCCTTTGACTATGCTTTGTAAATATTTGAAATGACATAAAGTAGGCAGTCTGTGTTAAAGTATGTGGTGGTGGAACCTTCCCTACCACCCTTTTCTTTTCTTGGAGAATTTTGTGGGACCAGAGTTCCAAAGAACATGATTTGGGGACAAAACGTATGCAAGTTATAGAAGATTAGTAGGAATGTGTGAGTCTAGGCTGAAAATGATGTTTGGATGGAAATTTAGAAATGAGAAGAGACCCCACATGGAAGAAGTGGCTTGTTAGAGGCAGAGCACTGTGGCCATGGGTGTCCTGGCTGGCCAGGCGTGGGGTTGTTAGAGCCTTGACAGGCAGACCACAGTGTGGATGCTTCATTTCATTTGCAGGGTGTGTGTGTGTGTGTGTGTGTGTGTGGTCTGTGTTTGTCTTTCTGTGTCTGTGTGTGCATATGTGTGAGTCTGTGTGTTTATATGTCTCTGTGTGTGTTTCTGTCTGTGTGTGCCATGAGTGTGTCTCTCTGTGTGCTGCTTAGAGGTTTCAAGCAGAGGATAGCATGATGAATTGCACCTTTAGAAAACTGGCTTTGTCGGGGGAGTTAGGGTAAAGATGTGTGGACACGCATGCCCTCTCTCACTCTCAACATCACAGATGCTCGGTGTGGACAGAAAGGACCGGGCCACAGTGGGGCAGTGCGATGGACACACAAGAGCCATGACAAGATAGAAGTGGTGACGTGGAGAAATGGCTCAGTTGAGACTGTGGGCCACCAGTGTCACCACTGACATTTCAAAAACAGAGAACAGATGGTGACACCTGGCCTGTCTGTACAGATGGTCAGAAGAGTGACTGTGAGGGCAGGCATGGAGTGGAAGCCGTTTCTGTGGCCCCAGCATTAAGGATGTTACAGGGTCCCCCTCTTTCCTCAGGAGTGTATGGCTTAGCAGTGGGGCTGGCTCCTACGGCCAGTTGTCCATTTGGAGGCCATGTGGTACCTGCCAGAAGCAGGGCACAGGCGGCCCTCCCGCTGTGACAGACAGCTCAGTCCCAGGCATGGTCAAGTGTCATGCAGCTCCCATTGGAGCTAACTCTTTAAAATAAGTGCGTCTCTTGCCACTTGGAACCAGCACAGCCCAATGTGTGCTTGTCCTGGGAGCTCACAGCTTTGCAGGTTGAAGTCATTAATACAGAACCAAGGTGATAATTCAAACAAGCTCTGTGGTTTGGAAGTCACAGGGTTTGGGGTCTGATGCCCATGCCTGAGACAGAGAGCGTCTGAGGATCAAGGCCTCTTAGCTGAGGCTCATGTTTGGGTCTCACACAGGCCCACAGTGACATAAATGTGCCCCTCACAGCAAAGCCTCCAGGACGTGTACTTCTGCCAGGGCTGACATGGCTTAGACCCTGGTTGAAACTCCCTTTGGGGACTACGCTCGGAAGCCACAATGAGCCGACCTCACTGCCCCCATGACACAGCCAGGACCCCACCTGCTCACGCCACCTGACAGTTACTAAAGTCTCTCACCCACTATCTGTCACTTTATTAAGCATCCATAAAAGACACATGTGCCCGAAAAGCTTTTCCAAAAGAAGAGCTTGGAAACTGAACCTTAAGCAGCAAAAACGTTGACGCCACAGGGCTTGTGTGAATTATGCGTGGGGCCCTTCTTTAACAAGTTCAACACTCAAGGCTATGACTAGAACCGGCCAGCTTGTGCACACAGATCCCACTGGTTCCGAATATCAAGAGGAGTCCCTTGTTTTACAGACCCAGATCCATCTGGAATGTTCTATACTGACCACATATTACAGCAGTAGTATGGCTCCAAACTTCCCACCTGGGGTCTCTTTTTGATGCTCGGTGCTTTTTCTCATCATCACAGGCTTGTCACAGTGTCCCATGGGTTCAAAGGCTTCTCTATACAACTGTGCCCAGCTAGCTCTGTGGGGTGTGCATCTGTGTGTGTGCGTGCCTCTGGGCTGTCATGAAGTCTTGGCTCTGCACCATTTCCCTTATTATTTAGGATCCGCTGGAAGGACACTACTAAACTTTGTGAAATCAGAGTCTGCATGTGGGCTGACACCATGTGGGCTGAGGGTCCTCTGAGCACCTGCCAGCTGGCACTGCTTCCGTTGTATGTGATGGCCCAGGAGACAGAAAACCTGGACGCCTTGCAACTGATTGTAACCACGTAGAAAAAACATAGTGGTTTTGGAATGTGCATTAATTTGCTGGGGCCGTCGTAACAAAGTGCCACAGACCGGGCAGCTTAAACGACAGAAAGTATCTGCTCACAGTTCCGGGGGCCGGGAGCCCAAGGCCAGAGCACCGGTAGGTTTGGGACCTTTGGAGGCCTGTCTCCTTGGCTTGCAGACGGTGCCTTCTCGCTGTGTCTGCAGGTGGTCACCTCTTGGCTGTGTCATGTGTCCTAATCTCCTCTGGTCATGTTGCATTAGGGCCCATCCATATGACCTCATTTTACCTTAATTACCTTTTTACATCCCTCATCTATAAATGCAGTCCTATTCTGGGGTCCTGAGTGTTAGGACCACAACATAAATCTTAAGGGAACAAAATCCTGCCCACGGCAATTTGCAGTGAAGCATTTACAAGACTCCCTTCCATGTATTTTTTGTCACCAGTGGATGGATTATGAAGCAAGTGGCCAGGTGACGTGTTTATCCAGTTGGCATCATCGTGCTCGAATGTAGAGACGAAACTTGCTCACTTTAGCCTTCATTGTTGCCGGCTTCAGAGCCGTAAATTTGGCCGCTATAAAGTCAGAATTTTGCTAGCAGCAGTGTCACATCCCTTTCTGGTTTCAAACAACATATATTCATCTCTACAGATGTGGACCCTGGCCAAGTGCAAGTAGGTGAAGTGACTCTCGTGCTTGTGGGAGTTTATTCCTGTAATAAGGGGCCGTGTCACCTGCCGAATGGCCAGACCTGTTTGGTCACTCTGACAGAGGCAGCGCTCGGGGCCAGCTTTGGCTGCCCTTGCTGGGACCTACTGATGCTCTGGACTCACCTTCACTGTCACGGGCAGTGCTTCTGGTTCCTGAGGCAGCTCAGGGATGATTTCCAGCTGGCCTATCCCCGCCAGCTTCTCCCATGCAGCTTTCAGGTTCCAGCTGTATATGCTCGTCCTCCAGAGGCTTGGCTATGTTTGGTGGCCTGCATTCTGCCCCAGATTGATGGTTCTCATGGATTTTACTATGTAGTTTCTGACCTTAATTTCTCCTGTATGTTCTACCCACATAGGAATTGATTGAGTTGAGGGCTCTTGGAAAGAGCTTCTGTGTCCCCCAAACTTTCCTTCCGTCTGATGCTCAGAACAAGGCACTTGGCCCTTCTCTGGGGAGTGCTGGATCGTTGTCCCTGGGGATCTCCAGCCCCCATATAGCAGTCATGCCACATCAGACACAGCATCCATCTGTGGGGTGGAGGTAAATGGTGACACCTGTCTCAAAGATGGCTGCTGAAGTTAAATGTAAAACTCTTTACACAGGGCTTGGTGCCGAATAGGTACACAGGAAATGTCAGTATGTTATTCTTTTGACCACTGTGGCACCTCACCAACCTATTGTCCCTTCCCTAGGTCCCCCTCCAGGGTTAGAGAGGCCCCAGCGACCATCTCACACATCCCCTCTGTGCCTCTGCATCTGCTGAGATGCCCCCTCCAGGGACCAGATGCCAGGCATCTCCTAATGGCTGGGAAATCTGCTTTTCATTGAACTAACCTGTTTATTGGAAATTTGCTGACTTCTGACCCACGTTCTGATGCTTGGTACAGAACAGTTTCAGCTGCCTGTTCACATGTCCCCCCAAGACGGTCGCAGCCCCAGAGTCCCCTTGCTTGCCTTGCACCTCACAAACACACCCACTCAGTCCCCCTGAATAGCCTGAGCTGCTTCCTTCCTTCCAAGACCGTGGGTCTTAGAAAGAAACCAGAGGCTTTAGGTGAGGTCTGACCAACCCTGCACAGCTGGGCACCCACCGCCCTCATGTAGGACCCTACTGGGCCCCTTGGGGCCCTTTGCTTAACTGGTGGCCACACTACACTTTTGTTTACATTGCTTTGACTGTTAATGAAGTCCTATAGACTTTTTTCCCTCTTTAATGTCTGCTACAAAAGACAAGTCTTCTATATTTATGAAACGAGGGTTTCTTTGCACCCAAATGTCCATAACCTAATACTACCCTTATTCAACTCCACAATCCAGTCCCGTCAAAGCCTTCTGGTGTTGTTTGTGAGTCATTGTGTGCACTTTGCCCCAGGGGATGGGCCATCAGACACACTGTCTGTGGTGTTGTCATGTCACTGGAAAGAGGTGGACAGGACAGGGCCAAGGATGGAGACCTGGAGCATAACTGGAGGGAGGTGGCTCTCCAGGCAACACAGTTGCAATTCTTGAGTCAGTTAGACAGCTGCTAAATTAAGCTTGTTAGTGGACATATTTTTCCATCTTGACCTGTAGAATTTCCTTGCTGGGTGATGTGCTGAAGTCTCAGTATGCTACCCCCCATATTTCCTTCCTACCAAGCTCGAGACTGTGCCACAAGGAAATGAGACCAGCTGTAATGTGACTGGTCTTATTAAGCCACTGTCTCCTGGGCCTTGCCCACTCTTTTCCTTGGGTGTTATAAAGCATCATTTTGGACATTTTTGAATCTTCCCAGGGTCAAGCGTAAGGTTCAAGCTTTATGGAGTCACCTTCTTGCCCTTGGTGGCCATAAGAATGGCCGTGTCTTGTGAACACATGAGAAGCCCAGCATGGTGGCTCTGAGGGCCCACCTGGCTGTAGGTCCTTGGGGCAGGAGGCGAGGCCCAGCTGTCATTGCGTGTCCCATTGTCCATCCTGGGCCTCAGTTGCCTCACATGCTGTTTATCATTCTTGTAATGGTTAACACTGTGGTCAGTTTGACTGGGTTACAGCACCCAGATGTCTAGCCAAACACTGTTCTACATGTTTCTATGAAGGTATTTTTAATTTTTTTTAATTTTTTATTTTTTAAAAGATTTTATTGGGGAATTGGGGGAGGGGAACAGCGCTGGGGAATCGGGGAAGGGGAACAGACAAGCCGCCATCCTTCTGCTCCCCAGTCCAGCCGTGGAGGACACTGCCCCACCGGCCCACATTGGCACCATCACCGTGCTTCTCCTGAATGAAGCAGATTGGCCACCAGCCTCCCGACTGACGCCCACGGCAGCTACCGGCAGCCCACACTGGCCGCCAGCCACCTATGCTGGTCGCTGGCCACTCACTGCAGCCCACTGTAGCAGGAGCTGCAGCCTACATCGCTGCTGGGGCTCGTGCAGCACAGCTCCAGGTGGAGCCGCTGTTAGCTGTAGAGGGTAGCGTCACCTGCCCTCACACGTGGGATCCGAACCGGGGCCACTGGCATCCCAAGCCAGCTGTCAACAAACGCGCCAGTCAGCCAAAAATACTGACGGTATTTTTTAGACGAGGCTAAGGTTTGAATCTGCAGACACTGAGTGAGCCAGGGTGGGCCTCGCCCAACAGTTGAAGGCCCAATTAGAAAAAGACACAGGTCCCTCACAGGAGGGGGCATTCTGCCAACAGACAAGACAGCCTTCCAACTACAACTCTTTCCTGGGTCTCAGGCCTGCCAGGCTGTCCCGCCAATTCTGCAAGGTAAACCTGTTTCTCTCTCCACGTGCACATCCCAGAGTCTCTGAAGGACTTTGACGACTACAGAGCTCTGCCCGGTATGAACATCATTTCGACAGAGAAGACAGGTAGCATAGCAGTGCACAAGCTCCACTTCCTGTCGCAAGCCAAGTTTTCTGTTCCCAGTAGTTAGATGCGTACCTCCCCAGGAGTGCTAACTCATCACAAACATGGACCTGAGGGTGCCACCTCCCTGCACTCTTTGACACCACCCTGTGGCTACGGCTGTCTCTGGGGGCCATCTGTCCTTGAGATCCACCAGTCCCCCAGCCACCCATCCCCAGGGACTCAAATGAGAAGATGGTCACCAAACACTTAGCATGAGCCGGGCTCAGAGGCGTTAGCTCAGACCCTGAGACGCAGGCTTCCTGGGCCACTGGGGTGCTTGTCCCTTTCCCACCTGTCATCCCTGTGGCTTTTTGTCGTGTTGTCCACAGCGTTCTTTCCTGTCTTGCGCACACACGCAGCATGTAATGGCCCAGCCTTTCTGAAGTTACGCCTGGTCATGAGACTTGCCTGGGACAAGTGAGTGTAGAGTGAGTGAGATTCAGGTCTTGGCTGGGATGAGCTGCTGAGATGTGGGAGGTGGGATCCGTCCAACAGGACAGCCCCATGTGTCCTGATGAGACTGCTTCATCTTGAATTCTGAAGTCATGTAACCTCCAGCACTGTCAGATCAGCAGTATGTACAGATACCATTTATTTATGTGGGTGCATTCACATGCAGGTGTGTGTATACCTGCACAGAAAGACACTTATGTGCCTAAACACTTATATGAGGGACATTTCTTGAATGCCCCAGTTTAACTTTCTATTAAAAATGGGAATTTGGGGCAGGTGGTAAAATCGCCTAATCTACTCATGGTGACTGTCACTGGGAAATGGCTACAGGAGCTGGGGCCGAGTGCCCAGTCCAAGGCTTGACACTGAGCTGGGTTCCCGAGTGTGCATGGGGAGCCCCCCCCCCACCACAGCCTCACCTCTTCCTACGTCCCCCAGCACAGAGCTCCTCAGCCCCTGCCTGGCTCACCCTCAGTTCTCCCTAACCTCCACCCTACTCGGCGCCGCCCGTCTGGGCTTCCCTTTTTACTTAGGTGACTGGTAGCTGAACTTTTTTGGTTTACTCTGTCTGACTTGTGTCTCTTCCTCACCCTGCAAACCTACAATGGTCACGCCGGCACCTTCAGAACCTACCTGGGCATCTCAAACAACTCAGTTTCATTTCTTATGTCTTCAGGGATTCATTTTTTGGGAAGACATTCTGAAATATCTTCCCAATTGCAAAGAATGAAGTCCCAGTTATTTGATCTTTCTCAGTTGGATCAGAAGCAGGAATATCTGCGAGAATCAGAGTCATTTCTGAAGTACAGTGAGCTGCCCCAGAGGACCCTGCCCACATGGGCTGATGGGAGACCTTAGAAAGGCATTTTTCACATGGGGCATCTTGTCGGCCAGGCCTAGGGGAAAGTATATCTGAACCTCAAACACTTATTCACAAAGGGCAGGTCCCAGGGATGGCCCTGGGGTATCCAGCGAACGCTTGTTCACTCTCCCTTGGGGGGACTCTGGGCGAACTGACAGTCCCATAACTTTGACCACCAGCATGCAATGTTTCATGACATTTATGTGAAGACCATGGGATGTTCCTGCTGGGATGCAGGGGCCCTGTCCCTTCCCTGAGCCTACAGCTGTGGAGGGGCAATCTCCAAGCTCCTCAGGAAAGTGAAGGGAAGGGAGAGGACAGGGTCTCCACTCTGCAGGGAGCCCCGAGTCCCACGCTCCACCCAGGGTTTCTCTGCAGGCCAGGACACTAGAGAGACCTGAACCAAGCCCCACTGTCCCCCAGACATCAGCTACTTTTATGGCAGAGCTGCTGGAGCATGTGGTTCTGGTATGTGGAAATCATGAGATCCCAGATGTCACAGCCCAGCACTAACCAGATGTGTCCCCACAGACTAGGGAGGACTGACAGCCACAAGCCCACCTGTGCATAGCGGGAAAAGAATGCATTCTTGACTAAATGGCATTCAGAAGTTGGGCAGAATTTGCACATCTGGTCGTTTTAGTCCCTCAAAAATGTAATGGTGCACAGGGGTAAAAAACAAATGCCTCGAGTTCTGTTTTTATTTCTCCCCAGAATCTTAGCGACTTACTCAACCTCTTCAACACCTCGGTTTGTCACCTGCAGTGGGGACAGAGCACATCTGCTTCTGAGCCCAACGCATGGGTGGTGCTCAGGCCAGTGTGGATAGACAGGGCACGTCAGTCGTGAAGCCACCAGTGTCCTCCACCTGGCTTCGCGCCATGGCCTTTCACAGAGGCAGAAACGGCCTCCGGCCTCTGAGGTGCTGAGTGCTTCCGAGGAGGCACGGGCTTCATCTGTCACCTGTGATTGCCTTCCAGTGAAGGCATGAGGATACCATTCTCAGGATGGGGCAGGGTCAGCTTTAGTTGAGTGACAAGGATTTCTTATGACCTGGGGCTTTCCCAGAGATGTCTGTGCTTCGGTAGTTTTTGTCTAATAAAAATTCCCCGCCTCAGTTTAGTTCATAATTATTTTAAGAGCTTCTGATAAATGAACTAGGTTTCCTTTGCACTCAGGATAATTCACAGAGTCATCAGTCACATCATTGCAGCTGTGAGCATCACGCGAACCCTCCAAACGTACCTCGAAAATGAAAGCGAGTATTAGTGGAACCAAGAAAGAAGGTATCTGAGGGGAGTAGAAGCGAGGATTCTGCAAAGGTCCTCCTGTGTCTCTGTGGATGGAAATCCTTGTCATCTTTAAGGAAAGCATTCACAGTCATTCACTGAAAGTGAGTCTCAGAAGTGAAATGATAACGATTACAGCTTAAAGAATTATTCTGATCTAAAGCTCATATTAAAATATCCCAAAAGAATTCACTTAACATAAGAGGAAAGTAAGGCACATTTTTTTTGTGGCACCCTCCAACTTTTACTAACATAGTTTCTGGTTTGTTTGTTTTTTGTCCGAGTGGATGTTACCTAAAGTCACTTAAATAGCAAATGAATCACATAATGCAGATAAAAATGACTGCACTTTCCCATTTCTAGAATGTGACTTGAATGAGAACCAGACATTTGTTTTCCTAAACCCCAGGAGAGCTCTGAAGGGCCCAAGGCTCTGTCTGCCTGGGTGGGGCCTCTCTTCCCTTGGACCCCCGAAGGTGCCAGACACCCCCCAGCTGTCTCCTTCCATCCATTTGGATAATTCCTGACAGGCTGCTTGAAGCTTTATTTCTGCTAGAAGTTTGGTGTTAGCCTGGGGCTTTACTCCTGACATTGCTACTAATTCATCACTTTATATTCTGATTGCCCTTCGGAAAGGGGAATCTTGTTTCAAAGTTGCACCTGGGCATTTTACGGAAAATACAGTGCCCGAGCCTCGCTGCCCTGGTATGCACCTTAAGTTCAGAGTGAAGAGTGAGTGTGTGAGGCAGGGGTGGGAGTGTGGGCAAGGAAAACAATTTGCATAACGGTGAAACTGAAACCCCGGCCTGTGGGTGGGGCCTCTTTCCTAACGTCAGTGCTGTCGCCAAGAATGCCCCCACTGACACGTGGTGTGCTCACTGCCCACGGGGCAGGGGCATGGCCAGGCTGAGGGGTGACGGCAGTATGAGCCAGAATCACCCCTGGAGCTCAGGCCTGTGGGCTCCCTGGCCTCACCTGGAAAGAAACTCATAGCATCCTTTTCTCCTGATGCACCTTGAGCCTGGCTCAGTGGGGTCTCATCTTGTGTGCCAGGAAAAATCAGAAAAGTGGGCTCTATTATTTGTAAAGAGCTGCTTCTTCCTTTCCCCGAGAATCAACCCTGAGTCAGCCTGAGAGCCCCGGAGCCTGACGTGGAAATTCAGCATAGCTCATGGCTCACACTTACTAGGAAGGCCCAGGCCCCAGGGTCATTATGGGAGCCCCGGCACTAGCAGCTTCCCTGCTGGATCTGTCCTCCTGAGGTCTGCAAGGATTTGCTGGTTGGTAGGAATCTGACAGTTGTATGAGCTTATAGTTTCTGTCCTGTGTGGCTAGCTGCAGTCTCAAAGTGGCAAGGTGATTTGGGGGATAACACGAGGGTGGTTCTGATTGGCTCTAAGGACCAGATTTTCCACTGTAAAATAGGTGTCCTCCTGTAGACTTGGGAGAAGAGAGTCTTTTGCGGCCATGACTCTGCTGTGTCTTAGCCAGCAGCTGCCATTTCCTTGCTCTCTGTTGGCAGACAGAGGGGTGCTCTGGGAGCTGTCTCCACCCAGTGCCCTCGAACCTGGCACATTCTCAGGGACTCTGCGCTCCATCTGCACGTTAGCCATTGCAAGTAACCAAATAATGATTCTGGAATTATAGATTCTATGATATAGGAACTCTTTTAATGCAAATAATATAAATTCTTTTACATGTAGTTGTGTTTTTGTTTTTGTTTTTAAAGATTTTATTGGAGAATTGACGGAGGGGAACAGCGTTGGGGAACTGGGGAAGGGGAACAGACAGGTTGCTGTCCTTTTGTTCTTCAGTCTAGTTGTGGAGGAAGTTGCTTCACTGGCCCATGTTGGTATCATCATTGCGTCCTTCTTGGGTGAGGCAGATTGGTCGCCCTGCCTCTGGATGGCTGTTCACAGCAGCTCTTGGCAGCTCACACTGGCTGCCGGCTGCTTATGCTGGTTGCCAGCCACTCACTGTAGCCTATGGCAGCCCACTGCAGCAGGGGCTACAGCTATGCCGTCCTGGAGAATCACAGCAGCCCAGCTCCAGGTGGAGCTGTTGTTCACCATCTTAGCTGTAGAGGGCTGTGTCACTGGCCCTCATATGTGGGATCGGAACCGGGGCCGCTGGCATCCCAAGCCAGCTCTTAACCAACGTGCCACTCAGCTGGCCCTACATGTAGTTTTTAAATGATCAGATAATATAAATATAACTACTATCATAATGTGTGTTTGAGGGCGACTCAGGCTCAGAAAATGGGTGTCACAGCCCTGAGATCTGCCTCATCCCTGGGCAGGAGGGCCACAAGGATGTGGCAGTGGACTGCCAGGAAGGGCACTCGCTCTCTGGGAACTGTCAGTGATCAGTTTGGGGCGTTGTTCACGTGGGTGCAGGGTGAACACGAAGGCACTGGTTTTCATTCTGCCATGTGAGTGCTGCTTCCACCATCCACTTCTTGTTTAAAGGTATTTATTTTATGGAACACTGAAAAGAAGGTAATTTACACAAGTGCAATTCTATTAGGTATTTGTGGGGTGTTTGCACTAAGAACCTAAGCATGAGGCCAAAAGGCAGGAGCATGGGGTCTTCACTTAAAATCTTTAATTGGCTTGTATTACTTTTCTTGTTACATTTTGGAAGAAGGGGGTAAAACCAGTTTTAAAATTAAAATAAACATGTGTTTGTTTCCACAAACATCACCTGGATGATTATTATGATCCAGGTACCATGCTACCCTAGTGAGCGCCCTTATCCTTGGGGAGCTCACAGTTTGGAAGGGCAGACAGTTGTGAAGGATAACATGATATTAACACTTCTGTTTCCTGAGGGCCAAATGTGTGCCAGGCTCTGGCCCAGTTCATCATGTGGGTGATCTGACCTCCTTTTACCCTCACGTGATCCATGAGTGAGGTCCCATTATGATCCTTATTTTATAGATGAGGAAAATGAGGTACAGAGAGGGTAAGTAACTTGTCCAAGGTCACACAGCAGGTGGGTGCAGGGCCTGGATTTGAAGCCAGGTTTTTGGATCCCAGAGTGCATGTGTCACTAAGCCACACAGTGAACAAAGCCACACAGTGAACAAACTTGGAGAGCTGTGTCTGCGGTGTCCGGGGGTCTTCAGAGAGGAACTGATGTTTAGTTCAGCCAGGAAGGACTGGGAAGGGCCATTTGTTCACACCTAAGGATACGCTACATTTTAAAGGACCCTTCTAGCTCTCACTCCAGTGTTGTGTGGTTAAGGTTGGTGAGGGTGTCATTCCTGCCCCACATAGGAACACACTTCTCATACACGAAATTCAGGGCACAGAGTGAGTAAAAGCAGCTTCACACAGGAATACTTCACCTGGATATGCTGATGGAAGCTCAGTGACAGGTACTAGACAGCCTCCCCAGAAGTCAGGAAAAGTACATTTCTGGACTCACTGGAAAGATGCAGAGACCAGCTGTGGGAAGCTAGCTACCCTGCCACACTTCAGGGGCTCAGAGTTAGAAAACTAAGGATTGGCTTGGTGCCTATCATGCCCAGCTGCACACTAGGTCCCATGGCATCTTGGTGCTTCTCGTAGGCTGGGTTGTCACATCCAAATTCACATGCTGAGATCCTAACCCCAGTACAGCTGCCCCCCTTATCCATGGGGGACACATTCCAAGACCCCCAGTGGATACTTGATGCCACATACAGTACTGAACTCTGTATAAACTGCGATTTTTCCTATCCACACATACCTTTTCACTTAAAGGAAGCACTTTCCGGGTTCTCTTTGTTATATCCAAGTCGCCAGCATCACTGCTGTTGTGCTTTGGGGCCATTATTAAGTAAAATAAGGGTGCCTCGAACATGGGCACTGGGATACCAGGACAGCTAATGGGTAGCTAATAGGTAGGTAGAATCTACAGCATGGATATGGGGATAAAGGGATGGGTCATGTTCTGGGTGGGATGGAACGAGACATCTTGAGATTTCATCACACTACTCAGAACGCTGTACAATTTAAAATGTTTGAGTTGTTTATTTCTGGAACTTTCCATTAGACCTTGGTTGACCATGGGTAACTGAAACCATAGAAAGCAAAACCATGGATAAAGGGGGACTACTGTACCTTAGAATGTGACTGTATTTGGTTGGAGATAGGGTCTTTAAAGAGGGAATTAATTTAAAATGAGGTCATTCAGGTGTACACTAATCCAATGTGACCCGTGTCCTTATAAGAAGAGGAGATTAGGACACAGACACACTGAGGGACTGCCATGTGGGGACACAGAGAAGGCAGCCATCTATAATAAACCAAAGAGAGAGACCTCAGAAGAAACTGAGCTTGCCAACACCTTGATCTCAGACTTGAGAGGCTCCAGAACTGTGAGAAAATAAATTTCTGTTGTTTCAGCCCCCAGTATGTGGTACTTCATTATGGCAGCCCAAGCAACGAAAACAAGTGCCCAGTGTATTTTTGTAGAGTAAAAGCATGGATAGATGGATGGGAGGAAGAGAGTGTTGAATAGCTACAGTAGATACAAACCGTATGGGGACTCTCTCAACCTGGGTTGAGAATTTAAATTCAGTAAGGAGCACTGGAAGTCCCTTACTGGAGAAGGGGAGCTCAATGACTAGAACAGTGCTGTAGGGACCCTGGGATGGTGGGCTCTGGAGCTCCAAGCCAATGGGAGGACCCAGATCTGAGAGCCGTAAGAAGGCTTGGCAAGGGGCTGGTGGATAACTGATGGTCATGGTGAGATGAGGGGGTTCCCTCCTTCTCGTACGTCAGTATTCTCTCCTGGGGGTGTAGATGAGGACATCTGATGGACCAGGAAATTGGGATTTTACATGAGGCTCTGATCTGATTGGACAGAGAACAGCTTCCTCTCATCTGTAAAATGAGAGCGGGCAAGCTGGTCTCTAGGCAATTTAGAACCCACCCACATCCATGGAGTTTCGCAGGGCAGGTGAGATTTTAGGGGAACCTAGTATGTCCCAAAGCCGGACAGAGGCTTTCATCTGGGGATGCAGCACCCCAGATACCTCCCTGGGAAGTGAAGAGAGGCGAATTGGGGCTTCCATGATGAGAATACATTCATAAACTAAAGAAGCTGTGAAGGCTGAGGCCCACGGGCAGCAGTAGGGGCAGCCTCTAGGCCTGGGGCTTCCCTGACTTGGCCACTGGAGTCAGTACCACTAGCTTTCTTTGTTTTTTTTCAGCCACTGCTGATGCGAGGTTAGGCAGGGTCAGGTGGGTCTTGTTATCACATTAAATTCTAGGTTCAGGGCCGGCCGAGTGGCGCATTGGTTAAGATCTGGTTTTGGGATGCCGGCGGCCCCGGTTTGGATCCCACATATAAGTGCCAGTGACACTGCCCTCTACAGCTAACAACAGCTCCACCTGGAGCTGGGCTGTGCGAGCCCCGGCGACGGTGTAGGCTGTAGCCCCTGCTGCAGTGGGCTGCCATAGGCCACATTGAGTGGCCGGCAGCCAGGGTGAGCAGCCGCCAGCCAGCATGAGCTGCCAATAGCTGCGGTGAGCGACATCCAGAGGCCGGCAACCGATCTGCTTCATCCAGGAAGAGCGCAATGACGATACCAACATGGGCCAGAGAAGCAACATCCTCCGCAACTAGACTGAAGAACAAAAGGACAGCAACTTGTCTGATCCCCTCCCCCAATTCCCCAATAAAATCTTAAAAAAAAAAAAAATTCTAGGTTCAATATCACTGCCCTTTGTACTTGTACTTGTACTCAGGGCTGCATGATGATGAATGAATGAATACCAGGAGAGAGCAAATGTCAAGCCTCAACAGAGGCCTTATAATTAGGGCTGTTTCCATGAAGCTAATCAAATCTTATACTATTGAGAACATTTTTTAAAAATATACTTTGATCAAAGTTGAATTCTTATTTCTTGTTATTTCAAAGTTTAGAATGTGTGAGCACCTTTTGAAATCCCTGGTTATGCTGAGCTATTCTGAACCTCAGTAAGAAAATAGTGATGCCAAGAAACCTATCGGCATTATTTGTTATAAAATGAAAACCAAGAGCCTTTATATGTTGAGCTCGTCAAGCATTATCTACCATCCTACTTGATCAAATTCCACAGCAAAGAATATTGAGCCTAAAATGGTAGAAGAAACTGGTGCTTTATAAAATAGCTGGATGAGAAATAGCATTGAAAATAGAAGTCTAATGATGATATCGTATAGTCCCTTGTTATTCCTTAGCCTTCTCTGTTTCAACAAACTGTGTCATCTGGCTTTCTATCATTTTCTGTATTTTTCACTTCCACTTCTTTTTTTAATATACATATATATATATTTATTGGGGAATTGGGGAAGAAGAGAAACAGCCAAGTTGTTGTCCTTCTATCTTAATTGTGGAGGACACAGCTAGCTCAGCTCCAAGTCCAGTAGCCATCCAGCTGCCTGTCGGCAGCTCATGGCAGCTCAGCTAAAGGTGCCGTGTTCAATCTTAGCTGCGGGGCGTGCAGCCCACCATCCCATGAGGAAGTTGAACTGGCAACCCTATTGTTAAGAGCACATGCTCTAACCACTGAACCTTCCGGCCGCCTGTTGGCAGCTCGTGGCAGCTCAGCTCAAGGTGCCATGTTCAATCTTAGTTATGGGGGAGGGCGCAGCCCACCATTCTATACAGGTGTCAAACCGGCAACCTTGTTAAGAGCATGCACTCTCACCAGCTCAGAGGCAGCTCAGCTCGGGCACAGCTCACCGGCCCATGTGAGAATTGTCAACTGGCCAAAAAATAACACTCCAGGAAATCCACCAAAAGAATGGTTTATTCAGGAAAAGAAAAGAAACAAAACCATCACAGCAATGCGGGAACATACACCTCCAACAGGGGCACCAACCGGCTGCCCACGTGAAGAAGAATAGCCCTGTTTCCAAGATGGCTCTTCTATTTATTAGCACCCCTCCCCTGGAAGTTACCACAAAGTTTAACAGGAGGTCAGGATTAGAGAGTTAACAAGGGCCCAGCTCTACCCATAGTCCTCCAACTCTATGGTTAAGCATCTTAAGATGGCAGTTCACTTTTATCAGAATCGAACCAGCAACACTGTTGCTCAGAGCTCACGGTCTTAACCAACTGAGCCACTCGGCCAGACCTCCACTTTAATTTCCTTTATAATCATTGTACAATTGTGAGGCGTCTCCGAGGTGCCCCCCTGGAAGCCTGCTGCCCCTCTGGGTGAAGGGTCGGCCTCTCATTGCTCAGAGGTACGGATGCACTAACAGAACTTGGGTTTTACTGGGCCCTCTGGTGAACATTTCCACTTCTTTAGTTAAGTGGGACGACTGTGGAATAACACTGGGTTCATTATGAAAGACCTGGGCCCTCCCTTTTAGGGGCTGGTAGTATATAATTGCAGAGGCATTCCTGATTCAATTAAGACTCTTTTGGTTAAAAGTGACAGAAAACCCAATTCAGAGTGGTTTAGGGAAAATCCAGAACTTGCCATCATCTCACATAAGTAAGCCATCTTGGAATGCGGTTGGCATAAATACTCAAATGAAGTCAAGACATTTCAGTCTCTCTCTGCTCCTCATGGCTCAGTTTCTAATGTGTTGACTCCCTTCTAAGACTCAAGTCTCATGGTCTCAAGGTGGCTGCCACTTGTCTTTCCAGGTCCAAATCCAGCAGAAATGAGCTTTTGTCCTAGCATTCCCTGCAAAAGTGCAGAGCTTCACTCTGATTGGACCAGCTGAGGTCATGTGTCTAACCCTGAGCCAATCACAGTGGGAAGAGGACTATGATGTGCTGATGGATATACCCGCCTTATCGCTACTTCTTTCTTGGGGGTGGAGTTATGAAGGTTGAGAATGGAACACAGGGAAGCAAACCACAGATGTCCGCTAGATTTTACTCAGTGACACAGGTGACTCACTAAGTGTAAGCTATTGGTGTGCAAAGCAGCCAATTCTTGATTTCCAAGCATTCACCAATATATCATTTGTCATAGTAGCCATCCCTTTGTAGGCTGGTTGGGATCTCAGTAGCTTACAATGTAGCCACTTACAAATTGAGCATCAGGTCCATTATTCTGAGCCCAGCATGAAATTGGTGCCAGGAGGGTTCCTAGTCACAGACTGCTTCCCTTGTTGTTTCTCCCACTGCCCTGCTTCAACCCTGGCTCCTGGTGCCAGGCATCCTGCTCCTTCCTCACTAGCCCAGAGAGCTGTCTTCTATGTTTGTGGACAACTTTCTTATGTGATGAATCCACACATTCTGTAGGGAAAGCAGACACAAAAGTTTTGTGTCTGACTTTTTCTGTGTGTCGCTTGGCTAGAGCCAATGGATGGCCTCACAAATACTTTCTGACGATGACAAAATGTTTGTTCTGCTCCATGCCCAAGGTGTAAGCCTTAGCCCAGCAGAAATGCATCACCTAAAGATCATCCTGCTTGCTTGTCACACTTCTTGTGGCTCCATACAATGGGAGAGCTCTTCTTATATAGTCCTTCTCATTGCCATGTGAGCGAGTCACTGGTGTCAGGAATACCTAAGTAAAGCTGCACATGCTAATGTCACAAGAGAACCAGTCATGGAGGGTAAAAAATAATCAAATTCCTCCTTATCGGGCATAGAAAAAAAAAACCTTAGGCGGTTCCCTAAGTTGATGATTCCAAATCTGTAAGTGTCGCTCTTGAGTGGGGAAAACACAAAGTTAGAACTATTGAAAGTAAATGAAAGCCAGTGGAGTTGAGGGCAAAAGAATAAAGGAGGAGGGTTCCAAGGAGGTAGGCCTTTAATGAACACACATTCACAAAGACAGACTATACACTTCTGATAATTTTCCAGAGAAAATGTAGCCATCAAGTTCTCTGACTATTCGGTTTCTGTTCCCTCAGTGCCACTGGCCTGAGCTTTGTGCAAACCATGGGCAAGAGAGGAGCCTGGAGAACAACATGGGGTCAGACTAAGGAAGAAGGGCGGAGCTCGCAGAAGTCAGCCGTGACTCAGCAATGGCCTCTTGTCTCAGCTGGAATGATCCAAGCTGGGGCCCTGTTGCCACCAGGAGAAATACAGATGTCTCAGTCCTTTGTCCACCTCTAAGTCTGGGAACCTCAATGAATGGCTTTCACCTTGATTGCACACCCTGGGCCTTCTCCAACACAACCCAGCTCAGCAACGTTACCGGAGACTTTGGTAATGTCATTGCTTTTGTTGGCGTGTCTCGCAAAATGCAAAATACTACTGATAAAATGTAGGCTTTTTCCAGTTAGAAATGAATACCGCCATATAGATATGCAGAAAACACCCACTTAAAAATTTTTAAAAATAGTACATAATTTTAAAAACATAATGAATTCTATAGAGTTCCTCTTAACCTCTGGCATCAGAGACATTTGAAGACCTAAAGTGGGTTCAATGAAAAAAATCAAAATTAAGTAGCATTTGAAAAGCCGTTTGTAAGTATATGGTAAGACTTTCTAGTGTATGCTTTTGTTTTCTTTCCCCCCATTTATACAGACTTTTGTTCTGCTCTTAGATAAAATACTAATAAACAGGAAGTTGAAAAAAAATGTGGTGCAATTGTTCTGAAGGTTGTTTTTCTTGAGCTCTTGGGCCACACTGCACCGTCCTATTCAGAGCGGTCCCTGTAGGTGGTAGTGTTAATAAAGAAATGAGAGACCCAAGCTTGGTGCAGCTGGCCTCCCTCTGGGGCCTCAGCCTTCAGGACCAGTGGGGCCTGCTCACATTCCAGCACTTTCCTCTTCATTTGTCCTGAACCAAGCTGTAGAATTTTAAGGGGGTGAAAATAAGGCAATTCTTATGGAAAATGTATTCTCTTCTTTGCTTCTCACACTGAGGACACAAGACTCTCTCTCTCTCTCTCTCTCTCTCTCTCTCTCTCTCTCTCTCTCTCTCTCTCTAAGAACCAGGAGCAAAGCAATTTACTAGGAATGTGCAAACCTTTGTTTATCTTTTGGGCAATTAATTAACTACAACACTAGCCTATTGTCATTTGAACAAGTTGTGAAAATCTGAACCTTATCCTCTTTTTGTAAAAGAACGACTGTCATAATCACAGCAACCGTTGCTGGGTTTCATGATCTAAGATAAGATAATGGGCAAAAACCTAAAAGTAACCCTGCCCTCCCAGGCCCTGACCCCACAAAGTTCTGGCCAGTATGAGCTGGGTTTGGGAGCTCCAGCAGCTCCATGGCTGGCCCAGGAGCCTGGGATGTGCTCAGTCTTGAGGAGCGGGGGTCAATCTCAGCGTGACTTGAGGGTTGTGAAGTCCTCCCTAGCCTGCCCTCACCCCCACCCTGTGTGAGGCTCACAGAACCAGGCCGGGAGTCTTACACCCTCAGCCTTTTGCCCCCAGCTGTGGTGCAACCTCCTTGGGTCTCTCACAGCTGGGGTGCAGAGTTGCAGGAAGGGGGAGCTGAGGAAATAGGAGGGCTCGGGAAGGAGCAAGGCCAGGCTCTGCCTGGAGTGTTCCCAAGGTCCTGACAGGGAGGTGGGAACACAGCCACCAGTCTGCAGAGACATCACCAGGCTTTGAATTCTCACCCACCCAGAGTCATCTCACCCCCAGTGGCCAAGCCTGGGCCTATGGCTGCTGCCTGGCACAACCCCAGACAGTTGCCTGTCCTGGGCGGCTCCTCCATCTTTTTTGTTTCTGTGTTTATTACTCAGCCCAACTCAGTGCTGAAAACTAGAAGGGGGTGGAGGTGTGGAGGCTGCCGGAGGGTGGGTTTGGTAGGGTGTACAGGGAAGAGCACCTTGACCGAGCTTGTGGACCCCGCTCCTTGGTGGGTCAGCACCTGAAGAAGGCAGAGCCCTGGGCACCACAATTCATGGAATAGACACCTATGGCCTTTTCAGGGTCCCGCACTCTTGGTGAAGATCTGGACTATGTCAGGTGTGTCAGCATTCGGCCAGGTTCTAGAAGGGCAGGGGTTCCAGAGGAGACAGTCAGTCGTATGCTGTGTCCCGTGTTGAAAGAAGCTTTTATGTCAGAGCTGAAAAGAAGCCTGACTCTTACAGATGGATTCCCCTGCCTTTGAAAGTGTAGCAGTCCTTGTTCTTGGGGACACTAAGCCCCACTGGCACATCATACATCTAGGGTTGAGTATGTAGACATTTGGCACTCTCATTCCTATTTTTAACATTTACTTCCTGACTCTGAGCAGAAAATGTGCCCACCAAAGTCAGCCCCTGTCAGGAAATGGAAAATTTCAGCAACGAAGCATCAAAATGCTTCCTAGACTAGACCCATGCCCTGTCTGAATAGATTTGGATGAAATGTCAAAACCCCAGAAGTCAAGCTGGGTTTACATATTGTGCCAAAAGCACTGGGCTGCTTTTGTCTTTTGGGACTCAGTTTTCATGAATTATCAAGTCTTTTCTTAGATGACTGAGCTCCGTGGTTACAGAGCCGAGAAGTTACTTTGCTCTTGAATGTGGAGCATTTTCACTGATTTCAGTCTTACTCATTAGAAAATATTGTGTTCGCCCGCAGAGCACCACCCTGCCCCCTCCTGCAGATGCTTTAGACGTGCGGGCCCTGCCTTCCTTGCAGTCCCACGGGAGCTGAGTCTGAGACCCATGGAGATTTTGGAGCACACTCACCCCACTTGGTCACAGCATTTGGTGGTGGGGGATGTGTGTGAAATAAAACATCCACCCCAGCGTCCTTGAAGTCGCACAACCCTGGCTCATGCCGTCAGACACAAGAGTGTGGCTGTTATTACCAAGGGCAGCGACTAACCACTCAGCGCTTGCTGCAGCCCTGTTGTGAAACGTTGGGATTTCCATCAGTGTGCAGACCCTCATCAGCACATTGCTGTTTTTGACAGTTTACATTTTTGGAGGCTTTGAAAACTAATTTGATCTGTTTCAGTTTGAAATTTCTCCGAAGGTCATTTTGCCAACCTAAGGCCCCTGTTGATAATGCTTTCATTTTAAACAGAGTTATTTTCTCTCTGTTAAGTGATCACTCCCTGTTGGTGTGTGGTCTAGTGACTCAAAATCCTAAGGGGCGAGGGGCCTTTGACGTGGGCTTGGCCCTGGGGTGGACAGCTGCCTGCTCAGCCCCAGACGGCATTCGTTTCTGCTGTCCACAATCATTGCTGGATTCCGTCCACAGGAGGAAATCATGGTGTGATTTCAGAGCTTCTGCGTTTGCGTGTTGGTCTACAGAATCCTTTCTCTTCTATAAATATATATAAGGGTATACCCTCCCTCCAGATAATTAAGAAAGCTTACGATTAATTGTGCCCAATCAAGAATTTGCTTTTCTAGAAGATTTTCCTTTCCCTGGGAAACCTATTAATAACTCTTCTTGGTTAGTATAATAATTTGTATATCTATATATTTATATGTTGTATATTTTATATAGCTAATATGTATACAAATTGAGGCTTTTTTTTTTATATAAAAAGAGAAACAATAGTAGTTGATTAATCTCAATTTCTTTTCAATGTCATAAAGGGCATTGTGTAATAACCCCAACAGGAGAGGGTTCAGGAATGAAAACTAGCTGACATTTGCCCAGTTCTGAATTAAAATGCATTTGGCTTTCATTTTTTTCTTCTCTGTTCAGCCTTAACAGTTTTTGCATAACATCAGGCTTTTGCAGATCTAAGGTAAAAATGATGTAGGATTATATTTCAAATTAGAACTGTCCCCTGGACACTGAGGTGTTTTGCTTTTGTTATGATCTAGTAAACAGTGCTCATTAATGAATAATTCACATCTTGGGTCGGTGATTTTTGCTTTCATATTCACCCATGTTGCATGACATTAATATTTCATACTTGCTTACCTGTTAAATTAATATTTCATACAAGCTTACTTATGAAATTTGTATTTTCTATGTGCTTGTTTGTGCTTAATTTTTCCATGAAGTTGCAGGTCATTTTGTAGTATACAAGTCAAGAAAATTAGCAAGGTGCATGTAGCTCCTTTTGTACAAAACAAATGACACATGATACCATCTTTAGCAACAATTTTGGGTATTAACAGATGAATTTTAAAACTAAACCTTGCCTTTTTTATCAACAAAGAAAATATTTTCTTTTTCTCTCTTCCCTCTTTTTTTTTGTTGGTTCCTTTTTATTTTTTGAACACTAACTAGTCAACTTCAGTCCCTGTCCTCTGGGGAATTACTCACTGTATTTTCTGCTTACGGTCACCGGGGACTAATGTGGGGTCCGCCGTGGGTTTCCTGTTGTTTCTCGTAACTTCACTCAGCGGCGAGAAAAAAACTTGTGTGCTGATGCTCACAAGGGTAGGAGATAGCAGCCTGGTTTACTTTACTTCTGAAATGACTTTTAAGATACCAGTTTTAAAAGTGTGTCTTTTACCAACCCAAGCAGCAAGTCCCTGACATTTCTCATATACTTTTGTGCAATTATGTGTTTGGACTCAACTTCCACTTTTCAAATCTGTGAAAGCATAGCTTAGGCCAGCTCTGTTTTCTTATAATTCAGTGGGGTCCGAGAGAAAAGGGACACTGCATCAGAAACGGGGGTCCTTTTTAATTCTTACGATGCTGAGGCTGTTTTGAATTTTTTTTTTTTTTAAAAAGGATAATTCCAATTATATCAGATATCTAGGGCAGTCAAGTTCAAAGAGAAAGAAGGTGTGATAGGTTTCCCAGGGGCTAGGGTAGGGACGGATGGGAAGTTAGTGTTTAATGGGGACAGACTTTCTGTTTGGGATGATAAAAAGTTCTGGAGATGGGTGGTGGTGATGGCTACCCCACATCGTGAATGTGCTTAGTAACTTTGAATTGTAGGCTTAAAAAATGATTAAATGGTAAATTTTACGTCATGTGTATTTTGCCACAGTGAAAAAACAATGCACATGTGTGGAATGGAAACAGGACATTTGAATTAGTATGTATAATAAAGTTAGATGCTAGGTGGGATTCGTAAGGAATTATAGAAATTATAGATCTCAGGATGCTCCATGAAGCCCAGATCTCTGGATTCACAGATATGGGAGCTGAGGGTGATGACAGAGGAGCCCAGAAGGCAGGGGCCCTTAGATGACCCTTTGCTGCCTCTCCCAGAATGGTTGGAGGAAATGTGCTTTCTATTAGATTAGCTCAGAGATAGAGACCTGTGTGAGGATGTTTTAATCCTGTAGCCTTTAACCCAGCCGGTTCCTGACTTAGACGGCGTGTCTCTGGGGAGGGCCCAGACCCAGGGCTGGTCCCACCGATCCCCTTGACCTCAGATGACCTCAGATGGGTGGCAGCTTTCATTTCACAAGGAAAATCCAGTTTGAAACCAAAGTGGCTCCCAGAGGCAATTTGCAGCCACCAGCTCTCCTGGCACCTGGACACTGCTGCTGTGTATGAAGTTTGGATGTGACAAGGTCCACCCATGCTTTGCAATCTTACCTCATAAGCAGTTTACATCTATTATTCTTAATGTGCCATCCTATGAAGGGAGTTTTGTGTGAGAATTATCCATGTGATCTTTGTAAGTGCTTCAAATGAGCTGGGGAAGCCCAAGCCGCATTAAACAAATTTCAGTAACCACTTCGCGGCCTTGGAATACAATGTCCTGCCTCTTTTCTATGGCATGCCTTCAGCTTTTACTCCACTGTGCATTTCTTGTCATCACACAACTTCTTGAGCTGCATTCAGTAGTGTAGATTCTCAGTGGGATTCCCACGAATCACAATCCCACAGCAGCTGTTGCCCCACTTGTGCCCAACACACCACTTCCTAATGGCAGACACCACACCATGCAGGGTTTTGTTGTCACACAGTGTGCCCAGCGTCAGCAGTCATAATTCTGGATAGAGCCAAAGCAGAATGAAGAGATCATATAAGTAAGGGACCACAAATGCCTAACGTGTGAGGCAGGCAACACAGAGACAAAAGCATGACATACGTTTTCTTTCTAAATGAGGCGACTACAGCTCAAATGCCAGCTTGCCTTTCACTTTTTAAAATACATTCTGCTGCGAGCAAATGGATGTTCCATCCCACCACAGTCCAGGTAAATGCCATTCAGAAAAACACAACACAAGTGACAGGCAGTCCTCCGGTGGCTTTATCATGGGTGATGGCACACCACCCCGCCACCCTGGTGGGAAGACTGAATGATCACTTTCAATGTCAAGGTGGCTCCAGGCTGTTTCCATGATTAGCTTTGCAATTCAACTACCTGGGAATTGTAGATTGAAGAATATTTCTCCCAATCTGATCAGTTTTCCTGATTCTGGGCTCCTTCAGAAACGGGCCACTCACATTCAGTGGGAAACACTTTTGCAGAGGGGAGAGAAAGGCCAAGAGCTCGAGATGGTGGCTGCAGGACAGTCACTGAAAACGCTGCGGTGAGAGGCTCAAGGGTGGAACTACGGAGCTTGGGCCGGAAGAGGAATATCACTGTCACATGTGTGAAGGTGGCTGATACCCTGGAGGGAAAAAGAGGTTTAGCGTGTGTAAAGGGTAAGCAGAGTAATGGGGTGAAACCAAATTACTGGAATTTAATATTGGAAATACACTTCCAAACAGAAGTGTAGCCAGCAGAGTATGAAATGGGCTTATCAAGAAAATAAAACAAAAAACTGGCAGACCAGTCCTAGTGACATTGCAAAGAAGGTGACAATGAAAAGCCTGTGAGCTGGAGAAACTGGCAGAGCATTGAGCCAGGCCTAGTTGCTGGCCCGAGGGACAGTGGTAGATTTGTACAGGGCCCCTCAAAGCCACAGGCCAGTCAGGTCAGCCCCTGGGTAGGGAGCTGCTGGATGCCTGGTGGCCCCTCCATACCTCTGCTCCTGGCATTCAGACCATGGCTTCCTGAACTGGGCAGTAGAGTGCTGCAAAAGCCCCATTACTACTGTGCCAGTAGTTTATAGGTCACAACTGGGAATTATATACAAAGTCATAATGGGGGCATGTTTTATTTTATTTTATTTTATTTTATTTTATTTTATTTTATTTTATTTTATTTTATTTTATTTTATTTTATTTCATTTTAATCTTTTGACTTTCCAAGTAATTTACAGGTTTCCAAATAAATAGCAGAATTGTCATTACTATCGAAACATTTTCCATTAGAACTATAGTTTATTAAAAGTGCCTGAGTCACCTCTAGGATTTGTTCTTCCCTTGCAGGCAGAGATTTATGCCACAGCAGGGCTTCCAGTGTCATGTGTAGTCTTGAGATCACTCTTACTGGCTTCATGTACTGACCTGCTTAACATAGGCCTGTCAAAACTCTAGGGAGGCAAAGGAGTGTTTCTATAACAAGGTAAGAGGGTCTTCTCCTGATGTGCAAGGACGGTCTTCCACAGAATTGTGACAGTCTATGACCAAAGCCTCTTCCCCTGGGTTTCTACAGCTGCTTTTTTGTTTGTTTGTTTGTTTTTGAGGGCAGTGTCACTGACCCTCATATGTGGGACCGAACCAGGGCCACTGGCTTCCCAAGCCAGCGCTTAACCACCGCGCCACTTGGCCGGCCCTCTACAGCTGCTTTTTTAAAACTCCAGGGAGTAAGCATCTGAATCAGGATGAGCTATGGCTCCCCCTAGGCTCTCTCTGGGTGAGGTAGCTTCTGTGTGGTTTCTCCGTCTTTCTCCTCCGCCTTTTTGCCCAGAGTTCTCTTCCTCCTTCTTCTCTTCTCTTTCTTGCTTTTCTGTCTAGGTCCTTATCTTGGCTTTTCTCTGCATTTTTTAAAACAATGTACATAAATCGCTTTTTTAAAAAAGAAAGGTATTTTTCTAAAAAAAAAAAAAAGCGTGAATTAAACAATGAAACCACCCCTCAATGTATTTGTCTACAGGCCCAGGTAAGCAGCAAATTACAGAAACACAACTTTTATTTTTCCAGCTGTGGCTGTCTGTTCCCCCAAAATGGGACTAGACTCTGGTTGGGGAAACAGTCTGTGGGCTCTCCTGGGAGAAATCTTGTAAGCTGCCTGTCAGTGAGACAGGCCTGTCTCCAAACATCCTTCCCCTCCCCCCACCCTGCAGTTTGGCAAGAAATGAGGATCCAAGAGTGTGTTAACCACCCTCCTGGGAGGCCATGCTCAGTGACTCAGTGCCCAGAGTCCACCTCCCCAGTCTTTCCAGGGAATGGCAGGGGTGGGGTGCAGAGGAAGAAGAGGCGCTCAGTAGCTTAGGAGCTGGACCGGCATGGGGTGGAGGGGTCCATGAGGGAACACTCAGGGACAAGGAAGACTAAAGTGGGCTTGACCCAGGTTTGCCTTTCCCAGGCAAGGGAAAGAAAGCTGTTTGTCCTTCTCTCTTTCCTTTGATTCTGCTACACACAGTATTCTGCTCTCAGCTTTCCCGAGTTTGGCTGGCTCACAGTGCTGTGACACTGTCGGGAGTGGGCCCCAGACCTGACTCCATGTGCATGCATGCACGTCTTTAAATGCGTATCATTTTTACTCAGTAATGTGAATCCCCTTGCTAATCGTACCCAAGTTGTGATGTCAATTGATATTATTCTGTGTCTTTTGACTCCCCAGGGGTATGTGGTCTTGGGACCCACTTAGCACAGGAGCACTGACTTGATTCTTATCCATGAAGTGTCCGCTACGTGCCAAGCATGAGCACGGCCTGGAGACCTGGATGACAGACCAGACAAACGGTGCTGAGAACTTAGCCAGAGCCCCGTGTGGGGAGCCAGTTCCTTGGCCTGTAATCCAATGCTGGGCTCACTTGCCTTCTGTCCTGGTGCCTCTGTGTGTCTTACAGGGCAACACATCCCCTCCCGGATGACCTAGCAGCCCCACTGGGACAACCTGGGAGGCCTAGGACCAAAGTGTGAGTCCTCTCATGTGATTGGTCTAAGCCGCCACTTCCCTGGGTCTTTCTGCCTGTCAAATAAACAACAAACAAATGAATGGCCTGAACCCACTGGCCTGCTTGCCCTGCCTGCTGCCCCTGTGAACCGAAAGACCCTTTGTAAACCCAGAAGGGAGATAAGCAGGGCGCCGGGATAATCCATCTGAGAAGCCTCTGACTCGTGAGAAATACACTGGATCCCTTCCCTGGCATTACAGCCTTCTTTCCTGCCCCCACACCCTGACTCCCTGTGGCACAATCATGGCACCTCACATAGACCCAGCATGAGAGAGGCGGCTGCTCCTCGGTCACCAGCAGCCAGTGCCACGAAGGAGCCCTTTTGTTTCTCTGGATCTCTGCCCAGGAGATTCTTCAGCAGAACTTCACATCAAGAGTGCCAGAGTGTTCTAGCCTTTATTACGATGATCACATACACACAACCTCCAAAGGGAAATGTTATTTAATCGGATAAACAACTTTGGTGTAGTCTTTTTTTTCTGTTTTATTTCAAGGTACTTTTGACATGGTTAACAGGACAACTTTGGAAAGATTTCTGAGTTTGCACGGACCTGAAGGACTTCATCCTGGGAACTGCTAGGCACCTGGGCAGTCTGTGGAGGGTAAAGGAAGCAATGAATTAATATTCAAAGCGATGCTGAGAGGCTTGCCCCAGGATAACACTGATTCTGAGGCACGGTCGAAGACTGTGAGCGAGGGAACCATCTGATGGGGAGACGGCCACAGCTGCACTGCCCCGACCCTGCTAGTGGGCCTTCTCATGACATCACATGAGCAAATTCCCCTCTTCCTACTGAGAGTAAGCCGAGAACAAGCCTCCACCATCCTGGAGCTTCGGCCCTTCTGTAAGGCGCTCCGGTTAACAGATGGGAGCCCCAGGCTGGCCAAACCCTGCTGAGCGATGAGCCTTCCGACATCTGCTGACTTCTGCTCTTTGAGAACTTATACACCCAATGCTGAAGACAGTTTCCTCTTTGCTTAAGAAGGCCTCACATGCAGGAGATGGCAAACCACTTTTTAAACACTGAGGGTCCTGTAAACACGTGCAGAGTGTCCATGGTGCTCGGTGCTGGCAACACTGAGTCAGCTGGCCCTGGGGTCTGTCCTGGAGAAGTGACAGTCTAGCCAGGCACATGAGGATGTGGCCCCACACCTGTGCAGGAAGGGCTCCATGGGCTGTGGGATGTTGTCACTGACTCACATGGCAGTGAAGGTGGCATGGGAAGGAGGCCAGAGCATGGGCTGGGCCCACAGATTCCCCAGGCCTTCCTGACTCTTCACTGACCGTCACCCAGCAGGTTAACCACCTCTCTGGTGTCTTCCTTCTCTCTAAATGAGGATAATAAGAGTATTTGCCTCAGAGGGCTGGGCAGACTCACCAGGTTCCATGGTGTGCCCAGGACGGTACCCCACAAATGGTGGCTGTCAGTCTCATCATCTTGCTGTGCTGATATCCATCAACCTTGGAACTGCAGTGGTTTTCCAGGTGATGAAGGTGCATCCTGCTCTGACAGGCTGCACCCTTCCTGCCACGTCCTAGCACACTGAGAGGAGTCTCGCACATTCCGTGCCAGCTTACAGCAAACACTGTGTAAGTGGAGACAAGAGGCCCTTTCCTCTCTCCCGGACGGCCCAGTGGAGCCAATCTCAGCATGAGGGACCCGACGACTGGAGACAAGCCTGAACACGAAGCCCACATGTTGTCTGATGACAAGTCCATTCTCCCTGGAGAGGAACGAGAAGGTGCCTTTCAACCCACAAAGTGACATTATGATTCCCCTCTGGTGTGGGTGGTCACATCTGGAGGAGACCAGCTTTCTGGTCACGGCACCCAGCAGGACTAGGATGTGGTCACCCCATGAAAGGGACAGGAAAGGGTTGGGGAGCCACGTGGAGAACCAAGGTGAGTCTAGGTTTGAGGACAGAGGTTGCTCTTTTACTGATCACTGGCAAGAAGCAAATATAGGTCATTGGCACAACTCTGACATTACGCTTCTAAATAATCCTCGTGAAAGTGACAGTGGTCCCTAAGCCACTTCTTGGAAATAAATTGTGGGTAAAGACCATCTGTTTAAAGCCTGGAAACCCAGTTTCCTCCGGTTAGTGTTTTTAAATGCTTTGACGATGTGGTTTACTTTTCTCTCCAAGAAAAAAAGAAAAAAAGTAAATAAAGGCTGACGAGTGAGAGAGCGCCACAGCCCACAGTCACCAGGGGCACAAGGGCTGGCAAGGAAGGTCAGAAACTCAGTTGGGACATGAGATCTGTTCCAAAGGCACCAGCCCAAATTTAAGATGAAGAAAATACGCGTTTCAGAATGGGGAATGTGGCCATCTTCTGAAGGAAACGTTAATAAGGATATTTTTAAGGATGATTTCTACTTTGTCACCAAACTGTGTCACTGGTGCTCATTGCCAAGTGACAATTGCTGCCACTGTCTCTTGAAGGATTAGGGCTCATTCCTAAGCAACAGGCAGTAGAAGAAAGAAAGCGTTGCAAGCAATGTCCCCAATAAACTCAGTGTCAACAATCAAAAGCAAAGGCGCCACAGGGGCGGGACACCAGGCCGCATGTGGCCTCACTGGAGTCTTGTCTATGCCGGCGGCCCAGGCAGGTGGGAAGGAGGTGCGGGGCCGTGTGGGACGTCCCTTTGGTTTGCCAAAATGGAAGATTTCATGTTTTGTTTTGCAGACTAGCATGGCCATTCTGGATTAGTTCCATCAAAAGTGCCTTACTGCTGTGTTGGAACTCTTTTTTCTTTATTTGTCCTTCCAAAACCAATCCGTGAAGCAGATTTGCTGACCAGCTGTCCCTGGGATCTCTGCTCACTGGCTCAGAACCCCAGCCTGGTGCTCACAGGAGCTGGCTGACCGCGGCCCAGATCTGTGCTGCCCACCATGAAGGCCCTTCCTGGAGACCAGCTTCCTGGTCTGTCCTGGTCTTTGCACTTCTCGAACAAATCCATAACACAGGAAAGAGGAAGAAAGCCCTTAATACACAAATAAAATACATTTTCAAAGTCCAAGTGCCTTTGAGTTTATAAAACAAATCAGAGTTTCTGTTTCCCACTAAGAAGACAGTTGAGAAGCAGGTGATAGATGGCAACCTTTACTGTCCTCTGCTGTCCCCAGGCCCCTGCATGCTTCCTTTTCCAGCTGCCCTGTCAGGGCTCCCATAGGGATGTCCTCTGGCCAAGCTCTCCTGAGGTTGACTGATACCCTATATGGACAGATTTTATGTTACTTTTTTTTTTTTTTAACAAAATGATTAACAATGAAAGAGTTAGGTTTGTCCTCAGGTCCTTTCTAAAGCAAACTGCTATGGAAAGTGATTGATGACCACTTTGTGAAAAAAAAAAAAAAATTTTTTTTTCTATAACCTTTTAAAAGCTGTGTTGCTAACTGTGTGTACGTAACCCCTGCATTTGTATCCTGCGGTGGGACCCAACCTCCCCAGTGGGGATCAAGGTGGAGGGTGGAAGGAGCAGAGTTCCTATTTGAATGTACATTGTTGTCACATCACGCCCAGGGCCATTTCCCTTTCTGTGTGTGGTACCACGCAGGGGTTCTGTGGTTCAGGGTGCTGTTGGCTGCAGAGTGTTGACTTCACATGGGTGTGCCACGACTCATCTTGACCTTAATTTGTCTTACAGCTTAATTCCATTCCCAACAAATTAGGCAAGACAGGAAGTGGCATTTGGAAGAAAGTGAATGAGTGACTGATTTATACACCAAACATCGTTCTTGTGGCAGTGAAATGGTGGAGATTCCCTGACCTATCTCTCGATGAAATATAAATCATTAATTTTTGGTTGCTAAACAAACTGACAAAATGCCTGAGCCAGGTGCCTGGGTGAAGACACCTGAAGGCAGTTGTTTGTTTACCTGGAACTTTTAGTCTCCCCGCTGGTACGACTTCAATCGAGACAGCGTAACTCATGGTAAAACATTTGGTGTTGCTCTGGGTTTTCCTTGTTGTCAACAATTCTAAGTGTTAAGTGAGGGGAAGCCCGTCTTATCAGAACGTTCTTTCCTAGTGGCAATGAAGTGGCCTAAATGTGTGGACCTGCTTCGGGAAATACCGTGCTTCTCAACAGCTCCCTCCCTCACCGCTCTGTCCACTGCAGTCACCTGCCCCTGTCACCATCCTGGTGACTGGGTGTGAGGGTGGGCTTCTATGCCACTCGTCACCCACGGCTCCACTTTCTTTTCAGTAGATCTTAGTTAGGTAAGGAAGTGGGAGGACATGGAGAAGATTTGTTTTCAGTAAATAATAGTTAAATCTTTTCAGATTTCTAGGCTGGAAATCAACAAAACAAGATGTGCTCACAGAAGTGGTTACTTCTAAACTAAGTATAGACTGGAGATAAATCTGACAACCTCTGACATCTTTAAATGTCAAATCCACCCGCACATCACAGATGACATCGTACCTAATGATCGAACTCCCTTTAAAATATACTTCATGTAAATACATTTTTGTGAAACCACAAGCTGTCTCTCTCAGTTTTGTTTTCAGCTGGCTTTGATAAAGAGATTGGCATTCTACAGCTAATTAAACAGCTTACAAGTCAACATCAATGAAAGGTTTTAGGCTCAGAAATACACTACACTCTTCACGGTCCAGGGGCATCCACAGTGCTTTTTAATTGTGCCAACAGACCCCATCAGAGGAGAATTATTAAACCCTCACCTGAATTTACAACCCAAATCATAGATCCAGAGTCTGCTCTTTCTTCGTCAACTCAGCCTATCTCCAACACAGTAAGCTGGGTTCATGCTAACAAGAAATGCAGTTCATGTCTCTGTGTTCACTTAGATATATCAGTATTTAATATATTACAAATTTCTTATACTTGTTACATATTCCACTGTGAGACTAGAAAGCTATTTGCTTCTTCTTTGTGGAAAATAGAAAATGAAATGTGAGAGACCCTTGTTTCCAGGTCAAGAATTCTGAGTTTCTGGGCTGCTCTGTGTTTCTTACTTTTTTTCCCCAGTTGCAGTTATTTCTAGATTCTAGAAATTATTACTTGCTTAAAAAAAAAAAGAAAAGGTTAGTCTTTCTAATTTTACAGTTGGACTTGCCCTGACCCTCAAAGCCAGATTGCTCTAATAAAATTGTCATAATTTCATACATGAATGACTGAATTGGAGTCAAAAGATCTATCTAGCAAATGAGAGGAAAACCCTATTTTACCTACACTCAGGGGTGCCCCTAAATATAACAATGCTACTTTAAAATCTTGGTGTTAGCAAATGCATTTTGTGAAAACAGGGAAAAACAAGTTAGCTAGCTGCATGTGAAGTAATTGTGCTAAAAACAATAATTTTGAATTTGGAAAAGTTCACGTTTTGATTTATATACTTGCAGAAAAGAGTGGAATTTTTTTTTATTGCTTTGAATATTTCTTCAGTGAAAGCTTTTGTGCTGTGCAACTTTGCTCGTAAGAAATTCCCGGGTTACAGACACGACTGAGGGTGAACTTGAATTTGTTCCGTGACCATGGCCTTTTTAGTTGTGGTAAAACAGAGTTAGAATGACAACGGGTTTGAAGAAAGTGCTTCAAGACCATGTCATGTTTCACTCTTTCCAGATGACTAAAATCACCAGCACTTCCCAGGTCTTCTGCAGGGGAAAGGGGCTGTGTGGTTAAAAGGATGGCGGGTGTGAGCGAAGATCAGGCTTCTTCTGAATGTGAGCATTCGATGATGTTGGCCGGGCGTCAGGGCAGGTATGCCAGGGCAAGACGCTCATACAGAAAATGTCTCCAAGTGACAAATTCAGGTGATTACCAGTCTTCTTATGCCCTGTCATCTTTAAGTGTAGTGTTCATTCAAGGGGTTTTGGTTTGTGTGCTCTTGCTTTAAAGAGTCAGAATAGTCACATCATGTAGAAAGGGTTTGGCACACAAAAACACGAAGAGTGATTTCTGAATTCCATGCTTTGGGTTTGGTGTTAAGCAGCAGAACACACTCCCTGGGACAGAAGGTGATATCACATTGATACTTTCATCAGTTCAAGTTTATCAAGAGCAGTGTCACACTGAGAAGGTTTTGCACTGACACAAATGTGCCTGATCTTTTCTAGGATTTAAAATTCCTCATGCTAGGTCCCCTGTCAACAAATACACATTCTCAGTGCTCCCCCTGAATTTTGTTACTGGTTTTTAGTTCTTTTCACTATTCTTTGCTGGTCTCTGTTTTATGAAGAAATCCACTTTCAGAAGCAATGACTTCTCATTCCCTGTGCTGTTTCCTTTCTTTACTACTTTAAGAATCTTTAAGTATGAATAGATTGTGAGAATACATATTTGTGCAAAGAATGTGGGGGAAAAGAATTAACTAATTTTTAAATTGTTTGGATCAGGAAAATGCTGGGCTGATCTGCTGTTTTTCAAATTGTTCCTCAATTTAGCCAGAGCCCTGAGTAGTATTTCTTTCTAACAGACACATTAAAAACAGCTGAACTTTTCTAAGTGTAAATAGCGAGGACTGATGCTCTAAGTATTGCCTGAAAAATCTAGAAATGTTTGCAGGCTGTTGTGAACAATTCTGTCTCTTTATGGAGAGTTGTTTGGGCTTTTCAGAAACATTAATTTGATTGTACGAGCCTGAGTGTTATCAGGAAAAGAAGCTTTAGAAAATGGTTTCAGAATGTGTCATTTTCTCCTGTTTTAATCTGAGATATAGTGTGTGGGCACGCTGGTATTTTAAAAGGCTAAAAGTGCTGTACATATTGATGTGCCTTCAAATGTGAGATGGGATTGCAGACAGAAAGGTTTTCTGTAGTTTTCTGTCTGAAATTCTGCTTTACTTCCAAGGAGTAATTCTTAGATTTTTAGCAAGGATTGTTTCATTCTTTTTTCATTTTCAATTTGTTGTTGTAATTAAACAGAAACAAATTTTTAAAAACCCTGCCAGCTTTCTATCATTTTGATCTTCATATTTAATGTTTCATAAAATAAAACCTTGTGTTTTCATTTAAACTAGTTTCATTATTTTTTTTTTTTGATGAAATGATTTGCGGTATAAGACTGTCATTTGGTTTCAATATTAATATATAAGATGAACTACGTGGGTGTCATTTATTTTCAGTAGTAAATAACTGCTTAACCGATCATCATGTCTTAGCATAATTCAGTCGACTCCTTTAGAATTTTGCTCTGCAGTGTTCAACTAATATTTGATGTGTGTGTATGTAAAATAAAAATTCCATCTTGTGTCATTAAAAGCAAGTTTCATGGTGTCAGAATCGGGGAATGCCTTGTAGTTGGTTTCAAAATCCAGTCAGCAGGTTAATCATTAATTCTTCTTTTTTCCAGGAAAAACCTGATTAGGTTGTTTCAGAATTTCAATTTGCTAGAATTCTTTTTTTTAATCTTTCATGTGTGTGTGTCATTTTGACCTTAAAAAGGGGTTAATTTAGTAAGAATAAGTACCTTTTCTGTTTGTATTGTGGCTTGTTCAATTTCTCATAAACTATATTTGGTAGCTAAAATGTTGAAAGCACTTTGGGAACAAAATGTCTGCTTAAACCATGACAAAATTGGCCACAATTTGCCGATTGGGCTGATAACAAAAGCCAGCAACACAAAATAGGTAGAAAAACAGTTTGTTCGGTGATGTGAGACCACTGAAGATCTTTTTGCATGTTATTTTTTTTTTTCATTCTGATGTTTATGTTGTGCTGGAAGTACATGAAGAGAAGTTTTTGCTCACCCATAGATTCTGATTAACCATTTCATCTAGTGAATTTCTTCTAAAAGTTCAGAAAGCAGGCTGCTCACTGGCATGGCACACATATCTGGGTTAAAGCCCAGCTTTGCACCTACACCCTCCGTGTTACCCAGGCTGAGGCTGGTCGTGAAGGTCTCAAAGCTCATGATTTGATCTTTTAAAGCAGCACTAAATTCCATTTCTTTTCCAAGTCTTCAACATTGAATTATAAAACTATTACATTCTTGCAAGTAGAAAACAAAAATTATAGTTTGCAGTCTAAAAAAAACCTTTTTTACCTGAGCACACATTTGACAAAAATTTCAGCAACTGAAAGGAAACACTGACTCTCAAATTATCATCACAGACTGTAAACAAATATTAATGTTTTACACGAGACAATACATTTTTTGAAATGACAGGAGAAGGCAGCATCGTCTCCCCTCTGCTGTTTTGACTTCTACCTTGAGTGTGTGTGAGATGGTCTTAGTTATTTATTTTTTTCCTCTCTTAAAAATCAGATACTCCGGAACAATAATTAGGATGAGGTTTATGTTTTTACTTATTTAATCTTTGTTTTCACAAATAAATACAAATAACTCAAAATGAAACCTGATGGCTTTGGTGATAATAGAATAGCAGCCACGGGGAAATTTTCTTCATTTTAATGTTCTTTCACAACCCACATTCAGTTTCGGTAGGAAAATTATTAACCTTTCAACAGAGTGTTCAACATGGGTTCACAATAGACTCCTGAGTATGATTTGCAGGTTTTGGTTCTATTTTGAGATTTTGGTATGCAGTTTTTTCTTTCTTTCTTTCTTTCTTTCTTTCTTTCTTTCTTTCTTTCTTTCTTTCTTTCTTTCTCTCTTCTTTCTTTCTTTCCTTTAATTCTCCCTCTCTGTCTCTCTCCTCCCCCCCCCCCCCTTTCAAGACCTTGGCTTTCTTTGACAGTGACAGTATGACTGGAAATCCTTTGGTTACCTTTATAGTGTGTGAATTTATTTATATTATGGGGGAGTATTGCTCGTATTGCTCTTTCCTGTCTTCCTACTGTTCCATGCTGGGAGGAGGAAATGTCTTTAGCCTCTCTGTTTCCCTCGTTCTAATTCTTAGGTGGACAGTGTGAGTCCCCTGCCCCTATTTTTAAAATCCAGTTGAGCTGCATTCCAAAGAGGGCAGATGGTTCTATCGTGTGCACCTGACTCCTGTCTGCCTTGGTGGCCTCACATTAGTGTCCTCAAACCAAAACCAGTGTGAGCATGTTGCCCTGAAGAGTCGCACTGCCACCAGCCTGGATGTGGTGTCTGCTGGGCTGACTGCTGGTAGGTGGCATTTCTGGAAGGGGCTGGGAGAGAGGATCTCGTCCTCGTAAGTTCTGAAACACTCAGGAGAGCAGGCGTGGGTGCATGGGATGATCCCTGATGGCAGTTTCCATTTTTGATGTCTTCTTCCCCACGTCTGGCAGGTCAGCTGCACCTGCAGGAAGCCCTGCCACACGCACTGCCCTGTGTCTGCCAAGGTTGTGCCTGGGGATCCTTGGTCCCCCTCCTTTCTGGGCCTCCATCACTCGTATGCCCCACCCTCACCAGTGCCCCACCAACAGGGAGATAGACCCTAAGGAACACACATTTATCTGTAATAAGTGTGTGCACTTCCAGTTCTGCCACTTTCAGTGTCATAGCCTGGATTTGAGTGTGTGTGCTTCTTCTTCTTCTTCTTCTTTTTCTTCTTCTTCTTCTTCTTCTTCTTCTTCTTCTTCTTCTTCTTCTTCTTCTTCTTCTTCTTCTCCTCCTCCTCCCCCTCCTCCTCCTCCTCCTCCTCTTCCTCCTCCTCCTCGTCTTCCTCCTCCTTCTTCTCCTCATACTTCCTGTATGAGGTTAGTTTTTTAAAAAATGATAAACAAATGATTTTTTTAGCTTTTTTTTTCTCGGTCTGGCCATATGTTGCCTCCTACCTGTCCAGTGGTGAGCATTTTGCTGGTGCCCCCACCTAGGCCTGGTCAGATGTCAGGGCGAGGAGTTTACCCCTCTCTTCCCAGGTGGGGTCAGCAGGATCCAGGTGATGCACACATTTTCTGTTCTACTGTTTGAGAGACATGCCTGTGGACCTCAGGGCTCCAGTATTCTCCTCAGGCCAAGTGGGCAGGGAGGCCCGGAGTGTGCAGCGCAGCCAGCAGAAGACATGAGAGCAGGGAGGCTCCACAGTGCGGCCCCACAGTGCTCTGCCCTGGCCATGCAGAGGAGCAGTGCCGGAGAGGGAGACAAGGGATGAATAGGGCCACACTGTCCTCAGTTCACCCCAGAACGGGCTGACCATCTCAGACGGCTTCTGGGTGGGTTGCTCCTCCCCCACTAGGGCTCTCAGGAGACAGACATCCATGAGGAGTGTGGGCACTAAACCGAGGACATCAGAGGACGGCCAACCTGCAATCACTCACCATCACTGGGGACTGAGCCCATGGCCCCATGTCCAAGAGCATCACCAGGAGCTGGCACTACTCACCACTGGTGATTCTGGGCACGGGCCTGAGTCACATGCACTTGTGAAAACAGAGGTCCCTGGGCCCCACCAGCAGTTTCCAGTGGACAAGGTCTGGGCAGGGCCTGAGTGTTCTTATTGCTAACAAGCATTCAGATTACGTACTGCTGCTAGTCCAAAGCCCCACGGAGAGCCACTCTTAGGGCCATGGCCAGTGGTGGTTGCGTACCTAAAAGTTCCATGGAGCCCGCTGGCCGTCTGCACTGCCCTGAGGGCCCTTTCACATGTCTGAGCACGACCTTGGACCTGTAAAACCAGCCTTTCAGAAGGGCCTGTGTGTCTCTCAGTAACTGTACAGCAAGGTTATCTGTCACAATGTCAACCAGACTACAAATCTGCTAAGATGTGTTTGAGGATTAGTTCATGAAGAGTGGGTTTTATGATATAGATAGAGAAAGTGGCCACGGTGAGGGGTGGTGTGGCTGGGCTAGGGAATAATCCAGTGAGGGGAGCCTGTGGTTGCCCATCTTTGCCTCTATTTCTACTTTTGGTACCAACAGAGGAAGTGACCTTTCTGTCCTGGAATGTGGGTAAGCTTTCAAGATCCTAGGGGGTCAGGGTATTGGAGTCACCCTTGAGTAGCTGTAGGTAGCAAAGCATCACTACCTGGATGCTGGATTGGAAGTGACACCGCTTACCCCTCGTTGTCAGATGCCCCCCGCCCCCCGGGTGGGAGTGATGGACCTCACAGTGGGATCTGAGGGGGTTATGGGGTGCTCAGCTGGGAGTGCACTTGGGGACCGGTGTCTGGCAGGAGGATCTGGGTGAGGTCTGGGGCTGCCCAGGGACTGGCTTGCACCTTGCTGCCAGGGGACTGAGGGACACTGACTGTTTCTGAACCACAAGTAGGTCTGTAGTGTGTGGAATGTTTTGCAAAAACTGCTTCTCGGGGGTCCCGTCAGGAAAGCTTCTGAGTCTGTTCAGCTTTACGGCCTTACATGGCTTCTGCTCAAAACAGTTAGAGGCCTCCAGTGTGGGCTCCTGTCCCTTGCCTGACACCCCAGCAGCATGAAAGCATCGTCATTTACACAAGGGGCCCATATCACTTGTACCCCATTGCCTATAACAGACAGTGAGGATTTTCTGAGTGTGCCCTCCAGGTTTCAACTTTCTGCATAGTGAGAATGGGGTCCCCCTGAGAGTTGAGCACCTCGGCACACTCCAACCTCCTGGGAAAGTGCTTTGTAGTCTCAAAAGGTGGGCTTCTAACACAGTCAGATCCAGTGTGAGCCACGACTGTTGGGATGCATGTGCTGGCTGCTCGTTCTGTGAGTGCCAAGGAAAACCCGCTGCCAGCAGGCTCAAGGCATATCTTGCCTGTGGGTGGCTGGGGGCTCTGGTATGGCCTCTCAGCATGATGTGTGGGCAGCATCGTGAGTGTTACAGCCAAGTGACATTTGTGGTCTTCCTGTCCCCCTGCCCAGGGAGTAGAGGCTTGGACCAAGTTGGGCAAACGCCCTGCCTGGGGAAACATCAGTCTGGGGGTGGGTGTCTGAGCTGCTGTTTTTGTCCCCTGCTCATTCTTCCATGCCAGGAGCCTTCCCTCTGATTGCCATCAGTACAGAGATGGCATGATTTGGAAGCTCGCTTGGGGAGCACCCAGAAGGGTTGCTGGGCTACACTGGGAGTCCCTGGTGAGGGATCATATTCGCAGTGTGATGTGTGTGACCCTGAGGCCATCCCTCAGACCTGAGGGATGGTGACATTGTGTACCCACAGTGGGGAGGCCTAGCTGGGGCCCCTCGAATACTGGAGACTTGCAGAAGCAGCCTAGCTCAGCCACACTGGAGAAAGACAAAGCAGGGAATGTGTGACAGAAGCTCCTCTCAGACTACCCTGATGTGGCGAGGTGCTGGTGGTCCCCACCCACACCCAGTGCACCTGGGAGGCCATATGTGTGATGGGCTGTGATGTAGGAATAAACCTTTTAAAGTTCCTGGATGGACCTTGGCTTTCTCGGGTCACTAGACAGCCAGGCCAACATGCAGTCCCAAGGGACTGACTCATCTGTGCCAAAGTTCCCAGACAGGCCAGCTCAGGCCTTGCTGTGGATCTAGGACTGGGTAGGAGTAGTGTCCCTGCCAGTGTGACCTGAGGAGGTTGCCAGCTTTCTCTGTCTGAATGCCTGTGAGATGATCCTTAAGGCCCTGCCACTTCTCACTCTGATTTTGGTCATGTCCACATGGCAGGGAATCCCACGCTGAAGCCTGGGCTGCTGCCCTGGGTCTCTCACCCCATTCAGAAGCGGGGGGATGGACAGCAGTACAAGCTCTTCAGCGTCCCCTCCATTTCGGTGGGGAGCTAACAGAACCAGGCTTCCCTCTTCCACCCATGCCAGCCACAGTGCATTACTTAGTTCCTGTCTCAATTGGCCCACCCAAGCCAGCTCTGCCCTGGGCCCTCATCCTGGATTGCAAAATGCGAACACACCCCAAGAAGCTGGCTTCCCAACAGATTCACCAGGGCAGCATTCTCCTAGGGAGGTTGGATCCCACAGGATCATCACCTCTCAGAAAGCCCACTATTTCATTGACTTCATTTCAAAGTAAAACAAAGACTTTGAGGGAAAAAAAGAAAGGCTGCAGGTGTTGGTGTGGATGGGCTAACTCCTGTATATAGGGCCTCCAGCAAAGAGACTGTGGGAAAACAATACAAAGTCTGAAGAGGTAAATACACATGGCCACTACTGGCCATCCGTGCTGGGGCAGTGGAACGATGTAGGTAAGAGAGGCATGCTCTTAGAAGGGCCACGGGGTGCCCTCAGCAGTGTTCCCACGCCCTGAAGGCTGGGGTGTGAGGACTGTGCCCCACAGACATGTGGGGTGCACACAACACACTAACGTAATGGTTTTCCTTACTTCCTACCTCTCAGGCTCCTTTGTGCTGGACAATGCACCAGGGAGGATGAGCTCTTCCAAAAGCACGCCCTTTTCTCCCCCCACAGAGAGTTCTGTGCCATCAGCAACAGTCAGGGGATCGGAGGGCGGGCGCAGCTGTTTCTCCTGGTGAACTCAGGTCGCAAGTGGAGGGCACGGGCAGGCCCCAAGGAAGTTGTGTGTAGCCAGGACAGGGCTCAACCCTGCTCTGAGCATCAGGAGTGGCGGGGTGGACAACATGGTGGGGCCCAGCAGGGAGCTTGGAGTTGACCCTCCCCTCATGGCAATGCTCTCCCTGGCAAAACTGGCTTGTGGGTTACCATGAAAATGCCATTCAGTCATCCTCCCTCTGTTTGTCTTTGCAAGTTTCCTTCCACTTGTTTGGGGAAATGAGCTTTTGGCAAACAATGTGCTACTTGGGAGCCAAACCATTCTGGTCTCAAGCGGCAAGGTGGGATTTAATAGAGCCACAGTCCTTGGGGCCATCCTCAGGGCCTTTGCTTGGTCAGGGGTCCCTTCTGTCTTCAGTTCCCCTGCATTGTCGGGGCTGCCTGGCACAAGCTGGTCTGCTATGATGCTTTCACGCACCCGGGAGGACATCTCTCCCGGGATGGGGAGGGGAGCTGAAACTGGGGTCAGCGCCATCCACCTGGTCCATCTGCATGGGATGGCAATTCCATGGTGACCTCCTTCTAATCTCTTTGGACCTTGAGGAGGAGGCTCAAGGCATAAACTGGGCACACACTGGCTTGTCCTGAAAGACCAGTGTGATTCCAGCTGGGCCACAGAGGCACAGGGGGAGAGCCTCAGTCACCTCAGGGTTGAAACAGGCAGTGGGCTTCTGGGGACATTTGCCTTTTCAATGTCTTCTGAATTATTTTTAAGCGGATGTCCCCCCACCCCCCCAGCATCACCACCCTCAATTTTTGTTGACAATCGCTATTTGAATAGATACTGATAAATTTGATCCACCAGCTCATTGGCATTTACAATCTGTCTTTCCCTTTTCAGTTTCCTTGTACTGGAGTGACTGTCTCTCAATGCGGTTGGCAGTGACCTGTGTTTTTCATGCATGTTTTTGTTTCAGAATAACTGGGAGATGAAACAGGAAGCTCTATGACACACTTGATCGAAAATGACACAGACAAAAAAAAAAAAATCAAGACTCAGCCCCCTTCGGCTCCACTACTGGCTGCCCGTTGCACATGGCCAAGGTGCAGATGACGGGTCTGCCCTGGGTCCTGACTCTGACTGTCCTGGATGTCAAAGGCCTCTATGTTTGCTAATGATGTGCCTGTGGCATTATGTCCATGGTCTAGCCTGGGTAGTTTCCTACTTATCTGGCCAGTCTCCATGTGTCTTATTCCCTTTTCTTCATTAAAAGCAAAAAAAAAAAAAAAAAAGAATAGTTTGTTTATTAGCCATATTTAAACATGAATTTAAAGGATACCAAACAGTGTTTGAGATTAATTTCTATAGGACCACAGGGAAACCTGCCATAACCACACAGGTCATTAAAACATCTTTAGAGTTATGTTGAACTTGAGTCTCTTCTTACTTGACCTTGTTTACCCCGCCTTTTCTTCTCCTTGAATAGGAGACCTCTCTTGAGTCAGTATGGGCACACTGGCATTTGAGAAAAGCACTGGAAAACATTTGGAAGTAGGTGCACTCTGACCGTGGCCTGCAAATGATCACCTCAAAACTGTCACCAACTTTGAGCTTTCAATTGGAGACCTCTGTCTTCTCAGCTGCCTCCCCTTCTTCCTTCACATATCAGTCACCCATTCACTCAAAGAAAACCACACAGGTTTTTTGGGGGGCTACTATGTGCCAGGTTCCAGAGAGAAAGCAGTGGAAAGGACCAGCACTACCTTGGTGTCCCCAACACCTCTCATGAGTGGCACTGCTGGGGCTTTGCTTACAAAGGGCAGGGGGTTCTGTGGGGTTCATCGTGGATGGACCACACAGCCATTTCTTTTCGGTGTCCTGACTTCTTGGATCCTCCATGAAGTCTGAGCCCCTGGAATTGGCAGCTAAACATCCCTTTAGAATGGGTAAATGTCGAAGCGTTCCTTCTGTGGAGACTCCCTCTTTTCTCCACCGCCTGAGGACCTGGCCCGGAGGCCATTAGCAGTTTCCTCCCAGTACTTTCTGTCATCTTCACTTCTACACTTAGCAGACATCCAAGAATAAATTTAAATGACCGTGTGTACTGTTTACATTTCTTGGAGTTAATTTACCCACATGCCATGAGGATAATCTCAAACCCCTGGGTGCACGGCATGTTATGTACTGCCAGTCTCAGTCTGCATGTCCCCTCAGGGAGGTCCTCTCAGACCACCATGTCCTGGGAAGCCCCTCCCATTTCTCTCCTTCCATTTCTCTTTACCTCATGATGATTCTATTTTCTTTATGGAACTTACCACTATCTGCAATTACCCTGATCATTCATTTACTAATTAGCTGTCTGCCTCCCACCAGCTCACACCCAGTGTCACCTCTATAAAGTCAGGTTCTAGTCTGTCTACTGCCCAGTCTGTCCCCAGCACCTAGCACTCTGTTCAATAATTGTGGGGACCACACCTATTATCTTATTACTTCTCATCTGCACTCTGGTGTTGGGCAGCCTGACTGTTTGGTGGCTGAGGAAGCTGCCTCCACTGACCTTTGGTGAGGTAACAGGCAGCCAGGGGAGCAGCCAGGCTTTCTGCCCGGACCTGCCCAGCAGAAAAGGCTATTCAAACTCCATGCTCCCTGAATAATCAGACTCTTATTTCAGACTAACTTTCCCTTGGTCCTAAATGTCTTGAGGTCGAATTTTATTTGCTTGCATTCCTACAAGATTAAAGGTGACCATGTGCTAGAGGGACATGTCTTCATGTCCTCAGAGGTATCTGGAGGCATTTGGAGTGTGGGCTCTTGTCGTCTCTGCCAGTTCCTGCCCCTGCTGAGCCACCTGACTACTCTGGATGCTACTTCCTCCAGCAGAATACTAGGGGCCCAAGTGACATTGTTCCACAGATCCCACTCTGCCCGGAGACTCCTTTATATTGTCCCCGCTCTGCTGGTTCCACTTCTCCTGGTTCTAAAAGAGGAGGAGGCAATGCAGAGGGGGTTGGGGACAGCAGGACAAAGATCCTGAGAGCCCAGGCCCAGCTGTGGGATTGTGGACATGCCCTGGGGGTGCTCACACAGACCTAAAGTTAGTCCCCTTGGATGTAGCCCCGTCCTGGAACAAGGGGATCTTGTGGGGATGAATGTCTTTCCCTGCACATTTGAGCCTCCCAGAGACTGACCCACTGGGCATTTATACCCTGGAAGAGATGGAAGTCACACACTCATAAGGATAAAACAAAGGGAGAAATGACCACACACTTATAGATAGTTGGGGCAATGATTCTGAATCCTGAGCAGACATCCAAATAACCCAGTTTTTAAAAATCCAGGTGCCCAGGCCCCCCAGGACCACTCACATGGGGGCCAGATGTCAGTATTTTAAAAAACTCCCCAGGTAATTCTGTTGTGTAGCCAAGGCTGACAACTGTGGGCTAGGGCTGTGTGGTCTGACATGGTAGTCCCTAGCCAGCTGTGTCTGTTGGAAACTTAAAATGTGATTGGTGTGACCAAGGAACTGCATTTTCAATTGTAATTAACTTAAATGTAAATATGCACACGTGACTGTGGCCGTGATAGTGGGCAGTGCAGACACAGAGCACATAGATTATCACAGAAAGTGCTACGGGCAGCTCAGCCTGGGAATTTAGGATCCTGCGAGCATCCAGTGAAGAAATCACGCTGGCTCGAAAGGCAGGAGGCAGTGCATGCATCCTTCATGTCCGCTCTGAGCCAAGGCTAGTGCCCCGGCCAGGGCAGCAGGCTTGGACAGCACTGCCTGGAAGGGTGCAAAGAATTTGACATGCCTGTGAAATTCTGAGGCCCTGACCCACAGCATCGGGCAGTCACCCTGGCCGGGCAATCCATGTGCATCTTTGAAGAACAGGCCCCGGAAGGGAGGCTTGCCAAATGATGGCTAAACCACAGTGATCCCAGAATTTAAGACTGGGAAGCAGGCCTTCCGGGAAGAACTTCTGGAAAAGCAGGTTGCCAGAGGAGGGGCTTGGAGCTAGGGGAGGCCAGGCTTAGGAGACACTCAGCAAGTTTAACCACTTTGGGGTTAAGCTGGAGCAGCAGGGCCCAAGCTGAATCATTCTCTGCTTATCACTCGCAGACTGTCAGATTTTCTTTTTCTTTTTTTGGAGGGAAAGCACCTTACGACAAATAATACTATTTTGAATTTCAGAGCTTTCCCTTTTTCAAAGCACTTCACCCACTCTGATTTATTTTGCCCTCACTACCAGGCCATAACTAAGCAGGGAAAGGGTTTTTAGCGCTGGCCTAACAGCTCAAGAAAAAGCTCCATGTTATGGCAAGCATTCAGAAAGACAGGTGAAGACACCGGGGCACTCGCCGTCTCATCGCCTCTCCAGCTCGGGCACGTGGCTGCCTGACAAGCACCAAGGGGACCTGGACTATGTCTTCCCACAGTGACTGTGTTGCTGAAAGAGGCCTGGGCACACCCACTCGCTCTGCCCTGGTCCATCCCAGCTCTCTAAGGTGACCCTCTGAGGCCGCTTTCTCCATGGAGGTTTGTGTGATTTGCAAATTTGATAAACACGCCTTCTGTGTCTCTTCCTCCAACTTATTTTCAATATGGTGAGTGGGCAAGACATGGGACAGGGCCTTGCGGCTCTCCATGGAAACATTCAAATGACATAACTAGTGCACACCAGCCACAGACAGACACTGTCACCTTGAAGTCCTCAGCCTTCTCTAAGTGTGGAACTGTCGAGAATGATTTCAAAGCAGACTTGCCAGCGGGGAGGAAACACTGAACAATCTGTCCACCTGAGGCCTCATGTGGGGCCCGGCCAGCCTGGCCATCGCATAGAGGCTGCAGGGCTGATGTGATGCCAGGGGTTGGCCTGTTTGGGATGGCTGTCCTGCCGATGGTGAATGCTCCTGGTCACAGCTTCCCCTGCCCATCTGTGTATCTTATGTACATAGGACACAATGAGAGGTTTTCAGATGCTTACTGAAAGCAAGACACACTTTCTGGGGCATTCCCCTAATTGACTGAGTTCTGGTGAAGCTCGTCAAAACAGGAAATGAGGTTAGCATGGAATGACTTTCTCTCAGAGAACTCATGTTGCCTCTGAGACCACCTCTTTCGTCCCCAATGCTGGGAGCCTGTCCGATGCCTCCTCTGGGTCTGCATGGAAGCCGGACTCAGTGTGCACTTCTGTAGCTGTTAGAGCCCATGGCTTGGGAAAATGGGGGTGCTAGTGCTCGATCCCCGCCTTCCAGACCCTCCCCCCTCTCACTCCAGTGTCTGGAAGATGCTTGCAAGCTGCTCTGAGGTTACATCCACACAGCAGAGAGTGTGTTGTCCAGGGTGGACACTCCTGAGCCGAGGGCTCACATGAGAGCTCCCCATATGGCCTTCAGGCAGCTCTCTTCTTGCGTTGCTTGGGCCACATGTCCCCTTTGCATCAGAGATGCCAGTAAGATGCACGACTCCAGGGAGATGGGATCAGTGGGCCCAGCCTTCTTTGCTCCCTGTGGGAGCACTGGCCAGAAATGCACTGCACCAACACAGCTGGCCTGGCTGCCCTCACTGGAGTTCCCAGGCAGGCTTCTCTGACTCAATTATCAAAGGCAGCCAGGCTTTCATGCTTATCTGTGCTGAGGCTTTCAGATAAATGGCTCTACTTGAACTTTCTAGGCTTAAACCTTTCTTGTTAATACCGAGTGCTTTGGGGTCACCTTGGCTTTGACCTGGTGGAAGGGAGTGAACCTGGGGGACACCTGGCCTGGACTCCCAGGTGTCTCCAAATCTGAGATGTGGGTTACCGCTTGGAGGTCGAGGTCGACCTGTGCGTGATGCTCTCACTTCTGTAATAACGGGTCTGTTCTCTTTCTACATGACGTGGCAGGAACTCAAAAGCCACCCTGAGTCCCTGTGGCTCTTCCTTCACCTGGTGCCCCTGCCTCTTCCTAAGGTGTACAGGTGATGCATTCTCAATGGCTGCCCAAGTAGGTGGCTTAGGATCTTCAGAGTAACCCCTGGTGCCACCCGGGGCTCGGGGGGTCATCACACGATTTCCAGTCCCCATAGCAGGCCCAGAGGTGGGGTCACCATCCTTTCATTTCTATTAAGAAAAATGAGTCTCACCTGCCCTGGCTCAAGGAACCAAGAATGTGATGGTGCCTTCTGATTCAACTCAGGTGCTCGGGTTTCTCCAGCTTCCGTCATGCCATGCTTCGTATTTTATAAATGTGCAAAAGCAAGTGTCTTTTCCCTTAAAATGAGCTGTGAGTGGTAAGGGCAGTCCGAAGGAACACACCAGAGCACCATGGAAGCAGGAGGCACCTGGAGGTCACGTGACCGCTGTCCTTGGGCCCCCCCCTTGCTTCAGTGGGTGTGGCAGCTGCCTGGCCTCTTCGGCCTGGATGCTGCAGTCAGGCTGGCCCTGCCCCCGCCAGAGCTTCCTGAGGGGACTCACTAGACAGCCGGGCTGAGGACAGACTTGGTTCTCTGAGGGCTGCCTACTGTTCTTCAGTGTGGTCAGGAGTCAGAAAGACAGAGGCCCAGGAATCTGCATTTCAACAAGACCCAGGCAGGCACAGCTGTTGGACCATCTGGGCCCCTGAGCCAGAGCTCTGTGGCCACACCTTTACCTCCAGTGCCCCACACGTGCCCACCTCTCGTCAGTGGGGAATAGGTGTTGATAAAATGGGTTCGGTCTTCATTCTGGGGAGCTAGTCAGGGGCTGGGGGAGCAGTTAAAAGGTCTGAGGCCCAGGCTGGTCTTCACCCCTCAGATAATAGAGGACCAGTGACATGGGGAGGGGAAGGGCTAGGAAACCCCAGGAGAAGGGGCGTTGCTGCCATCTGAGCAGGGAAAGCAAAAATGAGGGAAATAGACCAACCCAGCTGTTAAGCGTTTATAAAATAGTTTATGAGTGTCTGGCCCAGCCCTCACTAATTCTTACTCCGTTATTTTATCTTTGGGACCTCTGGAGGCAGCAGAGTGCGCCACTAATGACTGTCCCTGGTCCCTTCAGGTGAGGGGACCATGCCCCTGGTTACCAGTATGATCCCATTCACGACTATTAGAGACCAATCAATGTTTGTTATTACTTTCAGCTGTGCCTTTCGCTTTCAGACAGACACATGCTGGTTTGGACAGTAAATCCCATGGTTCCCCGTCATAGTTCACATTAGATCTGTTATTTTATTTCCCCAAGAAGTTGCTCACAGACATGAAGTCCTTCATACCCATCATTTCTAAGAAGAAAGGCTATGGGCAGTTCACCCGCTGTTCTGGTGGATGGCCCCAGAGCTGCGGAGCCAGCAATGGGGGTGAGAATGTGTGTGTGCACGTGAGCTCATGTATGCATGCACATAGTGTGGTCATGAGAGCAGAGTGGGGTGCATTGTGCATGTGTGGCATGTGTGTGGATGTGAGTGTGGGGCCTAGTATGTGTGTGTGCCTTGACGTGGAAATGGCATATATGTGATGTAGTGTAGGTGAATGTAATGTGTGTTCCGGGGTATGTGTGGTAAGTGTGCTTGTGCATGGCTAAGTGTGGATGTCTGTGTCATGTGCATGTGTGCAAAGGGTGCAGAGGGTGTGGGAGAGTCTGAGATATGTGTGTGTATACCTTTCTGGTGTTTATGCCTGCCTATGGGTGTTGTATGTGTTTGTGTGTGCATGTGTGGGGGTTTCTGTGGCGTGCACGTGTGTGAGTATGTGGAGTGGGCGTGGAGGGTGCTTCCTGAGCTGTGAGGGAGAACAGATGTGTGTGCCCTCAGGGCTGATCACATGTGCTCTTCAGTTCTATGCAGAACTCCACATGGCATCACCGGGGTGGGGTGGCACCCTAAGTGGAGGCGTTGGGGGAGGGGGTGGAGACGAAGTCGGGCAGAGGCCCCGAGCCACCTGCCTGAAGCCCTTGAGGACAGGACTGGGCCATGTCTTTCAGCTACTGACTGTCACATAATAGGGCCTCAGGAAGGATGTGCCCAGGGCCCCAATCATCCAAATGGTAGCCCCTTCTTTGTGCCCTGCCGACTGACATGGAGGCACTGCAGGAGTTTTTGTGGCTCCAAGTTTCACGTCTAGTGTCCATGTCTCCTACTGGCACCCCCAGTAATGCTTTCTCGTGGGCAGACTGCACAGGCGGCCAAGTACCCCAGGCTGGGTGAGGGAGGCCACCTGCCCACAGCCTGTACCACTCTCCTGGCCCTCACCTGCCATTCCCTCAGGAGCACTGCTCATGGCAGCTGAGGGCCATTGGCTGTTCCTTGACCCAGGAGAGGATTTGTGAAGACACAGTCGTGGCTGTGGTTGGAGAAGTGGAGCCTGGACAAACTGCAGGCCTTGACTGGATGTGTCTGTTCTGTTCTGCAGGGTCTCCAGGAAATGGCTCAGCCCCTCTGAGCCTCGGTGTCCAAACTCATCCACGGGGGGATGATGCTGACCCTGCCGCACGGGGCATTCGCAGAAACACCTGAAAGCATGGAGCATGACAGCTTGCTTAGAGCACAGATCCAGCAAATGGTGACTCTCAGCATTACTGGGACTCTCAGTCATAAAAATTGAGGGTTTTAAAAAAAATAAACATATCAAGTAGTAGAAACATGCCATCAGTAAAAACATGCCAATGACCTAAGCCATAAAATATCAAATGTCAAAAGGAAGAAAAGATCTAGAAAGCAGAGGTAGCAGAGACAGCAGTCTCAGGAAAAAAAAAAAAAGAAGTAGAAGGAGAGAGACAGAGAGCAGGAGTCTAAGACCATGGACCGGAGCCCCGCTTCCGTTGCCTGTGACAAGTGTGACAAGGGTCGGGTCCGGAATCTGCAGAGCCAGACATGGTATAGGAACACTGATTTGCTTTAATGTAAATATTTTGATGTCTCTCTTTTCCTGAACTTTTAACCTTGCTGGTAAACAGGGTACTGACAGTAAATGAATTGTTTTTCTGAGAAATAACTTTTAAGGAAATAGGAAAAAAACCCACAATTTTTATTAGCTAATTGTCAGTCTTGTGCAGGATTGAAACCCTCATTATTCTGCCTCTTAACTCTGCTTCAGAAGACACTTGGCCACCAAAAAATTGCTATATTTTAATTTACAGAAAAACCTTTAAAATGTGTAAATACGCCCGTTCAAAACTAGGAAAACTTAGAAAACAATAGAGAGAAGCAAGTCATTCTGTGGATGATCTCTGACAAGAAAAACAGCCAATCCAGACTCCAACATGTCTTTCTAATAGAAATTGCCACAGGCCATCCCCTGTGGGCCCTGGTCCTCCGCTCACCACTTCGATCCGTTGTCACTTCTAAGACGTTGCAATGGAAGGAAGGAGCCCATCTGAAGTCGGCAGCAGAGCAGGAGCCACATCCCAGGTGCTGCCTTTCTCCAGGCAGGTGGCTGACAGAGCGGCTGTGTTTGCAAACACTGTCCCTGCCAACGGATTGTGCAAGGCTGTTTTGTGATAAATGAGAACAGCGACAAGGAACCAACCCAAACAAGGAAGACCTGGATTCTTGCACGAGCTTTACACTTGAATGTGTCATCTAACCTCTGCCCTGTCATTTCCTGAACTGTAAGATGTGACTTTCTGGCCTTCAAGCCTCATGGAGGTGTTGTCAAAACACAGGATCTGTAACTTGCTTTGAAATTGTTGGAGGAAGAAAAGAAGCCTTCTCCAGGCCGAGCTGTGACAGACTCGTCAGCACGGCAGCAGGTGGGGCGGTCCTTCAGCATCCCTAAGCCTGGCAGTGACCCCTCACCTCAGGACAACGCTCCCTGTCTTCACTACTTATACGGCGACACCATATCTGTTCAGGTGAATGATGGAAAAATCTCTTTCAAAGAATGTTCCTGCTAGAAGATAAACTGAGGACATGGAGAATAAATATTTCAAAGGCAGTGGTGATAGAACTTTTAGGAAAGTTTCTTCCTACCTTTTTAGAAGAAGAAAGAGGAGAAGGAAAAAAGGAGAAGGAGAGATGAACCAAACTGCTCATATTTCGTAAAGATGAGATGAGACTAACCACAAAGCCTGTTTGAGAGGCAGCTCATGGGAGGTCAGCTTCCAACACTCTCCTTGTCCCCTTCTTTTCCTTTCTGAATAAATTAAAGAACTGGCCAAAATCCTCATGTGTGGGTGGCATCTTTATCTGATCGGCCTATGCTCCTGATTGAACCTTATCTCAGCTTGTAAAGCTTGTAAAGCCCCTTCCTATTCTCCAGGTGCAACACACACACACACAGACACACAGACACACAGACACAGACACACACACACACACACACACACACACACACACACACACACACACCCCTGCTCTGCAGAAAACGTGGCTCCAGGTCCTGGGCCTCTGCATTCCTTGGGAGGTTTAACTCTGGAAAGACCTAGCTGGCCATGCAGCAAACTGTAGCTCTGAAAACAGCCTCTCTCCAAGCAAATAAGGTGAGACCACAGGTGAATTCCCAAGACTGGGGGTTTCATTCACTTCCTGACCTGGGTCCGTCCTAGCTGACAGGAGCAGAGTTTGCTGAGGCTGGCAAGCTTGAGGATGCATTTGTAAGGCTGTCAGTCAGAGATTCGTTAGAAATCCAGCTGCTTGTGGGTAATGCTGTCTTTTTTCTATCCTTGATTCATTTCTAAGTATTTAAATTGGAAAGTCACACACTTCAGTCTTGCCAAAGCCCCTTTGTGGTGGCGGTGCTTGTGTTGTTGATCTGGCTGGTGGTTGGGTCTGGTTGCCACAAGGCCCGTCCTGCGTGACGACAAGGCTGACGGTGCTCCAGCCAGATGATGATGGGAGTTTTTAAGGCTGAGACTGCCTGGCTCGTGTTAGTGAATTACAGCTCCTGTGTGCACACAAGCGTGTGTTTCTACTTTGAAAGTTTTTGCAGAATTACATAAAAACTTGTGTGGAAGTTGCGCATGCACACAAATGTGCCCCGACACGAGACAGGTAGGTTGAAAAGTGATCCTTTCTTTGGTAAGTAGCTGTCCCCACAATCCGTCATCACATGTCCATAACATGTAGAACTCTGTCAGCTGTCCTCTGTTAGGGAAGGGCTCCCCAGGGTACAATTTGGGGGGGCTGTTAACATCGTGTTTCTTGTATTTATTTCCAACAGGGAAATTCTAGTGTTTACTTGGTGGAAGAGGGGAATGTGGTGCCAACTTTAAATCGGCCGCAGCCCATGGACTTAAATGACAAAACAAGCAAACACACAAGTCCTCAGAAGCTGGAGAGGCGGTGAAGACAAAGCTGTGACACTGCAGTGCTCACTTTAGGCGGGGCTTTCAGATCCTCTAAGAGTAACATGCTGGGAAGGCGTTTAGATGCGCCCAGCTTGTGACAGTAAAAGGGCGCTTAGTGTGATTTATGCCCAAAACATAGTCTCTGATCCCCTCCCCCAAAATTCAAGGAGAAAGCCATCTTTCCATCAAATTAAGACAGCAGTTTAATATTTATTGAAAATAAGAGCTTCGGGGCCGGCCGAGTGGCGTGGTGGTTAAGCGCTGGCTTGGGAAGCCAGCGGCCCCGGTTCAGGTCCCACATAGGAGTGCCAGGGACGCTGCCCTCAAATAAAAAAAAAAGAGCTTCACCCGCTCTTGAAGGATGTGAAATACAGACTCAGAGCGAGCAAGCAACTTGGCCACAGCGACCCATCAGGAAGTGGCAAGGCCCATCCATGCTCTAAGTAGGTGTGTTCAGTGAAGTCATTTATAAAAGCGAACTTAGTTTGCGAAACAACCATCTCTGATTGGCATTATTGTCCCCAGTGTGTCCCAATCTGCCAGGCCCTCAGCAGGTGGACATCCCCTCAGTGCCCGGCTCGTCTTCCCCTGAGCCCACTCAGGAGCCTCCAGACCCCCCATCCAGGTGCAGGGTGAGTGCTCCCCATGCATTACTGTGAGGGAACCCCCTCCTGGAAAGGGTCCCCTTCTGAGCGGCTGACGCCCTCCCTCCACTCTGTGAGACTGGAGGCAGCATCTGCCTGGGTGGACACGGAAAGGGATGACTCTCCCACTTCTGGTTTCATCTCAGAAAGGAGGTACGACGGACAACTTGGGAGTCGAGGAGCCTCACTTTTCTGAAATCATCAGCCATCAGGTCCAAGAAGTATCACCATGAGGCCCCTGACAGCAAATCCTCAGTGTGGGACCTCGGGGCTTTCTTGGGAATTATCTGAGTCTCTGTGGGGTGACACAGTGGCCAGACGTCCCGGATTCAATGTCAGGGCCTGTGTAGGTGGCACTCTATAGACCATCCGGGCAGATAATCACCACCGGACTCACAGGTGTCTCCTTCCAGCCCTCCTTCGATTGAGCTTTGAAAGGTGAAGGTCAGATGCAGGATCTGCTCTGCACACTCACCCCAAACCAGGACTGCGGTCACTGCGTCCAGGAGACAGTGAGGGAAGTCCTTCTGGTCCTGAGCATTCCCAGCATCGGGGAGTAAGACCCATAAATCTACCACAGAGGACATGCTGCCTGTATTCCAATTGCCTCCTGCTACAACGTTAGCTTCAGGTTTTAACTCCCAATCCTGAACAACACTGAGGTCTGCCCCATCAGTGGTGGCGTGCTCTCCACGCCTCACTCCCTTCCCTGAGCCTTGGTAACCACCTCAGCACATTTCCCCATTAACTATACAAGGTAGCCAAGTATCATAAAAACTGAAGGAGGGGGCAGATAAACACGAGTCTCTGCAGGCCAGCCTCACTGTGGACAGCAGGGCTGCTCAGCTTTGCCCAGAAGCCAAATGTCTTGTTAAGTGTTCCAGCATCAAAGTCACGTACAACTTACCATTGGCCCAGCGGTCATTCTTGGTCTGGGACTATACTTACAGGGCCACCTACTTGCTGGCCAGTGGTCATGTGCTTTATCCATGGTTCTGGATGAGCAAGGCCTACACTCTGGTCTTTGTGAATCGGCTGGAGGTCACACGCAGGTGACCAAATTAGCACCTAGCATCCATCCATGAAGGAAAGCGGCTTTGTCTGCCCACCCCCCACATAACTAGGGCCCCCTTGAATGACTTCTGAGTAGGAGCCACAGTGGCTGAGCACTTGCCCCGTACTGGGCACGTGTATCACGAAATGCTGAGTCCTCTGTGAGAGGCAGAGGTTGCTGTCCAGTGATGCAGCTGGAATCTGTGCCCTGCTCTGGCCCCCAAGTCAATATGATTAAACAGTGAAACTTCTCTCCCATCCCATCCCTGTTCCTACTCTCATTCACTTCATTCACACACATGTGATTATGCACACACACGCACCCTTTTTCACACTTGAAGCTTGTGCAGGCCACTAATATCAACCACCTGCACACACAACCTGCATTACTCCAAATCACAGGCATTCAGAATCCAATTATCTGTGATATTGAGGCTTGATGGAGTCAGTGAGCTCCAGTTTTCTTTTCTTTTCTTTTAAAGATTCTATTTAGAAATTGGGTGAGGGGAACAGCATTGGGGAATCAGGGAAGGGGAACAGACAAGTTGTTGTCCTTTTAGTTCTTCAGTCTAGTTGTGGAGGACGTCGCTTCACTGGCTCATGTTGGTATTATCATTGTGCTCTTCCTGGCTGAGGCAGTTGGTTGCCGATCATTGGATGGCCAATCACTCTGGCTGCTGGCCACTCACGTTGGCTGCCAGCCACTCACAGTAGCTCATGGCAGCCCACTGCAGCAGGGGCTGCAGCCTACACTGTCGTCGGCAACTCACGGGAGCCCAGCTCCAGGTGGAGCTGTTGTTCACCATCTTAGCTGTAGAGGGCAGTGTCACTGGCCCTCATGTGGGATCTGAACCAGGGCCCTGCTGCTCAGAGCTGGGCTCCCCAGCCAACTCCTAACCAATGCTCCACTCAGCTGGCCCTCTGATTTTCTTTTAAACCAGGGTTCAGCAAGCTTTTCTTGTAAAGGGCCAGATAGTGACTATTTTAGGCTTTGCAGGCCACATGGCCTCTGTCTCCACTATCCCACTCTATCCACAACTGTGATTCAGAAGCTGCCACAGGCGATCTGGAAGGGAATGAGAGTGGCTGTGTTCCAATAAAACTTTATTTACAAAAACAGGCAGAGAGGCAGATTTGGCCCACAGGCCACAGTTTGAGACCCCGTAGTTTTAAACCCAAGCCATCATTACAAATGTTATTAACACCCTAGGATTTTAGACACTGAGTTTGTCTAACCCATCAGAGGCAAGACTGGGAGCCAGGGCCCTCGAAGTTAGGCCAGCAGGTCTCAACACATGATCCAAAGGGAGGCAGCTATAGGCATTTTGCCAGAAAAGAGTTCTCTGGACTAGTAAGTTTGGGAAAACGTGGGTTAGATGGTTGGACTGTTTGCTTTCCTGCAGGACTTCTCAGGACCTTTAATGTGCTGATGAACACTGTCAGTCTCTCGGAAGGACAAGTACTACAAGTCTCCCAAGCTTGCCAGACAGTGGTGTGCAGACTGTCGACACAGTATTGTTTGGTAAGACTGCTCTAGGTCCTTAAGTTTGTCATCCTGTCTGATTTTCTACCTCTTTCCCAACTGTTCCCACTGGAGGGTACCCGCCTCAGTTGATCCTGTCCATGCAATGGCCTGCTTCATCCTCAGAGCCTCACTGTGGTCAGGTGGCAGACGTTGGGGGCTCTCTCACAACCCTGTGTGAATGTGCTCAGCCTGGAAGATGTGGCAGAGACAGGGCTGGGATGGAGGGTGGTCCAACTCTTCTTTTGCTTCTACAGCCTGCTGCTTGAAGGCCTGGTGTTCAGGGCCTTCTAGAATGTCCCCGAACTTCACAGTCCCCTTGGGTTCCTGCTTGGAGAGGCTGGATAGATAATTCCCTCCCATAAAAGCATGGGTCCAGGGCTTCATGAAACCAAAGGCAGGAGTAGCTAGGGACGTAAGGACTCTGGCAGGAGCACAGGTGTGGGACATTCATGCCGGAAGGCCAGCACCTCCTAAGACCTTGGTGAGAAGGCAGGACTTGGAGATACAGAGTTGCAGCAGTTGCGGAAAAGCCATGGCTGCAGGCAGTTTTGTGCACCACTCTGAGGAACCTTGGTCCGCCGCCAGTGAGATGGGGATGCAGGCGCTGGCCAGCCAGGGCTGGGGCCTGGTTAGTGGAGAAGGGCATGAGAGCTTCACAGAGGAGGCACAGTCTGCTTGGAGGAAGAGTATGGAGGCCTTTCAGGCCTTTCTGGGTCTTTCTAAGGTGAGAGACATGGGGCAATGTTTGAGGTTTGACTGGCAGGGCACCTGTCTTTAAGCATGTGCTTTAGCCCTCAGCACTAAGCCCACTTGCAACAATTAAGCAGTAAGAAAGGGAAAGCCTATGAAGACATCCAGCAAGGAGAGCAGTGGCCCCTGGCAGGGGTAGGGGATAGGGGAGTGGAGGGGGAACCCTCTGCCTGCCGGGGGGCGGCAGATAGGGGTTCCTGGGACTGATTTATCATGTTGTAATGTTTTACAGGGAGCTGGGCATTCTTTCTGTGATTGAAAGTTACTTTTTAAAAAATGACTGAGGGTCAGGCCGGCCGAGTGGCGCGGTGGTTAAGCGCTGGCTTGGGACACCAGCGGCCCCGGTTCAGGTCCCACATATGAGGGCCAATGACACTGCCCTTAAAAAAAAAAAAAGACAGAGGGTGACAGGGCATAAGGAAAAAAGATGTGAGGCCTCTGTGTGCAGACTTGGTACCATTTCAACAAGATGAGTGAGTCCCGTGAAGATATTGTCAGATATGTTGAGTTGTCATCATCGCCCTGTTTTGTTCTTTTTTTTTTTCCTTTTCGTTTTTGTGGCCCTCTGAGTTTCCTAATTGTGATTACTAACAAAAGGTCTAAACCAAACCCAAACAACAACGAAGAAGCAAACACGGAGACTAAGTCACCCTGCACAATGCAGACCCCCTTGGCATGTGCTGGTTTTGATGGGCTTGCGTTTCACACCACACCTGCTTCCTTTCCTCTCTTTTCCCCAGTCCTACTGAGAATTAACTCCTCCTGGTAGTCCAGGGAACCAAAGGCCCCAAGAGGGGCCCACACGGGGCGTTGGGTGGTGCTTCCTGCAGAACCCTCTGCCCACCCCCTGCTCCCCCACCCCAGGATGAAGGGTCGAGGCTCGCCTACCTCACACAGGTGCCGCCTCTTGAGGCCAGGCTTTAGTGAAGTCTTCTGGGGTGTCTCCCTCACCAAGGAACCTCGGTCTTTGAGATGAGACTCTTTGAGGGCACTGTGACCCCTCAGGGGATATTGCCCTGTCAGTGGGGCCCTTGCGTTTCCTGCCTAGAGAACAGTCTCGTTTCCTCCTGGGATGTGACAGATTGGTTCTAATCCTTCCAGCTCCACAGTCTTGCCCCCCAGATCTGACTTGCCAATGGTCCCAGAGAAGCATCCAGGCCTCTGCTTGTCAGACAGGGAGGCTGCCCGTGGCCTCCTCTCCCACAGTGAGCCAGGAGAGAGCCAGACAAGGGTAAATTCACATCCCAGGCCTGACTCCTACTGGCTGTGTGACCCAAAGCAACTCTCCCGGCCTCTCTGAGCCTCAGTGACCCCACTTATAAAATGAGGACAGCAGACCCTGCCCTGGGGGGTGCTCTAGGGGAAGGCAAGTCAAGCAGAGGCTGGCGCCCAGGGAGGGGCCTCCTGGGAGAGGCTGCTGCCGGCCATCCCGGGAGGCTGTGCAGATCAGAGGGAGGCACAGCAAGCCACTTGAAAGGGACCTTGACTCATTCTGTGGTGAGGAGGGTGCACTCAGGAGGCTTCGTGAGCACTGGGCTCCCGCCGCCTCCACGCCCCCGTGCCCCCTGCCCATGAGGACCCAGCTCTCCCTCTGGTGTCAGCAGTGTGGCTGGCAAGACACAGGCATGTGGCTGTGATCCCATGAGGCCCAATGGGTATGAGGGGCCACGGGCTCCTGCACAGACTGTCCAGCCACCTGGATTCTACCCCTCAGGCCGGGGTCGCAGCCTCAGAGCCTCTTTTCCTTGTCTGTAAGTGACACTCCTGAGTGTCAGGCTCATGCTGGGCACTTGACAGGCTCTGTGTCATTTAATCCTCACAAGCCGCTCTAAAGGAAAATCCTAAACATCTCACCACTTGAGGATGGGGAAACGAAGGCACTCATAGGCTGTGAAATGCTAGGGCCCCGGGAGCTGTGCTCATAGCCTGCCTTCTAACCATTGGCGTTTGAGCTGACACACAGTAGGGCAACGGTTCCTAAAGGAATGTGGTGATGTCATGAGTGTGGAAGGGAAAGAGAGGTGTGCCACCAGTCCCAGTCCCTGAGTGTGGAGGAACCTTGGGGCTCCCTGTAGGGTGCCCCCGAGCCCCTGTACCAGCTGCTGTGGGAGCTGACCTGACTGTATCCACTGCAGCTCCCAGAGCCTCAGACAGAGCCTTTCAGGGTGGTGGCATGGTGTGCAGAGTCCTGGAGGGGAACTGTGGGGTGACCTGGAAGGAGCAGAGACAGTGGGGTAGGGGTGACCAGGGGGAATTGGCTGCTCTGGCCATTAGCCCCTGCCTGTCCCCCCACTTCTGTCCGTGGCCATGAACTGGTTCTGTGAAGGTTCTCAGGGGGACGGGAGTGAAGTGATGTTAGATGTCAGCGAGTGCCCGTAACAGTGGCAAGGACTGCTGAGCTGGCTGCGGGGTCCTGAGAAAGCAGACCCTCTTGTCCCCAGCCTTACGGCCCTGGGAGGGACTGAGGACTCTGCGAGCTGAGCTGGACCTTTGCTGGGAAGTCAGGCCTGTCCCAGGTCCTCACTCGATAGCTCATCCTCATCTCAAGGCTGCTGCCCCAGCCGGGCAGGAGAAACCTGGCCCGTGGGTCCTGCACCCCTTTGGAGCCCAGCGCTGGCTACAAGGCCTGGCCGGTGTGGCCTCCGAGGCGGGACAGTGATGCACACCCGGGTCCCCAGAGCTCACATGTGGAGGAGGAAGCTGCCACTCTGATGGCCCCAAAACATCTGTTCCCCATTTGTCATTGTCAAGCTCTCATGTCTTTTGGGACTGCGTTTGAAGGACAGTTTTACTGTTGTCACCAAAAAAGCAAAAGGAAGCAAACAATGCAGGCTTCTTGATTTCGGGACTTTTTCTGTGTCAGTGGAAAGCCATTTCAGTAAACAGAAGCTGTGACCAAATTACCCTCCTCCACAGTGAGTTGCTGAAGCGCCCCCTCCCCCTCTTCACACACATTGTGCGGAGAAGTTTGAGACCCATACATTAGGCTGAGGCTGAAACAAAACCAGCGGCAGGAAGCCTGTCATTGTTGCCAGCTTGCCTGTGCATCTGTATGGCCTGGTCCCCTGTCTGGAGAGTGGCCTGCTTGGGCTAGCAGAGGACCACGGCCTGTCCCCGGCTCCGCTGAGCCGTGGAGGACCCTCTGGTGCAGGGAGGGGTCCGGTGGGGAGACCAGCAGGAGGCAGGCCTCGGGCCCCCAGATGTGACCAGTTCACCTCTGGTCCCTTCATCTTGCTGCTTTTCTCATGCAAAGGGTTCCAGTTTCCTGTGGCTGCAGTAATGTCATTGGTGGCTCAAAACAACACAAGTGTGTCCCCTGACAGTTCTGGAGGCCAGACCCTGAAATCGATTTCGCTGACTAAAGTCAAGGTGCCCTTCTCTTTGGTGACGGTGGGGACCGTCAACTCGCTTGGCTGCTCCAGCTCCCAGAGCCGCCTGCGTTCCTCAAGGATACTTGGAGATGCCTAGTGATGAAGTTGCCATGAAACCTTGTCGGGACAGCTGCAGTGTCTCTGGGGCCACGAGCATCGTCCCATCCGTGCAGCACCCAGTTTCTCTGGAGTGGTGTTTCCTTCTATTGTGTGACATCTGGGGAAGGGGTGGACCTAGGTGCCACACAGGAGCTGGAGGCGCCAGCTCTTTCTCTCCCTCTCGGTGCAGCCAGGGGTGGACACGCCCTGAGCCCTGTCATCGGGTTGCTGGTGCCTGAGACTTGGGGGCTTATGCTGTGACCTCAACCACATGACTCCTGCTTCCTGTCCATTTTACATGGCCCCCCAGGCACTCCTTGGTGCCTGCCCATCCCCAAACCCGATGACCCAACCTCCCTGCAATTGGCCACTCTCTTTGCACAAGGTCCTCAGTGATGGGGTTCACAGATGCAGGCTCTGTTCCTTACACTCAAGGCCTGTGATACAAGGGCTGTCTGCTGTGTTAAATAAACAGAGGACGTGGGCATTCACCTTGGTGCTATCTTATGAATGGGCTACTGCATCTTGGTCACCAGTCTTGGCAATGGGGGCGTGTCTGGGGTGCCCGGGGGAGGGGCAGCGATGGCAGTTGGAGTTGGTGTCACCGATGTCTGCCCCTGGTTCTCTATTGTACAGCAAAAGGCTCTTCTACAACACAAGATGGCATCATTACTGCTAGAGCCCTGGCAGGGTTCAGGACACACTACCCCAATATAAGGCACCTGGGCACACTGAATATTTTAACCTGAAGGGGTTTGAGAAGACAGCGGAAGAAGGAAGGTACCCTGACCTTAGCCCTTGCTCCTCTTCCCTGAAACAGGTCATAAAAACCCTTAGGTGAGAGGTGCTCTCGCTACACCCAGAGGACAGGGGCACCCTCATCTCCTCCACACAGGCCTCCCAGGTCGCCCCAGGTCACTGCACTTCCCTCGCTCTCTGCACCTGTCGCTGTCCTCCTCTGCTGGGTGCTGTCCCCCAAACCCAGCATCAGGTGCTCAGTTTAATTTTCAGACCCAGCCAAGAACCACAAGACAGTCGAGGAGAAACTTCATCCCCTGCCGTCCTGTATTTGCTCATGAACTGGCAACATGTACAGCTGTTCGCAGGATGTTTAGGTCACAAAAATGGGCACTGGCTTTGCGGTGGTGGGCCGGGGCCTCAGGCAACACTGGCTGGGTTTTGTTTGTTTCATCTCTGAGGCACCATATTGCTGAATGAATGAATGAGTGAGTGAGTAACCGACTAACTGAATGAGTGAGTGGCTGAATGAATGAATGCATGGATGCTACAGTGCAAACCACCTTCTTGCTGGTGAACTGTTATATCCCTCCAGAGCTGCGGTCACGCCTCAGAGATGAGGCCCTGGGACCACCACCCGCTGTCCCCTGCTCCCCAGCACTCCAGTCTGTAACCCCAGGACCCACGTGCACTGGGAACATCAGAACTCAAGCCTCCAAATTAGGCTCCTGCTTGAGGGCACGTGGGCACGAGGGCCAGGAACAGTGAAGTGAGTGTTGCTGCCACAGGAGTTTTACGCACTTTGGAATTACATAGCTCTGAATAAAACAACCCCCACAAATAAAAGGTGTTCTTTGTCATCAGAGCAGACTGCTGTGTAAATTGACAGGCACCTCACAGGTGTTCGAAAAAGCATTTTAAATTCTGGCCTCTTGGGTGTCGACGGGCTGGAGGCCCCAAGCACTGCGGGGGCAGACAGACTGTAGCTAAAATCCAAGGGGCCACTGGGTAAGGTGGGCTTACAGCAAAGATCCCAAAGCCAGGAGAACAGGTCGAGGAGGGCAGGTGGTAGCATCACAAAGCCTGCCTTACAGAAGGTTATAGAACAGGAGGCAGCAGCCCTGCCAGGAAGGAGAGCCCCTGACCCACAACTTTTGACCTACTGGCAAGGGGACCAGAGCATAGTTTGAGTGGAACACAGAGATGTCCTGAGACCTGGAACTTTCAGGGCTAAAACTGGGATAATCCCAGGCCAGCTGGGGTGCTTGGTCACTGAAGTTCCAATCTGTCTCTAGAATTCTCTGGCGATGTGAGAGCCTCAGCCCCTGGGGCCACCGAGATGGCCCTGTGATTCACTGGTCACGTGTGGGGGTGGGGGCACAGAGGCTGGAGGGAAGGACCACAGTGCCTTGGGTTCTGAAGTGCAGGGTGAACCCTTAAATACCTTTAGGATTTCATGAGAGCGTAAGATTTTATTTTGACAATAAAGTTTAATATTTGACAAAATGCAGATGTGTTTCTCAGAGTTGGCACACTGTCCACGTGGAAAATATACTTTGTTTGGGGTGAAGCTGCACGGAACTCACCGAACATCCGAGAGCAGTTCACTGAGGCTGCTGCAGCACCTGTTGTGACCCGCTGGCCCTTTGGGCACAGGAACCCCAGAACCCGGACTTGGAGTCCCTCAGGCCTCAGGCCATAGTTCTACCCCTTCTTACCTCAGGCGGCTTCCCTCATGGCCCATCCCTCATACTTAGACCTCTAGAAATACACAAATAGCTCACCTGCATGTCAGAAATGCCAAAAATACAGCGTTCAGCCTTTTTCTTTATATCCTAGCTCATCTTATGCTCAAGGCCCTTCTTGTGGGCAGCAACAGAATATTTCATTTTACTACCGAAGATTTTTCAGTTTCTACTGTTTTAAAACACTGAGGTCTAAGCTTCTGATGCTGCCCAAGGTTTCTTTTCCCCTTTGTTCCAAGATGCAGTCCAGGTGCCAGAAGTGGACCTATGTGCTCTGTGGCCCTCAGTGGGGAGCGTCTAGCCTCACAAGGAAGCAGATTTCCTCACTCCTGATATGCAGGTGTTGGCCTCTGACCTCACTGTTTTCCCCCTCCTGCCTAGGGTTACTCTTACCTGTCTCATCTCACCATGGGCATGGTGCTTGGACTTGTGGAGATTCTCAGATTGGCTGAGAAGTAATCAATTGTATGATTATATCACAATTTGTTTATCAAACTCACCCATTGATGGCCATTTGGACTATTTCCAATTTTTAAGTATTATGAACAAAGCTGTTAAGAACACATGTACAAGTCATTTTGTGGATGAATGTTTTTTCTCTGGGAAAACACCTAGAAGAAATACTGTAGGTCATACCATAAGTCTGTGTTTAGTTTGCAGGTCCTTGCCAAACCGCTTTCCAAAGGGATTATATGTTCCCACCAACCACGTACTAGAGTCCCCATTCCTTCACATTGTCACTGACATTTGGTGTGGCCAGTTGTTATAATTGTAGGCATCCTAGTACCTGAGAGATGGTATCTTGTTGTGGTTTTAATTTGCATTTCCCTAATTGCTAATTATGTTGAGCATCTTTGCATGTGCTTACTGGTCATTTGTAAAGTGTCCATCCTTTTTTTTTTGTGCCTATTTCTAATATTGGGTTGTATATCTTTTATTATGGATTTGTAGGGAGTTCTTTGCCAGATAAATACCTTGAGAATATTTAATCCCAGTCTGTGGCTTGTCTCTTTTTCCTTTTCATTTTCTTTTCTTTCAAGTAATGTAATAAAGACCAATTTATCATTTAAAATTTTTTTTTATGATTAGTGCTTTTTGTGTCCTAAGAGATCTTTGCTTGCCCCAAGATTGCAAAGATCTTCCACATTTTCTTCCAGAGTTTTAAAAGGCTTTTACTTCTAAGTCTATAATTTATAAGCATAAAAGTGTTACTTAACTTTTATTTGAAGGTTTTCTAGAAATTTTGTTGTTAATTTCTAATACCTATGTGGTCAGGGAGTACACTCTGTATAGACAACAGGCAAAGACAATTGGCAGTTATCTTTTAAAGAAATTACAGGACAAAAAGAGTAGTACTTCATTGTACCCACATGTTTAGCATTTCTGGTATCTTCTTTCCATGTGAAGACCCAAGGTGTTATTTCTCTTCAGTCTGAATAACTTCCTTTCGCATTTCCTGAGGAAGAATTATCTCAGCTTCATTTAACTGATAATGTCTACATAACCTTTCTTTCTTTCTTTCTTTTTTTTGGGGGGGCAGTGTCATTGGCCCTCATATGTGGGACCCGAACTGAGGCCACTGGCATCCGAAGCAGGCTCTTAACCATCACGCCACTCGGCCGGCCCCCTTTACTTCTTAAAAGGATATATTTTACTGGGTGTAGAATTTCAGCATTTATCACCTCACCATCATATCATTCCATGATCTCTGGCCTCATTCCTTCTGACAAAAAGTCAGGTGTATGTCATACCATTGGTCTCTTGTATGTGTGCCATTTTTTTCCTCTGGCTGCTCAAGGTTTTTCTCTTTGTCTTTATTTCAGCAGTTTAACCAGTGTGTGTGTGTGTGCATGTGTGTGTGTGTGTTTGTGTGTGTCTCTGTGTGTGTGTGTGTGTGTGTGTGTGTGTGTGTGTGTGTGTCTGTATGTGTGTGTATCTTCCTGGGAGTTTACTGAGATTTCTGGGTTTATAAACTAGTGGTTTCATCAAATTTTGAACATTTTCAGCCATATTCTTTCAAATGTTTTCCTGTCCATTCTCACGTCCCCTACTGAAATTCCAATTACGCATACATTAGATATGATACCAAGTGTCATCGAAACTTTCATTTTTAAGTCTTTTCTGCTCTATATTATTAAGATTAGAGAATTTATGTTGCCCTGTCTTCTAGTTCACTGACCTTTTCTTCTGTTGCCTCGGACCTGGTATCAGGCCTATCCAGTGAATTTTTATTTCTGAGTCTTATCAGTTCTAGAACCTCTATTTGGTTCTTTAAAAAAACAAACAAACATTGTTTCTGTTGCTCTGCTGCGATTTCCCCATCTGTTCACTCATTATAGAAACATTTTCCTTTAAGTCACTGAACATATTTTAATTACTACTATGAAGTACTTGTCTGCTAATTCAAACATCTGAGTTACCTTGGGGTCTCTTTCTATTAAATGATTTTTTTTTCTTGAGTATGTGTCACATTTTTCTGTTTCTTCGCATGTCTAGTATTTTTGTATTGTATACTTGGTTTTGTGGACAGTAGGCTTAAAGATCCTTTTGTCTTCCTTTGACAACAACAGGCAGTTCATTATGACGTATCACCTTGAAGTTGTAGAAGCTTGGTTTTATACTCTTTGGGATGAGTCTTTTAAAATTTTTCCTGAGTCTGAGGAAAAACCTTTAATCCTGGATATATCTTTCCTCCTAAGTATGACACCCGCAACCCTGCCAGGATGCCCAAGTGGTTAACAGATCTCTCTTGAAAAAATTGGCAGGATTCAAACTCCAAAGTCTGTCTCCCATGAAATGGGCACCACTGAAATCTCAGCTCAGCCTTTTAAATATTTAACTCTTTTTAGGATGTATCCCCTCAACTTCCAGCCACCTGAAAGCCCTGAATTCTGTCCTCTGACACCTCAAGCAATAAGATAGCAGCTTTCTGCATGGCAGACTGAAGAGAACCCTCAGAGGAAAAATCGTATAAGTTCAGATCTCACCCATGTGGTTCTTTCTTTCAAAGTTCAAATTCCCTCCATTTCCTGCCTGCTTCTAGTTGCTCTCCAATGCTTTCAAAGAGTTGGTTTTTAATGTGTTCATTCAGAGTTTATAGTTGTTCTCCACAGGAGGTTTGGGCCATAGGAGCTACTCCATCATCATCAAAATGAAAATTTCTTCTAGACCCAAGTTTTTTAAAACCTATTGCAAAACTGGCCTCCACAAAGATTGTACCAAATCACATTCTTACTGGAAGTAGATGAGAGTCCTCTGTAGCCTGCCCCCTTGGCAGCCAGAATTTAAGATAAATGTCACGCAACACCAGAACTTGGAGGCCACAGTGGCAGTAATTTTCAGTTCAAGGTCCCTGGGTCCCAAATGGATTCATAAAGGTAGTATAGGGTTCAAGAGCAATTTCTATAAGTTAGAAACATAATTTCCAAATATAAACTATACAGTCACCCATAACTAAAACCTTAAATGCTATTGTTTTTGGTTGGAATTACATCATATTTTTCATGGAGACATTGGGTTTTTTTCCTTGCTCTTCAAGACTACTGCTTGATCATTATGTCCGATTTTGGCCAATGTAAACTGGAAAGATGTATTATTATTGCTAAGTGAAGTGTGGCTTTTAGGGCATAGGAAACGTGGGGACAAAGCTAATCAGGGGCATTGTTGGTGGCCCTGGGCACGTTGAGCAGTGATAGGTGCTTCTTGCTGATGAACTGAGACTTTATCATTGCCTTTGTCCTTGTAGCTTTGTCACTATAGTTTTAGCCCCTTTATTTATTGAGGCCCAAAGAGATGAAAGAGGTTGCTGGTCATCCAGACTTAGTCCCACTGTGGGTACAGAGATCAGAACCCAAGGTCCAACTCTGTGCTGAGCACAGTGTCACATGTGAACTGTGAAGAAGTAACTCTGCTGTTCATCACATTTCAGAGAGAAAGACAGGACAGGGGCAACCTAGAGAAGAGTGTGTTCCAGTGTCACCCTGGAGGAATGTTGGCGACTGGTGGAGAGTCACTCCTGTTAGAGTGTCTGTGATTCCCGTTGCACTCACTTTCCCAGGCAAGAAAAAGCTGACTGGCAGTCAGAGAATGTACTCTAACTGAGCACAGGCCCATCGCATCTTGCCAGGTTCTCCTTGATTTGTCTACAACGTTCATTTCTTATGTTTGGGGGCTGTGTTTGGACCCCTGTGTGGGAGTTCATGTCCACCCGTCAACCCAATTTCCAACACTCCCCACCTTTTGTGATCACATAGGAGATGACTGGAGTTGGGTCAATACACAGACTGTTTTCCTTGCATAATTTACCCAACATCCAGGCAAATGGTAATATATCTTAGTATTTATATTCTGAAACAAAATGGGTTTATTTCACCACGTTTTTTTTTTGTTTTTTTTTTTTCCAAAAAAAGTCAGGGTCTCCATTTGAGACAGCAATCATGAACCCATGGCGACTTTATGGCTTCAAAAGGCCTTCCATCAAAATTTTGTCACGTCCACCTACATGGTTGGGGTGGCTGTAGCATCATTGCTGGGTGTGTGTGAGTATATGAGTCACCATGCACGTCCTCTGCTGCTCTCCAAAGATTGACAGCTAAGCAGGGTCAGGTGAGGCCAGGACACTCCTGCCTGAGCTCTGCAGAACTCAGTTCAGACTTGCTCAGACCCATCTCAGAGGCCAGCGGTTGGGATGACCAGGTCCTTCAGGAGGTAAGCTGCCACACAGGAAGGAGGAACCAACCCTCCCCTAGGTCATAGAGAGACCCCCAACCCCCAGGTCGGCTATTGGCTTTCACCCCCTCCTCAGGAGCAAATGCTTTCCCACCTGTGTTTCCATCCAGCCAGGCCAGCACTGTAGCAAAGAGGGAAGACCGGGGCCCCATATACTGATGGTGCAGTCAGGACTAGTGTTCCAGAAGACACCAGGAATGGTGCAGGATGCAATGAGGGGGACAGCCCTGCAGAAACTGGCTACGGAATGAGGCAACACGGGAGGCTTCCCCGAGGAGTGGGCTTGGGCTGGGGACAGGGTAGGTGCAGCTCAGCCATCTTTGATTAGAAGTCCAGTATACCCAGCAGGGAGCACACAGGACCAGGGTCACCTCTAGTCATGCAATGCTAAACCTGACGGGGGCGGGGGCCTGCTAAGCATTGCATCTTATAGGTAAGATGTGAAGGGGTCCCTTTCAGTTCCATGCCCTCGGGGCAAAGATGGATGTTTCCAGCTGGGGTGTTAGGTCCCATCACTCCATCTGACCCTCATGCTTGCCTGTTCATATTCTCCTGAGGCTTGAACTGAGAGAAGCTTTCGTTTGCCTCTGCTTTGTCCTCATCACCATTTGTGACAATTAAAGGGATTTTCTGTGTGGTGAGAACGAGACCATGGGACCCTTGTGGCTTCAGACATCCCTATTTGGATCTGTGGATTATATTTTCTGTACTTTCATTTGAACTGTTCAAACAAAAGGATTTGGAATCTGAATGCTCTGCACACATATTGTAGACATGATGTGTGGACTCTAAAGCCACACTGTCCACTTTAATCCCAGCTCCAACATTCTGGCAGTGTGACCTTGGAGAAATTACTTCGCCTCCCTGGGTGTCAATTTCCTCATCTGTAAAATAAGATAATGATAGCACCCATCTCATAGTATTGTCATTAGGATAAGATTAGCAATTATATATGAAGCACTATATAAGTGTGAGTTGTCGTTTTTATAACTATTATTTTGCCTTCTTTCATTTTGTTCGCTGCACATTTCTAAAAGAGATCCCAATGCTTTATTATTAAGGTGAGAGGAAGCTTAGAGCCACCTCCTGCCCACCAGCCCTGGCCTGCACACTCCCCGTTCCCCTGCTTTTCTCGCTGGTGCCAAAGACACACAAATCTCGTCCCTGTGCCTAAGGAGGATATTGGATACAGAGCAGTTAGTTGTATTTACTAGACTGTGGTTTGGGTCCCTGTATTATCTTTCAATTTACAAATTGTCTGCATAACTTTTTCATCATTATTATTAACAACAGTATCTTTTTGTCATAATTAATTTTTTTAAATTAATATATCACATTGTAAGAAACTTCAAGTACAAAAAGCTGCCTGTGTCTTCTTGTCTGAAATCTGATTTGCTTTCCTTGAGGTCATCCCTGTTACCAGTTTCCAGGCTGGTTCTAGAAGAACATGTGTGTTTAGTGCCTTGTCTAACTTGCCCACTGACACCAAGCTGTAGCTGGGCAATGAGTGTGGGTGCAAGGGCTGGTATGGGGATGGCCTCTGGGCTGACCGGCCTCCTCCCACCACCGAGACCCCTGCACGGACACGCAGGTCACAGAGGCTGCACACCCAACCCCCAGTCAGGAAACTGCACAGGACTCTCCCGTCCCCAGAGCTCTGTGGATCCAAAGTGGACAGAGTTCTCCTGCTTTTGACATTCTTGCGAGTGGCTTCCTACAGCTGCAGCTGCAACATCTGTGCCCCTGTCCAGCCAGTGCCCGTGCACATAGCCTCGCGCTGAGCAGGGCGGCCCCGAGTGCCTGGCCCCGGCTTCAGAGACCAGCGCCCAGCCTGCCTGGTGAGCCTCTCCACAGGCAGTCAGCTCGGTGTAGACTGGGCATGGTTCCCGCGAGGTATGTTTTTCTTTCTTTGGTAACTCATAAAATCCTGTGCCTGTGCTGGCCACTTGGTCTTTCATCTTCCACCTCCTTGGCTCTGTCCCTATGTCTTTTTAATTATGCCTCTTCTTTTATAGAAGTTTCCTATTGAATTTTTATGACAACAGAGAGACATGGACAGATTCCAACAAAAATGAAATCTTTATGGCAAAGTCATTTCTCTCCTGGAGCCTCCATGGATGGAGATACAGAGAGAGAAGCCGGTGGGGAGCGGGGGTGTCCTGCTCCGCTTGGCTGGAGCCCAGCGGGTTGAGTGGCAGCTGCTGAGCTGGTTATTATGGTAGTGTTGTGGCCGCTGGGGTGTGGGGGGGCAGCCTGGGACCTGGAAAAGGAAAGTGAGTCTTTGCCAGTACAATCCCCTTGTCTCGGTGGTGGCCTAGAAGCCCCGTACCCTAACCCTAAATGGTCCTGCTGCGACTGCACGGGCCTGGGAGTGACATGCTTGGTCACACCTTACCCAACACCTCCCGTCCTGGCCCCCAGCCTGGCCCGAGAAGGCTTTGTCTTCGTGCCTAACAACCTATGACTGTCTGCGGCCACTGGATCCCAGCACACCTCGCTGGATCACGTCCACAGAGTGTGCGCGGGGATAAGCCGGCTCTCCTGGGGCCAGGGCCCGGGCAGCCCCTGCAGGGATGAGACTTGGGCCAGGATGGGAAGGAGCAATTATTCATCTGCAGATAGGTACCGGGAACCACCCACACTATGTGCTGGACCAGATCTGGGCACCAGTGACCCAGCAATGTCAAAGTCACAGTCCCTTGTCTCATGGGGCTGATGTTATTGAAGGAGGAAACAGACAGAATTGAAGTAAACACATAAATGTGTGTGATGATTTCAGATTGTAGCGAGCACAATGGGACAAACAGGGACAAAAGAGAGGGCTGCTGATGGGGGGAAGGAGGGCCTCTGTTTTAGGAGGGATGGAAAGGCAGAGCCAGCACACTCCAGTGAGGGGAGAGCATTCCAGGCACAGGGACCAGCAAGGGCAAAGGCCCTGAGGCAGCGCACAATCAGAGAGGGGATGGGGAGGGGTGAGCCAAGGCAAGGAGAGGGGATGGTGCTGCCTCATCTCTGGGGCTCTGTAAGCCTTCCTAATTAACACCTCTTGATTCAAGTGCAGTGTGAGGCCCTGAGGGATTTAGGGAGTGGAGGTTTGTAGAGAACTCATTTTCATTCTAAAGACACCATTTTGACTGCTGGGTGGACTTTCATCAAAACCAAGATGCCAGCAATGGGAACCCTGGGACTGCAGCATAATACTCCTGCTCTCAGGTTGTGGGCTCTAGAGCTGATCCGTTGAGCTGCAAGGCCTCCTCCAGAACTTGTCCCTAGCCCCAGTTTTGAGGACAGCTGAGAAGTGATAGTCTTACATGTGAACTTGGTCAAGGATGGAGTCTCCTAAGTGAGGGCGCCAACCCCCTACACAGCAGGAAAGACAGTCAGAAACATCTCACAAGGAAGGCCATGAATGTATTTTAGCACCTATTATGTGGCAGTCTGTAACCCATGTGTTAGGTCTTATAACTGCCATCACTGCTCTGAAAAACCCTGTTAAGTATTAGACCTGGGACCAGAGAGGTTAAGTAACTTGCCCAAGGTCACACAGCTAAGAGGCAGGCGGGTGTGAACTCAAGTCTGCCTGACTCTGGTGCCCTTGCTTTCACCCCTCACCACCATGGCCTTGGACAGCACCGAAGTGCTCAGGGGTCAGCGGTCGCCCGCCCATAAAAGCTGCCATGGTTCCTTAAAGAGGCTGGGGATGGCTAGGTGAGGCTGGGGCACCCTCGGAGCTTCTCCCAGAACCTTCCAACCATCAGCCCATCAGCACAGGGCCTGCCTGGGGCCTGCACACTTTCAAAAAAAAACCTTCCCAACACAAAAAATTAGCTCTAATTGTAAGAAGAAAGCTGCAAAACCACAAGCAGTGATTTAGATTAACTGAGAATAAGGACAATGAAAGTCTGTCTTGCCTTCATTCTTCCTCTGCACACACACTGCTTCAAGCAGACCCAACATCCTGACCTGTACCACTTTCCTTCTGCCTGGAAACTTCTTCTGTCATATCCAGGGCGGGGCTCCCGGCAAGGATTTCCCTTCGTTTTTGTTTGTCTGAGAAAATCTTTATTTCTTCTTCATCCTTTTCAAGTAAATTTTTTATTCTGAAATAATTGTAAATTCACCTGTGTTGTAAGAAGTAAATCAGAGAAATTCTGCATGTCCTTTACTCAGTTTTCCCCCAAAGATACCTCTTATACTATAGTGTCATGTCAGACCCAGAATATTGACACTACTATATTTTTAATTCTACTCACTGGTGTGCATGTGTGTGTGTGTGTGAATGTGCATGTGTGTGTCTGTGTGTGTGCATGTGTGTCAATGTCTATGTTTGTGTATGTGTGCATGCAAGTATGTGTATGTGTGTCTATGTGTGTACATGCATATGCATGTGCATTTAGTCCCATATGATTTTACCCCATGTGTAGGTTCGTGTATCCATCACCACAGTCAGCATATATTTTATTTCTGTCACCATGAGGATCTCTCATGTTGCCCATTTATAACCATACCTCTCTCCCTCCCACTCTCCACCCCCTTCCTTAACCCCTGGCAACAAATAGTCTGTTCTGTTTTTATAATTTTATCATTTTCAGAATATTATATAAATGGGGTCTCATATGTATGGCTTTTTTGCTCAGTCTAATTCTCTGAGATCCATTGTGTTCAGGGGGTATCAACACCCTTGATTGCTGCGTGGTGTCCTGCGGTGTAGACGTACCACAGCTTGTTTGTGTGACTATTCATCACTGAAGGACATCTGGCTTGTGTTCAGCTTTAGGCAGTGAGACCAGAGAGAAAGAGGTCCAAGAGAGGTTGGAGAAGGAGCACTCCTACCCCCCCCACCCCCCCTGCCCCCCCGCAAAAAAAAAAAAAACACACAGGGAAAGAGAGAGAGAGTCTGTGTTAATTGTGTAAGGCAGAATTCAAAAATGCACCCAAGACTCCCTGCCTGATCCCAGGCCCTATGACATGCATATGCCTACCTACCATGCCCATGGATATGTTACCTGACCTGGCCAAAGGAACTTGGTAGATTTAATTGAGGTTATTAGTCGACCTTAACATGGGGAGACGGTCCTGGATTATCTGGGTGAGACTGAGAGGCAAAAGTGGGGGTCAGAGTGATGGAAGCAAAAGAGGGGCTTTATGGACCATTACTGTCTTTGAAGAAGGGCCCACAGCCGAGAGAATGTGGGGAGCCTCTGGGAGCTGAGAATGAGCCCTGATGACAGCCAGCAAGGAGACAGGACCTCAGTCCTACAATCACAGGGAATTGAATTCTGCCATCAACTTCAATGAGTCTGTAAGTGGCTCCTTCCCCATGCCTGTAGGTGCCCATGCTAGGTGACAGCTTGGTTCTGCCCCACAGGACCTCTGACCTTCAGTGCTGTGAGATAATACATGGGTGTTGTTCTAAGCTGCTAAAGTTGTGATAAATTGGTGAGCAGCATTCGAAAATGAACACAGTAATAAACCCCAAGCATTTTCAATGCTAGTGGACTGATCTGGCATTTTTTAATGGCTGCAGAGTATTCTATTATGTGGATGTCCTATACTTTGTCAAGTGGTCCTTTAGTGATAAACACTAAATCATCACTGGGCCTAACACACTCAGTTGCAGGTGGAGCTCCCACCCCAAAGTCCTCATATATCTTACTCACTGGGCAAAGTGTTCTGAGAAATACCCAACCCCCATCGTGGACTACAGCCAGAGCAGACTAGACAGACTCATTATTTCCACTGTGTGCTGGAGCTTGCGGACACCATGCCCAGACCGAAAACAGCAACTCTACCATGACCTCACCCACCTTAGTAGGTACACTTTTTTAAAAGCAGGTCTTCCAAACTCCCACTTACAGCCAAATGGATTAGCAGAGCCTAGATTTATCTTCCCACATGCACAAATAAAAAATGGCAAAAATATATGAATGTACAAAAAGCTATCAGAACCAATCAGCAAGTTTAGAAAGAGTGCAAGATATAAGATCAATATAAGAAAATCATTTGCATTTCTACATGCTAGCAATGAACAATCAGAAACTGAAATAAAAATACCATTTACGGTAACCAAAAACAAAAAAAAAATGTGGTTGAGAGAAATTACACAAAGCCTGTATAAATGGAAAGATATGCCATACTCGGGGTGTGAAGACTCCATATTATTAAGATGGTGATTTTCCCAAAGTTGACACATAGACTCAACACAATCTCAGTCAAAAACGCCCAAAGCCCTTTGTTTCGTGAAAAATGATAATCTGGTCCTAAAATTCAAATGAAAACACGGTAGACCTGAGATAGTTGAAGGGGCTTGAGAAGGGAGAGTAAATTTGGAGGACAGACATGACTTGATTTCAGATCTTATTATAAAGTTACAAGAATAAAATGATGTGTTGGCATGCAGATGGACAGAGAGATCAGGGACAAAATGCATATGTTTCTGAAATAGACCTGTATATATATGGGTAACAGGCGCAGAAACAGCTCCAGAGAGACAGGAGACTCTCAGTGATGGAGCTGGGACCACTGACTGTCTACCCGCACAGAAAATTGAGCTTTGGTAAATGCCTCCCACCCCATACAAGAATTAACTCAAAGTGAACCATAGGCCTGATTTTAATACCTGTCATGATGTAAGTTCTACAAGACTCAAATGCAGTGACAGCCATCACCACGCAGGTCATGACATGGCCTCCCTAGCAGACTGACGTCCTGCTCTCTGCGTGGAGGTGTGCCTGAGCAAGCTGGCAAACCCCGAAGGAGAAGCCACAGACTCTGGGAAGACTGTCTGCAGTAACAGGACCATTTGTGCCCCTCACCTGTCCTTCTGGACCATGGCTGCCCGTCCCCCCCACACACACACACACACATGCCCTCAGTGCCCGGGAGGGTGGACAGAGCGCTCCTGTTAAGTCGGCTAAACTTCGTTGGTGCTCTGAGGTTTGGAACTTAAAAATGGCTGACGTCTGTGAGAGATGAGGAACTGTGGGGTCTCCCTGCAGCTCCTAACCCCAACCACAGCCCTGCTCTTATGTAAAACCTGTGCTTGGTACGAAAACAGGGCCGTTTTGCTTTATGTCCCTTCATATCTCCCTCTAAGATGTGCCCAACACTTAAAAGGAGGTCACCCCTGTCAGATAGAGCTGGGCAGTGTCTCTGCAGCTGAGCATTCGAACAGAGTCTGTGTGATCCGCCTGAGTTGGGGGCGTCCCTCTCTCAACTGCCCACATGGAGAAGATGGGGCAAAGGTGTCTGGACTTACCTGGAAGCCTGTTACATTTACACTGAAGTGTAGGACGTGACACCCTCACCCCATACTGGCCATGTACATGGTGCCTTCATTTTCTGAGAGACAGACTCACTTCTGAGCAGAACTTCTGGTATCTGGGTCTCTTCGGCCACTTTGCCAGCCATGTGACCCTGGGAGAGTCATGTGACCTCTTATTAAAGAAATGGACTGAATGCTTCCAGAGAACCTTCCACTTCCACAAGCCTGTGATTTGTCTTGTCTCTGGACTAGTGGGAGATGAGCTACCCTGAATATCCTTCATTGTTGGTCTGAGTCAGGAGACCCTGGCTCTGTCAGAGAGCTGACCAGATTCTAAAGTGGGAAGGATTTGGGGCCAAAACAGGTAATAAGAGTAAACGAGCGCAGGAAATTCAGGTTGAATCAATCTGCAACAACCTTTACATGGTAACTTCTACATGGAAGTCCCTAAACTGTAAGAGGGGGGAAAGGATAAAAGTGTGATTGTCTCTCTAAAAACCCGACATTCTAATTGGCGCATTAAATAATTCTCAGTGATGAAAAAACTAACCAGAACTTGTGTAAACAGTAGGACACTGTGGGGGACAGTGAGGCCAAGAGGCGGGTATTGGGAGGTGAATGTGGACCAAGGGGTCAGTTCTGGATGAAGAGCAACAAAAGCAAGGGACAGCAGGTGGATTTGAGGGCCAAGTCTAGTGAAGTGATGGCCTCATTTGAGGGCCCACTGCAGCACTGCAGGATTCAGCTCTTGTCACCTCTGTGCCCAAAGCACTGTCACCAGGAGGGGCTGCCAGGATCCAAGGGATGGCAGCAAGGTCTATGAGGACCCCCTCGTCTGAGAGGACCCTGTCATGGAGCCAAGCTGCTGCTTGGTGCCACCTTATTCCCCCACCTGACGAACTAACACATTCAGCTCTTGACCGTCGCTGGTAACTTTAGTCTTTCATGGATTAAGTGGGAAGTAGGTTGAGACTGGGTCTCCAAGTTGCTGGGAGAGAGAGTTGTCCACATGATCATTCTAAGGGTCCCACCTGTGCCCAGAAGACGACGTGGTGCTTGTCTTGCTTTGGGGATGTGGGGAGAATTAGGCAGAATGCCATCTCTGCTGAGAACAAAGTAAGCTAGGATTTCGAGAAAGAAGAGGGCTGCTTCCTTCTTCTTGCTAAGGGGATGGTCTGGAGCAGAAGACTCAGGGACCACGCTTGCAACTGCCTGGTTTTACTTTTCCTTTGAACTATAAAACATAGATTAAATGTCTGTAGAGCAGAGCTGGAAGGGGCTTTGACTTGGTTTTAAAGGTAGACTGACCAAAGACACCAGTATCCCTCACCCTGGCTTTCTCAGCCTCTCAAGGCTGTAACAAAATACCCCAAACCAGGTTAAAACAGAAATATGTCGTCCCTTAGCTCTGGGGGCTGGAAGTCTGGGGTCAAGGTGACTCAGGCTGGGCTCTTTCTGAGGCTGTGAGGGAGGGTCTGTTCCAGGCCTCTCTGAGCTCCTGGGGGTTTGGTGGCACCTTCCATGTCCCGTGGTGTGTAGATGCATCAGCCCTCTCTGCCTCCATGTCCGCATGGCCTCCCTATGGGCATGCCTGCGTCCAAATATCCGTTTTGTAAGGACACCGTCGTGTTGGATTGGAGGCCCACTCTGTCCCAGTATCGTCTTCCCTAATTACATCTGTGGTGACACTGTTTCCAGTAAGGTCACATTCTGTGGTCCTGGGAGTTAGGTCTTCAGCATATTGAGGACACAATTCAATGCATAACAGCATCCTTTCTACACAGGAGGCCAAGTGTGAGGGTCAATCAAGTCACAGGAAGGAAAGGGCTGAAGTGCGCTGGGTCCCTCCTGTGTGATGCAGGGACCTGCCCCTGAGGGGTGCCCGTCACAGCTAACAGGCTGCACTGGACCTCGTGTCCGCCCTGGCAGAATATGGCCTGGCTGTGCCTCAGCTTCCCCCGTGTGAAATGGGAGTGCTGCTGTGCCCTGACTCCTGAACTCCGTGCAGTCCCATCCCCTCGGAGGTCCTGAGAGACTGCTGGCAGGGACAGTGTCTAATGACCGAAACATACCTGGCTGTCCCCGGGTCCCCCGTGCTGCCCACAGCAGAGGCTCCTTCTGGCCTCACAGGCAGCCTGCCTGCCACCTGGCCTCCGGTCCAACACTCCAAGCAGACGCTGAAACCTAGCTGGTCTGCATTTCAGGAGCTCAGGCCTGCCCTCCTCACTTGTGAGCTTGGAGGGAGCAGCCTCTCGGGCTGGGTTTGGGCCTGGTGAGCGGGTCTGCTGGAGGAGGAGACAATGCCAGCCTGTACCTGTGGCTTAGGCTTCTCCCTCCAGAGACCCTCTCTCTCCACTGGCTTTCTCAGGAGCTCCTCCAGCCTGCAGCACTGACAAGTCACTGCTGGTTGGCGCAGAGCTTAGGAAGTGGTCTTTCCAAGCCCCCCACAGCTCAGCCTGCCAGCAGCTCCCTGCCTGCACCTTGCCATGTTTACCCCGCCGCCCTGAGGAAGATGACAGACCAGAGCGAAATCTTTACACCTTTCCTCTTGAGAGATGGACCAACTTTTGGAAGAAAGGTTCCCTGCTACCCATTACATCCCCTCAGCTTCTTTTACCCATTTCCACCTGCAGGGAGGGAGCTAGCCCGCTGTCCAGGGCCTGCAGCAAAAGCCTGGGACAGCAGCAAAGCTGGGGCATGCGTCCAACAGCTCCCGCCTTGTTCTCTGCGAGCACTGTGCGTGGAGGCCCAAGCCCAGTAAGACTCACATGACTTGGTACGTTACTTTCTTTGCTGCAGTCTCCGTGCCAGACTTAACTGTGCCCCCATCTGTGCTCCTTCCATACAGTGGTGCTGGCAGACTAACAGGGCTCCACACGTGAAATTCTGACGCAGTGTGTGTGCAGCAGGGCCCCACGCAGACCCGGGCCTCAGAGCCCAGAGTCACCACCATACCCGAGGCCCAAGGCAGGCACCAGCTTTCCAAAAGGCTTGTGTCCTGTACCTGTATCACAGAAATGTGATACACAGTGAGCTCGGTGGTATAGCTAGGCTCCTGGACTGTGTGTATGTTGGTGTCCATCATTCCCTTAGAGCTTGGTGGGCTGGGCCTCTCTCCTGAGACACCAGAGGTGAACCAGCCACTCACTGCTGGCCTGGGGTGACAATGACCCTCCTGGGTGCATAGATTCTGCTGGGTGGACAGGGCAGGCTGGCACCACATGCTGCTATCTTATGAGGGGTGGTGGCCAAAGGGAGCTCCTCACTGGCCTCCCAAAAGGGCGATGGCATCATTCTTTAGGACCAGGGTCCCTGGGACCGGGGCCTGGGAGTGAAGAGCCTCAGGTCTCACTGCTCATTTCTTTCAGAAATCACAGAAATGTGGAAAAATACAGAACCGTGGATGTCCTTGTGAGGAGATGCGTTGGGTCATTATGGGCTATATTTAGAATGAAAAGTGTGTGCCGACTCAGGGGAGGCTGCTTGTGTGCCCTTCTCCAACTGCAGCCTGAGCTGGGAACCCAGTGCCGCCACCGCCACCCCTCCCCTGGCCTCACACAGCTCTGACACCCTCCTCCTCTTTCTGCTCCTCCTCGGAGCCCTCCCGGCCAGGGGGAAGACCCCAGAGGGTCAGCCCAGTTGTCCTTGCTGATAAACTGCACGTGTTCCCTTGTGAGGAACATGGGGATCGGTGTGGCCCTGAGGGGGCTCAGAAGTGTATGTTGTGTTTGAGCTGACTGGGGAGTCTGCCACCTCCACCTGTTCCCATCCTGCTTCCCCAGTGTAAGTACTGGGGACTGGGGACAGGCAGAGCAGGGGTGGACACAGGTCCCGGCTCACCTGCTGCCCTCCGGGACTGCTGTGACCACAGGCCACAGTGGGCTTCACTGCCCACTTCAGTGCCCGTGCATGTCCTTCCGTAGCCATCAGACAGTTTGTAAGAAGCTAGAAGTTTGTTGCATCACTGTTTGCTTGTGATTCTGTACACACGTGGTTTCTCAGAAACAACAATGGGGACCCGCCTACCCCGCCACCCATCCCGGCTCCAGCCCCACTTCCCACTTTCCTGGGGTCGGGTCAGAAGGAGCAATGGCAGTGCAGGCATCCTGTCATGGTCACTGTCCCTGCTGGGGGCCAGGCCACGCGCACCATTTCTAACTGCTTTGACAGGTAGGAATCACTGGGCCTTTGTCCTGCCGAGGACGCCAGGAGTCAGCTGCTTTGCCCACAGCCTCCCCACCCCGTCCTCACCCAGTCATCAGGCACCTCACTGGTTCTACCTGGCAAAGGCATCATACGTCCATCCCCAGGGTCTCCCACCCCATCGCTGCCCATAGCCCAGCCTCTGACCCCTCCAGACTCTGCTCAGCAGCCAGCGGGATCTCTGAGAAATGCTCACTGAGCCATGTCCCTCTCCTGCCTGAAACCCAACAGTGGCTTCTGCTTGTTCTTAGAATCCAGCTTCCTCCCTGGACACCAGCACCTCCCCTGTGCCACAGCTGTGTCTTACTGCTCTGCACTGGCCTGGTTCAGCCTCAAAGCCTTTGCACTTGCTATTCTGTGCCCCAGTTTGGAGCCTGGACTCTGACTGTTTTCTGGTCTCTTGCTCGGGGAGGTCACGGCCCTGCTCCCACTCCCGGTTCACTCTGCGGCCCACTCCTGCTCATCTGTGCTCTCAGCAAGGGGCAGGTCACACCCCGTAAGGCTCCCCTCAACAGTCCCAAGAGCCAGGCATCACCCAGCAGCCTGTGGTCCACACCTTGGCTCAGGTGTGGGTCAGGCCGGCAGGACATGAGGCAGCTACTTCCTTCCTGCACACGAGCCTTGTGGCCAGAACTCAGGTTCTTTGGTGGGGCAGACAGTGGCTCTTTCTTTGAGCCTTAGGGCATGGCCACATCCTAGAGGCCTGTCCACACAGGATTCCAACTGTTTTTGCTCACTTCAAATGAAGACTTTCTTCAACCCAATGCACTGGCACACTGGATGTTTCTGTTCACTTATTGCATCACCGCAGGAGAAAAATCTCATAATTAGTGAAATGGGCTGCGTTGGATATCCAGTGCTGACCTGTACACCCCTTCATCTGTTGTTCAAAATCATTTGTTCCCAGTTTCAAGCCTACAAAGATGACCTTGAACCGATCACCTGGACATGGCCCCAGGTTTGTTGTTCAGAAAACCTGACGCTTTCTAGGTGGCCTGTGACAGTAGCCACTTTGAGGGGCCTTTGAGACAATGGCTGATTCTTTGCACAGGATGATATCTGAGGTCCCCAGAGGGCCAGCACGGCCCTCCTGTGTCCTCTTCCACCTTCACCGGCCTCCCATTGCAGACCTGTACAACTCAGAGTAGGTCCCTACTCATTCAAAATGAAACACTTCATATTTAAAAGAGAGAGAGAAAAGACAAATATGAAATGACACTGACGAGGTCACTGAGGGGGTCTTCCTACCATGTCCTGCCTTCCTGATTTCTCTTAGAGTCCCAGTGTCACACCCTCCTTGTCATCAACTTAATATGCCAATATTTTTAAATTAAAACTCAGTATCATTGAACAGGTCATAGAGTGTGAGCAATATTCTCTTTGTTCTGAGAATCCCCATGTAAAGCTGCCATTCACAATTGTTTTCCACCGGGCTGCTTATTAAAAACAAAACAAAACAATTTTCAATGAAGAAATATACGTGCATTTTCACAGTGTGGGGTCTACAGAAATGAAAACCTTACCAATCATAGCCTGAGGCCTGTGGGGAGCAATGTTGTCAGATGTCAATTTGGGCTGATTGTTTCTGAGGCCATGAGACTGCTATTTTTGTGTCCTGTGGTGCATTTTATAGACTGATGTCACTTTGTAGAGATACATTATTAGATAAGTGTTCATAGATGAATGCATGTTCACAGTGTGTTGGAGGCCAAGCCAGGAGTCCTGGGAAGTTGCAAGAAGAGGCTTCAGAAGGGAGTCAGAGACCAGGGTGCTGAGCTGTGGGACCACTTGCTGTGGCAGAGTCCTCTGCACTGCTGGGAGACAAGGACCCTGACAGTCAGACCCCAAACCCCCACTTGCAGAGGGAGCCAAGCCAGGGCAGCCCCTTCCTCCCTCCTGCAGCATCACCAACAGCCCCACCCACAGTGTGTTTGTTTGTTTTATTTTGCTTGTTTTTAATACCTGGAGCAACATGTAAAAATAAAGCGATTTCTGGCTCTCTTTACAAAAAACAAAAGATCTGGCCACAATGTCTGCCCTCCAACTCCAGCATCCATCTGCTGAAGCCACTTATTAGATCTGCTCTCTGCCCCCCACTCAATCTGTTTCTGCTGGTGCTGTGGGTGTTTGGACTGAGACCTTGCCCCACAGGATGTTCAGACAGGAGGCAAAAGCTTTGCTCCTTTAGGGCACTTCATTCTGTACTGTTGCTGTGGCTCTGGGAATTTCACCCCAGAGTCTCAGTCTTCCCATCTCTATAATGGGATGACAGTATGATCTCATAGAATGGTCGTGAGTGCTATAGAGAAAGGCTCACGGAAGGGCACCGGCCTCTAGAAATAGGCCCCCTGCAGTTGCTCCCTCCGGCTACGTGCACATCCTCAGGGGACACTGCTGTCCTCAGGCCTCTTCCAAGAACGCAGAGCCGACAACGGGGCACTGTGAGCCAGCAGCCTGCATGCTGTCTTCCTCTGAACTGACTTGTTGTGGGAGTGAAGACAGAATTACTCAGAAACAAGTGATTCCCCTTGTGGTCGCCTCCCTGATAACAAAGAACTGGGCCCAGATCGCAGGCCAGGCAGGAATCCTGTGCTGCTGAAAGGCTGGGGGACATTTTGAATTTGTAACTGTTCTCAAATAATGAAGATCATTTTAACTTGCAGCAAGCCCGACCCCTTCAGCAGCCTCTGTGGTGAAGAAAGGGGCACACCTGGCATGAGTTTGGAGGGCCCTTTCCCTACCGACCCACAGTTACCCTCCAAGTTGTAAGCTTATGTTTAACTGGCTCCACATAGACAGATCTATGTAGATTTCCAGTCATTTCAGCTGAAACCCGTTAAGAACAGATGTGCAAATGGTCACCCAGCATTGATCCGTTTACATTTATTTTCCCACCAACAGCCTCCTCTCTCTTCCTGTCCTGGGAGCAGGAATAACGAGAAAGTGGGGCTGTCATTAATGTGGACAGTACATGCTTCTGAGTTTCCTGCAGCCAGGGTTTGCCACTGGTTTTCAAATCGCTCTTTGGCCCACAAGGCTGTGCACCCAGGCTGTGCACTCAATAGGCAGTGTTTGCTCTGAGACTGCGGCTGGGAGGCTGGCCTGGGGCTCGCTCCACCTGCCACCTTCCCTGCCCCTGGCCAGAGGCTCCAGCAAGCAAGTCACCCACCTGTTTGGTCCTTTCATTTTTTTCAACTGGAAAAAAAATGGGTGGGGAGAATATACAAAAAAAAAAAAAAATTCCTACAACTCAACAACAATAAAAAAAAAAATCTGATCTAAAAAATGGGCAAAGAACTCAAATAGACATTTCTCCAAACAGGATATACAGCTGGCCAACGTGTATATGAAAAGATGATCAATATCACTAAGGATTAGGGAAATGCACATCAAAACTACAGTGAGATAGCATTTCACTCCCTTCAGAGGGCTACCATAAGAAAAAAAACAGATAATAACAAGTGTTGACAAGGATGTGAAGAAAAGGGAACCCCCGTGCAGTGTTGGTGGGATTGTAAACTGGTACAGTCAGTATGGAAAACAGCATGGCGGTTTCCGAAAAATCTAAACACAGAACTACCATATGCCCCAGCAATCTCTCTTCGAAATACACAGCCAAAAGAACTGAAAGTTGGCTCTTGGGAGATACGTGCACACCCGTTCACAGCAGTGTTATTCACAGCAGCCAAAAGGCAGACGCAACCCAGGTGTCCTTCAACAGATGACTGGGTAACAAAATGTGACATATACACACAACGGAATATTATTCAGCCTTAAAAAGAGAAGGACAGTCTAACCCCTTCTACAGCATGGATGAACCTGGAGAACATAATGCTAAGTGAAATAAACCAGACACAAAAGGACAAATATTGTATAATTCCATTTATACAAGGTCCCCAGAATAGTCAAATTCATTGAAACAGAAAGCTGAATGGTGATGCCAGGGTCTGGGGGTGGTGAGAATGGGGAGTTAATGTTTAATGGGGACAGAGTTTCAGTTTTGCAAGATAAAAAAGAGTTCTAGGATGTGTTACATAACAACATTCGTGTATTTAACTCTACTGAACTGTACACTTAAAATGATGAAGATGGTAGAAGTAAAAATGGGGGAGGGCCTCATGATGATGTAGATGTCATAGACGGGCATGAGGACTTGGTGACAGAATGCATACTTGGTAAGATGCTGGGCCTGTTGACTGTAAGAAGGGTCACATTTTCGTGTCTGAATATCTGTTCTCAAGAACGAGGCCCCATTTCCCACCTGCCAGGGAGCATCCGGCACCCAGGTCTCCGTCACACCTGCAGCTGTCTCTGGAAGTGTCCCCTCGGGGCATGGTGGGCCTCTCTCAGTCTGTGCCTCTAGAGTCCAGAGCTGTCCCACTGGCCTACGTCTCCCCTGCAGCTGCCACCAGGTGCTATCCCAGTAAACCACGGGGTCCATTTTCCTTCCGTGTCATTTCTGTTGCACGGACTGAGCCCTGACATTGCGAGCAGGGCAGTGGAGTACTAGGGGAGGGCGTTTTATGGCAGACAGGCCTCAGTGTTCAATGCCAGCTGGGAGCACCTGGCCATGAGGTCCCAGGTGAAGCACTTTGCCCGTGTGCCACCAGTAAGAGCAGGGTGAGGGCAGAGTTGGGCTTTGTGATCGCTAGAAATTCCAGATGCTTTGGGCACTCTGTCTTTCTGAGTTCTCTCCAGCCTGGTCGCCTCTGCAGGGCACAGTGTCCAGGAAGCTTCACATGCCTGTGTGGCTTAGCACCTAAGAGGACACTGAGGCTAAGTCACCCACCTCAAGTGTTTTCACAGGACCTGGGCCCCTGGGGATGTGCCCTGGGCTCCTCCAAGCACCGAGGCCAAGGCAGAGTAGCCTCTCCAGGCGGGCATTTCTGCCACCTGACTGGACAGGTTCCTGGCTTGTCTCCTCCCAGTGGGCGGTGAGATCACAGCCCCAGGGCAAAGAGGACCACATTTGTCCTAATGAGGAGGAAAGAACACAAAGCATTCATTAACACTTCATAGAGTCCATAAGAGCACATTTGTTTCCCAGTTAAGGCCCTCTTGGCCAGTGGGCCCTGGGTCCCATCTTGGGAGAACCCCGTTATCCTAATCCTGGAGCCAGAGGCCCAGGGCTTCTCCTGCAAGCTGAGGATTGTGGTGAGGTTTCCACTCTGGGGCGCCTGTTTCCTCCTGGTCCCACGCAGACCATCCAGGTGATTCCTCCTTGTTTGTGAAGACCGGCATCTTCTCCAAGCTTTTCATGTCCTCTCCTTGTTTCTTTCTCCTGATTCTTTCCCTGCCTGCTATTTTTGTTGTATTGTCTTTCGTAAGTTTACACTGCATGCAAGGTGTTGATTTTATCTTGGCTCCTTTATTCACTAAACTCACTTGTGGCCGCACCTCTGAGCCCCAGCCAGAAACCTCCACAGGAGGCTGTTGCTGGGAACTTGCCCTCACCCAGGGGACCTGACAGCACCCAACATGTGAGCCAGGTGCCTCCGCCGGGAATATTTCAGTCCAGCGCTGCCCGACCTGCACAGGAGACCTGGGTGAGCCGGGTCGGACCCTCCACTCGGTTCTTTCACTCCGTTTGCTGCCCCAGTTCACTCGTTTTCAGAATCTACACCCACATCCGGCCACCACTCTGATTTCCAGATATTACCTTTATCAATACAGTGGGCTTTCCCAAAAATGACTGATGGCTCACGGCCTTTCTTGTCAGCCACAAACAACAAGGGACTTAAAAGATGTGTGTGTGTGTGTATGTGTGTGTGTGTGTGTGTGTGTGTGTATGCACGCTTGAGTGCCTGCCCACCTGATACATACTCCTAATGAAAAACAGGACAAACTACAGAGAATGGCCACGTAATGATTACAGAAAGCTACATGAGGCATATCCCGTTAGTGAGTTACATTCTGTTCAAAAGCAAGATGCTCCGGCAGAATAACACCTTTGTGCTGGAACGCATTCAGCTGTGGCAATGACTAATAATATAGCTGAGGGTCTGTTCACATTTTCCCCCTTGTGTGCCTATTTTCATAAGTTATAACTCAAGCATGAAATTGTTTCACACTGAAAAGTGGTGCAAAGAGCACAGCACACTGTGGGGAACAAGTTTTTGTTGTTGTTACTTAATTTAGTTTGGCTGTTTTTAAGCTAGAGGACTGGGGACGTCAATGTCAGCTTTCTCCAGCAACGTGGTTTCATTAAGCCCAAGAATGTTTGGGATTTTATTGCACAAACTGAACTTCTAATGGCTACAGGGTAGGGGGGTCTCTGTACAGGTGTATGTTTCTGCTTAGTACAGGTGGGAATTGTTGGGATGCAATAGAATCAGAACAGTATAAATGACATCAGTCTGTATTCACCTGCCTCCAGCTAGAAAACTCCTATGCATCCAACAAGTCAGCTGCCTGGTGAACTCACAGCTGCTCTGGACAGCTGGGGTAGGTTGGGGTAGAGGGATGCAAGGACAGAACCAAGACAAATAACAATAATGAACCTCCTTCCTGTAGGACTCCGGTGCACTGAGCATTTTCCTGTACACAGAACCAGCTGGAATAGACCAGATTTCATGAGTCTTTTTTTTATTTAAATTTCCTCTTTTTTTTTTTTTTTATGGGAACAGGAGACATTGAAAGATACAGAGAATACTGTAACAAAATCCTAAGTACCCACATTCCAGAATTAGCCAAGGTTAATATTTTGTACTGATGAGTCCAGCTTTTTTTTAGGCAAAATGACAAACATTAGTGCCAATGCGAGCCCTTTCCTTTATTTCACAGGTGGGCAAGGGGAGGAGCAGGAGGGGGAAGGACGTGGATGAGGCCTGCTGTTCCTAGCAAGGTTCCCATCCTTTAGGAACTGGATCCTTACCAGGAGACTGTCAGGCAGGTAAGGCGAGCGGATCGTCCTGCTTTACAAATGAAGAGCTCAGGCCCCAGTGGATGTATATGAGAGCCTCCGTGTTGGGGCTCAGTGCAAGAACAGGGGACAAAGCCCAAAGCAGCCGGGATCCCAGGCTGAAGGAGGGGTGCAGAGAGCGCCTGCAGCCAGGGTCAGCAAATACTTAGGGAGCCAGTCCACGGAAATCTGTGTGCTTCATAGGGTATATTATAATTAATAACTCAATCATGGATCATTGCCAAAGGGGGGAAACTACCCTGTCACCTGTGGGAAGATTTTTGTTTTTACTAGTGGAATGCTCCATTTGAAAATCTTTGGTAAGTCCTCCCACCCCCACTCCCCACCCACCTCCCCACCCCCGCAGCTCCTTGGGGTGCAGCTTGGCAGCACCGGCACAGCCCGCTTGGGATTGCGGTGGCATCACGTCCCCCAGAGCCACCTGCGCGTTCCGAGACCTCCAGAGCGGCAGGTCCACCTGCCGGAATCTCAGGGGGCAGACTCCAAATACCGGGCTCTGCAGACGTTCACGCCAGCCCAGGGGTTTCCAGACTGACTGCTCCATATATGCACCAACTCTGGGTTCAACAAAAGGGGCGTGGGGATAAGGCACGTCTTTTCCGCGCTGCTTGATTTTAGCTCCAGAGAGCTTCCGCTGGTCATTTCAGAGGCGCTGAAACTCCTCCGGATTATTTTAGGAAAAGCAAAAGGCAGCAGAGAGGAGCTGGCGCCTGAGTGCGTCAGGGTCCGGGTTTCAGGCGCGCGGACCGACAGTCACCGCGAGGTGCGCGCACCTGCGCGCCCCACCTGGGAGCTGTGGTCTCAGCCTCACAGCCGGACCTGTGCGAGTGGCTCCCCTGGGCAGGGCTCTGAAGAAGCTTCGGGGGAAGAGCCTCCCCCTGGATGAGGTCTCTGCTCCAAGGCCCCACGGGGAGAACTTCCAGAGACAGAACCCCCGCAGGGTACCGGGCACGCAGGAGCCAGAGCCTTATCAGCTTAGCAGGTCCTTCCGGGCAGCCCTCCTCTGATTTCAGCACAGACACAGACGGGCGGAAAGCGCTCAAGCGCAGACGCCCTCAAAAATCTGTCCAGAGGAGCGTGCTGAGAGTCTTGGTGCATTCTGTCTTTCTCTCTTTCGTTTATTTGGACACGATGGCGTCTTTCAAGACACCTCAAATCAAAGGACAAGCAAACCTGAAAGAGCTGGGCAGTCTTGAAGGCGCCCTACCTTCCTAGTGCCTCAGCACCAGAAAGCACCAGAAAGATGGTTTCTAAGACAGAGTAGCCCAGATTGCTTAAGGGAAAAGCTTAGGACTGCTGGAGGTGGCCAGTGTGGCCCTGGGAAAAGGCAATTGGGCAGGAAAGAAATTAAGACAGTGATTCCTTGAATGGGGTTTGAAAAGACTTAGTTAAGTGACCGCCCTTTGGTCTCAGGTGATCCACTTCCTCACCAGGACTTATTATGGCCAGAACAGCTGCTGTGGTCTTACTAATAGGTGCTCAGTGATATGTCACTGGGATCTTAGCTTGCATCTCTATAACGACAAATAATGACGACCATCTTTGCATACACTTGTCATGCATATATCTTTTTTGGTGACATAACTTTTTAAATATTTTGCCCACTTTTAATGGGGTTGTTTGATTTGTTATTACCAAGTTTGGGGAGTTCTTTATGTATAGTGGATACAAGACCCTTATTAAATATTGGGTTGTTGGAAAAGTCATGACGCATTTTTGCGACGAAAAATGTAAAAAAAATACGTCATGACTTTTCCAACAATCCAATACATGATTTGCAAGTGTTTTCTCCCAGTTTATAGCTTGTCTTTTCATTTCTTAACAATTGCTTTTGTTTTTAATGTTGAAGGACTCCAATATATCACTTATTTTCTTATATGGGTCATGCTTTTGGTGTTGTGTCTAAGAAATCTTTGCCTGGCCCAGGTCAAAAAATTTTCTTCTAGTTTCTTCTAGAAGCTGTGAATATTTCAATCTATGATGAACCAGTTTGATTTAATGTTTGTATGTGGGATGAGGTATGGCTTGAAGTTCACTCTTTTTGCCCATGGATATCCCAGTGTTCCTTCAACATTTGCTGAAAAGACTACCATTTCACCACTAAATGGCTCTGCACCTTTGTCAAAAATCAGCTGTCCATACACACATGGGCAGCGTGTATATTGAAGTTCTATTGACATCGGTGCTTATCTTCACTCCACTCTCCTGATTATTGTAACTTTATAATGACTCTTGAAATCAAGCAATCTAGTTCTTCAACTTTGTTCTACTTTTGCTAAATTGTTTTATTCTGAGCCCTTTGCATTTCCCTAGGAGTTTTAGGATTAGTTTGTCAGTTTCTATAAAAAACCCTGCTCAGCTGTTGACCAGAACTGCATGGACTCTGCAGCACAATGCCATGGGAATTTACACCTTAGTAACCAAGAGCCTTCTGACCCACAAACACAGTATCTATTCAGACTCTTTAATTTCTCTCTGTGATGTTTTGTAATTTCCAATGGCTAGGTCTTGACCACCTTTTGTCAGTTTCACCCTAAATATTTTATACTTTTTGATACTTATTGTAAACAGTACTTTTAAAATTTGTTTCTGATTGTTCATCACAAGTAGACAGAAATACAGTTGATTTTTGTACATCAACCTTGTTTCCTGAATCTTTTCTGAAGTCATTTTTTTTTTATTAGCTCTAGTAGCTTTTAGTTCTGTAGGATTTTCCACAGTCTCTCATGTCATCTGCAAATAAGGACAGCTTTCCCTCTCCATTTCCAAGCTAGGTCTCTTTTATTTCTATTTCTTGCTGTATTGCAGTGGAGAGGATCTTCAGTACAATGTGCAGTCGGACCTATGAGGGTTTCTGATCCGAGGAGGAAAATAGGCAGTCTTCCTTCAGTAAGAATGATGTTGGCTGTCTGTCCTCAGTAGCAGCCCCTTCCAGAATGAGGAGCTTCCCACCTATTCTTAATTTGCTGACAGTTTTTATCATAAATATTTGTTGGATTTTATCAAATGACTTTTCTGCATCTATTGAGACTTAACCACAGTTTATTAGTTTCATCATTTCACTAGTTTGAATGAAGTGTGGACCGCTTACCTCTCTTTATGTCCCTTTACCCTCTCTGTTTATAATATAATTGTCTTAAATATTTCTTCTATATACATCTAGAATCACATTAGACAGTGGTATAGTTTTTGCCTCAGCCATCAACATAATTTAGAAAACTCAAGTGGAAAAAGAAAGTCTATTGTCTAATATTTGTAAAAGAAAGTCTAGGGGCCGGCCGAGTGGCACGGTTGGTTAAGCGCTGGCTTGGGAAGCCAGCGGCCCCGGTTTGGTCCCACATGTAAGGGCCAGTGACACTGCCCTCAAAAAAAAAAAAAAAAAAAGAAAGTCTATTGTCTAATATTTGTGCTTGTTTCCTTTATTTCTTACTGATTTTTCCAGTAATCTTTTTTTTATTGTTTCCTTTCTGTGTAGAAAACTTCTTTTAACCACTCTTATATAGAGGGTGCCAAAAAAATGTATACACATTTTAAGAAAGGAAAAAAACTATAAGATTTGTAATACTCAATATATACCAATAACGAAAGATGAATACAAGTCACATTTGACTTCTGCAATTACAAGAGATGCTCAGAGTGGTTACCGTCAGTGTCCAGACACTTCTGATTACGGTGAACTACTGCTTGAGCAACGCTGACCAAAGTGTCCACTTTTTTGCATTTTTTTGGCACCCCCAGTATAGTATGTCTGCTGGTGACAACTATTCTTAGTCTTTTTTTTTTCTGAGAATGTCTTGATTTGTCTTGCAGCACTTGAAAGCACTCTGACCTCCATGATTTCTAATGAAAATTTGCTGTCACTCAAAACTTTTTTTTCCCTATAGGTAAAGTGTCACTTCTCTCTGTTTTCAATATATATGTTTTCCTTTTTGTTTTTCAGAACTTTGAGTATGCTCTGTCTTTATATGCATTTCTTTGGGTTTATTCCGTTTGAGGTTTGCTTAGCTTCTTAAATCTGTAATTTTATGTTTTTTGTCCAAATTGGGGAAGTTTTAAGTCATTATTTAATTGAGTACTTTTTCACTTTTACCATCTTCTCCTCTCTTAAGAACTCCAATATGGCGGAAGTTACATCTTTTGTTACCCTCACAGGTACCTGCAGCTCTGTGTCTATTTTTTTCAGCCCATTTTCTTCTCTTTGTCATGCCTATTGTATATATAATATTGTCCTATCTTCCTGTTCACTGTGTCCCCTCTAGTCTGCTCTCAGTGCTTCCATAGAGGTGGGTAGTTGTGCTTGGGGTACTGTATGTTTCAGTTCTAAAATTTCCATGTGGTTCCTCTTTATAGTTTATCTTTCTTGCCTGGGACTTCCTATTTCTTTCATTTGTTTTGAGAGTATTTTACATTGCTCTTTGAAGCATTAGTATGCTGGCTGCTTGAACATATTTTTCAGATAATTCTAACATGTGCCTTCTTGGTGTTGGCGTTTATTAGATGGTTGTTTTCACTCAGTTTGAGATCAGCCTGGTTCTTGGTATGATGAGGGATTTTCTGTTGAAACCTGGATGTTTTGGGTATTGCATTATGAGACTGCAGATGGCTGTTTCTGACATTGCTCCAGAGGGCAGGTGGGGTGAGGGGTGGGGAGTGAAAGTCCAGGCACCCCCTCTGTTGACACAGAGGTAAAAAGTAAGAAGGGGACTTTGTCTTCCCACTGGGTCTGGGTTAGAGTGCCTCACTGCTATTGCCCCAGGACACCTGGTGAGGAAGGGGAGGGAGCCCCATTACTGCAGGGTGGGGCAGGGGAGGAAGTCCAGGTCCCCACATAGTCTCCTCTGACACCATCTGATGAGCCTGTTAAAAACAGGCATGAGTGGCTGGCAGCCAGTGTGAGCTGCCAAGAGCCGCTGTGAGCAGCCGTCCAGAGGCAGGGCGACCAATCTGCCACACCTGGAAAGAGCACGATGATGATGCCAACATGGGCCAGTGAAGCAATGCCCTCCACAACTAGACTGAAGAACAAAAGGACAGCAACTTGTCTGTTCCCCTTCCCCAATTCCCCAATGCTGTTCCCCTCCCCCAACCCCCCAATAAAAAATTCTTTTAAAAAATAACAAAAACAAACAAGCAGGCACAGATGGAAGCCTCCGCTCCCTGCTGGGCCTTCTCAGACACCTCCCTGTGGGGAGAAGTCAGAAGATGGGGAAGGAGTGAAGATTGGTGGTGAGACACCTAGCACATGTCCTCCTCACTCTATCATATTTGTCCCCCCACATGCCATCAGCAGAGAGGCTCACATGAACACACTGGGAGCTGTTTGTGTTTTATCTCACTCACTGCCTGGGGGTGGGCAGGGCACAGTGCCCAGGGCTAGTGCCAGGCTGAAGCAGGATTCCAGGGGGTGTGGCTGGCCCTGACACCCTCGCTTTTAGCTGTCATGGTTTATTGTTTACTTGATTCTGAATAGAGGGAATGGTACCCTTAGGGGACCTGAGTTTGCAGAAGTCAGAAGGAAGGGTCTAGACAAACAGCTAGAGGGTATTTCCAGGAGAGGAGTGAGTGGCAGGAGCCTCCCTGGGTGTCCCCATGGAAGGGGTTGGATGGCATTGCTGATGGGAAAGAGCTGGGATTCCGGAACTGGAAAAACTTGGGTTCAAGCTGAGACTCCCCACGAACCCACCAATGGCAGGAGTCTGGGCAAGCTGCTTAAGCGCTGAAGCTTCCTATCCACATCTGTGCAATGGGGTCCTAGTGGTGGCCACCTGGAAGGTTGCTGGTGGCTACAGTGAGGTCATGTATGTGAGGTGTTCAGCCCAGCTCAGGGGCTGCCCTATGTGGGCTGACCGTTGTCGTCACCTGCCATTGCTGGAAAGGTGGCAGGCACCGCAGACCCAAAAGCTTGACACGAGTGCTGGCACAACATGTGGTCAGGGCAGGCTGCCCTGTCTATCCCACGAGGGGAGACCTAGCAGAGTCCAGTACCTGGGAGTCCTCAGAGGAGGACGGAGAGGCCTCTGGGGCCTTCCCACCTGGAGAGGTCACTCCAAGTCTGCTTTGGTAGCAGCAGTGGCTCCATCCCGGGAAGGAACAGCAGCCTCTGGCTCCGCTGACTCTCAGAAAGTGTGTATCCACCCAGAGGGCAGTAGAGCCTGGAGAGAGGGGCAGGATGGGCTTTCCCAGTTCAAGCTTGTTAGCTGCGGGGAGCTGGCCTTGGATACCAGGCCACAGGCATGGAGGGGCAGGTGCACCACACACTCGGGACCAACGAGGTGGGTTTTGCAAACTTAACATAAACAGGTTACATTTCTTATCCTAATGTGGCAGTTGGCTACCTGCCCATGAATTTTAGCCTCCAGGAGAAAAACAATTACTTGTGCCTGTGCTCAGTATTTTTACTTTCCTCACACAACTCGGGGCACCTTCCAGTTTCACTACACAAACACACACACACACACACACACACACACACACACACACACGCGCGCACACACACGCACACACATTCACCTTCATATGCATTGCCAGTCGTGGGCCTGCTGACCCCTTCTAATAATGCTGTTCCTACCACCTGTGTAGGTTGGGGGTGTAGTACCTGCTGCTATGACTGTGGCAATATTTTGACTTTTCATGAAAAGTCTTTCGTGTGCGCCATCCATGTCCCATTTACCAAATTCTGGCTTTTGGTTCCAAACTCTCTTCCCCTCAGATGAATACTTTAATTCCTTCCCTCCCTCCCTCCCACCCACCCTCCCCCAGCTTCTTCCTTTCAGAAAGTCTGCCTGTCTTGCCCTCAACCAGAAAAGCCGCAGCTATGCTTCCTGCTCACTGTGAGCCTACAGAACCCTTCTTCGGTCCTAAGGAAGTGGCACAGAGCAAATGCCCAGCTGGGCCCCTCAGGGGCTGACATCAAAGGCGCAGGAAGCAGTTCTGTTTCTATCCACGGTCAGGTCAGTGTGTGCCCAAGGAGGCAGCCTGTTTGCCACTCAGGGCACCAGCTACTTTGATCTCCAATGGCAGGGGCCAGTTCCTCTGGGTCTTTCCTGGTGTAAAAAGTCCAACAAGCAGGCGAGTCGAGAAGGGGATTCTTGTCAGACCACAGAGCAGATGTGTGCAGCTGCAGAGTGCCTGCGTATGCCTGGTGTTCGTGTGTACATGGTGCACACACATGCACACTCACAACTGCAAACCAGAGCATGTGTGCACACTCACACGGCAAACACACTCAGCCATGCACAACCACAGCACATGTGCATACTCATAGCTGCACAACCACAGCACGTGTGCACACTCACACAGCAAACACAGTCAGCCATGCACAACCACAGCACACGTGCATACTTATAGCTGCACAACCACAGCACGTGTGCACACTCACACAGCAAACACACTCAGCCATGCACAACCACAGCACACGTGCATACTCATAGCTGCACAACCACAGCACGTGTGCACACTCACACAGCAAACACACTCAGCCATGCACAACCACAGCACACGTGCATACTTATAGCTGCACAACCACAGCACGTGTGCACACTCACACAGCAAACACACTCAGCCATGCACAACCACAGCACACATACACACTCACAGAGCATGTACACTCACACATGCACAACCATAGCACATGTGTATACTCACACGCAGACACACTCAGCCATGCACAACCACAGCACACATGCATACTCATAGCTGCACAACCACAGCACGTGTGCACACTCACACAGCAAACACACTCAGCCATGCACAACCACAGCACACGTGCATACTCATAGCTGCACAACCACAGCACGTGTGCACACTCACACAACAGACACACTCAGCCATGCACAACCACAGCACACGTGCATACTCATAGCTGCACAACCACAGCACGTGTGCACACTCACACAGCAAACACACTCAGCCATGCACAACCACAGCACACGTGCATACTTATAGCTGCACAACCACAGCACGTGTGCACACTCACACAGCAAACACATTCAGCCATGCACAACTACAGCACACATACACACACAGAGCATGTACACTCACACATGCACAACCATAGCACATGTATATACTCACACAGAAAACACACACAGCCTTGCACACATACACAGCTACGCTCATCCACAGAGGGGTCGCTCCGGGCTTCTCACCTAGCATTCCGTCGCTCACGTAAACACAGTCCCTGCCAGCGTTTGTCGAAGTGACCAGTCTGTGCTCCTTTCTTTTCCACAGGCCAGGCCAGCCCTCTGGGGGCACCTAGCTGACAGCCAGACTCTGTGGGGCCTCTGGGAGGCCTAGCCAAGACCTGACCCTTCCAGGGCCAGAACAGCCTCCAGACAGGCAGTTGGGTGGCCCTTGAGTGCCAAGAGGACTACCTTCTATCACATAAAAGATAGTGGACTGCACTGCAGGTCATTTAACCAGCTGCAGAACCTTAGACATTTCCATGGCATCCCGTCTTTGGAAAATACAAGTGATGCTGCCTAAACATCCCTCTATGTCCCACTGTTCACACTGTGTGATGAATTCTCAGAGGCAGAATCCCCAGGTAAACAGACAGTATGTCTGCTGTTTTGATAGATGTCGTCCAACAGTACTACTCTGCAAACACCTGGCATGAATAAGAGTGCCCGTTCAAACATCTCTGTGAACATGGCAGGTGACCACAAGGGGATTGGTTGAAAGATGAAACGTGGCTGTTGGTGTAAATGTGCACTGCCTCTGTCTTGTGACCAGTGGTGTGGAGCGGTCCTCCACGTGCCTAAGCACCATTCACACTCCTGGTCTGACGACTCCTGGGCTCATCTTTCCCAGTTCCTATCTGATTGCCAGTCTCATATCGATTCCTAGGAATCTGTATGTATTAGAGATATTTGCACTTTGTCTATAACATTAATTAAAACAGTTTTGCTCCCTGCGGTGAGCGATCGTCCAGAGGCCTGCGACCGATCTGCCTCATCCGGGAGGAGCGCAGTGACGATAGCAACGTGGGCCAGTGTGGTGGCACCCTCCGCAGCTAGACTGAGAAACAGGGGGACAGCAGCTTGCCTGTTCCCCTCCCCCAATTCCCCAATAAAATCTTAAAAACAAACAAACAAAAAAACCCATCAGTTTTGCTCAGTTTGACTTTGCATTTTGAGTTTGTTCACAGCAGGTTTGGCCATACAGAGAAGACTTTGTTGTTAGGCAGTCATTTTCAACAACTGTTTTCCCTTTTAGTTTTGTCTTCTATGTTCATGCTAATAAAGGCATTCATCCCTCCCTCTACAGTGAAAAGGTAATGATTATCTTCTGTTAGTACTGTTACGGCTTTATTTTTTACTCTTTAAATATTTGGTCTATGAAGATTTTGTTAGGATGTAAATTGAAGTATGGAGTTGCCTTGTGTTTTCAGATGGCTGCTCTGCCTGTTGTCCAGAACTGTTTCCTGAACAACCTTCTCTCCCCACTGATGTGGAGTGCCACCTGGATGCTCTCCTCGGCCTGGCAAGCATGGGGCCAGTCTGGGGTCTCCAGTCTAAGGAGTGGAAGTGCTTTTTTAAAAATGAGCAGCACATAAGGCACTAGTTAGAGGCTCAGACCAGGAGACTTCCCAAGGGCCTTCCTTATTACTTCTGGTTTAAAATACAGAGGAAATGCCCCTCACTATAGAAACACAGCCTTCCTGTCTGCTAAGTTCCATTCCATCTTCAACCTTCTGCCATCACCCCGCCCCTTCTTGTGCAGGTGTGAAGGTGAACGGTCATGCAGCTGACCAAATCCTTGATGCTGAATAAAAAGTCCAGACATTTGGGGAAGCAGCTAACTTGAAGTGGCTGAAAGAGACATTTACTGGTTATCACCCGAACAATGATGTCAGTAAGGCTGGGTTTCAGTCATCCCACCCTCTGTTCTGCCTCCTTCGGTGCTCCTCGGGGAACCCTGCCCTAGAGGTGGCTGTCAGGTGGCTGTAAGCAGCTCAGCTCACAGCCTGTCCCCTCAGCAGCCCAGGTCACAGATGGCCACGTGTGCCCTTCTCCAATACCCCCCACTGATGGTGAATCAGCTCCCACTGGAAACCCACCCTGCATTCCTGGGTCAGGTGTAGCCTGTCACTGGATCACTTTCTCCTGAACCCAGCTGTTAGAGAGCTAGTCCACTGTGAAATTATTTAAATTTTACTGAGCTCTGGTGAAGCGAGCCCTGGATGAATTTTGTCCCTGTTGCAAGGTGGAACAGAGCTGCAGGGTGCAAGGGCTCAGAGGTAAACCCAGTGTTCATTTTGTATGAAAAGTAGACTATTCCTGAGGGCCATGTGAACTCTCTTTGCAAACCCTGAGTCTGTTGACGGTTACACTGGCTTTGTCCTGGAATGAATCATTTTACAGGTTTCCAACTTAAAGAGAAAAGAAGAAAGAAGTTATGAATTCTGAAACATCTCTATGGAACCCCCAGAAGAGGGGGTGCATGCCCATCTCCTGGGCCCAGGTGCACACCAGCAGCTGTGAGGACCCCATGCTCCTGAGGACTCAGAATCCTAATCTTCTTCTCTAGAAGGGGCCGTCACTCTGAGGCAGGCAATCTGCTGCTCCAGAGGCAAAAAAAGGGGCACGCCCTGCTGTGACAGCCAGAAAATATGTGCAAACAGATGTCATGGCCTCCACAAAACCATATTTCTTCCAGGACACACATAACCATCTTCTCCAACTGTGTCAAGTCATTTGACGTTTCCAGCAATTACACATGCCAGTTGACACTCTCAGGACAAAATACAGGGTATTTTGCTCTGCTTGACTTGGTTGAATCTCAGTACCAGTTTTCACATTTTCATGTGTGTGTGGGGGGGATCCTTATAGCTTTTGTTTTTCTATTAACAAGTCACCTGTAAGCTCATCATCTAGAGAGAACCACTAGAAAAAACCAACAATATTTTAGTCTTCTTTTTCTTATATAAAAAAGTATGTGTGTATTTTTCTTTACAATATTGGGATCGTAATATCCATAGCAGTTTCATTAGGAAATAGTCTTCTGCCATCTGTAATATTTCATCTCATCAGCGTGTCATGATTATTGTTGGACAGGTTTTTCTAAAGACCTGAGATCACCAGTGACTCCCCTTTGTGGCCACATTGGTTTTTTTCTAGCTATTTCCTCTTTTTGTCCCTCTTTGGGATTAGTCACTATTATATATAAGCTAAGTTTGGGGTTTCTGCCATCACTTTTCTCATTTGAGCCCCAGCCCTTCAGGCTAACATCAAGAGATCGTGTCCAGCCTTTCTGTGCCCCAGTTTCTTCTTATAACTGGGCGTTGTAACAGTGTTTACCTCCTGGAGTTGTTATCGAGGAAATAGTGCATAGCAGTGATTAATACTAGTCTTATAATCTACCTATTATTGGAACTCTTTGTGGTTACAAGTTATAGAAACCCAACTCGAACTGGCTTAAATACCAGAAGAGAGTCGAGTGACTCAGAGAATTTTCCCCAGGGGCTGGCCACCAAGCAAAGCCCAAAGGCCAACCTTCGAGACACAGCCAGCTTCAGAGCTCCGTTAATTTAAAAAGGACCCAGGTCTCCATCTGGAGACTTCATGGCTGCTTCACGTGGAAGCAAGATGGTGGTGGCAGCACCTGGTCTGGCCTGTCGGCCTCCAACCCGCAGAAGCACAGAGCATGGATTGGCTCCAATCCCTGGGAACTGGCACCAGGCCCAGACAAGGGGGAGCCCGCACTAAATTTGGGAGATTTGCTTTCCCCAAGAGGAGAGAGTTCGTGAGCTTTTCTGACAGTGAGCAATGTCGCTGACCCTTGTGGGCACCTCCTCCACTCTGCCATGAAGGGCAGCTGGACCCTTAAATGCAGCTCTTTCCAAAAAGACAGATGCCACCAGCGTGGCGATGGATGACTCTGAGCCTGCCCACAGGTCCAGATGTTCCTGGCCTTGACTCTTGTCTGACATCCGCTAGATACTTTCCTGTGCTCCTCTCAGCATGGTCCTGGCCGCTGGTGGTTGAGTATCTGTGTCTTTACCCTGAGGGCCCACCATGCCTCCCAGATGGGTTTTCCACACCTGGTGACTGACCTTGGCATCACCCCTCCCCTCTGCCCAGCAGGCCTGCTGGATTGGATTTGATGTTTGCTTTACTTTCTTTGAGATAGACATGTACCCTGCCCTAGCACAGGTTTGCCCTTTCACTGTGATTGTGGGGTGATACTTCTGTCACATTCAGTGCTGGGTACCATTTTTAGTGCGTGGAGTCCACGGCCCCTCCTCTGCCCAGGGCAGTCCCCAGCTAAGCTGAGTCCCAGCCTGAAAGCAGCCAGGCAGTCCTCTCATCTGCCACAGAGGCACCAACAGTCCCTAGTCCCATGCTGGGCAGGCCGGCTTCTGCAGCTCTGCTGATGACTACATGAGCGCCTCCGCCTCTGTAGCTTCCAACACACCCGCTCTGGCTTGAGTCAGCAGAAGTCCTTCCTTTTGCTGTCCAGGGCCCTAGCTGATAGTCATCTGCTGTGCAGCATCTTTGATTTTATAGATTTATTTGGGCTTGCTTTCTTTCTCCCTCTGCACTTTTCATTTCAGCCCTTTCTGCTCATCCTGCCCAGCCTACTGTGGCATATTCTTCTCAGGTTTATCTTGTTTCCTGCCAGGACCCCGCTGTTTTGGGTCGGATCTGCATGGGATGCCATGAGACACAGCTCTCCATGCTGACACCAACTCCATGCCCAGGTGTTCCTTCTGCAGGTTTCCTCTCACCTCTTTTCCCCTCCAAAGGCATGTGCTGAAGTGAGAGAAGGAATGAACACCCCACCTGTAGCACCAGTTCCTTCTATTTCCTCCCAAGAACTTCAAAGTGAATCAAAATATATTGGATTCCGACTCATAGACTATCACACCTGGAAGAAAACCTGGAAACCATCCCAGGTTTTTGCTCAGAGCCATCTCTGATCGATTGGTGGTGGCTGAGAGGGGCTGTGAGTGATTAGCAATGTCTGCAGGGATGTGGTAAGGCAGTGTTAGTATGCCTGCTCTGCATTTAACAAACGAAGAAACTGAGTCACACACATGCCAAGTTGTTGAAAGCTATCCAGGAAGCCAGGGCAGATATGGGGATAGATTCTGGGTTGTCAGGCCTTTCCTGCCAACCATGATGACTTCTCTCTCATGCTGGAGTTCATCAAAGTACACCTCCTGATGGCAGGCATACCACCAACCCCTGGTGCTCATTCTGTGTTGCCCACCTGAGTGCATTATACCATGGCCTGAAAAGGAGCCTGCTGCTGCCTGGGGATGAGGGCAACCCTCCTGGGGGCTTTCAGAATCAGGTCTGATGTGGGGGGCAGGAGGTGTCCTGGGCAGGGCTGGCCTGGAGCTGTGGGTTTAGAGGTCACCCTGGGAGCTCACCTAGTAGTTAGGACTTTTTATCAGACTGCAGTGGAAAACTTCAGAAACAGCACACTCCACCCCCTTCCAATGAGGGAGAAGACAAAGCCGGGGGGACCTCCCTAAAAACTAAACTCATCAAACTTGAAATAGGGAGTCGGGTACAAATTCAGACTTGGCATGACTCCTCGGAGCCTGCTGTGGGACGATGGGGACCAAACGTCTTCACCCTTACTGTGAAAGCCAGCTTCTTATTTCAAAATCCAACCTATTTGACTGTCAAGGTCAAGGCCTTCATAAAAGCCAGAATGCACACTAGTGCTCACACATGGTGAGAACCCCGCAGCAGAAGCAGAGAGCTCCCTGGACCGGTGGCTCCTGCAAACACTCACTCAGCAAGCCCTAGGCCAGAAAGGCCTATGTAGGACTGCCCTAGGGTAGGGAGTCATGTGGATTGGGACACATTCTCAAGAGAGTCCTCAGGGGTCTTAGTAGTGGCACAGCATCCTGTTTTATTAAAAGCCAGTTGCTGGCAGGGAGAGCTGTCTGCCTGATGTGTGGGCAGGGGCCCAGTATGCTGCGGGCAATTCCAAGCCAGCACTTGAGCTGACATCAAACCAGGAAAGAACATGACTGTTTTTTAGCTGATGAAGCAGAACTTTTTCTTTCTTTCTTTCTTTTTTTTTTTAAACAGTTCTCTTGCCTGGTTCCACTGTGGATGTTTCTTGTGTGCGGGCATGCATGTAACATTCTCTACTGACTGAGGCTGTGGTTAACAACCCGCCTGCCCCCACCTCTCCCTCCTTGGCCTTCCCAGCCCCCAACCCCCAGTAGATGGGGGAGCAGAGGGAGCTCAGACTGGCCTGAGGCTATTTATCGATGGGGGTGGGGAGGGAAGAGAAATTGCTTTGTTTATCTTCTGAGTCTGGAAATTACAAAATTCATCCGTTTCCAAGGAAGCCATCATTTGTAGGTTTCCAAAAATAAAAAAATAAAAGGAGATTCACTTCAAAGGAACTGGGGGAAAAGCTGTGGTCTTTGTGAGCAGATTTGTTTATTATCGTTGTTTTCTTTTTTAACATTAGGTTTGGTGAGGGGAGGCAAAGGCTGTCACTTTTTCCATCTGTGTGTCACGGTCTCCATTTTGTTATCAGTGAAGAAGGCAAATGTTTTAAGAGGCGGTAGGCTATATTCTCAGCTGTGCGCATTTGACACATGTCTATAGGAAACTGAGGTTTTATGTAAACTTTTACAATTGCGTTTTCTGCTGAAGTTACAGCTGACACTGGGAGTCTTTCATTCATGTTGTAAATTAAAATCACTTAAATTGTCCAACTTTCACAAATTGAAAAAAATTCAGTGTGCTTCAACACAGATTTTAAAAGTAGCAGTTTTAATAGACTGGTTGGTTGTGTGTACAAGATTTCTCCGAGCCTTTTGAAAATTTGGAGTGAAACAGTGCTCATGTCAAATACGGCTTGTGAATTTATTGGCTGCTTTCTAACCCTGCATTCAAAGAATAAACTTTTCATGGAGTTCCAGAAAATGATATGTTTTGGGGAAAAAAAAGTTACAGATAGAGTCAGTGGAGATAAAGCAATTTTAGAAAAAAAACATAAAGTGTGCTTGAACATATGTTACTTCCCATGTGAACATTCAATTTCATCTTCAGTATATAAATCTTCCATTTTAAAAGTGTCTATTATTTACCACATTACATGAATCAGTGTCCTCATGGAAGCCTAAAATCATGTAAGTGCATGATTTTTGCTATATATTTTAATATTTTATTTTACTCATTCATTTTATGAGTTCTCAAAAGCTTGGGAAGAGGTAATAAATGGCACCAAAAAGAGTGACATAAATAGTGTTAAATCCAGTCTCCTTTTTCCCAAATTGTGTTTTTAAGGTAAAAGACATTCAACACAGTGGACGTTTTTTGTTCTCCACTCTGGTTACTTAGGAAGAACCAGAGGATTATCTTTTTTTTTTAAGATTTTTATTGGGGAATTGGGCGAGGGGAACAACATTGGGGAATTGGGGGAGGGGAACAGACAAGTTGCTGTCCTTTTGTTCTTCAGTCTAGTTGTGGAGGACATTGCTTCACTGGCCCAAGTTGGTATCGTCATTGCGCTCTTCTCAGGTGAGGCAGATCGGTCTCCGGCCTCTGGACTGCTGCTCACAGCGGCTCTTGGCAGCTCTCCGGCTGCCGGCCACTCACTGTAGCCTATGGCAGCCCACTGCAGCAGGGGCTGCAGCTATGCCGTCCTGGGGACTTACAGCAGCCCAGCTCCAGCTGTTGTTCACCATCTTAGCTGTAGAGGGCAGTGTCACTGGCCCTCATATGTGGGATCCGAACGGGGGCCACTGGCGTCCCAAGCCAGCTCTTAACCAACGTGCCACTCGGCCAGCCCAAAGGATTATCTTTGCAATGAGGAAAAGGATATACAAAGCAGTACTTTTTTTTTTAAGGAGGCGCAGTGCCCTATCACCTGGCACAATGTTCTGCCTGTTGTGTTTTGGCTGGTAAATTAAAAACATTAACTGCGAGTTTTAATACTGAACTTTCCCCGCGCGCCACTGGGCACAAAGCCCATCCTATATTGTCGGGCAATGTCCCAAGATGAGAAACAAATAAAGCACAGAGGCTGGAGGTCGTTATTGGTGCAGCTAAACGTTTGTGATTAAGAAAGCTGCAGAACTCCCATGGTGATCTATTTCTAGATAAACATAGTCATAGTCTTTCGGCACCAAAGGAAAGTCTTCTCATTCAAGATCCTGGGCGAGAAGTGGGAAGAGTTCAAAGAAAGCCATGTTCTGTATTACAGACAAGTATTTACATTGCTCATTAACTTTTGGTCCAGGAAAGAAGTGATAACCTGCTTAGGTTTTCCGAAGGAATCCAATATCCTGCTATTAAAACACAGGGCAGGTGTGGAGAGGTGTGACTGCAGAAGTGCACGGTCCCTTCCAAGAAAGCTGGGTGGGAGTGGGGTGAAGGTGGAGGAGGTTGGGAGTGGAAGGGATTGACCATGGGAAACACCATCAATAGGATTTTCTTCTGCTTTCTGGAAAATCAACCTGGAAAGAAACTATGTCTGAAGCATTTTAACAATAGGCTGTCCTGTCTTTTGGTTCTTGAACTAGATGCCATATACTCACGTTTCCCAACTCCATTTCTGTAAGTACAACTAAATACCCTGGAGGATGTCCCACAGACAATGAGAAAAGAATTCTGAAAGTTGGGGGAGACGGAGAAACACGGGCAAAAAAACCTCAAGATTTGACAAACAACAACTGGTTGAGTTTTCTTAGGTGGTTTTTTGTTTGTTTGTGTGTTTTTTTGTTTGTTTTATCTCCATGTACCCTGACCTGTGCACAGGAGAAGCTTGCAGCCTGGAAGCACCAACAGGCACAGACCAAAAAAAACAAACAAAACCCAAGAATATCCTGCTATCTGGTCTCTTTGGGCAAAGTTGAGGAAAGGGGAACTTAACAGAGATGCAGTAAGAAGTTTCAGCCTCCACTTTACAACCCAGGGCCCTTATCCACAATCCAACCCCGATGGTAGCAGCAAAGCCAGGCCAGTCTGGCTCCTGCTTCAAACTGAGATGTGAACAGGCAGCTTGATCTACCCACAGCCACGGCATCAACGAAGACCTGTGTTTTCTTGGCCTCTACCCAGTGGTATAAGGGGACCCAGGCCCACCAGCTTCTGCCCCACTCCCAAAGCTTGCCTAGCAACAAAGTCTTCGAACATAATAATCACTAAGAAATCAATACAAAGTAATATAGTAAAAAACACAATTAAATCAAATGGAACTCTAAAACATGTTCAAGTGACCCACAGGAAGTCAATAAAAAAGAAATAGAAGAATGATAAACAGAAGGAATAAACAGAAAACAAATGATAAATGTCAGACATATCCCTAATAGATCAATAATTACTTTCAATATGAATGGTCTAAATACACCAATTAAAAGGCAGAGATTGGCAGACTGGTTTTAAAACCATGACCCAGCTATATGTTATTTATATGAAACTCACTTCAAATTCAATGATACAGGTAGATTGAAAGCAAAAGAAAGAAAAAAGATATACATCAAGCATTAATCAAAAGGAAACTTGAGTGGCTATGTTAATATCAGACAAAGCAGAATCAGAGCAAGAAAGTTGCTATGGGCAGAGAGGGAAATTACATTATGACAAAAAGGATTAATCCACTGAGAAGATAGAGCTACCCTGTGAACCAAACGACAGTTTCACAATATATGAAGCAAAAACTAAGATGAGAGAGGAATTAGGTAACCCTACAGCTGTGATTGGGAGCTTAAGATTTCTAGGTCCACTAAGAGAAAATCAGCAAAAATACAGAACATCTCAACAACACCATGACTGAAAGGCCCTAGTTGACATTTATAGAGTGCTCTGTCCAATAACAGCAGAACATATATTCTTTAAAAGGGCCCATGGTATGTTCACCAAGATAGGCCATATCCTAGGTCACAAAACAAACCTTAACGAATTTGAAAGATCTGAAATCATATAAAGTATGCTGTCTGGACATAATGGAATTGAACTAGAAATCAAAACAAAAGGTCAGCAGGAAAATCTCCAAACACATGAAAACTAAACAATAAACTTTTAAATAATTCATATAGGTCAAAGAGGCTATCTCAAAGAAAATTTTAAAATACATAGAACTAAAGAAAATGAAAATATAAAATGTGTGAGATGCAGCTAATACAATGCCAAAAGGGAAATTTATGGCACTAAATGCTTACATTATAAAGATGGCATCACTCAGATAACTAATCTAAGTTTGTACCTCAAGAAATTTAAAAAGAAGAGCCCCAAAAAAACTCAAAACAAACAGAATAAAGGAAATAACAAAGAGCGTAAATCAATAAAATTGAATACTGGAAAACAATAGAAAAAATAATTGAAACAGAAAGATATTTCTTCAAAAGAATCAGTAAAACTAATTACCTCTAGCAAGATTGGCAAAGATAAAGAGAGAAGACACAAGTCACCAATATCAGGAATCAAACAGAAGAAACCACAAAAAATTCTGTAGCCATTAAAAAGACAATAGGAAAATACTACAAACCACTTTGTGCTCATAAATTCGACAGCTTAGAAGAAATGGGCCAAGTCCTCAAAACCACAAACTACCCAAACTCAGCCAAGATTAAATAGATAATCTATTCAGTGCTATGAGGATTAAAGAAGTTGGATTTGTAATTAAAATCCTACCCCAAAAGAATCTTCAAGCCCAGATGTTTTCACTAGAAAATTTTACCAAACATTCAAAAAATAGTTAATGTCAGAAAAGAGAAGAGAAGAGACCACTTCCCAATTCTTTTTATGAGACTGTCATTACTTGGGTACCAAAACCAATTAAAGACAGTCCAAAAAAAAAAAAAAGCTACAGACCAATATCTCTCATGAACTTACATGGAAAAAAATGATCAACCAAATTTAATCAAATCCAATAATGCATAAAAATATAAGACACTGTGACCAAGAATAATTTATACCAAGAAGGCAAGACTTATTTAATATTTGAAAATCAATCAATATAATCTACCATATCAACAGGCTACAGAATATCATATGATCATATCAATTGATGCAGAAAAATCATTTGACAAAATTATGATGCGGAAATAAAACCACTCAGAATACTAGCACTAGAGGGGGAATTCCTCAACCTCATAAACGGCATCTGCTAAACCCTACATCAAACACCATATTGAATGCTGGAGACTGAATGCATTCGCTGTAAAGGACATCTGGTTTCATCCCTCTTATTCAACAAGGTACTGGAAGCTATGGCCACTATAATAAGGTAGGAAAAATAAATTAAAGTCATACCAATTGGGAAAGAAGAAATAAAACTATCTCCTATTGCAGGAGACCTGCTTGTCTCCAGAAAATTTCAAGGGCACAGGTTGTATTCCTTCCATGGGCTGCACTGACAGGCCAGTTCTGCCTGTTGTTCTTAGGGGTTTTTGCAGTAAGCATAATGGCATACTTGGGTATGGAAACCAGGTGGACACCCACGTGCCACCAGTCCCAGCTGCATGGCCCTGGGTCTCCTCCCAGAGTTCTCTGAAGTTTGCTCCGCTCTTCTGAAAGGGGGCTGATGATAGGACCCAGCGCCTCTAGTTGTTGTTTGTATTAAGTGAGAGCCAGTGAGTAGGCAACTGATTATTGGCTACAGGCCCTGCTGTGGCTGCCATTGTGTGTGATGGTCCCTAGGTACTGTCACTGGAGTAGAGAGATCTGAACTGTGACTTCTCCTATGACTTGTCAACTCACAACTATTCTGAGCCTCACAGCTTTCATTTATAAGGAAGGGACAATAACCCCTCTCATAGGATTCTTGTTAAGACCAGATGAAATGACACTCTGAGAATAATAATGATAATAACAACAACAATAATAATAATCATTAGGATTGATTGAACGCCACCTACTGTCAAAACCATGACTTTCTTTTTGCCTAAACCTTTTGCTTAATCCTTAGAATCATGAGCTATCTGTCTTGCTTATGTAGACTGGGAAACTAAGAAGTAATTTGTCTAAAGACACAGCTTGTAAGCAATCCAGGTTTGCCTTCCCAGGGTCTGTCTGTGTTTTTGTGCTTTTCAGAGAAAGTAAGCTAGTGAGGGTGGGAAGAACTTGGCAAGGGCTCGCATCTGCTGGCAAGATGGGTACAATCTGCTGTGACAGGCTGTGGGGGAGCCATGAGTCGTCCGACTGGCTCCAAACTAGTAAGCTGCCTGACAAATGAGGTCCCCTCTGGACACCAGGGGGATGGTCAACAGAGTCGGCCCTCCGTCTCCTTAAAGGATCCAGGGCTGGGCTGAGGGAAACCACGAGCCCAGGTCTAAAAATAACTGCATCCCTTCTAATAAGGACTCCGTCTGGGTTGAAGTCATTCTTCCAGGTGCAGAAAAGGAAAGCTGGACTGTGTGTCACAGATTTTTAAATAGGACCAGGGTCAGAGGGCCAGCTGGGCTCACGGTGCCAGGTGGGCAGTCTCCCAGCTGGTTTTTCCTAATACTTCCTGCTTTGCACTGCAGGATTCTGCCTCCTTTTTTTGAGTTGAAAAGAGGTGAAATGTATGTTTAAAAAACTCTCATGTGCTTTGTTGTCTCTCTTCTCCACATGTGCTGTTTTCATCCGTAATTTGCCTTCATTGCTGCTACTGTTCCCGTATCGCCCTGAAATGTATGAGGTACAGAAATTACACCAGGCGACGCTGCCTGCTTCTCCCTAGCTCAGTGCAATGGACCCACCAGGTTTTCCTCCAATGGACCTGCCCAGAGTGCAACAAGGAAGCCACCAGAGGGGTGATTCCCATGATCCATGGTAGTGTGCTATCACCATGTTGGTGACCTCTATGAAAAAGTGTCTCCTTTGTGAAGGAGGGTGGACTAGAGTCTAAGATCACACCAATTCTAAGAGTCTGTGATTTTATTTCCGTTTTTTTAGCCTGGCTATATTTAGGTCAATAGATTGTGTTCAATTTGGATTCATCACTTTCACTCAGTGAATACTTTCATTCAAAAGTTGTTGAAAGCATGTCTGGTCCAGGCAAGACAGCATTAAGTCGTTCCTCCTGTCTCTCTTCCTGGCTGGATCCAGTGATTAGCTCTGGAAATAATCCGAGAGGCAACCAAAGGAGAACTCTGAAAGGGGGAAAGAAAGAGGGGGACTAGTTAGGGGTCCTAGGACTGAAGGGAAAACAGCAGTAGGGCACCTTCCAGCCCTGCATCCCACAGGAGAAGGTGACCTCGGCCTGGCATTTCCTGCTGCCAACCTAGCACCTGAAGACAGCCAACGAAGATTCAGTCCCGTCTCTGCCTTTGGGGCCTGATTCTCCCCCATCACTGATAGACACCTGGACGGAGGGACCAGCGGCACCAGCAGAGGGGAGGACACCAGAACAAGTGGCCAGCCTGGGACACCAGTCTCCATGGACCCACGGTTCCCCGCCCCTATCTGGAGGCACCAGGATGGCCAGCTGAGGAATGTCCTTCAGGCCCTCAGGAAGGACCAGCGTGAGCCCAGGAGACTGTAATAGTGTGATAAAGGCTCAAAATGAAGTCATCATTGGACCCACAGCCCACTAAACTAGGCCAGGACCTGATTGCTAAACCTAAATAGGGTAAGAACCTACTTAAAAAAAAAAAAAAAAAAGAAGATTCAAACAGGACCCAGAGTCTCTTAACATAAAAGGTGTCCAGATACAATTAAGAAATACACATCATGCTAAGAACCAGGACAATAACTCAAATGGGGAAAGACAACCAGATGACACCACACCAAGATAAATTAGATAGTAGAAATATCTGAAGAAGACTTTAAAGAGCCATCATAAAAAGACATCATAAAGTAATTACAAATTCTCTTAGAACAAATGAAAAAAAATGTAATACCATCAAAGAAATAGAGTTTATAAGAAAAGAACCAGATGGAAATTACAGAACTGAAAAATAAAATAATAGAAAAAAACCCTCACCGGATGGGCTCAATAGTTCAGTGGACAAGATAGAAGATAGAATCAATGAAATTGAGGAGAGAACAATAGAAATCACTCAGTCTGTATAACAGAGAGAAAAATAGACTGAAAAAATTCTCTACTGTGAATGATGACTTTGAATAACAAATTAGTAACATCAACTACACTGCAGAGAGGTTATTTAATCAATTCAAGAGAGCTAGTAGTTTTAAGCAGTGACAAATAATTGAAAAGTAAAAAAGTTTAAATGACACCATTTATAAGAGCATCAGCAATCCAGGGAATAGATAAGGCACGGAGGACTTTCAGGGTATGAAAACACTGTATGATTCCATGATGGTGAGCACGTCATTATCCTCGTCCAAACCTGTAGAATGGATAACATCAAGAGTGACCCTAATGTAAACCATGGACTTCGAGTGGTTATAACGTGTCCATGTAGGTTCGTGGATTATAACAATGTCCCACTCCAGTGGGAGGGAGGTTTGCTTGTGTAGGGGCCAGGGGCATATGGGAAATCTCTGTTCCTTCCTCTCAATTTTTCTGTGAACCTAAAACTGCTGTAAGAGAAAGACTTACAAAATACAGAGGGATAAATCCAATGCAGTTTAACTGAAAGCTATGATTATTGTTGAGAGAAATTAAAAGAATCCTAAATAAATATTTATGGAATAAAAAACTTGATGCTTTTAAAGTCAGTTCTCTCCAAATTGATCTGTGGAGCCAGTGCCATTTCAGTACAAATCCCAGTAGAATTTTGTTTGTTTTATTTTTAAAACAAACTTTACTCTGTAATTTATTTGGAAAATTAAAGGACCAAAACAATCTTGAATAAGAACATTTGTCAAGACTTATTCTGAAGCTGCAGTGAACAAGATTATGTGAGATCTGTGTAAGTATAGATAAAGCTGGCCAGTGGGAGAGAAAACAGAGGCCTGGAAAACAGGCCACACATATTCAGTTACTAGGTTTGTGACACAAGTACACTGCTGTGCAGTGAGGACAGGATGGATGGTCTTTTCATAAACTCTTCTGGGTCAGTTGAATATTTATATTTTTAAAAAATGAATCTTGACCTTACCTCACATCACACATAAAAATCAAATCAGGAAGATTGTAGGTCTAAATGTGAAGGGTAAAATAACAAAACTTCTAAAAGATAGCATAAGAGAATAATTTCATGATCTTGGACATGAAAAAATTTTTCTCAAATATTAGTACAAAAAGGACTAAGCAAAAGGAAAAGTTTGATAAATTGGACTTCATTAAAACTAAGAACTTCTGTTCATTAAGACACCATGAAGAGAGAGATAAAGTAAGCCACCGTCGGAGAAGATATTTGCAAATCATAAACCTGATAAAACATTTGTATACAGAATATATAAAAAGTTCCATAAATCATTAACAACACAATTTTAAAAAAAAGAGCAAAAGACTTGGCCAGGCACTTTAAAACAGAGGTGACACAATTTATCAGGGGTGCAAAGTAAAGTCACGAGGAGATATGACTACACCCCCACAGAGTGGCTGACAGTGAACAGACTAATCAACCTAATCACCTCAAGTGCTGGAGAAGTTCACTGCAGATCACTGCCCAGCAGGGTGCAAACTGGCACAATCATTCTGGAGCACTGGCAGCTGACAACACTGAGCACATGGTATAGCCTGACTCAGCAATTCCACACCCATCGAGACACTTGCGTATGAGCACTGGAGACCTGCAAAAGGCATGGTTGTTTCCACGAAGTTCAAGAACAGACCAAAGCTCATCAATGGGAGAGAAGTCAAGATGTAGCTGTTTGGGGAGCAAGGCTGAAGAGGCACAAGCAGCCGGCAATGTCCTGTTTCTGGACCCAGTCAGTGATTTCCTAGGTTTGGACCGTTGGTGAAATTTCATCACACTTCTCACACTTCTCATGTATGTCCGTGTGCGTGTGCGTGTGCGTGTGCGTGTGTGTGTGTGTGTGTGTGTGTGTGTGTGTTGTTTCAATCAGAGTTTACTTAAAAGAGCATACTCGGGTTTGCAAAGTGGAAAACAGCCTGAACATCCTCATTGCCTCACAGAGAGTATTTTATAGGATGTTCAGAAATGTTAGAAACTGAGATGTCCTCTCACTCTGATCCAAAAAGCAAACAAATTAATAGAAAAGGAAGTGCGTTCACAAATGGCTTTTTTGTAGACTGTCCACACCAAGTGTCCTGATCTCCATCCAAAGACAGGCCAGCCTTCCTTTCAGTAGAGGGGCCAGCTCATCCATCAGTCCGTTGGCTTCACTGAGCCCTAGGACCTTGCTTACTCCTGGCTCCGGGCCTCTCACCCTTGATTCTGGTCCTTCCAGGGATCCCAGGGACGAGAGAAGCCGGACACAGTCCGCCCTCCCTTATCACGGTACAGCTCACGGGTGACCTGCGTTTTCATCCTATGCTAATAGCCCCTGACATGTGGAATTGGGGACAGAATTTTTGGAAATGTCCTCTCTTCTGGAAACATCAAGAGAGCTTCTGCTGAGATACAAAAGATACTTGGACTTCAGAGACACTTGGCTGAGACACTTGACTGAGACCATTCTGGCCTTTTTATGGGAAAAAGCCTGTAATTTGGAAGGTGTCTCTGGTGAAAGAAAGGGCCCATAAACTGGAAGCGTGGGTTTATTCCACTGTGAGAGGTTTAGGGCTTCCTGCCCCTGCTCCTACCATCCAGCAAGGTGACAGGTGTTAGTACAAGCAGCTGGACATTTTTATAAGCAATCTTTGTGCAGCCTGTCATCTCCCCTCCCCAGTAGTTGCTAAAGTTATGAGACGGTGGGTGGGGCCTTCAAGAATACCCAGTGTAGTCCCTGGTTGCCCAGGAGGACCCAAGGCCTGGGAGGGAAAGGGACTTGCAAACTGAGCAGTAAGGACGCAGGGACGGGCAGTGACCCACACCAGGGGTTTGAGGACAAAGCAAGGTGTTGATCCAAAGTCAGCTGTCACCTCCTCCCCTTGGTTCCTCTGCTTTGCTTCCTACTATCAATCCCAGGTCCCACAGCCCTGAAGCAGGCTGAGCCAGGTTGCCTACACCTGCTGGAGCCAGTGGCCCCAGGCTCCCCCTGGGAGGTGGGGGAAGGGAAGAGGCAGCCTCGTGGTGGGAGGGATGGGCAAGCCCAGAAAATCCCTGTCCTTGCAGGGCTTGCAGAGGGTGTAGTGAGGAGTAAGGAAGTGCTTACTCTCGGTTCAAGACCCACCTGCACCTCTTAACCTCTCCCACCTCACTTTCCTCACCTGCAGAGCAGGGATGTTGGTTATAACCACTGCCTGGCTGCTGTGAGCAGTGACAAGCGATAACAGTGCCCATGACACTGCACTTGGTGAGGGCAGGTGACCACCCGAATAGGCCAGGGCCATTCTCCCAGGTTCTTAGTTGAGAAAAGATGGCTCTTGGTACTTGCCCATGAAGGAGAGCCTGTCGCTGGCCCAAGATGACCACTGTACTACCCAGCTGAGTAGAGATTCTGCTGTGAGGCCTGGTTGGGGCCAGGAGAGGCGCAAAAAACAGACTTGGCTGGTCAGCCTCTAGATGACAATTCCCAGACCGGGCCTGGCAGGGGGTGGGGGCAGACAGCCTCTCTGTGGTGGGGCAGGGGCTGCCTGACATGCTTTGACAGCCAGAAGTCTTCCCCCTTAGATCTGTCAGTTGATGGTGCAGTGTCCACTGTTAGAGAGCCATTCCTTTGGCTTAAATTCGGTTCTCTGTTAAAAGACAGAGAGACCTTGCTGGCAGAGGAAATTAGTCTGTATTCCTAGCTCTGTGAGTTGCCTGCAAGCAGGCTTTAAAGAACGTGTGAGGGGGCCGGCCGAGTGGTGCAGTGGTTAAGCACTGGCTTCGGAAGCCAGCAGCCCCGGTTCGGGTCCCACATCTGAGGGCCAGTGACACTGCCCTCAAAAATAAATAAATAAATAAATAAATAAATAAATAAATAAATAAATAAATAAATAAATAAAAGAAGGTATGAGGGGCAGAGCTCTACAGCTGCCTCGCTGTCTGCAAGGAAATAACAATTAGAACACAGTTCACAGAGCACACTCGGTGTTCAGATGCACTGTGCTCAGTAGGTCCTCATTTCACACAGGGCTCCTCTCTGTGTGTCCTGTGACATTCTGGATACTCCTGAAGGCATCTTACAGACAAGGAAACCATAACGGTTCCCCGCCATGCTTCCAGGAAGCGGGGCAGCTGACACTGGGAGACAGCGCTCCCCCGCCCAGGTGCTCCCTATCTCAGGCTGTTCTGTGTTACAGGGTCGGGGAGGGGCCCCTGCAGACCAAGGCCTGTGGATGCTGGAAGGGTGGATGGGGTGGGCTGTATTCAGGCTGGCAACGTTAGGTCTGGCCCCCCAAGGGACTCCTGCCCCCGGGCCTGTCTTTGTCTCTTCCTCCACTGGCTCGCTGTCTGTCCTGTCGGTCAGGGACCTCTGATCCCTCAGGCTTTAGCCATCACTCCCCAGACTTCCCTCAGCACCACACAGTGGCCGTCTGCCTAATCTCCACCAGCACTTCTGATGGGTTCTGTCTGCAGTCTGTCCCCCATCGCTAGCAGACCAGTTCTTTCTTTGTCTCGATGTCACAGTACCCTAACACCTGAAACAGTGCCTGGTTGTGGCATAGGAGTTCAGTAGCTGGTAGCTGATGAAAGAGCAAATGAGCAGTGTCTCCTGTCATACCCCACACTGAACACGGTGGAGGCCTCGGAGGGGTACACACTGCTCCATGCCAGCCACTCATCCTGACCGAACACAGCAGCTGGTGTCCCTAGTAACAGGTCACCTGGGCCTTCCTACAAAGGCCTCAGTAGAACCTGAAGTATTTAAAATACAAAGATGTGGGAAACAAACTCATTTGTGTGGACAGAAGCTGCTCTGGGGATGATGCTGCTGCATTTTGATGAAGCAACATTTCAGGTTTGTGATTGGCATTCATCTGTGACATTTCCACTTTTGCTTCTAGGGCTTATTGTGATTATTTTTGTTTCAAAAAGAAGCTGAAGGTAGGACAAGCATTTCCTGGTCTCTCCCAATAAAGCTGGCACCAGTGGCTGAAGCCCACATGCTTGGCGCCACCCCAGGGACCTGACCGCATGGCATCACTCAGTCCTCACAGATCCTCAGGGACAATGAGGACTGAGGCCACAAGAAGCTGCCATTCCAGCTCACAGCCTCTTTCCCTTTCTGGTTGTTGGGGAGGCTCAGGTGGGCATCAAACTACCCCGGGACAGCAGGGCATCTCTTTGGCAGTGTGCTAAGTCACCTGCTTTGCTCTCTCATAAGATGTGAGGTTCACCCTGCACCCTTGTAAAATCTGCCTCATCTTCCGCAGTTCGGGAGTTCGCCCAGCCTGTGTGGGCCCTGCTCTGGTCTGGTATGCTCAGCGAGGCCAGCCGCTATGCTCCCATCCCCACACTTTGTGGCATTCCCTCCCCCAGCGAGGCCAGCTCTGGTGCATTTCCACAGCCATCGGGTGGGTTCCTGCCAGAGGGTTCTCGTGAGATGTCCTGGGGTAACCTGCTGAAGGCTCATGGCCTGCAGGCTGGACACTGAGTGAGCCGTAAGAGCCCTGAAATCTTTTTCTGTTGCTGACTCATGTTCTAGTCCTACTTATGCTCCTCTGTAAATGCCACACTCCAAATTTGCTGTGCCAATATCTAACATGACAAGCTCCCTCCTAAGAAGCCCACAGGCCACACACAGGTATACCTCCCCATGGAGGATGTGATAGCCAGCAACCTGAGGCAACAGGCCCCCAGAGCCCACTGGGCAGGGTGAGAAGGCTCCAGGCCCATTTCAGCCATGTGCGGACAGAGCCCCACTGGGAAGCACAAGCATGAGACCTGAGTTTATTCAGGGGACAGTCGGCCTGTGGAAACTGATGGGGGATAGCCACCGGGGTCCAACCTCCAATGCGTGGAACACTTACTTTCTCCCCACTTGAGAGTGGTCATCAGGAGACCGGACATCTCAGCCTTCTTCTGCTTTTCACTTATGTGACCTCACAAAAGTCAGATGCAGTGAGCCCATGGTTTCCTCCTACACTGAGTACTTTTGAGATTCTGCTATTGCCAGACTCTGTAAGGTGCGTGGGGAACGTGTCAGTGGCTCAGACTGACTTGGTCTCTGCCCAGGGCAAGGCCCACAAGAGGAATGTGATAATGCAGGGGTGAGGGTGGGGGCACATGGCAGAAGCCTTGACCCAGCCCGGGGGGGGGACAAGAGAAGACCCCTGGGTGGGGCTGGGATGGATAAAGGAGCGGACAGGACATGGGGGTTCATTTATGCGTCCACAGGACTGGGCTAAGGGATGCCCAGAATGCTGGCAAGATATTACCTTTGGGTGTGTCTCTCAGGGTGCTTCCAGAAGGGATTAGATTGGACTCAATAAACAGAGTGAAGCACCTGGGTGGGTATTTTCTAAGCAGCCCCGGTTGGGCACCCAAGTAGAACAGGAAGGCAGAGGGTGAGCATGCCTCCTGATTTAGCTGACATGTCCATCTCTCCTCCCCTGCCCTCAGATGTGCCTCCTGGTTCTTGCACTTTCCAACTCAGGTGGGGACTCACGCTGTCAGCCCAACTGTCAAGCCTGCACATGCGCTGAATTGCACCAGTGGCCTTCCTGGGTCCCTAGCCGGCACACAGCACACCAGGGCACTTCTCAGCCTCCTTGGCCGCGTGCCCCACTGCTATAACAGATCCCCTCTGTGTATACTGGTGTATGTCCTGTCGGTGCTGGGAACCTGACTATTACGCAGGCCATGGAGGTGTGGAATGAGTCCCAGCTTCAGCAAAGGGCCAGAGCAGGAGAGGTCCTGGCCTCTGCAAGGATCTGAAGGACATTCAGGGTCAGGGACCAAAGGAGTAAGGGCAGAAGTGTCCCTGGAAAGGTAGGCTAGCCAAGAAGGTGCAAAAGCCAATTCTGAGTCCATCCTGTATGTGGACTTCTCTCTTGGGGGGCGGGGGTGACAGCAGGCAGGGCACTCATTCCAGGTAGCCCCTCACACCTTTCAAATCTCTCCAGCCACTGATGGAGGCCTGGACCAAGAGAGCCCATGCTCAGCAAATGTGTGCACAAGCCTCTCACCGCTGTTTATTTATAAGGCCGTTGCAGACGCTGGCCCATTTGGCGACCAGACACCGAGCCTGTCCTTGCGTGTAGCTGACAGTGGGTCAATAGGCAGGTGCAGCAGCAGAGGCTTGGGCTGCACACAATGGAGGCTTTGATCCCACAACTAGCTTTGATGCCAAGTCTGCAATTACAGGAAGACTCTTTACCCAAATCATACTCAAACCAACGTGCCGATGAGATGTGTGGTGTCTGGAGGTCTAACGCTGTGGTGTCTATCCACTCCTGAGCTCGGAGAGGCCACAGGCTCAGGTTGTCAACTTTGTATTTTATCTGAAGCATTTTTCTGGCTCTGTCGGCGGCTCCAATGCCACACTCACACTGACGTAAAATGATTTTCCCATCTCTGTTCCCCTCAGGGTGTGTATACAGAACAGATAGGGCGGGCTTAACATCCGGATGCCAGTCAGCTGTAGGGCTGACTGAAGTGACCAGATACACAGGCAGCCGTCCTCCTCGGCCTGCCGTGGGTGTGGGAAAGGCCGGCTGCCACACTCAGTGACACAGCCCCAGCTGACTACGTCTCTGTTTTGTTTGCTGTTCTGTTTGGAAGTCTGGGAAGACAGAAGGAAGTTGCAGAAGCACCTCCAAACCCTCCGTTCTCAGGCCTGGTGACATGAAATTGTGGGCATCCGTGGCTGGCTGTATCTGGAGCTGCTGGGGGAGACCCATGGGAGGGTAGGATAGGGACCTGGTCAGGGTGGCTGTGCTCACTGATGCTGACTGATAGCTGCTGAGCCCTCTCATTGTTGGGAGACCAAAGTCCCCTCCTCCTCGCTGTCTGTCTGTGCTGCCCCAGACAGGATGGGAGAGGGGAGATGATGGAGGAGGGGAGAAGCCTGGCCCACTGGCCAGGAGCACCTGCACGCATCATCTTCCAGGCAAATGCCTTCTCTTTCTCTGTGAAGCTCCCATTTCACTGTAGGAAGGAGGCCAAAGATTACTCTGGGCGGTGCCATGATCCCAAAGCCAGAGCCTGGGGCATGCAGGACCCCAAACTCCATAAGAGGCAGGTGTGAATGCTGGCAGAGCCTCAGGGCATGCTCATGGTGACCACACAGGGACACGGGCAGCGCATAACTGGACAAATGGCAGTAGAGGGAACAGATGAGGGGCTGATGATTGCACCAGTAATGGGCAGTGGTGTGGCTCTGAACTTCCTCATAAGGAAAGGGAAACAGGCTGCGGATCTTATTGTCACTAAGAGAAAATATACCAATTTTTCAAGGAATTTTTCTTCCTGGCAACAATTCTTGGAAGAATTTATGTGACAGAACACCCACGGGGACATCCTTGTGTTGGGGGGCCAGGTGTCAGGAAGAGGTCCAGACCACCATCCTCGCCCAGGACCTGGAGGGAGGCACTGTGGGCGGATCAGAGGGTGTCCTCAGTATCAGGGAGGGAGCTGGGGAGGTGCCCCCAGGACTGGGAGTGGAGGCCAGAGGCTATGACCTGCACTGTCTGTGGGCCCCGCCTCAGTTAGAGGGCCTGGCCAGCCAAAGGGGCAGTCATAAAGGCCAGAATAAGCAGTCAGCATTTCACTAAAGGCAAGAAAGCAGCCCTGGGCCTCCCGGAGAAAGGAAGGACCGTGGGGAGCTGTCAGGTCTGAGCTCTGGGCCTCTCAGACTCTGGGTCCTGGAGCAGGTCAGGAATGAGAAAGTGGTGCCTGTGAGGAAGGAGGAAAGAAGGAAAGAGAGATGGGGAGGGAGGGAGAAGGGCAAGGGGACAGGTAGGCATGAGGTGTGGGGCAGGAGGAGATGAGGGAGGGGAAGGGAAGGAGGGGATGGGGAGAGAGGCAGAAGAAATGAAAGCTGGGAGCAGAGAGAGCAGGACAGGAGCGAAACAGGTCAGGGCAGGGGCAAGGCCAAGACTGTGCCATGTAGTTTTCTGTCCTGTCTGGCTAGAGCTGTCTCAGAGGCCCCAGAAAATAAAAAGTTGCTAGCCAAGAGAGGGAGAGAAGAGCTGTCCCAGTGGGAGGCATCAGAAGCTGGTGGCCTTGGGACAGACAGTCCAGGGTGAGACACCATGTTGGCAGAGAGGGAAGTGGTCCATGAAGGGGGCTGTGAAGGGTCTTCCTAGGGACACAGACTGGGCGAAGAGAAGCCGTGGGTGATTCTGGCCATGGACACCCCTCAGCCCTAAACAGAACCCCCAGTTTGGGGGCAGGAGGGGAACAAGTAGCAGCAGACCACACGGTTGAGTGACTGGGAGACGGAGGGTTGGGGTTTACCCTCGCCCCCAGTGAGGCTGTCTCCTGGCTGGAGGTCTGAGGACAGACTGAGCTGGCTGCAAGGCTTCTCTCGATCGGGGGGAGGGGGGACTCCAGAGGGCTCCCCAGGGCTTACCCTGCAACAGGATACTGCCCTGTCCCTCCAGAACCTTCACTGTGCCCCAGCATGACTTTACAACCTAGCCACACAGGACTGGAGATACCCTTGACCCCAGAAAATAAAAAATGCTTCAGGAAACAGAAAAGCTTCTTAAAAGATGCTTGATTTGAGTCCTTCGAGATTTTAGGAGGACACTCTACCCCTAAACCATACAAACTGTGTCAAGGCAGTGTAGCTATTAAAGAATCGATCCGTGATCACGTTTGAGAGCCTTTGAAGTCTCTCACCATCTTCCCTGTTCTCCGGTGCCCTCCGCCCTTCTGTACACAATTTAGAGCAAACTGTAACTTTGGAAGTAGACTTAAATGTTTTAATATGTGAACCACTGTTTATTATTTTAGCTGGAGCAAGGAATTATTTTTTACAGTTTGATTTTTAAGTTTTTTAGAAAATGACAAGTTTTCATCAGAAAGACTTGATTTAGCTACTGGAAATAGCGTTTTACAAAAACTCCAGCATTGCTACCCATACCCAGGTGAGCATTGTCCAGGAAGCAGGCATGATTCAGCTGCTTTAGGATAAATTGGGTGCGAGTTCCCCTCCTCAGATTCAAAACTCACTCTTGGCACACGCCCTGCGACATCTGCTCAGTGATGTCCCAATTACACTGAGTCATGGGGGAACCACAGGCTGCAAGTGGTGAAGAGCTGCCACATGGGGTGGGCTGCGTCACCAGTGGTGTGACTCAGCGACCAACAGACGCCATGAAGGAAGAGCAGAAAAAACAAAAGGATGGCCTGTCCATGCAAAATCAATTGACACACTCATTTTACCTTGTGGGTGGTGTGTTGCTGGTGAGGGGTGAACTGTCACACCCTCCAAACAAGTTGGTTGAAGTGGGAGCCCTGGGCAGGCTGAGGTCAAGGCTGGTCTGGAAAAGGCCGGAGCAGCTGCATGCTCTGGCTCCAGCAGATGCCCCTCTGTGTGGGAGCTGAATGGCACCCTGATGAGGTCGTTCTGCCTGCCCCTGTTCCTCCTGCCTCAACGTGGGGCGCTTTCGACTATGCAGAAAGGGAAGTCTCAGCAGGGAGGCTAACCCTCCCAGGCCTTCCCCTCTGGAAACCACTTGTGGGGTGAGTGACAGTGAGGCTCTTCAGAACCAGAGCTGGAGCAGCAGCTGTTGAAGCCTCTGGAAGGCCATGGTGATCCCATCTCCAGGGGACTGTCCCCATGTCCTGGTGACCACGGTTAAAGGAGGAAGGACATTTGGCACAGCTTATCTTTTGAAAACACACAGAGGAGAGTGTCAGCATGATCACTGTACCTGTGTGACTGACGTGGCACCCAATCTTCTGAGGGTCAGCTTCTGGAAAGGAGGGGTCCTTGGCCTTTTGGGGGCTAGGGAACAAGGACCAGCCACTCAGGATATCTGTTATGGGCCTTCCTGGGGAGTGCCTGGCCTGGCACTCCCACACAGGAAGGGGACGCTGGTGCTCTCAACCTCGGGAAGGGGCTCTGGACGGTGACTGTCATCAGGCTGGGATTCAGGTGAGCCCCACCCCCACCCCCACAGGAAGCTTTTGCACTGAGCTTTGAAAGCCAATTCTGAAGCTCCCCAGTGGAATTATTTTCCTTCTGTTCTCTCCAATTCCAGGTTCTCTATCTGGTCCTCCAGCATCCCAGGGACTCAGCTGTGGTCTCTGATGTCAGTCTCTTGTTCCCCGTCCCTCCTGAGCCTCCCTCCTTGGGATCGTCTCCACTCTGTGCTCCACAATTACATCTGGGCTCTCCTCACCCCGGGACTTGCTTTCCAGCTCTTAGGGGTTTGTGTGTGTGTGGTGTAAAAATGCCATGAAGATACCAGAAAAGTAACATGAACTGCTCTCATAAAGCATTTCTAACATGGCCAAGAAGCAGTTATAAGACAAACAGAAAAGAACATGCCAGCAGTACTGTCCATTTGTAGATGAATCAATAGGCAATGATTTTAACATACGTTCATCGTCATGCACTTTGGAAAACAGCTGTGTATGATAAAAGGCCTAACTGCGTGTGAAGCACTCAGTTATGAGGGCCTGAACTCTGAGACGCGAATGAAAGTGACTGACCACTTCCCAAAAAATACAGAAAATAAAACCATAGCACAAATACACAAGTTTAGGGCATGGACGGCTCCTCAGATCTGGAGACATCAGCCTCTTGCCCGTGTACGCATAAGAATCCACAAGTCTGCATGGAACGTTCTGGCAAGTGTGAAGCGAGCCCTGTCACTGGGTGTCACTAGGAAAGGCCTAGCTTTTTGGGAATCAAATGAGAGTCATGGGTTTTTCCTATCAATAAAATGCACATATCCTAATTCACCTAAAATTGAGCATTCACTTTCAGAAGTTTCAGACTCCTCCTGAAGGCCCTTCATGAAAATTCAACTCTACTTTCTGATAATTTAATTAACTGTGAGTCTAAGCACCCACTCCCCCAATGCCCCAGTTCAGATGGTTCCTCTTCCATGGGTTAACCCCTAGGCCCCCCAGCTAGAAACCCTCTCCTCTCTCTCTGCAGCTCCTCACCCTGTGACCCCAGGGATCAAGGCTGCGGGTTTGCAGTATCTCTTGCCATGGCACCTGGTGACATGATCAACATTCCATTTTTGAGTGAGGTTAATGGAGTGAGGGATTCTGGGCCTCTTGTTCAATACACTGGACATGTGGGCCTCCCCCACAGGGCACACATTAAACCAGCTAGAGTAGGACACACTGTTAGATCGAAGTTTGCTTATTGGATCAGAAACAAAAGAATTAGCAGAAGGGCAACTGAGAAAAATCTGGGTGAGGAGACACCAAAAAGAGTGAAAATTTTTCATCTGTGAAGTTGGTGGCTGGGAGGGTATATATACAATACCAAGGAAGCCATGAAGGCTATCGATAGCACACACCGGGGTTTGCTTACCAAAATTGAAAATACTGAAATTAAGGGGGCTCGCAAAAACGAAAAGAGACAGCATCTCATATTGGCTTTAACATGAATTTGTGTAGTGGTTAAGGGAGACATGTGGTCCTTGTTATCCTGAGAGTTAGGTAAGTCATACACACAAACAGGTTTAAGAATGGTTTAGAGATTGCTGAAAGAACTTCAGAAGACCTAAATGAAAGGCACCTTGTGTTCATCAGTAGGAAGACTTAATATTGTTAAGATGCCAATTCTATCCAAAGCAATCTACAGATTCAATGCAACCCCTATCAAAGTGTCAACAGCCTGTTTTACAGAAACAAAGAAGCCGATTCTCAAATTCATACAGAATCTCCGGGGGCCCCCAACACCCAGAATGATCCCGGAAAAAAAAAATGGGGAAAAAAAGGGACAGAACTTATACTTCCTGATTTCAAAACTTACTACACAGCCACAGTAATAAAACAGTGTGGCCCTGGCATAAGGACAGATGTGTAGACCAATGGAAGAGAACTGGGAGTCTGGAAATGAACCCATACATCTGTGGCCAATTGATTTTGACAAGCATGCGAAGTCCATTCAGTGGACAAAGGACAATGTTTTCAACAAATGGCGCCGGGACAACTGGACGTCCACACGCAAAAAAAATGTCGTGGGACCACTATACACACCATACACACACATTAACTCCAAATAGATCGCTGACCTTAATATAAAAGCTGAAACCATAAAACCCTTAGAAGAAAACATAGGATTAAATCTTCATGACATCACATTTGCAATGGATTCTTAGATTGGACACCAAAGGTATAAACAACGAAAGAAAAAACAGATGAAACAGGCTTCATCAAAATGTAAAACTTTACACCAAAGGACATTATCAAGAAAGTAAGAAGACAATCTGTCAAATGGAAGAAAATATTTACAAGTCATCTATCTGATATGGATTTAACATCCAGGAGTAGAAACTACTCCTATAACTCAACAACAAAAAGACAAACAACTCAATTAAAAAATGTGCAAAGGATTTAAACAGACATTTCTCTAAAGAAGATAACCTGACTTGCCAGAAAGCACATAAAAAGATGTTCAAAATCATTCGTTGTTAGGAAATGCAAATCCAAACCACAGTGACATTCTACTTCACACTCACTAGGATGGCAGTAACTAAAAAAAAGGGAAATAAGTGTTGGAGAAGATGCAGTGAAATGAGAAAGAAACTTGTTCATGGCTGGTGGGGATATAAAATGGGGCAGCTCCTGGAAAACAATCAGGCAGCTCCTCAAAACGCTAGATAGAATTAGGTGTGAGCATGAGAGGATTGAACAGGGAGCGAGATAGATGCTGGAATGTGAGTGTCGATATCAGCTAAAAGGTAGAAGTAATTCAAGTGTCCATCAACAGGCAACCAAATAAACAAAACGTGGTCTCTACTCACAAGGGAAAAGTAATCAGCCCTAAAAAGGAGTGAAGTCTGACACATGCTACCGCATGGATGAGCCTTGAAGACTGCTCATTGAATGAGCCGGACATGAAAGGACAAATACTGGGTGACTCCACTTAGATGAGGTCCCCAGAATAGGAAAATTCAGAAGGTCAGAAACAGAATGGTGGTTTCCAGGGGCTGGGGACCCGTGTTTAATGGGGACAGAGTTTCCATTTGAGGGAATGACGACGTTTTGAAAATAGATAGTGGTGATGAATGTACCTAGCTAATGCCACTGAGTTGTACACTTTTTTCCAAGAAAGACTTAGAGAACTGTGTGGATTATACTCTGAGCATATGTCATAGACAACATGGTGGGACAAACCACTGGCCTTTGCCAGCCACGGTCTGTCCCCGAGCATCTGTGGGCCCCAGTGGGAGTGACAGGGTTCCAGGATGGAGGGCCTTGCCCACCCAGGGAGGCACCCTAGGGTCCATGTGACTGGCTGAGTGTGAGCATTTGGTTCTCTAGGGACCTGCCCTCAGTGCCAACAGAGGTGGTGGCTGCAGATATTTCTCAGGCAGAATGGAATGGCCATCACGTTTCTGGGGAACCCAGAGCTGCTGGCCATGGATGTGGTTTGAGCATAGATGTCACTCAAGTAGGGAAAGTCTTCCAGGTACAGAGTCACTTTCTAGAGGAATAACAGCAAAGGAGCATACGTTCTGTGAACTTACTGGTAAGAAGCACACACACACACACACACACACACACACACACACACACACCCCAGTTTCCTGTTAGCCGTGATTCCCCTCTGCATTTCGCATGTGTATGGCCAGGACTTCTTGTCTCTTTCCTGGATGGCGTGTACAGCCAGGCTCTTGTCATGGGCCCCACAGAGCTCTAAGGCAGCTCACTATAGGCCAGGCAGCGTGCCCAGAAGTCTCAGTTAGGATTCTATCAACACAAGACAGAGGCCACAGCAAGCTCAGAAAGGGTGCGGTGGAAGGTGATGAGGACCTAGGGGAATGGGGGAGGGGGCACCCGGGAAAGCAGGAAGCACAACCTTTCCTAATGGCAGAGACCACCTGTCCCAGATCCCAACAGGACCCGCTGACCCCCTGTCCCTGCCTCTTGGTAGATTCCACCCCCTGCTAAGGGCCTCCCGGCCAGAGTGCATCACATACCCCTCTGTGAGTGGCCCAGGCCAAGGACACAATGGATTTTGCTTCCTAGACTTCCACAGTGAAGGGTGACACCAAGCACAGGGGGAGACACCATCCCCTAAAGGACATTGGGGGCTAACAGGAAGCAGGAATGAATGGGGACCGCCAACACCCAGTGATATATTTTATGACATGATCTCCCTCCTGAAGAAACATCCAGCCCCCAAGGGACTGAGAATAGGGTCGGGACTCCAGAGGCTTTGTAAATACCTCCTCTCTCACAGTCTTGGGGATGTTTGTCCATCTGGAAGCTGGTGCCTAATGGGAAATCCATGGGTCTTTCCCTTTGTTTTCCCACAGAAAGACGGCTACCTACTGCCTGGGTCCCAAACATGTTGGGACCCCGGATGCGGCTGGGGCTTGTTGGTGGAGAGGTGCTGCTTCCCCAGGCAAGCATGAAGGGAGCCCCTGGCCAGAGACATGGACGTCTAGTGATGTCACCCCCATCTCCTCATTTAGCTGATCACCAGGACACAAAATGACTCTCCTGGGAGAAGTGACAAGTACAAGCTGTTTCTTCCTGGTCTCAGCATCCTGCATGTGTGTGCTGGGGCCGTGTCAAAGGCAGGTAGAAAGCCAAGAGGGGCATCGGGGTCCGGTTGGCAGAGTGGGCACTCGGGGCCTTCAGTGAGGCTTGGGGAGCAGGCCAGGGTTGGCCTGCAGGAGCAGGGGCTGAGGTCAGTCACACAGGGAGAGTCCCGGAGGAGGTGGCAGGCCAGGCAGCGATCAGGAGAGGGGAAGTAAATAGGCGACTCCGTGCCAGGCTCATCATCCCCACTGGAACATGCCAACTCTCAGACAGCCTCCTTTTAATGCATGAAAGAGGGCACAACCCTCACGTTCTCAGGGTTGGGCACAGGGCCAGTGGCTTGACCCCCAAACCTCCTCGATCAGAGGAACCAGAAAAGAGGACATGAATGGTGACAAGTGGGGATGTGAGGCAGGGGAGAGGCCTTCCTGGAAATTGGGAATTGAAGGCTGGGCTTCAGCTGCCTGAGTCTTTCTCTGTCCCTTTCTATCTTCTCCTGCAATGCCTGAGTAACAGCTACTGCAATGACATTCATACTTTGACCCCATGACACAGCCAGATTTCACAAAGGTGAAGTTTCCAGTGTGACTGGAATTCAAGGCCAGGTCACAGCTCAATGCACAAGCATCCAGCAGGACGGTGGCTCTCAGAGTGCTGTCACAGTTTATGTAGGTGGGGAGGGCGTGACCCTGAGTCCCAGGCAGAGGGCCTGAGGAAAGTTCCCTGTAGGTGGTCTTGTGGCCCCTGCCACCCCGAGTCAGGAGTAAGAACATCGGGCCTTGTCCTCTCGAGAGGCATGTGCTACAATCTGCAGAGAACATGTTACACGGTCCCCTGCCTGCCCTGGACAGTGTGCCCTTTCTTGTACTGATGTTCCCTTTTCCTGTGATATTTGAAATCTTGCAAAGATGAGGCCAGACTGGATTACACCAACAACTGTTAAAGTTCAGTCCTTATTTCTTCTCTTTCCTTCTCAACCGACTGTCTAAAACAAGAACTTGCTTGCATTAGAACAAAAAGGTTGATACAGTAGCCACTAACAAGAGGTCTGCACAGATCCTGTCCTGGGACCATGCCAAGAGCTTCGGTTACTGGTCCCATTTAACAGACGAGGAAACTGAGGCTCAGAGAGGGGAGGGGAGCAGCCCCAGTTCACACAGCTGTGACAGCAGCTCAGGGAGATGAATCTGCAGGGTTGGACCCCAGCCCACACTTGTAACACTGCTGCCTCCTCCGACGCCCACCCTGGACCCCAGTGATCCCACTAATTGGAAGAGATTGCTCAAGCAAGAATAACCAATATTACTGGGGATATACTTAAGCATCACACCCCAACCCTGCCCATAATATCTGAATTACGCATATATCCAATTATTCCCAAATCTCCCAAAATTGCCACCCAGTGCGCTGTTGGCGTTAGATACACGCATGTGGCAGCTATGGCCTCAGGGCCGTCCTCAAAGGAGGTGAGGATATGCTCACGGGCTCTCAGTCGGCTAACTGGTAAACAAGTGTGAACACCAAATATTTATTCGCTGTGTGTTTGTTGAGCAGTCCTGTTTGGAGTGGGATGGGGAGGTGGAGGGACACTTAGAAAGTTAAAGTGAAACCCAGTGAACACTGTCCATTTCAAGATGAGGCAACAAAGAAATGTCACATCCCTTCTGACACTGGCTGGTATTCCCGGGTGTCCCTCTCGATGAACATGGAAAGTGCTGTTCTTGGGGTCGAGGGCACTGCCTAAAATCTGGGGCTGCCTGGTTGTGGCCAGTTTAGGGCCTGAACCACTAATTAAGCTCAGCTTGCTCAGAAGACACAGCCTCCCTAGCCACGGGCGCAGACCGCACACCGCCAGTGAAAGGGCCGCCTGTGTCCAGAGCCCTTCTCGTCCTTGCGTGTGGCTGGAGACGCGCTCCATCTTGGCACTCCGCAAACCAGGAAAAGTCCAGTCCTAACCGAACCCAAACCAAGTCACATTTTGGGGTTGCAGTTTCCAAATGTTTGTGCTGGTAGTAAAGTCACACACTAATGATAACAATGAACACAAACCAACCAACCAACATCAACAGACACAGGCGTGAACCAGGCTAATGCGGGTAGCCAGAAGGAAACCGGCCTCTGCCGGTGGGAACCGGCTGGAGGGAGGGGGTTGGGTCATGCACTGAGTACTGGGCCTTAGGGGGCAGGTCCTGTCTGCTGTAGTTTGCATCAGGCAACAACCTCAGGAGCTCCTCTGGGCTCAGAGCCCCTAGGCCCTTCTCCATGGTCCCCAGGCTTCCCTGGGTGGCTCTGGGGCATTCCCCTGCTGCTCTGTGGAGAGAGGGGACAGTGTCAGGGCCCTGCTTGGGAGAAGCAAGAGGCACGGCGGGCAGGCCCTGCAGACCCGTGCTGCAACTGGCTCAGATGGAGAAGGGAAGGCATCATTTCTGTTAAAACCCCAGCCTGGCTGCCCCCTCTCTTAGTAGCTACAGCCCAGAAGTGCAAACCTGCTGCCATGCCAGGGCCCCACCCTCCCCTGGAGTGCCCTCCTGCCCCAGAGGGTCCCCCTCCTGTCTGTGGCCTCACCATACACTGACCCCAGGGGCCTGCAGTCAAAAACTCCCCTTTTTTCTGTTTGGGTGCAGTTGAGATCATTTTTAATACATTCTTTTTTGCTCTTCATCAACTTCAAATGTATTTTGATTTCCTGAGGGCAAAAGAACTGATTTAGCTCTCTGATTAGGACTGTGCTTGGCCAGAGGCCTTACTCCGTGAAATACTGACATTACCCGGGAAAACCACTCAAACTCTTTTCTTACTTCCTGTGCTTAATTAAGTGGTTTTGCAGGTGATTCAATCCTTTTATTTTGCAGAATGACATCAGACTTATTTTCCATTTTAATAGCCTGGTTACTTCATTGATTTTTTAAAAAATCCAATTTCACTTTCTGGTGCAACTTTTATCTGGTCTCTTTTCCCACCACCCCAGGAAATGCCAACTCCCACAGTGGCTATGCTCCAGCTGGTAACAACGCCTTGATTTATTTTGTATCCAGCATCCAAAATCAGAATTTGAAGAAAGAACTAGAGATGTACTCCCCATTTGCTAATTAGCTAAATAATTTCACAAAGTGTTGGTGCTTTTTAGTGTAACTAACGATCTGAGGCCATTTCTGAGGGCGTCTCGGCGCACTGGCCCTCAGGCCCTCCTGCCCACAGGACTCGGCACTCTCACCAGCTCACCACTCTCCCCATCAGTTCAAGGAGGACTCCAACGTCATCAGTTCGTTTTGAGTGTATTTAATATTTACTGGACGGCTATATGATATTTATTCATCTGGAGGGTCACTGTCATTGCCATTTGGTCAATTCTGTTCTCTGAGGGATATGTGTCTTAATATGACACAGGTTAGATTCACAGCCTCATGAAGAAGCAGATGCCATGACTCACGTGCATGGGACACTTTTTGTTTGTTGGTTTATCTTTTGCAGGGGTCTTGTTTGTTTGCGCTTGGGTGACTTCCATTTTCTGTGTCTGCAGGGGTTTTCCTCCCGTTAGTCTTCACGCCCTGCTCTAGTGCTCAGAGGTGGTCATCTGCTGAGGACAGGGCTCCCATCCTGGGCCTGGCAGGTCCTCCTCATTCCTCAGTGTTACATGGGGGAGGGGAAGTGGAACAGACTCACAGACCGGCTAACAGTGGTCCAGATGGCCCCAGCCTTCTCTCTCCACAGGGAGAGAAGGGCCCAACGGGGAGCAGAGATAAACTCTGTGCTGCCTGGGCTCCCCAGGGCTCGGTTACAAACACAGGACTCCCCAGGACGGGGCCACCTCCTGAATTCAGTGGTCATTTTTATTTTTCAATCCAAGACCAATCAAAGATAAATGCACACACTGGGCACTCATTCAATGTCAAGTTCTTCCTTTTGTAATATTTGCATAATGATAATTTCAGGAAATGGATGGCCACCCAACAGAAAGAACACACAGGGTAATGGTAATTCTCCCTGTAAGGAAGATACCTGCTCTTAGAACATCCTGCTCTGTCTGAAGAATGGAGGTTAATTCTATACTAACGTCCCATTTGAAGCATCATAATGAAATATGTCATGGCTGTTCCTTCAAAAAGTTCTCTCTAACCCATCGACTGTGACCAAAATTTGCACTAGGCACAGGATGGGAACAGAACGCGAGCTGTGTCTCTGCACTGAGCTGCTGTCTGTCACCCAGAGGGACACACATGACAAGAAATGATGGGTGGTGGAAGGAGAGCATTAGGTTGCCCCTTATCCTTTCAGATGAGAACATCCCAAATCACTGTGGGCTTTCACAGCTTCCACAACCTGTTCCATGGTCTGCTTCTAATGGGTCACCTCCAGGTGTCATGGTCTCCCATACTGGCCGATCCTTATGTGCAAGGCTGATCCTTATGAGATGAACCCAAGCCCCTCACTGATGTCCCACAAGAGTCGGGCTCAGAAGACAGTGGTGTGCATAACACCTGGCTCACGGGTGGTACATAGTTGTGGGAGGAATTAATGGAAGGACTCCGAATTGAACATAGCTGGTATCCTTGTTCTGAGCCGTCTTCAGCCCCCACCCTGCAGTCTGACTCTGGCCACCCCATCCCACCTCTATCTTCCCCCCAACACACACAGTTACCAGGAGGATGGAAGGAGAAGTGGCTGGATGGGAAGGAGTGGGGGCTGTCAGGACATGGAGCTGCCTCCTGCTGTCCCCTTGGCCGGTTTCCCAGCTGGAGTTGACGTCCTAGCAGAACAGGCTGCCTCCTGGCCCCATTCCCAGGGTACCAGGTAACCAGTCATTATCAGTGAAGCCCAGGCCAGGCTCTGCTGCCAACACGGCCCCATCTGACCTCCCCGGGGACCCCTCTGTGGGGCCATGCTGCCCTTTCTTTGCACTCTGGGCTTGTGCTTGCTATTTACTTTCTCAAAACTGAGCCATATACTGTTAGACATATTCGTAAGCAGTAAAACTTACAAAGAAAAGCAAGAGAATGGCTACCACAGAAGTCAGGAGGGCCTTTATTCTGGTGGAGGGAAGGAGGGAGACCCAGGACCCAGGTGCTGCTACTGTATCACCCTCGGGTGGGAGACTCAAGGCTTCACTTTATGATGGTTCTTCAGGCAGCTTTTCTGTACTGAGACACATTTCATGGCATGCATGCTGTATGTCACAGCAAAGGCCACTTTGAAGTACTCGCCAGGACCACCTCTCCCTAGCACCTCCTCACGGGCAGCCAGCCCGATGTGTGTTGGGAGGACCCACATCTACACAGCCACCACCCTCCCTGCCATCCGCAACCATCCCAGCCACATCCTGTCCTGGTTCCCATCACCTGTGGCCACCATCACAGGGCAGCACCCTGAACAACCTGGTCTTCTGCCCTTTCCACCTGTTCGGCACAACATGGAAACTATAAAGGGATGTGTTGCAGAGAACTCTGCTTCCAAACACAGACCCCACCTGCACCCTGAGCTCTGTCCCATGCTGGTGGCTCTGCCCAGGGCGGCACATTGTGATGGAGGGCATTAGGGTTTGAGCATGCAGGCGCTGGTGGTCACACAGCCCAACTCGCCTCTTCAGCTCCAACCCTAATGGGCGTGTAAGGAACTCTCCCTCCCCATGGCTGAGACCCGTGTGGCCCTGGTCCCTGACCTCCCAGGCTGTCCCTCCCACTCCTTCAGATCATCCTCCACAGTGCTCCTGGCTTGTCCCACGCTGGCCTCACCTTCCCTTCCATGGTGACATGGTGACTTTTTCTTGACATTTCACAGTCTTCTTGGCAAACAGATCGATGCTGAGAAAGCCTCTGTGGACGCACATCCAATCGCCCACCTCTACCTCCACATAGTAGGCCTGTGGATACTTCCTGGCCTTGGGACCCTGACACTGCTGTTGACCCCACTGAGCAGACAGGCTTTCCCTTTGAAGCTTGTCCGCGGTAGACATACGGAACGCAGACTGCCCTGTGGGCCATTGGGCGGGACTCGCAAATATTTGCTTGTTGCAACTCAGGCTTAGCCTGGTGAAGGTGTGGGGATGTTTTAACTGAACAACTCTGCTGTGTGTCTGCAGAAGGACAGGCAGGGGCCACCAGTCACCTTGCTGGCCCGACCATCCTTATCCTTCCTTGTATGTTCAGCTGGCCCAGTGCATACCCCACCTGCCACGTCCTAGCTGTGCCCTGGTGGGCAGCTTGCTCAGCCTCTGTGGGCTTAGTTCCCTCAAGCATTGGCTTGGGGTGACAATATCTGCTTCTCAGGGCTGACGTGAGAGCACAGCAGTAACCTACCCATCCAGGACAGGGCACTTGGCTGGCCATCCCAGGTGCTGGCTCTTCTTGTCCCCCCACCTGTCCCTCCCCTACTCTTCAGGGAGCACTTCATGCAAAAGAATATTACTGCCTCAAGGGACAGCCAGAATGGGCCAGGAACCATGCAGTGCCTGGCCCAGGACCCATTCCAGCCACAGCCCAGTGGCCTCTAGGGGGGTGTCCCTAGTCTTTAAAGGCCCTGTCCCAGCATCCTGACCTCATGCAAAGAGCCCCGGCTGAGGTCTGAAACAACAACGGGTACCAGCCAGGGGCAGAAGCAGACCAGAGAGAGCAGCAGTGCTGCCCGGGTTGCCCATTGTGTCGGCTTCAGAACCCAAACGGAATCCACATAGCCCAGCTTTTGTGCCACACTGCCCTGTACTTCTTCCCAAATGCCCTTAGAGCTGGCTTTTCGTTACTTCCCTTGGGCAGTTAGTGAAGTGATGAAGGGCTCCATGGAGATGTCCTACAACAAGCCAGGGACACTTTAGGAACTTAGTTGAAAAACAAGATGCCACACTGTGAAGGAAAGACTGTGGAGAGAGCCTGCTAGTGACGTAACAAAGGGACACTGCCTATGTGCAGGCGGGGCTCATCTCCCATTTGTCCTGCCCTTGCTCTCACTGAACGGGGGGGCGGGGAACGTGGACCTCTCTGTGGGCCCAGGTACCCACCATGAGAGCTGTGCATGCCATTATCTGGTCATGAGAGGGAGGAGAGGTTTACTCTCCTCAAAGACTCTTCAAGCAGACAGATGGGACTTAGGCAGCGATGACCTCCCGGGCGAGGGTGCTGGGCCGGGTGGCAGACTGCCACGTCCTGTCCTCTGGCTCCCTGCTCAGACTGCCCACCAGACGCTGCTGTCTCACTGCCTCTGCCTTTGGGATCCGGCACATCCTCCTGGACTCTGGAACTCATCTTCAGAAAGGCCTCCACAGCCAGAGGCCTCCCAGCTAAAGCAGGCCACCAAGTGGGGAGGATAACCACCTCTTGGAAACCTGGAGCCGAGAGAATCGTGTGAGCTCAGACGCCCACCGGCTGCTGCCGGACCTGGACTGCCCAGGCACCGCGTCCCCAGCGCCTGGCACCTTGAGAGGCACATAATAGGGCTGTTGGTCTTCCAGTAGCTGGGTACGAGTGTATGTCAGAGCTGGAAGGCTATGGCTTGCTCGGACATTTTGAGGCTAAGACAATGACGCTGAGCTGCTGGAGTCCACACAGCTCATTAGGCGCCACGCTGGAGCATTGCAGGATGGCTTCCGTGTTAAGTCAACATGTTTTCATTGAGTGCATACAATGTCTCAGGCACTGTGGGAGCCAAGGTACACTCAAGAATAACAGCCAGTCCTTTGCCCTCCTAGAACGTTCAGTCTAGTCCAGCAGACTGATGCTGAACAAAGAAATAGGAATTAAGTTACGTACATTGGTAAGAGAAGTTGAGCCCAGGTCAGAGGAGGGTTCTCCCAGGAGGTGGCATTTAAGGTTGAATGGTGGTGGCCATTCCGGGAAGGGAGGAAAATGTTGGAGGTGAGAGAACAGCTTGTGCAAAGGCCCCAAGGAAGAACACATGGCCAGAGCAGCAGAGAAGGGCTGAGAGGTAACAGAGGTGGAAAACTTAGAGGCTGAGTCACCAAGGACTCCACAGGCCAGAAAGGGGTTGCAATGTCACGTGATATGTATCAGAACACCTGTCAAGTGTCTGATGATAGGCTAACCCCGGCTTTAGACAACGGCTTTTCCTTCTGTGTTATGAGGAGAGAGGGTCTTAATTTCAGTGTTGTCAAGTGTACTGGTCTGTTGTGTTTTTTTGTCTCTTGCTTAAGGGCCCTTTCTCTCCACCACCTGAAGTCATAAAGGTGTTTCTCTTATGGCTGGAAAGTTTCATTTTTATGTGTAGGCCCTGAATGCACCTGGAAGGTGTGTCTGGCTATATGTGAAGCCAGATTCCTACTGCTCGGCTGAGTAACTTTGAGGAGATCAGGTCTCTGTGTCCACTCCTGACGAGTGAGAGGTTAGATTGGGTCACTCCCAAGGCTCCCTCCCAAGCTGCAGTGATGGACATTTGGTCCTTCCTGCTGTAAGCCTGTGACCAGAGCCACACTCCAGTCATCTCAATGGTAAAATCACAGCATGCATGGATTTCCGCGGGCCCTGTGGGAATGCAGCCATGTGGGTGGCATAGTGGCTGTCCTCCACGCCCTTCTTCTTTCTCCTCTAGGAACAAACCAAGGCACCTTGAGGCAGGTCTCCCAAGGTTTGCTTCTTGGCCAAAGCTTTGCTTTAAGTATTCCTCTTTGACCTTTGAGTTTTAACTATTGAACGGACGAGACACAGGGTGAGAGGGGAGCCTTGGCGGCTGGAATTGTTACCAAGATGTGTATACAACCTGATCGGCCTTTCTGCAAACCCCAGAAAGCAGGAGACTCAAGTCTCTTTAAACTCTCTCCAGCTTGCACAGAAGGAGGCTCCAAGACAGGCCCTCGCTTGGCAGGTCAGTGCCCACCTTTGTAGAACATGTCTTGGGAATTGGTGGCTGGTTCTAAAACAAACATGCACACAAATTGAAACCCAGTCTCAGTGTCCACCTGGTTGTCAAACCAGGGGTGACAGCACCTGGGGTCCACGAAGAGAGAGGGCCTGGTGAGGAGGACCCAATGTTCAGAGGTACAGGTGACAAAGCTCAACCCAAGCTCATTTAAGGAGAGAGGTGTGCATGTGATCAAGGTGCTGGGCAGGAAGGGGTGATGTCTCACGGGACTCAAGGGTCAAGAAGGAGCCTGGGAGGGAATCTGGAACTTCTACCCATTGGGTCCCAGGTTCTGAAAATGCAGAGACCAGCTGGTTTCTCTATATAGTGGAAAATTCCTCTGGATGAAGAATCTGATCGCCTTGAGGTCTGTAACAGTTCATTTTTTGTCAACTAGACTGGGCCATGGGGTGCCCAGATGTTTAGTCAAACATTATTCTGCTCAGGGTGTTTCTGCAAGGGTGTTTTTGGATGAGTCTAACATTGAATAAAGTAGATGCCCTCCGTGATGTAGGTAGGCCTTGTCCAATCAGTTGAAGGCTTGACTAGAATGAAAGGCTGACCTTCTCTTGAGTCAGAGGGAATCCCCGCTGCCTGGCCTTTAGCTGCGACCTTGGTCTTTTCCAGCATTCAGACTGGCACTGAAGCATCAGGCTCCCTGGGACTACCACACTGGAACTCACCCCATCAACAACCTGGTCTCAGACTTTCAGACTTGGACTAGAACTTTCGCTTTGTCTCTCTTGGGTCTCCATGTTGCCAACTGCACTCACTGGGGCTTCTCAGCCCCCATCATCATATGAGCCAATTCCTTACAATAAATCCGTGTGTGTGTGTGTGTGTGTGTGTGTGTGTGTGTGTCCAGTCTCTGTACTCCACAAGGCCAGTGGTTTAGTCCCTGGACAGTCCTTCAGTCCTTGTGTGTAGAAACCCAGCTCAAAGCTGGCAGGTGGATGACAGTCAGTGGTCCTGCCTACCCTGCACCAGCTCAAGCCTAGCTTTTGACTCAATCGGTAAAAGGTGGCAGTCAGCAGGTGGACCAGAGTACCCCCCAGTCACCCATAAGTGGGGGCACAAAGGCCTGCACCCCAACTATTTCCCTCCCCCAGTACACTATTGGTCCTTGCTTTCAAGTGAAGTACTGTGCCGTCCCCAAGGCCCTCAGGCAGGCTCTGCAGGGTCAGGAGGGGACCCATCTGGACAAGACAAGGCTCCAGGGTGGGCTTCCTCTAAGCCTGGCACATGGGCACACCGGTGCTATTTTCAAAGGATCAGGGATTTTAAAACTTGTAGAAACCAAAGGACCATGCCAGGACTATGACGTTCTCCTTCATGCAAGACTGACCTTCAGGATAAGTGAGATGATCCAGCCCCAGGTTAGCAGCATCAGCTGTGGGGGACCTCGCACATGGCTCTATCCCTGGACCAAAGCATTCACTCTATGCCTTGTGTTTAGAGCCCTGTGTTCAGAGCCCAGAAACTTCCCAACCACAGTGGGTGGAGGCATCAGCACGAAAGAGTGCGGGGCACTCAGAGACCCTGCCTGGCACCCGCCCCCTCCCCCGCCCCTCTGCCCCTTCCCCCGCTGCGGGACACTCAGTGGCCCTGCCCCGTGAGCCCCTCAGCCCGCCACCTGTCTGCTTCAGGCCCTCCCTCCTTTTGTGTACTCTTCATAGAAATCCATCTCTTTCTCCGTCAGTGTGTGTCCACCCTCAGTGAATAGCTGAATGGTGTCAGCTGTGCTGGAGACCCTTGGTGACCCTAGGGAACCCAGTCACACATTTGTCATCTCTGATGCAATGGTTCCAGATGTCCTGAAGTCATAGGACTTGAAAGCCTGAAGGTCATCTGGTGATGTCTGAGCTTCTCCCTTGACACAGGTAGAAAGTTCTAGAAGAACATGCACAGGGCCAGCAGTGAAAGGACAGGGACACTTAGGCTTCTTCCATTCTTCCTTGCCAGGGTGCTTCTCCCAGTTAGGCCTGGGTTCTTCTGGAGGGTTGGGAAGGCTTCCAGGAGAAGGGGACGTCCATCTGCATTGAGGTCTTTACGGGCATGGGCAGGTCTGCCGGCTGCTCCCATACCACCCACAGAGCTCAACCCTGGGGCCCTGTGACTGTAAGTCATTGTCACAGAGGAGACTGGTGAGGGCTCCTGTAACCTCAGGCCCTGGCCTGGAGCTGAAGCAAAGGAGAAATGAGATAAAACAAAATGTTTGGGGACGAGGCGGTGTGCAGTTTGTCTCAGCTGACTCAGGGGATCCCCGTTCCCACCCTCCCAGCAAAGCTACACAGATGTTCTCATCCTCATGGGGCAGCCTGTCCCCTTCTTTTCATGGCTGCACCCAGCTCACCCCTGCCCCGATTGGATGGCTGAATAGGTCCATCTTAAAGAAATGACACCCGCGTTGGTGCCCCACTGTTGGGTCTGCCTCTGAATCTCAGGATGTGTTTTATTTTATCCTGAGATGATCCTGGGAGGCCATGGTACCCGCCGCATAGATTTCTTGTAGATTCCATGAACATGGGAGAGAATAAATGCTTTTCTTGACACAGGATGCATGCGGAAGAGCCTGCCCAACCACTAAGGGGTCAATGTTGCCAGGGGCCAGGAATCTCTTCAGAAAAAGATAGTAGCCCTCCTGACTTTTTCCCCAAACGGGCAAATCTGACTTGTCAGACACAGGTTCGACTTGTGCACAACCTACTCACAACTGATCACCTCCATGGCAACTGCTGAGTCCTCTGAGGGCACAGAAGCTATAGGCAGGGAAGGGGAGCTGCTTCCAGATGGTTTCCTTCTGAAACGTTCCATAGAGTCAGCCTCATCAGCAGAAGCAGGGTTGAGGCCTTGGTTTAAGTCAGGGGCCAAGGTTCTTGAGGAAGAGTGAAGGTAGGCTGAAACTTATGTGCACACCCAGGCCTGTGCCAGGAGGGGGGCGCCAGCATGCACCTGCCCACCTCTCTCACATCCAGGGCACCCAGCAGCTTTCTCAGTGCAGATCCTTCTTGGGTTTTGTTCCCAGGAAAGCTCACTGTTTTGAAGCCCTTAAAATGTCAGAGGCTGGGAGAGGGACAGGAGTTCACTTAGTATTATAATTTTCTCCTCCTTTAATTTCCAACTGCTTCTCCCCGCACAACACAGGGGTGATGTACGGGAAGCTCTTTGACTGCAACAGCATGCTGTCCTTACATGAGGAAACCCTGTCCGCTTCCTTCCTAAGGTGGCTCCTGCTCAGTCGGGCCTAGTGTGGGTCTGCTAATGTGGTGAGGGAGCCAAGTTTGCTCACTGTCACAGATTCAAAGAATGAGATGCCTCTTGCCTGTGAAAACGTGTGTGACTCACTCCACCTCAGTGACTGGGCTGCCCCCGCCCTCCCAGTCACGCACAATAGCAGTCTGCTGAAGGCTCCTTTGCCCGGTCCTGCATTGCCACCTTGGCCTGCGGGCATCTCTGCCCAGGTCACTGCGCTTGTCCAAGTCTGCAGCATTGCACTTGTATGTTGTCTGTCATGGGACAATTGTCCCATTGTCCCCAGGTTAATGTTTTTGGTCACAATGACTGAAGACATCTCTGGGACTTCTTTCTTTTCATCTAAGACAGACCGGCTCATCACTCCCTTCTCCTCAGAGTCTGTTCTGCAGAGTCAGTCCCCAAGGGGTATGTTTTCATCCACGATGGCCATTGTGGCGATGTGACTAAGCGACCCCAGCTCCTGACGACCCTGAGTGTGACTTTGTGACTGCGCGTGACCTGTGAAAAGCAATAAAGTTACTCAAGTGAGAACTGGCAGAGGCATTTATTAGGAGCTCACTCTAGCGAGGGGTCAGCCACCATCACTTGCATTTGGCAGAAATGAATGCAGGCATGGGCAGAAACGAAGGCAGATATGGGCGTAGGAAGAGTCACAGGGGCACAAGGATAGCCCCAGTGACCTGCTGGGAAGCTGTAAGTGGGCTCACCCGAAGCCGGGCGTCCTGTGTGGTTGGTTAGGGTAAATGTTTGCCTTTCTCAGGTTGGTCCTGTGTGGAAGGGCAAAAATGAGGGCAGCTATGACTTAGTGACCAAGTCCTGGCTGTTGGGGACCAAGTGCTGTAGGAGGATTGGGCTTCCTGGGCTAGCTGCTGCCCACTGTGGCCCAAGTATATCCAATCACACAACCATCTTCTCCCAGAATGTGCTGAAAATTAACCAGAAGTGGAAATAGCCATGGGAGGGGAGAAACCCACCATTTTATGCAGTCAGCCAGGGAATTCAGTGAGCTCTGAGAGGACTGGCCAGGCTCCCATGTCAGCTGCACCCTCAACCCAGCGGCTGTCACCCTGCAGGCTCACTTGCCTTTCCCCGGGCACTGCTGGCAACTTGGGATCATATGTTGAGGCTGGCCTGACGACCAGGTGGGTCAGGACGGGAACCCCGGTGCAGGCCGAGCCAGCCTCCAGGGGTGCAAACTCCTGCTTGTCAGTCCCACCCAGCAAGCCTCCTTCAGGGTTTCATCTTCAGACTTCCTGCGTTTTCCCTGAGGAGGGGGGTCATCAAGGAGGCAAACAAGGTTCATGTATTTTTAACCAGGAGACAAAGCCCAAAATCAGGGACATGTCTTGGTGATGGCATGTCACACACCTTGCAGCAGGTGGTGACAGTGACATGCAATGGCCCAGGTGGCAGCCTACTCCTCCCACACACCAGGCAGCTGTGTCCCCAGATATGTTCCTTGTTTGCACAGTCCCTGCCCCCACAACGGGCCATCAAGCAGCACGACGATTACAAAGTTTTCCCGAGGTCACAGATGGAGGCCTGTGGGCCACCTACAGTCTGGCACACAAGTTTTAACTCTTTTAATGGCTTGTTAAGATTTTAAAATCAGGATTTGACATTTCACATTAAAAAAAGGCTTGTTTTCCAACTTCTCTTAGAAAATGGGATGACCTGGCAATACCGGTCTTCTTCCCACTGAGGCCACTCAGCAGAAGTACAGTGCCCTGTGGAAAGGGTCACATGTTCTCGTTCTCACCACAAACAACATTCACCCTGCAGTCTCTCTTGATGGTCACTGTCATGGACTAAATGCTTCAGTCCCCCAAATGCATATGTTGAAGTCCTAACCCCCAATGTGATGGTGTCAGGAGGTGGGGACTTTCCGAGGTGAGTAGGTAATGAGGGTAGAGCACCTCACAAATAGGATTAGTGCCCTTATAGGAGGGACCGCAGAGAGCTCTCTTGTTCCTTCCGCCATGTAAGGTCACAGCGAGCCTGCAACCTAGAAGACGCTCTCATGGGAACCTGACTGTGCCGGCCTCCAAAACTCTGAGAAATAAAGTTATGTTCGTTATAAGCCACCCTGTCTGTGGTTCTCTGTGTTAGCAGCCCGAGCTGACTGCTAGGGTCACCAACAGGAAGACCCAGTGGGCATTTGCCCAGGAACGGTTCGTGGCTATCTGGGACGAGCCATTGTCCCTTTCCCCAGAAATTCCTTCTGAGGCCGGAAGGTTGCTTTGGAGGGGGTCAGGGGGATTCCAGTCCCAGAAGAGCCGTGTGTTGGGCACAGGGTGACTGCATACCTGTTACCTGGCCTCCTTTGATTAAGGAGGGGTGTATTTCTTGTTCCTGTCCCCTTTTCCTCCTCCCATGGCAAATGCCTCTTCTCACCCCAGAAATAAAGAGGACTGCTAGGGACAGATGGGGACAGAGTCGGCCAACATTGACACAGCCAGAGTGGATGTCTGAGAGGTTGGATATAAGGGCTCTGATTCCTGGTGCGTGTCAGACTGAGCAGGGAATGCTGGGACCAGAGTCGGCCACATGACCCTGCCTCTCAGAGTTCTCAGTTTCCTCATTTGTCAAATGGAATAGGATTCCTAGCCCCCAAGTTTACAAGGCTTTGGTGGGCCTTTGTTAAAATGTGATTATTAGGGAACACGGTTGACATCAACTGTATCCATCCGGTTATTCTGTGGCAGTAAATAAATCCAAAACCCAGTGTCTGCCCAGCCCAGATCTCTCTCTAGCACAGCCTGCACACCTGTCTTGAATCAGCAAGGCTCTGCTGGGTGCCGCCCTCCCTCAGAGTAATGGAGCTGCCCCTCAGGAGTGTCACTGGTGTCTGTGACAGGAAAGGAGATGTGGCATGTCAAGCCCTGGGCTTGGAGGCCTATTCCCAGAAGAGACACCCTGTACATCAACTCCCATTTCATTTGCCCTAGTAAGTCACCAGTCATCATTAACTTCAGGGGATAGCCCCAAGTATCACATGACACCCTCAGAGCACAGCTGGCTCCACAGCTATGACAGCCTGTCCCATTGCTCACCTCCAAGGAGACCTTCCAGAGAGGTTTTCCCTAAGAAATAGAAGAATACTTCCTTCCTTGAATTTTAGGCCTAACGATGGAGGAATAATGACATATCTCAATTTGAAAAAAACCAAGACAAGATGCCTCCTTTATTCAGAAGATGTAAAGTCATCTTCATATCCAGCCATGCCTTCTTTTGGGGTCCAGTCAGATGAGGACCTGGGCGTATTTTATTTGTTTCCTGATCCCACATGTAAGAGTTTGACCCCAACAGTGGCACCATGTCAAATGGATGAGGCCAGGCTCCATCCAACTCAGGGTTCCTCTTGCATTAAAAACACTCCCCACATTGACCTGAGACCATTCAAGGCAGAATGTCATTAAATATTTCTTCTAACGTCTCACAACGGTTCACCTCTTTTCACTGTGGTGTAAAGACCTTTGGGGGCTGATGCGTAGGTTCTTGGGGTGTCACAAGGAATTATGGGAAAGCATAACTTCCACCACTGCCCTCAGTCTGCTCCCCAGAAGGAACGATGCTGGGAAACCCACAGTGTGCTGATGGACAAGGAGGCCTGTCATGTCCTTCCATCCGTCGTACAACACAGCATGGTCCTGAGGCTCCTCTGCAAAGGCCAGGGAGAGCAGCTGAAGACTGCACTGTAAAAATGGCACAGTAACGCCTGACCCCATCGTGCCTGGGCTATGGCACATTCTTTAACAGAAAGAAAAGGGAAAATGATTTGGGAAACACCTCATGTGGCACAGGTGTAATCCTTCCAAAGTCTGTGTCCCTGATGCTTAGAAAGGCCAAAACTCAAAATGTCAGAGTTTGGAGTAAGAAAAGCTTTATTGATCGAGAAGGAGCCAACCAAGAAGACAGGGCACCAGTAGTCCCTCATATCCATCTGAAGCAAGTACAGAGTTCAGCTTCTTTTATGTCAAAGTGAAAGAAAATGGGAGGGGCAAGAGGTGATTGACAACCACTGACATGGGGGCACCAGCAGGGGTCTGAGGCAGACCTTTTCCTTCCTGGGTCTGTCGATCCCAGCTGATCCAAGTCTGGTCCTGAGGCTCCTGCAAATCTTTGATAAACAGTCATTATGTTTGTACATATTTCCCCCATCTCCTCAGGAGAGGCACCTTCCCGCAAGGGGCTGTGTTTGTAAAACTCAAGCCCCAAGCAGGATTCCTCTAAGGACTAGTGTGTCAGTCTGCAAGATGACAGCAGTGTGAGCAAGGTGGAGTCACAGAGGGAGTATTTCACTGTGACACAGGGCCCTGCCCTCCTCTTGTCCTGGGCCCTGTTCCCAGCACTGTCATCCATTTAATCTCCACCAGGGCCCTATTCGGCAGCTACTATTATTACTATTCTCTTTTACAGATTAGGATGATTCTCAGCTCCAAGTTTGCCTGCATCTTACAGAAAACTGCCAAGAACCATGTGGGCTCCCGGCAGCCCTGCTTTGGCCCGCATATGCGTGAGACCAAGGCACCATCTCTGCCACACACCCGTTTTCCAGGAGTCAGTCACCAATTCCCCGTTTCCCTGAAGGGCTGACATCCTGCAGCCCCTGATCTGTGGCAGGCCTGACATGAGAGCTGCACAGGGCTCAGCAGAGAGGTTCCTCCTCCCCTCCTCCCCTACAATCATTTAAAGAAGCCAAAACTGCACAGACCTAGTCATGGCAACGCTGAGACTCAAACCAAGCCAGCCAAGCTTTGAGCCACTTAACTGTGCTGCCTCCTATTATTATAATAGGATTATATTATAACCCAAATCCGAAAGACCACCCACTGCTTTCTTTATTGGATCCTTCCAACAAACTGGTCATGCTGGTAACATAATTCCCTAAGGAAATGGAAAATGACTATTCTAAAATAAATCTGAAGGACACGCCCACCACAAAGCGTAGGCTCTGATGCAAATGCAGCCTGAGCCCTCTCCCCAGCCAGTCTGCTCACTCAGGGCAGAGACTCCTAGACTCAGACACCAAGACTGTGTCGGGGAGCGAAGCCAGGGGCTCGAGGGTGGGAGAGGCTGGAGATGCCAGTTGGCAGTGGGAGGCAAATGGGCGAAGAAAGAAAAAGGATTTAAAGGCTGATCCCAGCATTCCAACAGCACTGAGGGAAGCCGGCCTTTGGCCCCAGAGACGCCCGGACCTGGGAGGGGCAGGGCCGGAGGCCACACCAGGTGGGCCTCATTTGCATAACACTTAACACCAGGTACTTGGGCCTCAGCTGCTCTGCCTCTTAACTGGGCCTGGGTCCTGGAAAAAACACTCACCTGCCATCCTTGGGTGCTGTTTCTAAATGCAAGAAATCTGTGGTTTGAGAAACACAGTCACAGAAAAGGCTCAAGGAATAATGTGCCTCATTGAAGTGGCTCAGGGTCCCCTGGCCCTCGAGTCCCCGGAAGCTGACCTCCAGGGAGCGTAGATGGTTATGGTAACATTTCATCACAAACCCTGGGTACATTCAGAGAGCACCTTGGGGCGTCTTCTCACTTCATGTGACCAACACAGCCAGCCAGGCCATGTCACGGAGGCGTCCGCTAGGAGATGGGCCCTCAGCCTGATAGAGAGCAATTCACCTGTGTCATAGCACCTGTGTCCCCCCAGGCCAGCGGCAGCCACCATTGTGGTTTACCCCCCATTCTGGAGGCAATTCTTTTCATTAGTGACACTGGGGTTTGGGGGACAGGATGGCAAGAGTACATTACCCTGGAAGGGGAAACCTGAAATGCAAGATAGAAGGCGAGGGAGCTGGGCCTGACGGGAGCAGGAAGACCTGGTGGGGGCTCAGTCAGGACTGAGGCCCGCCTCACCACTGTTTGAGCAGACGAGACTTGCACAGTCCCAGAAGCTCCCCCCGCCCCCCAGCAGTGTTTCAGAGCCACCCCGTCTCTCTATTGGGAAGACTCTCCTGCCATCAGTCCTGGGCACCGCAGGTCCCTCTGGGCACTTGACCCCATAGGTTATCCCCAGGGTTCTAGGAGTTACTGCTTTCCTGTTTCCAGAACCGCTTTTCAAAATCCTCTCATGAGGACCCTTAGTCGCAGTCCGCAACACCAGGGTCTGCGGCACATGAACTCATGATTCACGATTCCAGGCCTGGGCACGGGGCCAGTTTGGATGATGTTAATAGGCTGCAGCTCACGGCAGGTTTTTCCCAGGTGACTGAGCGCTCTGGGAGGAGGGGTCCACATGGGCAGAGGCCTGTGACCCGGCAGTGACCTTGCAGCCCCCTCCGCCTTCCCTCTGGATCCTGCTGTAGACTCTGAGCCCAAAGACCTACTTGGGTGTTAAACGTTCCCCAGACCCAGTTTTAGAAAATGAGGCATTTCTACCAGCCATCCAATGCTGGGTTTAACCTTCTAAAGCTTACACAACTTTTAAAAACTTATAAAAGTTGCATTGTGTGGATGCCTCAAACTTTTATTTTAAAAAGTAAAATTGGAGGACTTGGTCAGCGTCACCTGCATGAGGCAGACCATCAAGAGACTCACAGGCGGGAGGTGGGCTGTGGTCTGGCTCTCAAACAAGTTACAAGTTCTCATGTCACCTCATGTCATTTTCTAAACACAGGGATGGACACGGGATCCTCTCCATTTCCAAAAAATGAGAAGACTGAAGCCCAGTGAGTGGACTTTCCATTTTATGTATTTTTCTGAATCAACTGGGGCTCTTTGCTTTTTATGATGAGGCAAGTTTTCCAAGTCCTCAGTGGGAGAAGGAGGACTGACGGAGAAGGTAGCAAGAGAGGGAGAAGGTTAGCATTGACTAGTTCCCCCAAATGGAGAGTGGGATACAGCATCCCCATCCCCTCCATACTGAGTGTCCTCACACATGGCCTGTGACTGCTCTGTGTGATTTGAAGTTACAATCTCGGAAGGTGACAGAAGCTGGGAACCCTTGCAGCCTAAGGGCCACAGGTTTAAAGTCACAGTTGAGACTGAGTTTGTTTTCTGCTGTGCATTTCCACTGCACAGAGGGTGTGACTTTTTCTAAGGGCGGATGTCTCCCTTTGGGGAGCCTGGCCAATGACTGTAGGTAGCAGTCACTCTCAGAAATGCCAGAAAAGCAGGGCAAACAAAGCCCAGCTCTCTGAGCGGCAGACTAAACCAGAGGACGCACTGCTGACATTAATTGTTGGCAAAGTACTAGGATGACTTAGCAAATAGTGACTGGAGATACAGTAGAACTTTGTTCAAAGATCAACCTCTGGACGGACTTGGTTACCCTCTACCCGGCACCTGGGTGGGGAGGGGAGACCCGGAAGCCAGCACCAAACAGTAAACTTTTCCAGGAACCAGGGAAGAGGTTCCTGACTTGTTGCAGCAAAAACAACCTCCAAAGTCCCCGTAAGGGAGGACCTGGGATCTGGGGTCAAGGTGTCCTTGAAGTTGTAGGTGACCTTGTGTGATTTTCTAAGCATAGGGAGGTTGATGGGATGGACAGTCCTCTGCCCCCTCTGATGGAGGGTCATTAACTGTGCTGGGCAATTGGCTAGTCACTGAAGAAAGGCTAAAGTTTAAAATGAAACGTAGCACAATATGTTTATGACTCTGGATTTGAGTGGGCAAGTCCTCAAGCAAGACACAAATCACAAAGGCAGAGAGTGATGTCAGCCTTCATCTCACGGTCACACTTCTGATTCAAAGTTGGAAATCGTTAAAAGATGAGATAAAAAAACAAGCAGCAGAGGGAAGAAGATATTTGCAACATAATATATATAACATATTATACAACACGGATAAAAAGATACCTGTAAAACATTATATATAAGTAACGTATTATATGTATTATATATAAAATATTCATAACATACCCGTATGCACAGAAATATTCACACACTTACATAAATTCTGGATTATTACCCAGGCTCTATCAAGAATCCCTTGCAATCTGTAAGAAAAAAAGGAAACCAAGACCCACAACCCAAGGGAAGATGGAGACGGGGTGGGGGTGGGGGGGATGTGGGGGGAGGGGTGGGGGTGTGTGAACAGTGAGTCCACAGGAAGTGCTGACAGAGCGGAAGGGTTCCCAGGGACTCTTGCTTAGCTGCATGGTACAAATTTTTCCCAATAAGAAATAGCCAATGCCTTTTGGGATATTGATTTTATGATAGTTATTAAGAAACAAAAGACTCAGAAAGAATGTTTCAGCCTGCGCCGCCCCCCACCCCACCCCCACCTTCCGGCCCCCTGCCTTTTCTACCCAAGAGATTCAGACAGAAAAACCCACTCCAGGAAGGAAGCATTAACACATTCACCTTGGCCTGATGTGAATTGAGTGTGGTGCCCAGCAAGGCGCCAAGCTGGGGCCTGGTAGCTGGACACCCTCACGTCCCCATGAAGCAAACATTGCCCTGCCACGTGCGTTCTGCTCTTCCCCATTTACCAGTAAATTGCCCATTGTTACTTTTGAAATCTAATACCCCATCCCCCCTTTCTCCTTTGTCCAGAACATCTTACAAACCCAACGTTGCCTTGCTGTCTTTGGAACTGTCGCGCTTATATGAATCCCCTGTACACACGTATTAAAATTTGATTTTCTCCTGTTAATCTCGCTGGTAATTTGACTACTCGCCCAACGAGAAGCTCTTAGAAAGTGGGAGGGAAACTATAATGTTTTTAGCCCCCACCTGTAAAATACAAGCCTTCTGCGTAAAGTTGAGCGACTACAGGGCAGCAGGGCTGGAAGGGGGAGGTCTGGCCCTCAGCAGCTCTGTGCCTGGCAGCCTGTGCCGGCTCAGCTGTGCCCAGGGTGCTGAGAAGGACGTATCCCACCTGAAGACCCTCCTGGCCACCATTCTACCATATGTATCATATGTGTAAGGCTTGAGAGGGCTGAAAGGAATTTTCTTCCGCTTCCCATGTATCACATATGAGACATCAACGTCAGTGTCCTATCTAGAGGGAGACTGTGATGAGCCGAGTGACCTGTTTGCAGACTGGAAACGCTAGCCATAACTTTCGTCTGGCCCTCTTTTTCTCACTTTCAGTTTTCTCCATTTGCTCATTAGTCATTTTTTAACCAAAAGTTGTATGCACCCTCCAAGTACCAAGTGCTGTGTTGGCCTCCAGGAGATGGCCACCCTGTCCCTGATCCCAGGGATGTGAGGGCCATTGCAAAGATGGCATTGGTGGACACTGGGCTCCTCCTTTAGGGGGTGCAAGCCCCTTGGAGGCCCCAGAGTATGTCTGTGGGCCTGCAGAACCCAGCAAAGGCACACTGATCCCTGACCAGGCCAGGTCATTGCAAGGGCTTCACCATTCCCTGAGCTTCTGCTGTGTGCTGGACCACGTGGAGACATTACACAGATGGTGTTTCATTTAAACTGGGTGCATCTCCTGAAACAGTGTAGGGTTTTATCATCAGCATCAGGACGGCACTGCATCCCATGGTGGCCATATGGCATCTTGCTCTCACACCCAGTGACAAGGAGTTAGAGGACCACATACCAGATTCTGTGATTGACTAGGGACTGCCCTTTCTCTTTTGAAATGAACAGCTTTGGAATTTGCTCCACTTCTCAGAAGTGTGTGCCTCCGTTCCACACACGTGTGGGGAGTGTTACCTTTCCTTGTTAGAAAGTCTGCTGCCGGGCCGGTTGGGTGACTCAATTGGTTAAGGGTTGGCTTGGGAGCGCAAGCTCTGAGCAGCAGGGTCACCGGTTCAGTTCCCACACGGGCCAGTGATGCTGCACTCTCTACAGCTAAGATTGTGAACAATTGTGAGCTCGACCTGGAGCTGGGCTACCGTGAGAGGCCGGCAGCCAGTGAGAGCTGCCATGAGCCACCGTGAGCTGGCAACCGACTGCCTCAGCCAGGAATAGCGCAATGATAACACCAACATGGGCCAGTGAAGTGGCATCCTCCACAACTAGACGAAGAACAAAAAGACAGCAACTTGCCTGTTCCCCTTCCCCGATTCCCCAATAAAATCTTTAAAAAAAAAAAGTCTGCTGCCCATATTAAAGCCTTCAGTTTACAGTATGGGTTAAGTGACGTTGGACCAGCAGGCTCAGGCATCAGGAGGACGATAAAGTGGAACCCCCCAGGCCCGTCTCAGTCCAGTCCAGCTACCTGACATACTCCATGTCCCAGTGTCCTGAGAGCCCCGCTGGAGAGGCCTTGTCTATCTCACGGTAGAGCACACACTATTGGAGAGCTTTTTTAAAGAAGCCCCAGTGAGCAAGTGGCCCTGTCGGTCTCCACACTTGGAGATAGGACATGCGGGTCTGGACAGCTAGTAAGCAGCAGTGTGCTTTCCACTGGGGAGGCCTCCTGGGCCCCTATTCTCAGCGGTCACCAGGAGTAACCTTGTCGGCCACTTCGGAACAGACAGAAATAAGAATCACATTAAAAATTCACTTTAGGCCTCCCCGTATCTCTAAAATGTAGGAATGCATGGGTCTTGGCCTGTCCTTCCCTTGTTTTCACATATAGGAAGCTGAACACTATCTTATCAATGATGCCCAGTACCTGTCTGCAGTTGCCTCACCTGTAGCAGGTGCTTCACCTATTCTTTGGAGCATGTGAATCTGGGATGGATCAGGAACTGAGCAGTTTCCATTGATCCTCTTGTGTGCATTTCTGCCCCTCAACTCTCTGACACAGAAGGTGACATTTTAGTATCCCCATCTTTTCCAGAGGACCCTTCAGCCTCTGGATTCCGATCTGCCCTCCCCTGCATCTCTGAACAGCCCTCACGTTCCGGGGTCTCTCTGTCCTTGATGCTGGGGACACCTGCTCTTTGGTTCTCGATAATCCAAGACTTTCCCGTGTGATGCACTGATGCCATATGAACCCATCACTCTCCTCATCTCCCCCGGTGTTTCTAGTCCCTGCCCCTGTTCCCTCCATGACCTTCCCACAGGGCAGGCACCCCCAGAAACACAGCCATGTGTGCTACTTAACTAATGAGAGGCAACCCCAAATGTGCCGGGGCCAGGATGGGCTAGGGGAGGGGTCAAGGAGAAAAGGCCCAAGAGCGTGGCAGCCCAAGGAAGGGCCCCTTCAGGGGCGCAGGGTTCCCTTGTGGCCTGACAGAAGAGGCATTTAGACAAGGCTGACAGGGTGTGTTCCCTGTGGAGGGTGGATGAGGCCGTGATGCTTGGAGTGGGTGCTGGGTGCAAGTCAGGGGTATGAAAAGAATGGGAGCAGGCGCCTGCAGGCTGTGGGGCACCATTGTCAGGGGCCCAGACCATCCCCCGTGGGCAGTGGTGCCTCTGAAGCCTTTTAGGAGGAACCCGTTTCACCGCAATTTGTGACTATCTTTTCTTACATCTTTGGGAATAAAAATTGCACAGTCAACTGCTCCTCTAAAGAGCTTCGCTATATCTTCTTGAAGCATAAGGACCACCCTCCTTTTCCTGGTCTTAATTGTCCCCTGGCCTTAGTTCCGGGATGGCCTCCCTTGGCATCCAGACTACCCAGTCCTGTTACAGACAATACAGGGGTGGGCTGGGGAATATCCCTGCCATCCCGGTCCAGCCTGAGTCAAGACTTCTAGCTCAGGGGCAGGGCTGGGGCTGGGGCCTGAGGATCAGGAGAGCTTTCGGCTTTCCCTTGTCTGTTTCTGAGCCAGGACACGATTTGCTTAACACTTCAGACAGAACAAGAATAACTTGTGAAACTTTTACTTCCAAAACAGCATGAAATTTGTCCCATTTTCATGGGACCCAAAAGGATAAAGTCCCCTAACCCTGGACCTGGAATTGTCAGAACAGAATGGAGAAATCACCCTGCTTCTGAAAGCAGGAACTTTTATTTTGTAGCTACTGTCTCTGGTCCTTAACGTCTGGTTTTCTGTTTGGGAGTCTCCCGGGAGATGGTGCCGCCAGATAAAAGCCTAATGAGAGAGGGAGGCGGGAGGCTAGGAGAGGTCTCATGGAAAGCAGGGAGGAGAGTAAACACTTCTCCACCAGGGTCCAGACTGCAGGGCACGCAGTAGGTCTGCAGAGGGACTCCAATGGCCCATGAATGCTGTCTATTCAGGAGTCTGGGCTTTTGTTTGAGTCTGGGCTGCATTCTGGGAAACAGAACTGGCTGAACCAGTCTGGTGACTCTAGATGGTGACTGCTTCCCCCCAGGGCGGGACTCAGGTAAATGAAGTCATCAGTGTTTTGGCGGCTGTTCTCATTTGTGACTAACTTTTATCTCTGCTGTAACAGCCTCCTTTTCAGCCTGGGAACAATGAGCAAAAGTGGCAGCCTGGAGGGGCTGTTTCATGCTGGGCTCCGATTACCGGGCAGCCTCTAGAAAGTGGCAGGAGCTCCTGGGGAGAGCCCAGGGTGAGGGGGTTCTGGGTGAAGTGTGTGTGTGGGGTCCTTGTCATTTCAATTAACCAGTTGTCTTGGCTTCAAAACAGCTCACCCAGAAGGATGCTTATTCCCATCCTCTTTCCTTGGTTAAGGCCTCACCACTGACCCAAAGCCTTGGTAGTACCATCTAGTGGTTTTTGAGTCCTGCCTCAGCCAGCCCTGTACTGACACCCTCAGCCAGCACAGACACCCCAGAGCTTTCCATCTCCCTCTCCTCTGTATGCCCTCACTCCTGCAGGAAACTTTACATTTCTCAGCCTAAAGCAGGCCTCAGACCACAGAACCCAGTTATTTTTTAAAGACACATCTGTTCCCATCGTGCCTCTTGCCAACATTCCTACTTCAGGGATGCCTGAGCCTGGCACCCAAGGCCCTTTGCAGTCTGGCTGAGGATCCCAGGTTCTCTAACTCAAGGCTGTGGGGGATGTCATAGGTGATCCAGGCAGGTGAAACCCAGAGCTCATTTGCTCTGTATTTCATTTACTCAACTTGGATGGAGACAAATATATGAGAACAGAACAACAACACAGCAAGCACTGTGTGACTCGTTACACATGGCCTCGCTGTTGGGGGGCAGTGGGGAGTGGTGCGGAGCAGAGAGAGGACGGTCAAGGCCAGCCCTGCTCCCAGGAACGAACCTTCAGGGGCACCCCTCCCAGGAGCCAGTGCACCTGGAGTGAGGCCCCTAAAGTATGCTCCTGGGACCTCACTTGCCTCACCCTCATCAGCCCTGGTGGGGACAGTGGTGGGATGGAGTGTGGGCTCACACAAAGGGGGACTGCTGGTCCGCTTCAGCAAGCTGTTGGCAAAAAGCAACACTGTGGCCCCATTGCTGCCAGCAGACACACAGCAGGTACCAGGTAACATCAAGTGACAAAATGGACTTTGGACCAGAAATACAGAGCCAGGATGAATCCAAGTCAGCATCATGCTTTATGCAAGGAGTAAGTATTAAGAGCCAGCAGCCCAGCTGCTCTAGGCCCAGGGAGCACACAGGAGGCTACCCCATGTCCCAGGTGGGGTTCCCTCATGATCACAGGGCCCGGGCGAACTCCTTCATGCAGCTTCACTCTAGTATTCATTAGGTCACAGAGTAAGAGAAAGGCAGGAAAGAGGAAAAAGAATTTTTAAAAAGCACAGAAAAGCAAAATAGCAATACATTGAAATATGTCAGTAATTAGAGCAGCTATAAATAGGCTTAAATTCACCTACTCCAAGAGAGAAATGATCAGATTGGATTTCTAAAAAGTCTAGCTATATCCTGCTTCCAAGAGACCATCTGAGAGAAAACCACACAGAAAGGCTAAAAATAGAGGAATGGAAAAAGATACACTGTGTAAATGTGAGTAATAACAAACTATAATATAAGGAGAGAAACCACATAATAACCAAGATACCAACCCACTCAAAAGCCATTGCAGTTCTGTATGTATGTGTATGTATATCTAACACAGGGACACCTCAAAATATAGCAAGCGGACAGACAGAATTACAAATTGTGGGGTGGGGAGACAGTGTCCTCTGCCCTCCAGGCTTTCCGGGCAAGTCTAACAATCAAATAGACATGAGGCAGATCAGCAAGAGAAAATGACCCAATTTAATATATATGTATGTGCGGGAACCCCACACACATCAGAGTCAGAGACCCCACCTGCAGGAGAGGTAGAGAGATGGAAAGGGAACGTGGGTAGGAGACACCCTGAGCTAGGGAGGACGCCAGGGGCCTTGGGACTCCTCAGGGCCCCTGCAGGGAGACCCCATGTCAACAAGCAGTTTGTCCTGCCTTATAGATAGGTAAAAAGCCATTTCTGGTTTTACCTCTTATCATGGTCCACACTTCTAATTGAAATTCTTCTAGTTAAGGAAGGAGCAGAAAATTCTCATGAGCCCAGAGATTGCCTTTGGGTCAAAACAATCTGTATAACACAAAGGCACACCTTGGGGAGACTGGTTCTGAACCCCGACAAGGTCAAAGGTTTTGACTCATCTAAGTTTATCAGAAATTGATAAAGCATGCAACAAAAAAAATATTAGTATGTAAAAGTTTTGGAAAATAAAAGTAGCAGGCATTATCTAATGGCTATGAGTGTGTGTGTGTGTGTGTGTGTGTGTGTGAGAGAGAGAGAGAGAGAGAGAGAGAGAGAGAGAGAGAGAGAGAGAGAAACTGCAACCAAAGATAGTCATCATTTCCTTTGGAGATAGATAGAGCATTTAAAAATTTGGCCACATACCAGGTCACAAAGAAAGACTCAACAAATGTCTAGAATTCACCCAAATCACACAGATTGTATCCTCTGAGTACAACCCAATTAAATTGGAAATAAATAGTAAAGAGAGAGCCTCAAACCCATATATTTGGACACACAAATAACTCAGAGGTTAAAGAGAAAATTACAACTGAAAATTTTGAGATGGACTGATAATATAAGTATTATGTATCCAAATTGTGGACAGCAACTAAAAGAATATTTAAAAGTAAATAAATGAATGAATTTATTTTTAAAATATGATGTAAAGTACATGAGCTGAGTGTTCAAAATAAAATTACCCAAATGTCCTTAATGTGATCAAAGATATCCACTGGAAATGTAGAGCAAATGTTATGACTGATGGCAAAATGTGGGAAGTGTGACCACCAACATTGGTAACAAGACAAGGAGGCACCCAGGAAGCCACACCGAAGGTAATAACAAGCAGAGAAATGATAACAAGCAATGACAAAGCAGCAAAAATATCTTTCTTGCGGGAAATACAATAACCTGCAGGGTAGACTCAAGAGGATGTTCACTGAACTCCTCAGAAGAAAAGAGAGTCCAACAAATATGCGAGATGGAATACCCACACAAAAAAACCAATACCGTTTTGTGCATTAGTTAAACCAATCAGAAAATGTAACAGGAAAAACACCTCACTTAAACTAGTAACATAAGCTTTACAATATCTCCACATACATTTAACAAAAGATGTGAAGATGTGCAAGTTGTTTGGGTTTTGATTTTGGTTTGGGGGAGCTTTATTTTTGGAGAAAACTTTAAAGTACTGCTAAAGGCCATAAAAGAAAATATGAATAAGTGGAGTGATTTTTCCGTGTTCTTGAATGGAAAACTAGAATTTACCAGCAAAGATGTCCCTCTTCCATTCTCTAAATTCAATACAGTTTTATCCAAAATCTAAAAGAGTATTTTTCATGAAATTCAACAAACTGATAACGATCAAGACTGATTATAAAGTGATAAAAATTAAGATGGTGAAATATCAGTACAGAGATAGCAAATAAATGAATTTTAAAAAACCAAAGAACTCAGGCATTGTCCTATGCATGTGGAAATTTGATCTATGACAGAAGATCATTACAGAGTAGTAACAAAAGGAAAGGTTGGCTCATTCAATAAATAACTTGGGAATAATAGGTTATCCATACAAGAATAAGTTAGATACTTTATGTCACAACACACACAAAAGTAAATCCTATATTTATTAAATACCTAAGTGTAAAAAGCAACCACTTTAAACAACTTAGAAGAAAATATAAAAGACTATCTTTATGAACTCGGAGTAGGAAATTATTTTTTCAAGCTAGATACAAAAAGACAAACATTAATGCAAAAATTAATAGACTACTTAGTATAATAACTAGGATTACATTAAACTTTTTAAAACAATGTTCATAAAAAAGGTTAAACGTCAAGCCAGGCACAGATATGTGCAATGAAATCAAATAAGTGACAAAGGGTCAGAATCCAGAACATATGAAAAAAAAGGGCACAAGATGCAACAAGTCACGATTAAGGCAATCCAAGCATCAAATGAACATCTGCTTAGATGGTCAACCTCATTAGTAATCAGAGAAATGCAATCTCAAACAACACAGAGATACCGTCTCTGTACTGGTCAGGGTTTTCCAGAGAAACAGAATCAATAGGATGTGCATGTATATACGCAAAGAGATTTATTTTAAGGAATTGGCTCTCACGATTACGAAGGCTGTCAAGTCCAAAACCTGTTGGGTGAACCATAGACCAGCTGGAGGCCCAGGGATGGGCTGATGCTGCAGTTTCAGTCTAAAGAACTGATTGTTGGAGAATACCTTCCTGCTTGGGGAAGTCAGCCTTTTGTTCTGGTCAGGACTTCAGCTGATTGGATGAGACTCACCCATGTCATGGAGGGCAATGTGCTTTCCACAAAGCCTAGCATTTTGAATGTAAATATCATCCAAAAATATCTTCCCAGAAACATCCAGAATAGGCCCAGCCAAGTTGACACATAAAATTAACCATCACAACCTCTAACGGATCAGATCGTCTAACGTGATCGTCTGTAGTACCAAGCGTGGACACAAATGGGGAGCATGGGGAACTAAGTCGTTGTGTTGATGATGTGGACTGGGGGTGGTCTGTCGGGGGGTGGGGCTCCACACTGGAGAAATTCACACACATGTGCATAAATATTGACTGCAGCCCTGTGCATAGCAGTGAAAAGTTCAAAATGAACTAGAAAACCATCAATAAGAAATAGATGATTCGAAGCCAGCAGCCCCGGTTCGGGTCCCACATATGAGGGCCAGTGACACTGCCCTAAAAAAAAAAAAAAAAAAAAAAAGATGATTAATTGTGATACCTCCATGTATAGAATATTACACAGCAGTTAGAATAAATGAGTTGAACAAGGAATAAATCTGAAAACAATGGTGAGAGATAAAACCTAGTTTCGGAAGGATATACACAGTAGGGTACATTGCCATAACATTTAAAAATGTACAAAACAACAACACTACATTCAAGGCCGGGATGCCTCTGAGAAGCAGGGATGGAGGATGAGATCAGGGAGGTCATTGACTGTGTCTGTAATGGTACCTCCTGTTCTGGGGGCGGGCCTGAAACAAATGTGGCAAAATATTGAGACTTCGTTAAGTGTTCATGTGTTTAAAATATTTCTCTAAAAGAAGTGTACAGAGAGGTCTGTGTATCAGAGGAAGGGATTGGAAAAGTGAGTGCCTCAAAGAGCAGGCTGTGCTCCTGGGGGTTCTTGCATGCTGGTGACAGTCCTCACGGAGCAGCAGCATTGCAGGAGCCCAGGGTGGCAAGAACGACCAACGCACAGGGTGACGAAGCAGTGAAGCCCCTTGTGGTACACTGAGTCTAGGCACAAAGTGGTAACACCATGTAGACAAGGGTGCAGAGCAGGGCGCTGTCCATTCAATGCGGTCAGCGCAGGGGACCTGATACGAGGCTTTGGGACTGTGGGACTCATTACTATGCAGTGTGCTGCTACTTTTCTCCAGAGAGGGGTTGACCCACGTCTGCTCTAGGGTGTTCACGTTTTCCTCCGAAGAGACTACTGACAGGAAAACATTTGAGTCACTCGTGTGGGCTGACCTCTGTGACCTCAGCACTGAAAACCCTAAGGGGCATCACAGGGTCTCCTGCTAAGAACTGGAGGGTGTTTCACTCTGAGCGGCTTTCAGGGTGGCTGTCAGACGCAAGGACTGCGAGGCAAAGGGGCATGAAGAGAAAACGAGGTGATCCAGGCACGAGACCTTCCACCTCTTGCCCTGAGTTCAGTTTGCTTTGTTTTTGCAAAAAGTGCTTTTTTTAAAAAAAGTATTTGACCTTACAAAATATTTTCAACATGTTTCTTAAATGGGGTGGAGAAATGAGAAAAGGACCATGGTGGTAGCAGGAAGTAAGGCTGAGACTTCCCACTGGGATGCCAGGTCCCCAGGCTGATGGCCCTGCAGGGGTCTCATGCAGGTGGGTCACCTGGGAGGAACAGCAGCTCATCCTTAGCCTCCACACTGCACCAGAGCGGGAGATGTTTCAGGGTTTGGATGCCTTTTCTTGAAGTATGTTGTTTTCTCCCAGTTCTGACAGGAAGCCAGGAGAGCCAGTGGTCTCCCTCCCTGTGGTCCCCAGGGCCCCTTGCCCGTTGCCGGAGTGGGCTGGGAAAACAGCTGCTGAACCACCAAAAGGACTTTGAGGGCATCGGGCAGCAACTGGTTAGCAGCTTTGTCAGGCAGACAGAATGGTGGACCCGGTCTGCTCAGTGAGAGGGAGCCTCCTGGATAAGCCGGGGCCCACTGCACTCTAATGGGTCCTGGGAATGAGGGAAAGTGGGACAGTGCAGGGACAGGGGTCCTGCAGGTGAGTGAGCCCAGGGCCCCTTCCGTCTCCTTCATGGCCTCATCATTACTGACTGGAAGGAGAGTATCAAATGAACTGAGAGGGACAGCCCAGCCACCAACCACGGACGACCAGCCCAGGACCGTGAGGCCCTGCACCGCCCTCACCACTGTCTGTACCAGCTCTGGGGAATTTCTCCAACACGTGGTGAGCCCAGAGGTGTGACTGGGCAGAAATCGCAGGAAGACTGGGAGGACAAACCAGCGAGGTGAATAAATTGCTTTTGAGTCTGGCTGGTGTGCAGGAGCCATCTCGGCCATTCCCAACAAGTGGGGACATCTAGAGAAGGGAGAGAAAGCCAGCTAATGAGGCCTGTGACGAATCAGAGGCCACAGGATGCTGGGCTCTGTGAGAGCGTGGAGCGCCACACACCACGCAGTCCAGCTCATGGCCTCCCAGGAGGCATTAGCAGAAACCCCAGGGTCTGGGGCCGGGGGGGCTCGACTAAAGTAGGCGTGGACCCAAGAGGCTCCTCTCTACCCATTAATGCCCCTCCTCGTAGCCCTGGCCTCAGAGGTGCCAATCCCTGGGGGAAGCTGACACTTTCAATATTAGTACACCCTTACCTTCATGGGTCATTTAGTTCAAACCATGGATTGAAATTTATCTTAAACAGATAAGATTTCAAGCATATTTGAATCACAAGCCCGTGGAAACAGCCATGCCTCCTCCATGTCGAATGGCCCCCTGGACTGGGCTGTGCTCCTGCTTGTGTTAGCTCAGGAAAGGACCTCTTGCCAAGGTATTTACAGATAAGGAAACTGAGGCTCAGAGAGAGGTGACATTTCTTTCATTCAAATCACGCCGCACAGCAGCAGAAGTGAATAGGCACTTGAAGATGAGAATACCAGGATTAAATGTTAAAGTTTCTCACAGAATCATACATTTGCACTAAAGTAGACATTTTGTTGTACAAATGCCCATCGATATGTGTGGAAAGTGCCTAGAGGGGAAATGAGCAAAATGAAAATCAGCGAGGACCTGAGAGAGTGCTGTCATGGCTCTGATGGGAGTTTTAGGAGATCGGGGACCAGGCAGCTGCCCCTCTCTCTCTAGCTGTCCCCATACTGCTTGGGTAAGGCTGAGCCCAGAAGCCTGAGTCTCAGTGTGGTTTTCTCTGAAACCAAATACACTGAACCAGCACCAGCTTTCCAACTCTTAACACCAGCTTGGTGCCCTGGAATTCAATTCAGTTCTGACACCCAGAGTTACAGCAGCCCCCAGATGAAGGTGCAGCCCCCCAAGACTGCCCCACTCAGATGCCAGCTGCAAACGAGGTGCCCAGGCTACCCTCACTCCTGCCTGGCTGGCTGCAGAGTTAAGGCTCCCCCATCCCCTTCAGGTCCCATAATTCACTAGGAGAGCTCAGAACTAAGGAATGTGCTCTCCTTACATCACCCTGTTCATTAAAAAGGACACAAGCCAGGAACAGCACAGGGCAAGGATTGGGGAAAGGGCTCAGAGCTCCCACACCCTCCACGCATGTACCAACCCACAGGCCCCCAGAACCCACTAACAAGGGATTTCTATAGAGGCCCCATGACACAGGCATGAGTGATTAAATCACTGGCCACTGGGGACCCAACTCAAGCCCCACCTCTCCCCCTTCCCAGGAGGTGGGGTGGGACTGAAAGTTCTAACTTTCTAACTTCTATGGGGCCGGCCGAGTGGTGCGGTGGTTAAGCGCTGGCTTGGGAAGCCAGTGGCCCCGGTTCGGGTCTCACATATGAGGGCCAGTGACACTGCCCTCAAAAAAATAAAAAATAAATAACTTTCTAATTTCTGGCTGACCAGCCCCATCTTGAAGCTATCTGGGGCCTCCCAGGGTCATCTCAAGGGCACACAAAAGATGGTAAATTCTAAGGGTTTCAGGAGCTCTGTGCCAGGAACTGGGGAAAAGACCAAATATTTATTTTTATTTTGCCCTCTTCTTTAAATCCAGTTCCTGTTCACCAAGGCCCAGGCCCCCAGGCTCCCCAATTCCTAGATTCTCAGGGTAACTTTTAGCTTAAGTATCATGGGTAGACCTGACAGCTTTGCAAGTGTTTACCACATCACCAGGAACTACATCACATTTTTATTCAGCTTCTTGATTTGGCCATGTTTTCTGTAGCTGACCCAAGCCTTATTCCACCGTGGCCAGAAAACCCACAATCTGCTTTCTATCTGGCAACTTATTTATGATGTTCTTTGTATTCTAGCGTGGCCAGCTACATGTTACCTGATTTTCACGCATTCCTCCACTCATCCATCCATTTCTCAATTTCCAAATGCTCTTACCTGAGAGTATGTTGGTGAGGCCCTCAGAATCAGAGTCTGAGTGTCTGTCTTGGTGTCCCGTCGGCAGGAGGGTGGCAGAGAGTACCCTCTAACCCCATGTCTCCCCCTGGGCCGGCCCCAGACAGGGTTCGGTAAGCCTTGGTAGAGGTTGGAGCCCAACCTGTCCCAGCTCCACTGGAGGCTCTTGGGAGCCCCAGTGGGAACTGGTGACTTAGGGAGAAGCCACATCAGGAGGGAAGGCCCCCGATACATGTTCAGGTGTAGGTGGGCGCTGGGCCCCAGTGGCCACATCGGGGCTCAGGGCCTGGCTGCTCTGTTACCAGCCCTCCTGAGATTTAGGAGGGGACAGTAGTCCAGAGAGAGGGGCCAGTTTTCAGTCCTTGTCATCTCCTATGCTTTCTTGCTTTAGTCTTGCCTCCTGGAACCCTCCTCAGGGTGAGTCATCTGGCCATTTCCTCCTGGCTGGAGAAACCTTTAAGAAGGCTCTGATTCTGGATGAATCTAATTGGCCTCTGCATAGAACATCTGTGCAGTCTTACACCCCCAGCCCACCCCAAATCCTGCCCCTCAGACATCATGTTAGGATCTATGATCTGAGTGATGGATCCCAAAGTGCCAACCTCAGTCATCTAAGGAGCAGAGGCAGGGCTCCCACATGAGGGTGGAGGCCGGACTAATGCCTAGTAGGTATCAAGGGTGCCTTGTCCTCAAGGTCACTGCCATGGTGGCGAAAGTGGGTTTCTGCCCTCTTCCCATCTCCCAGCACATATACGACTTGGGTAATTCCTGTAGCTTCTTTTAGCTTTTTTTCCCCAACCTTAAATCAGAAAAAAATATTGAGGATCTGACAAAACAATCAATGAGGAAGAACTCAGAAAACCATGTCACTGAACAACAGCAGTACCCCTGATCATCTGCTGGTGCCAGGCCACGTTCTGAGCAGGAAACCTGACAGAGCTCATGTTCCAGTGGAGACAGAAAACCAAATGAGCATGCAAGGAACACTGGGCAGCGTAACAGCATGAGGGAGGGGACAGAACAAGGGGCGAGTGGCACAGAAAGAGGTTCAGACCTGGCTAAAATGGCCAGCAGCCACGCTCCTTCCTGGGGAAGGATGGTCCAGCACAAGGGACAGCCAGGGAGCATGTGTGCAGGTGACCGCGGCCTGAGTGGGAGCCCTGCCCTGGGGCAGCACCCTCTGTGGGACAGCAGCGTACCTGTGGCAATGTGTGAGTGCGTGCCACAGCCCATGGCAGCACTGAAAGTGCTTTTTGCTGCCATGTTGAAAATGAGGTATAAAAATCACTCAGCAAGGAAGTGACACAGAGCAACAGGACAAAGTCCAAACTCCCCTTCAGAGCCCATCTCACTCCAACTCCCTCTCAGCTCCCACCACACCCCTCCCAGCTGGCAGCTCCAGCAGCACAGTCCTCACGGCCCCCTGGCTCACCCCAGCCCCCCACTGCACCTGCCCTCTAAGCACCACATCCGTCCCACATCACTTCCTCTGTGAAACTCCCAGCATCCCGGGGTCCTTCCTAGCAGCTGGTCACTCCGCCCAGGCCTGCTCCTGCCCTGGACATTCCTCCATGGCCGTGTTAATGGCCCAGGGCCACTGGGAGCTACTCAAGGACCTACCTCCCATCTGGAGTGTGACAAAGTAATTGTGAGAACAGGGGCACAAGAGCAGGGGATGGGGTTCTCTGGACAAAGCGGAGGTGAGTCCTCCGGTGTTGTGGGACTGTTTAAGTGTCCCTGTCGGTTCAAAATTATTCCCAGTAAAGTTCTGTCCTTATTTTACCTTGAATATTAGAGGCGATTTTTATCTCGTTGCAGAAGAAAGAGTGATACTCTGGGTGCCAGCCTGCAGAGCTGGCTTCATATGCATGTGGGCAGTCCTGCCACATTTCTGAGCGTCTCACACACACAGGACATAGCACTACTTTCCTCTGGACAGTTGCAGGAGACAAGCTGCCTCCCGACATGCTCAGGATCACACAGAAGAGGGTGAAGACGGGCATGTTTTGCACCTTCCCTTCTCACTTAGCACCATGCTGGCAGTGTGCAAGTGACTAATGACTAAGACCAGACTGCCAGCACCCGGCCCCCCCAACCCTCTCCCCGATGCCTACATGTCCGCATCCTTGGGAGGGATGAAAAGGAAGCCAGGCCTGACCTGGAGAAAGAGCCTATTTCCTCAATTTCAAGGCATACAATTGTTCAGCATTTAATTATTCTGGAATCAGGATATGTCTTACAATTAGTACACTACATGTAATGTTTCTTTTTTCTTTCTCCCTCCCACAAAAAAAAAAAAAAAAGAATGAAAGAAACAGAGAAAGAAAGCTGTTCTCAAAACAATGGTATGTCTTACAATTGATGACATCTTACAATCAAAGAAGATGGCACTTAAAATTGCAGGTGGCAGCCGAGGGTCCACCCATGTCAGACTCCCAGGAGCCACTGTGAAAATGACGCTTTGTTCTGTTTGAAATGTCTGTCGGTGTGAACTCAGAGACCTGGATGGCCAGAGCCCCAAGGTGGCCTGGCCGTGTGAGGAGGCTGGGCAGATGAAAGGCAGCGCAGCGAGGTCCCTGCCCACACGCGGCCGGCCATGCCAGTCTGGCCGCTGGCTTTTGTACTTTTCATTCAGGAATTCATAGAAATGGCTGCCAGCAATGAGAGGTAATCTGGGGACACATGGGCCTCTGTGAGGCCTTAGAATTCCGGAAGTCAGTGGCCAGAGTTGTATGGAGCCAGACAGGACACATATGGAAGTACAATTACAGGGAAGCCAGCGTGGCTGGAGGGGAGAGGCTGATGCTAAGGAACGAGCATTGTGAACAGGCCTGGGCCCACACACCCTCGTTGCCCAGAGTGCACGCCCTCATTGTCCAGGCCCACTCACCCTCGTTGTCCAGGCCCACTCACTCTCATCGCCCAAACACACCTGCACACCCTCGTCCCCCAGAGTGCATATCTTAGTGATCTTCCTTGAACAAATGCAATCCAGTCCCAAAAAGCTTAGAACTGCTGTGTGAACTGTCACACCCTTGGAGAGCCACAGTACATTAAAGGCACTGAGAAGTCCTGCAGTAAAAAAAACATGGTAAACTTTTGTTTAATGTCTTCCAAACTTAGTGGATCATAGATCCCTTTTATCTAAGTAACGTCTTATAAAATCCTGAGATATGAATTTTCTGCTCTGTCAAAACTAACCCTCACACCAGCGGTGGGGCTGCACCCTCCTTGCTGCCTAGCACTTCTCTGTGGGGGCTGCTTCTGATCTGAGCCCCACAGCCTGTTGACTGGACCCCTCCCTGCTGTTGTTTCCTGTTCAAGGTAAGATCCTCCCAGTGCAACTCGGGCCCACATGGCAGGGTCATGCTGGGCACAGCCACCTGCCTTGCACACCTGTCAAACCAGTGCTGGCAGCCACTGCACTGGGGACATCTGTGAGTGCCACAGCCAACGTCCCGGAGGAGGCCAACGGAAAAGTGGGGCCCACCATACATGTCCATGCCCAGGGCCATAGGTGAGGTCCCCAAAAAGAACCTCTCCTCTGGCCTTGCCCTTCATTTCTCCACTGCTCTCTCCTTTCTGTGACCCACTGCAGGGTGATGAAAGTAGCTGTCAGTTGTCGTGGCTCTGACCACACAGGACTGCTGCCAGTGCAAAGGTGACTGTGGCCCACACACCCCAGCTGTGTTTTTCTGACCTGCACAGTGACTACTAAAAACCAGAACATGTCATAGAGATACCTAGATTTCAGGACCCTCTTGATAAAGTGAGAACTTGGCCTTCTGGGCTGCATGTGGCAGCACCAGCCAGAGCTGGTCACAATGGTTCTGTGACTCCAGCACTGGCCCATTTGTCACTGCCTTGTGCTCAGGGGACTTCTCTCCTGTGAATGTACAGCCCTGCCTGATCCCCCAGGCATCTGGGTTTGCAGCCTGGATGCAGATGGTATGCACATAGGAGGGAGCAAGGTGTGCGTGGGTGTGTGGGTGTGTGTGTGTGTGTGTGCGCGCGCGCATGTATGCATGTGTACACAGTAGGGAGTAAGGTGTGGGTGTGTGCATGTGTGTACACAAGAGGGAGTGGTGTGTGTGTATGCATGCATGTGTGTGTGCACAACAGGGGGCGGTGTGTGCACATGTGCATGTATGTGTGTGCACACAGGAGGAAGCAGGGCATGTATGCATGTGTGTACATGGGTATATGTGTGTGCATATATGTGTGTGCGTGCGTATACGTGAGTGTACATGTGTGTGCATGCATGTTAAGTCCAGCTTGCACACAAGCCCACGTCCCTGGCCTGTCTGGCCCAGGAAGGGGCTCCTTTTCCTGTTCACACCCAGATGCCATGTGGATTAGAGGGGTCCTGCCTGCAAATTCTCCCAGGGTTGCATTTCTGAGTTCTCTGGTTGGACTGTCATCCAGGAGAAGGGGACAAATTGGGAGCTTGGAATGACAGAGGAAGGTATCCTCAGACACAACTGTGTGGCACCTGTAACGCAGGTGTCAGGACACCAGCGCCTGGCCACACTGGGCTTTGGGAAGGCAATATACTGGAAGGTTAGGACTGGCTGCTACTGCAGGTTTGACCATACAGGGTGTTCCTTCTGCTGCTAAGGACAATCACGTGGACAGCTATTTTTACTTCCCTCCCCAGCAGATGAGGAAATGGAAGCTCACAGAGGTTAAGTGATTGGCCCCAGGCCACTGCCCTTAATGCAGTACTATGTTAGCAGACATGGCCCATGGTTCTGAGTGTTTCATGAGCTGGAGATTCACACACATTTGCTCATGTAATCCTCACCCCCTCCTCCTGTCCAGTTGGGGACTGAGGCCTGGGGGATGGGGGGAGAGTCTGTGTAAGTGTAAGCACAGGTCCCGCCTCAGTAATAAGACCAAAGGCCACACCTAAGGGCCGACTTGTCAGTGCAAATGTGGGAGTCAGCCCAGGCCTTCAGTCTAGATCTATACCCCACCATCACTGTCAGTCCTACTTCATTTTCAGTGTTGGCCTCAGGGAGCTGAAGCAGCTGGGACAGACAAGAGCCAGGTTGGTTGAGCTGGAGGGTTGGGGGCCAAGCACCAGCAGCCAGGAGGCCTCTGCAGTCCTGGGTCGTTTGTCCAAGTATATCCTGGGAATATGCACCCTCACTCGCTGGCCCTGTCACAGCCAGCTCCAGTCTATCACACTTTCTAACACTTGAAAGCAATTATAGTAGTTGGAGCTGTTGGCAATTACAATAGTTGGAGCTGTTGGCCTGTGTTGTTTTTTCCTAACAGACAGTGTCCAGCCACCCATTCCCCCAGCAGAAAGGAAAATGCCACCATGAAGAGCTAGGTCAGAGCTCCCTTGGGCTAGAGTCTGAGGAGATGGAACTGAGGAGGAGGACTCTGTAAGGCTTTGCTGTGGAAGGAAGAGAGGGAAGGGGGAGGGGAGGAGGGAGGGCAGTGGAGGGGAGGAGGGGGAGGGGAAAGGACAACAGCAGGGGAGGAGAGGAAAGGAGGGAGGGCAGAAGGAAGGGCAGGAAGGGGCGGGACGGAGGGAGGGGAGGGGGGAGGGGAGGAGGGAGGGGAGGGGAGAGGAGGAGCCTCTCCAGGTCTGGGTTGGCAAAATTCTCTTCCAAGGAAAAGAGTGTGGGATTCAGGAGGAAGGGAAGGATGTGAGGATCTTTGAAGTTTTGATCCTCTTTTTGGGTGCAAACTGTCTCTCATTAAAATAGCCCAAATCTGAGAAGCTTCCCCCAACTCATCCATCTGGGCAGGGCCAGGGAGATCTCAGGAGGGCCAGTCCACTTAGGATCCTGGAGTTTTCAAGGCCAGAAGGAACCTTTCCTGAATGAGAAAGCTGAGGTCAGGGCCATCACAGTGACTTGCCCAAAATAATGCAGCCTGAATTGGAACCCTGGAGGGTGCCAATGGCATTGGGTGGTCTCTTGTCTCTAGCAGAAGTTAATTTTACAAGCCATGTGCATTGAATAGTGGACTAATAAAGCAGAATCTACACACCCAAACAACCACCTCAAGTACGAGGCCAGCTGTACACCTGCATTTAGCAATGGAATTCACATTTTGTCATTGCTTTCAGGGCCATCCGGTTGTCACTCATTCATTTCCTAGTGCTGACTGAACAATAAGTCAGACAGGGCTCCCACTGTGCAATTGATGTCACGATAATGACAGTTATCGTGAAGGTAATATTGCTGGAGGGTCAGGGGGCCCAGGAGGGCAGGACTGCTCGGTCAGCTGAGCTGGGGCAGTAGGCATCTTTCCCAAGGAAGCTGGGAGGGACTCAGCTCACACACCATCTCTGATTTGCCATCTCTGGGATGCCAGCTCCATGTCCTCTTTCCCCAGTGAGGAACATGAGAGGGTCAGTGGCCTGGGGGCCAGACCTTCCCAGCAAGCGGCCAAACCCAACGGCATGCAGCCTCTGTCCTCTTTGGATGCACACAGAGTGACATTCACAAGTGTAGCCCCGGGGATTTCATGAAAGACTACAGAAAATCGTTCATTTTTTATTCCCATTACTTTTGATTATACGACATATGTTCTTTTCAGAAAAAAACAGAAAATACAGCTAACTAAAAGAAAACTTAAAAGTCACACAATCTGCCACTGCCATGTGCATTCACACTGCATTGACTATCTTTCCAATATCTTTCTGAACATTTCTCTCTGCTTATGCATCTGAGAGTGTGTACCTGTGGCCTAATTCATTGTCCTGCGTGTGTGTGTAAAAACATCACAATTATGATAAGTATGATAAGTATGTATACATACACACATATACATATGATCCCATTTGCATACTTGTTGTAAGCTTCCTTTCTACTGCCGATATATTATGAATACTTAAAATGTCCCATGAATGCCTGCTCTGTGTCACTGCCCTCATTCCCTGTATTATGGGTATTGAACCCTTGCATTCAGGAGGGCTTCCCAGACCGGGCCATTGCCACCCACGCAGAGTGTCATCAGTCCAGAGCCAGGCCGAGCCCAAGGAATGGAGAGTTCCAAATAACAGAGCACAGAGCAGCGCCATGGCCTGTGTCCAGCAACCAGGAAAATGTAACTGGGAGCAGGAAGTAGGCCAAGGCTGCGTCTGCTGGCTGGGGCAAGGATGCCCAGGCAACCTGCCATCTGTGCCTTCAGCCAGAACCAGGTCCAGCAGAGCCCATCTACCAGATGGCCAGGCAGGGGTGGGGCAGGAGGGCAGCGTTTTACCGAAGAGCTGATTCTTGGAGCATCTCCACCCTCCACAGCAGTCAGCAGGATGGGAAGCGTGGGGAAACCATTGCCCAGGACTTGTTTGGGCATCGAGGCTGGAAAGAGGAGCCCAATTTAAAACAAAGAAATCCAGAGCAAAGAAGCGTTCTACTTAAATGTTTATATACGTACAAACTGGAAAAAAGAGAAAAACAGAGCATGACGTCCCACCAACTAGAAACCCACACAGGTCCAGCCCATTCACCTGGTTACAGGGCACACCTTGATTCACCTGGTTATGGGGAACACCTTGATTCACCTGGTTACAGGGCACACTTTAATTCACCTGGTTACAGGGCACACCTTAATTCACCTGGTTACAGGGAACACCTTAATTCACCTGGTTACAGGGCACACCTTGATTCACCCAGTTACAGGGAACACCTTAATTCACCTGGTTACAAGACACACCTTGATTTTCCCGGTTACAGGGAATACCTTGATTCACCTGGTTATGAGGAACACCTTAATTCACCTGGTTACAGGGCACACCTTGATTCACCCAGTTACAGGGAACCCCTGGATTTACGTGGTTACAGGGCACACGTTGATTTACCCAGTTATGGGGCACACCTTAATTCACTTGGATATGGGCACACCTTGATTCACCCAGATATGGGCACACCTTGGCTGAGAGGTGTGATTGGGGTTTGAGTGAGTGATGGGAGCACCTGGCACATAGCAGGTGTCTGTCAGTTTCTCCCTTCTGCTTCCCTGCCCCCTAAAGGACGTTTGACTGAAAACTGGGGAGAACAGTCTTCCCCTGCCATCCCTAGTAAGACACCACACACAGCCGTGAGTCAGGGCCCTGTAGGAAAGCAAAAGGAAGAATGATGGTGTCAGAAAAAACCCTTTCCAGGTGACTTACGACAATGTGTGAAGTTCCCGATGAGCTCAGCGCAGAGCCTGGAATCCAGCCACAGCCCTGGAAGAGACTGTGCACGATGTGCAGGGCCTGAGAGGGCCATTCTCAAAGACGAGGACCAGAGACCACGGAAGGCCCTGCAAAAAAAGAGAAGCTGTCTCTGTAGGACCTGGGCTGGAAACTGTCTTACCTCCAAAACAGCAGCAAGAATCACACATTTAAGGGCTCTCCAGGCAGACTTGAGCGCAGAAAAAGCTGAGGATGTCCTGGTCTCAGATTTGAACCCGCATCCGTGGTCCCCTCCCACCACAGGCAGTGACTATGATGTCCATGTCTTACTCTCACCATTCCCTTCCACCTCTGCAGACATAGTGTGTTTCCCACCCAGGAGGATCTGGCAGGTGCAGGCATGGAGGGGCTGGAGGAAGGAGGGGCACACAGAGGTGGTCCAGAGTGCAGGTACCACCCGTTTGGGACACTTCACTTGTTCTCCCTCTTTGTGCCATGCCAGAGCAGAGAGGGTGGCTGTGCCCTGAACTCACCAGCGTCAGATGGAAGGAGTGGGGCATGGGCCCAGGATTTGCCTTTGGACTTCCCAAAAGGAAGCAGGAATGGAACCAGTCCCTTCCAGAGAAATCTGAAAACAATGTTGAACAACTTGCAAAATTGGAAGGGCTGGTAAGGATAATCCCAGAACTTACCAAGGTCATGTAGGAAGATGGTGAAAAAACTCATACATTAGATAAATTTACCCTAGAAAGCCAGGTTGAGGAGCTTTCTGGATGCTCACGGACTGCAAGCTTCCAGGAATACACACACAGCAAGAGTCTCCACCCATCCATCCACCCCAGCTGGAAGCCACCTCTCCTTCCTGTGGCACTCCACCGAGCGTCTTTCCCTCTCTGGGGACTCAGCCCTTTCAACAGGAGCTAGGACTCCCCCCACCCCCGACATAGTGGGAGGGATTTGAGGATGAGATCTATGTCTAATTAATGGCGATATCCAGTACAATGTAGTCTAGAGTTGGCCACACATGGGTGTTCCACAAATGCTTGCAAAGCGACCAGGACAGGCACAAACCACTTAAAAGGCACAAGTGAAGCATCAGTCAATTCTCATTCTGGAGCTACACCTTCCCCCGTCTGCGGGGGACCAGCCTCCGCAGTCCAGGGTTTCCCTCAGGTGAGACCGCGTTGGCGAGGGAAGAAAAAAAGAAGACAGTGGAGACACTGGGGGGAGTTTCAGAGAAGAAGTGTCACACTTTATTGCCATAGCATGTTCTTTTTATAGGGATTTTTGACCATTACCTCAATCACAAAGCATTTTACATGAGTCTGGTGGTTTCTATTTCCCAGGATTTATACAGTCTTTACTTCCCTGTAATTGTTCTCTCCAGGGTACACTGGCCTATTCTATGTTAAGGATTCACCTATCTCTACATAAAGAGTGGTTACCATGACTACCTAGCCATTATCCCAAATTGCAGCAGCTAGACTCACAGGGCGTATACTTGAACTATTATTAATAGACTAGGAGTGACTGAGTTTAGGGTAAAAATTATCTAAAGTATATTCCTATGTAAATACAATACCTAGTAGCTAAAGGGAGTCTTAAACATCTTTTGTCCTACGGAGGGCTACATATTTACAATAGAGGATAGCATCTGTTTCTCAGTCAAAGCTTCAGTATCTGTTGCTACAACAATGCACTAGGCAAAGAATTCAAACAAGGCTGTTAATTAACATACCCTATGGTCAGCAAGCTGCCTCTTATCAGAACTCTCATGGCCTGAAGACTTTTAATCTTCAAGGAGACTTCTCACAGCAGTGGCCATTAGGCAAATGAGGAGCTCAAGGGACTGATGTTATCAGTTTCTCACAGGCAGGCTATTTGGCCTAAGTTGTCAGAGGTCTGTGCCTCAGTTTCCAAGGGGCTTGAGTCCCCAATATCTCAGTTCAGGGGTCCCCTTGGGCTGTAGCCTGTTTTAGGGAGTTTCCTTTTCTTTAGGAAATCTTGCCCCATCATTGGCTTACACAACTAGCTATCATCAGGGTACCACAGGAACTTGTCACAAATGCAGTGAGTGTATTGTCTCCTATAGGAGGAAAGGCACATGGGTTCATAGAGGCAGGAGATATTACATGACCAACCATAAGGCAGCACCCCAAACATCCAGTGCTGAGCAGGGCAATGTGACCTTGTCAGACACTGAGAGACTGTCAGCTCCTGGCACCGGTCCTCCCTGTACTCTCAAGCAACCAGCACGTTGTTAGTTGAGTACCTACTATGTGCACTGGAGATACAATGATTAATAAGAAAATGTGGACCTTGGCCTCCAAGGAACCAGAACTTGAGGTCACAGGGTCAATGTGACCTCAGACACCCATGATGTTGGGGGTGGGGCCCCATGGGAAGCAGACTCTGAGATGGAGATTGCATTAATTTGCTGGGGCTGACTTAACAAAGTACCACAACCTGAGTGGCTGGAACAGAAATGTATCGTTTCCCAGTTCTGGAGATGACAAGTCTGAGATCCAGGAGTGGGCAGGGTTGGTTCCTTTGAGGGCTGTGGGGCAGGATCTGTTCCAGCCTCTGTCCTTGGCTTGTATGTGGCCGTCTTCGTGTCTACATGGTGTTCTCCCTGAGTCTGTGTGCCTGTGTCCTAATGTCCCCTTTATATAAAGATAGTCATGCCGGATTACAGCCTACCCTAATGACCTCATTTTAATGTGTTTACATTGCTAAGACCCTGTCTCCAAATCTGAGGTTAGAACTTCAACATTTGCGGGGAGCACAGTCCAACTCATGACAGAAATTAGCAGGCAGGCATTTACTATGGGGTGTTTGCAGGGTCGACACCTGTGGAAGGAGGTGAGCGGACAGAACAGTGACAAGGGCCTCACAGCCTCAGCTGACCTCAAAGCCAGCTCTGGGGCTAGAATGATGCTTCAAATTTGTCCCAAGTCAGGCCAAGCGGCCTTGCTTTTATACCCCCCATACCCCCACAATGACGTGTGGCCATCCCTGAAGGTCTAACCTTGGCTCTCTGTAGACAAGGTAGTCCCTGGGGCCCATGGCTGGAGCTGTCAGCAGCAAAGCCCTTCCTGTGGGGCGGGACATTATGACCGCTAGCATGGCTGATGGCACACATCACAGAGATGGACACTGCCAAGGTGCTGTGGAAGGTGGGGTCACGGTTTGCTCCTCAGGAGAGAGCAGGAGAAGCTTCATACAGCAGGCGTCATTTGTCTCTGAGTTGGTGGCATGAGAAGGATGGCTCCTGAGAAGCAGGTAGGCAGATCAGAGAACTGTGGGACTTCCCAGGTGGGGAGACAGAGAGGAAAGCAGGGTGGCATGACCGAGTGGGGACATTCTAGACAAGTCAGGACATTTGCGAGGGGCAGTGCAGAGTTTGGGGGAGGAACGAAGGCTGGAAAACAAGGGCAGGTCTTGGGTCGGCGGGTGATGGGAGCCACCAAAGTTTCTAAAGAGGACAGTGATGTGGTCAGAGCCACACTCAAGTTGACCAGGGTAGCACTGTAGGAAGAGAGTTTTTGGTGAACCCTGCAAACAATGGAGAGCTGTTGAGTTCCCAGAGTGTCCGACGAAGACAGGAACCCCTGTGGAGTGGTGGGGTGGACCAGTGGAATGGCAGGAGAGGGACTACTGAGGAAGATGCTGAGATTATGCCTCAGGGTGGCAAGGGAGGCGGAGGTGAACCTGGCTGGGGATGGGGTTTCCCCAGCAGAATACTTGACAGAGGACCGGAGTTGAAAGAGGAGACCCTTTTTGTGGAGATACAGGCAGTGGAAGTGAGGGACTAATCTTGGCCACAGCAGGAGTCCCGGAGAAGCCAGGTGTGATGGCTCTCTCAGGGGACTCCCATGCCGGAAGACAGAACCAGTGTGTGGAGCCATCAGCCCCCAGTGTGGGAGCCAGAGCAGGAGAGTGAAGCCGGGTGGGGCAGAGGGCATGGGAGCTATCTTGAAGGAGGGATGGAATCAGCTTAGGGACGGGGAGGCCGGGGTCACTTGGGGGACAGCCCAAGGAATGTAGAGTACCATTGGAGCAACAAAGAAGTTTTGAGGACAGGCCACTAGGTCTCCATGCAGATGGAGTACAGGGAGTGGGTGAGTGGGACAGGTGAGACCAAAACACAAGGGAAGGACAGCTCTAAAGGAAAACTGCTCACAACACTCCTGACACCAAATGTGTGGGATCTGTACACCAACCAATTCTCCAGCTATCTGTAGATATCACCTGGATGTCCTATAAATGAATGCAATTCTGACACTAACCGCCCAGAGTTAAGGCACACCCCACAGGGTAAGGACTCAGCTCCAAAAGACTGCCCCACTTCAGATGCCAATCATAAATAGTGGGACCCCCACTACCTACACTTTGCTCTGATTTGGCTACAAATCGGGGGCCCCCATGACCCCCTCCTCAGGTTCAGTAATTTGCTGTAACAGCTCACAGAACCTAGTGGAACTCTTGACTTATTGTTACTGGTTCATTACAGACGATGCACATGAAGAGCTGGATGAAGGGGTCTGGAAGGTCCTGAGCACAGGGGTCCTCTGTGCCATGGCATGCGGGGTGCAACCCCCTCCTGGCACGGGGGTGCATTCGCCAACCAGAAGCTCTCCAAACCCCGACTTTGAGGGTGTTTTCGGAGGTCCCACTACATGGGCATGCCTGAAGAAATCACTGGCCTTTGGTGATTCAGTCCCCAGTACCTCTCCTCTGCTAGGGGTCTGGGGTAGGGCTGAACGTCCAATCCTCTAGTCACATGGTTGGTGCCTGTGGCTACCAGCCCCCATCCTGAAGCCACGCAGGAGGCCCTCCCAGTATCACCTCATTAGCACAAACTCCTATAAGGTGGAAAGAGGCTATTACTAATAACAAAAGACAATCCTCTCACTACTAACACTCAGGAAATCCCTAAGGTTTTGGGAGCTCTGGTGCCCAGAAAGAGGTGGGGGAGAGTGAAGGGGACTGGGAGTATGGATTTTAAGCTGTTTATTAAGAAACAAAAGACTTGGAACCTTTGGCCCTCCTCCATCCTGCCTGAGAGATTCAGATGGAAATACTGAGTCATGGGGGGTTCCCCTCAGTGGCCTAATTTGAATTGAATATGGTGCCCCCCCCAGAGGGCTAGCAGGGGCCTTTCAGCTGGTTCACCCCCTGTGTCCCATTGTTTCTGAGCTGCCAGCAAGAATTTACCTGCCAGGTGTGTCCCCCTCTCCCTAACTACCTGTGAATCTCCCATTCTCACTTTTAAAGTATCAGACACACACACACACACACACACACACACACACACACACACACACACACACACACGCCAGCCCACTCTTTCTCCTGTGTCCAAAATATCTTAGATACCCAATGTCACCTCACTGTCTGGAATTGTCATGCTTATGTGAAATCCCCATGTTGCATGTATTAAAATTTTATTTTCTACTGTTAATCTGTCTCTGTTGATGTGATTATTAGACCAGCTAGAAGAACTTAGACGGTGAGAGGAAGATATTTTTAGCCCCCTCTCTCCAGGGCTGCAGGTCCCTTGTCTCCCAAGGCTACCATTCAGGGTAGTTCAGCTTTGGTCACAGACTCAACCATGGAACTTTCATCCCCAACTCATCCCCACGAGCAAGGCCTCCCCAACGCCTGCCATGCAGGTGGTCCAAGGGCACAGGCACCTGAGGCCTACGGTCCTACTGGGACCCCCTTTCTCAAAGGCCCCCAGCTTCCCCTCAGGGGCAGGAGGTCCCAGGGTCTCATGCAGGGAGTGCACCCCTGCATGCCTGAGCTCTGAGGGAGACCCAGTGCGCAGGCCTGCTTTAAGCCCCAAAAAGTCTGAGAAGAAAATAGCGGGCCGTCCTCTCGCTGGACCAAACACCTCTGTGTATTTGAAGAAGTAGTTAAGTCAGTCTTGAGCTTCTCATCTCCAAATGAAACACTAGGCCTCTGCAGCCATTTTGGCAAATCTTAGGCCCATATGCCAGGGGTGTATGTGGGGGAGCAAAACAGCCACCTGTTGGGGAGGCCTATCTCCAACCCAGACTCTGGATTTCTGGAGACTGGGTCTGCACGAGGGGCTTTAATGACTCATAAATTCAGGAGCTTCCTGGGTCTGAGCCAGTGGGAGCCCAGGTCTGCAAGGCTCCAGGTGAGCTCTAGTACAACCTCGCGTTTCTTCTGTGCTCAGCTGCACTTGGATGGAGGTACCTGGGGAGTGATCCAGGAGCCCAGTCTGCAGAAGCTTTCCGTCCATGGGCCGCAAGAGCCTCTAAAGAGCCAGGAGGCCTGCTGGGAAAGCTGAACCCCAAAGCCAGCCAGACAGTTCCCCAGGGCTCTCAGTGTGGGCTGGTGACCTTATGCTCCAGCCAGCCCTCCCCTAGGCCACCTTTCACACCTTCAGCAGGGTCCCCTAGCCACACTCAGATTCCTCCCTGTGCTGTCTTCCTAGGCACCCCTCCCACATTCTCACTGGGTTCTCTTGGCAGTGTGTTCTCTGTCCCCCAGCTTTGCCTGCCATGGCAGCCTGGCCAGGAGCCAGCTGCCCTATTGGTCTCCAGGCCTCTTTCTGCCTTCAGAGAGTAGGGTTTATAGTTCAGCTGAGCTCCCAGGAGAGGGACTCCCATTACAAGCTCATAGGGTCACTCATGTAAATTGGACAATGCAAGCAAATCTGTGTGCCACATTGCTATCCCTGGGAACTGACAGCAAGGTCAATTAGGGTAGGCCTGGGTCTCACTGTGCCATTCCTGCTCTCTGCTCAGGCTGGGAGCACCTGGCTTGTAGGGGACAGGGTTTGGGCATACACAGCTCCTAACTGGAGGCTTCAGCCGGTGTTCAACCAAAGAGAAAGCCGCTTTTCCAGCCAGGAGGAAAATGGGCTGTGTGGATAGGCTGGGGCTCAATATGGTGCCTCCACTGGGATGTCAGGAGAAGTTCTGACTACATGAAAACTGTGCCTTGGGGGTGACTGTAGGACTCTCCCCTAGCGAGAGGTGACTCACCACATGGCCCCTAGCTGGGTGTTGGTCCCTCCAAGTCTGTCTTCCTCGTCTTTGTAACCTCAGCACCAGGACAGCACCTGGCATGTAAGGAAATGCAGTAATTTTTTACTTTGCCGAATATTTGAATGAACTCATTGGAGATGCAAAGTCCCACTTGGATATTTACGCAATGTCTACTGTGCACCCTACTCTATGGGTGGTAGGGGTTCAAAAAGACAAAAATCAGTTTCCTTTCCCCGAATGTTTATAAAGCCACAAGGAAGACAAGACATAGACATGTTGAATGTAAACAAAATACAAAATGATGTATAGAAGCAAAGATCTTGCCAAACTCCTCCATTTTCTAAAGCGCTTTTTCCTAAAACATACTATCCCAGATACCAGCTTCTCAGGGTGTAATGTGAGAAAACATTTGGTGGCCAGGTGAATTCAGCACCATGTCAGGAAGATTTCTTCATTCCAGGAATTCTTAAAATCTCTTAAAAAACAAACAAACAAACAAAGAAAAGAACACTTTGTTGAGAGAGAATTTGTCTATCACACCATAGATGGCCTTTTGTGACACAACATTTTTAAGGCTCATTTATGCTGTAGTGTGTGTTGGTGCTTCATTCTTTGTTATGGAAAAATTGTATCCACCGCGTGTGTACATGAAACAGTCATCAGCTGGGAGACATTTGGGTTGTTTCCACTCTGTGGCTGTTAGGAATAATGCTGCTAATAGTGTTCACAAGCAAGCTTTGTGAGACTGTGTTTTCAGTTCTCTGGGGCGTACACTTAGGAGCGGAATTGTTGGGTCACATGTTAACTCTGTGCATAACTCTGAGGAACCACCACCCTACATCCCCACAGCGGTACAAGAGTCCTACTCTCCTCATGTCTCCTCCAGCGCTTGTCCATCTTTCTATTCTCCCATTCTCATGGCCAAGAAGTGGCATCTTCCAGTGGCTTTGACGTGCACTCATGATGCTGAGCACCTTTCAGGGGCTACAGAACCTATGACAGGGTGACTGCTTTGTGATCATCATAAAGGGACACAGTGGGCAGCAGACCCCCATGCGCTAGGCCATGGGCTAGCAGAGGGCAGTGGCTGCAAACTGAGAAGCATGGGCCCCAAAGCTGCCTGTGCGTGACAATGCAAGTTTGTGACACCAGGAGATCAGTACGTTTATGGGTTTTGCTCAAAGTAAACAAATCCGAACTCTGCTGTTCTACATGGAACTTTACGAGTTTGGGCTAAAACAAAAAGAGAAAAGGAGACTAACATCTCTCTCCAAGAGACACTGTGAACACATTGTTTGATGGGAGGAGCTGAGGAAGTCTGACCCAGTGTGTCCCTCCTGTGGCTAGCAGTGGCCATGTGCTACAAGGCTGTCCTGATGCCCTGTGTCTGGAGCAGCTCAGGCGCAGATCAACTGTGGTGCTGGGCCTCTTGGCTATGCTGTCACAGCCTGGCTGGGGCTCCAGGATCACGGATGTGGCTGCACTGGGCCACTGGCACTCCATGCCCAGCTCTGGCCCAGTATATGGAGTAATGCAGCCTTAGGCTTCCTGGCCTTTATAAACCGAACAGACCGTAGGCCAGAGGTGCCCAAGCGCTGTCTAAGTAGTGCCCATCCACCAGTCCATGCACTGTTCCAGGGTCTTCCAGGGAGCATCTACCCTCTGTGGAGGTTCTCCAACAGCAGGTTGGGCCAGGCCTCCACGGAGAGAACCACAACCTCACCCAGGCCCTCTTACAGTGTCTCCTTCCTGACCCCCTGGGGTGGCTCTGTGCTCATGAGCTCTGGGTCTCCTCCAGAGGCCTTCCCAATACTCCCTTTGGTTTACCTGCCCCACAGCCAGTCGTGGCCTCTCATCTGAGCCTTGTGACATATCCTGTGCTGGACACTGGAGTTCTTTCCTCGGTGTTATTCAAATGTGTCCCTTCCTCCAGCCCCCAAACCGTGGTGGGGGGTTATTATTATTTTTAGTGACTACACAGGGATGAAAAGGGGGATATGTGGGTCCCCTGTATTTTACAGCCATGACCCTGGCGGAACCTACAGGTGACCTGGTTTTCATAAGCTGCTACTTAGTGCTGTCCCCATAGTCTTCTTTGTGTGGAGTCAATGACACCTGCCTCCATCGTGCTTTTCATCAGGCCTCTCCCTCCAATGAATTAGAGTAAGTGGTTGTGCTGGGTGACCAGGCCACACCGTCTGGCTTTTTCTCTGGAGTCAGACCCTCTGCACTCTTCTCTGTGTCAGGATAGGAGAGGGCCTCCAAGGGACCCCTCACATTCCAGCCTCATGGCCTGAAGTGACACAAGGCCCCCCAGGATGTGGGGACAGGCACTTTGGGGAGGACAGGAATCTCTGAGGCCCTGCATTCTTCTTAGGGAGCTTATTATAAAGCTTTATCATTTACTTTATAATTGCAGCACTGATTACAAAGCTACAGTAATCAGTGGAATTGATGTCAAGATAGACATAGATAGACATATGGAACAGAATTGGGAGTCCAGAAACAGACGCAACTTACACAGTCAACTTGTTTTTGACAGAGATACCAAGGAAATTCAGAGTAGAAAGGAAGTATAATCTTCAACAAATGGTGCTGAAAAAACTGGGCAGCCACATGCAACAGAAACACAAAAAGAAACTCAATCCTTACTTCCTATCAGATAAAAAAATAACTCAGAACAGATCACAGGCATACAAACAAGAGCTAAAACCATAACACTCCTAGAAGAAAACATAGGAGAAAATCTTAGTGACTTTAGTTTTGGCACCAACTTGTTAAATTCAACAGGTAAAGCATAACTCATAAAAGAAACAATCTGTTGACCGGGTCTCATCAAAATCAAAAATAAACTGCTCTTCGAAAGACACTTATGAGAATGAAAAGGAAAGCCACAGACTGAGAAAAAATATTTGCAAACCTATATATGACAAAGGATTTGTACCTAGAATGTATAAAGAAGCACATGAAAAGGAGCTCAACCTGGTTGTCAGTAGGGAAATGCAAATTACAGCCATGATGAGATCCACTAAGCACCCATCAGAGGGGATAAAATGAACAAGACTGACCACACTAAGTGTTGACAAGGCTGTAAAGCAGCTGGGACTCCCAGCCACTGCTGGTGAGAATGGAAAGTAGCATGACCACTTTGAAGAGCATTCTATCAATTTTTTCAGAAAGTTAAAAATATATCTACCATATGACTCAGTCATTCCATCCTTGGTTATTTATACGGTCCACAAAAAATGAAAGCTCCCAAAGACATGTATCCAAATGTTCATAATAGCTTTATATGAAATGATCAAAAATGGAGAGCAACCCAAATTAACCCCAGAAAATGAGAGGATTAACAAATTGTGACAAATCCACATGATGGAAGTCTACTCAACAGGAAAAAGGAAGGAACTATTGATGCCCAGAAAAACATGACTGAATTTCAGAATCATTCTGCTGGATAAGAGAAGACAGGCAAAAGGAGTACATACTATGATTCTAGTAATATAAAATTCTAGGAAATGCAACTAATCTATAGTAACAGAAATCAGATTGGTGGTTGTCTGCTGCTGGGGGGAGAATGCTAGAAAGTCTAGGGTAGAACTCAAAAGTGGCAGAAGGAATCTTTGTGGGGTGAGGTATATGTTCATCATCTTCATTGTGATGATAGCTTCAGAGATCATAAATATGTCAAAAGTTCTCAAATGTACACTCTACTTATATACAGTTTATTATGTGGCAATTATACTTTGATAATGCTGTCTGACAAAAGAACCCTTATCTTCTGGAGACACACACTGAATATTTTACAAAAAGTAACTAAGGACTAAAATTCACTTCAGTATAACACAGGAAACAGGTGTGAAGTGGGTGGTGACATCAGTACTAGGGTGGTACAGAAGATGGGCCACCGATTGACAAATGTTGAGGCCAGGTTCCTTTTAATATGTTTGGAATACTACACTGAAAAATGGGACTCTGACCCTAAGAATGCGGCACAGCTTACTGCCACGTTTCTTTCTTGGGGCTTAGTGAGAGGCCTGGTTACCTTGGTCAGAATCTCTAGTTATTTAGTTCAATAAAAACGTGTATAGGTGATATAGTCCACAGAAATTGATTAAAATTGATGTGAAACACAAGTAGTTGATAATTAATCCATGTAGGTCTTTTGGCAGGCTGCATTTTCTCAAAGAAGGAACACATGACACGGGCTGGGAGGAGATCTCAACAGATAGGGCTGAGATTGCTTCAAGGCTGCTCTGTAGCACTTTATAGATTGAGACAAGAAACATGCATCAAAGCAGTGAACTACTTGAAAAATGTGGACCAGGAGTGAGAAGGTAAAACCTCAAGGCCTCCAGAGTACCCCATTCCCTGAGAGTGAGCATCATTATCCCTCATCTTCTACCCCTACAGCATCAGCACTGCAGTCCACAAGGCACGGAAAAGTTCAAGCTTGCCAACCGTTAGGACATTGCCCCCTTAATGAAAGGCCTGTCTGTGGAATGTTCTTGAATGTCTGGTGAACTACCCCACGTGAAATCCTCAGATTTTGCTGACTGTGAGGGTTGATAATGTACAGCTGGGAGGAGGCATTCTGCAGGCTTGGTGCTGGGTGGTGGGCACACAGAGGGATGAGTGGGAACACAGGCAGACTACTGCAGAGGCATTGCAGCCATGAGGGTGCCCAAAGAATGCTGGTCAGAAAGGTACATGTACCGCTGGACTCTACTCAAACCCACAGAAGTTTGTTTATACGGACCAGGCATCTTGTTAAGGTTGTTTGACATATGGGCCTTTAGAATTTTAATTTATTTATACAGTGTTTGAAAAGATAATGCAATCTGGTGACATCAGCAAAAATTATGGAGTAAGGACTTTTGAAAATTCTGTCCTCTATAAAAGCCATGTATTGATACAACTGATAAAAACAGGATCGACTTTTTCAGAACTCCAGGGAATGTTTACTCAAGCAAAACAATTGAATTTCACTAAGAACAGTGAGCTCTGTGACATTTGAACCTGCCCCATGCCCACTGCCTTCTCTCTAGCTCCATGATGGCCTTGAAAACCAGCAGCTTATAATCAGAGTCTGGTGATTGTCAGGGAGACCCACTCCCAAGTCTGCCCTTACTTAATCTGACTTGGAGTTTGCCCAGTGTGAAAAGCCATTTCCTCTAGTGCATTTGTCAAAAACATTTAGAGGCAATTGTTTAACTTCACATAAGCTGGATAACAGTTGAGGCAAACAATAGACTAACCAAAAAGCTTAAAGTGAAAACTGGGCAATGCCACGTCCCTAGGGGCTTGGAAAAGCTCTCACTTATTTGCAGGAATGTAGAGGCCATGAGCTTTAGTAAGTTCATCTTTGCACATGCCCAGGACTGTGCGTGTACTCAGAAAGAAACCCAAAACGGCCCTGAGCTCTCACCTGGGGCTACCTTGAGATTCTGCACCAGCAGAAGGCTAAGGTAGAACTGCTGAGTGAGTGTGGAAGGCATGCCACCATGTGAAATGCTAAGCACCTCAGCAAAGCCTGGAAGGCTTGTCAGCTCTAGGCCTTTGAGGAAATGTCTGTCCAATCATGAGACCACCATTGAGATAACAGGACAGAGACTTCAGCAGCTACACAGGAGAGAGTGTACAGACTTCACAGAATACCATCAGAAAAGTCACTGAACAAACTAACAATAAACTCCAATAAGCCCTGGGGAGTGGGAAGGAGAATCTGATTTCCAGAGTGCCACATTATGCTACTTTAAGTGTCCAATTTCACCCCAAAATTACAAGATGTGTAAAGAATTAAGAAAGTATGACCCATGCAAAGGAAAAAAAGGAACCAACAGAAATTGTTCCTGAGAATGCCCAGACATAGGACTTACTAGACAAATCATTCAATTTAATTCAGAGATAAAGAAAACAGTGTCTAAAGAACTACATAAAAGTATGAGAATGATGTCTCATTAAAACCCAAATATACATTCTAGAGTTGAAACAATACCTAAAACAGAAAATTCATCAGAAGGGCTCAACAGCAGATCTGATCAGCTGAAAGAATCAGCAAACTTGCAGAGAGGTCAATTTAGATTATTTAGGCTGAAAACAGAAAAAAAAGGAAAGAAGGAAAATGAGGGCCGGCCGAGTGGCGCATTGGTTAAGCGCTGGTTTTGGGATGCCAGCGGCCCCGGTTCAGATCCCACATGAGGGCCAGTGACACTGCCCTCTGCAGCTGACAACGGCTCCACCTGGAGCTGGGCTGTGCGAGCCCCGGTGATGGTGTGGGCTGCAGCCCCTGCTGCAGTGGGCTGCCATAGGCTACAGTGAGTGGCCCACAGCCAGCGTGGGCGGCTGGCAGCCAGCGTGAGCTGGCTATAGCAGCGGTGAGCGACATCCAGAGGCCAGCGGCCGATCTGCCTCATCCGGGAAGAGCTCAATGAGGATACCAACAGTGAAGCAACATCCTCCGCAACTAAACTGAAGAACAAAAAGACAGCGGCTTGTCTGTTCCCCTTCCCCGATTCCGCAACGCTGTTCCCTTCCGCCAATTCTCCAATAAAAATCTTTAAAAAAAAAAAAAAAAAAAAAAGAAAAATGAACATAGTCTCAGAGATCTCCGAAATGCCATCAAGCCTACCAACATACCTATCATGGGGTGTCCCAGAAGGAGCAGATAAAAGAGAAAAGGGCAGAAAAAATAGCTGAAGAAATAATGTTTGTAAACTTCTCAAATTTCATGAAAACCATTAAACTACTTGTCCAAGATACTCAAGATGGTTTCGCTGGTGAATTCTACCAAATGTTTAAAGAAAAGTGAACACAAATCCTTGACAAACTCTTCAAAAAATAGAAGAGGTGGGATTACTTCCCAAATTATTCTATGAGACCAGTATCACCAATAATACCAGACAAAGACATCACAAGATCCCTATGAACAAACATGCAGAAATCCTTAACCAAATACTAGCAAACTGAATCTGGAAACAAATAAAAAAGATGACACATCATACCAAGTGGGATTTATTACTGGAATGCATGGATGGTTCAATATCTGAGACTCAATCAATGTAATACACCAGATTAATAGAATAATGGACAAAACCCATATGGTTATTTCAATAAACCAGAAAAGCATTTGACAATATCCAATTCCCTTTCATGATAAAAACACTCAACAAAGTAGGAGTAGAAGGGAAGTCTCTCAACCTTATCATTGCACCTAGGAAAAGCTCACAACTAACATCATACTTAATGATGAAAATCTGAAAGCTTTCTGCCTAAGATCAGAGATAAGACAAAAATACCCACACTCACTATTTCTATTCAACTTTGTACTGGAGTTTCCAAGGGCATTTAGGCAAGAAAAAGAAATAAAAGTCATCCAAATTGAAAACAAAGAAGTAAATTTTTCTGCAATCTTGTATATAGAAAATACCAAGGAATCCACTAAAAAAACTATTAGAGCTAATAAAGGAGTTTAAGCAAGATTGCCAGACACAAGATCAATATAAAAAATCAACTGTATTTCTATGCATTAGCAAGGAACAACCCAAGAATTAAATTAAGAAAATAATTCTGTTTAGAATAGCATCACAAAGAATAAAGTACTTAGGAAGAAATTTAATTAAGAAGTACAGAGACTTCCAGTAAGATGGTGGAATAGACGGACGCTTTCCCAGCTGCCTCCCAGGATCACATCAAAATTACAAATAATTTATACAACATTTAACCTCGGAAGTCCCCTGAACATTAGATGAACCAAACCTCTAAATGAAGGATCTAAAGAGGAGGCCACGTCAAGTCTGGTAGGAGGGGTGCCGAGGAGAGAGGGCGAACCCCGTGAGGGAGGTCCCAGCTGTGGAGAGGCTTCTCTGGTTGGGGGAGAGACCCTCCGGCCCCACAGAGAGCTCACTAGCCCAGAGTTGCTTTGCCAAGAAGAGGAGTTCTACAATAGTGGGCAGCAGAAATTGGTGAGGACTCTCTTTGCTCAGCTCGGTGAGGCTGAGGGCGGCAGGAGAACCAGTGGGGCTGGCGCACAGGTTTGCTCACCGGTGAGCACTCACCCGGTTCCTGTTGGAGAGAGTAGCTGTGTGGGCCGGGCCCAGGAGCCTGTGGGGAAGGACTGAACTGAGCACCTTTGGTGCAGAAGCTGGAGGTTTGGGACCATTGTTCCCCTGGTGTGAAGCCTGCACACGAGCGGTGTACAGGAGGGCGTCATTTTTTCAGGGTTGGGCCTTCCCACAGAGGGTCAGATTCGGGACCCCATTGGTCTGGAGAAATTGGCACAGGAGTCCGTGCCTTGGATCCCCACCCTCTGCCCTGCTTGTGTTGTGTTGCCAGGGAAACGCTGGGCGGGTGCTCTCCAGCTGCATCAGTCTGTTCACTGAGAATCAGGAGTGCACGAGCCACCTTTGGTCCCTGCTCTCCACACTGTTTGTGTAGAGTTGCCAGGTTGGGGGTTGGCTGTTGGGTTGCTTAGCTTGATCTGTGGGCAGTTGACTGGGGCAGACAGAGATGGGGAGTTTTCCTGAGAGTGTTGGGCTGGGAGCTGTGCACCTTCGTGATCCGATTGAGGCTTTCCTGGCGAGTTCGTGTGGACTGATTGCTGGTTCAGATTTCATGCTGTGCTCACTTGGTGGGGGCCACTGACCACATCAAGTGGTGCCTTGGGGGCCTGCCCCACCCACCTAGAGCTGTGTTGCCAAAGGCACCCTGAGCCCCCGGTGCCTGGCCCACATCTCCACAGGCCACAGAGGGTTTTTTGTGTTGTTTTTTTTTTTTTTTTGCAGTAGCAGACAACCTGCAGAAAGCTGTGAAGATATTTTTTTGGTAGTGAGCACGGTTCCAGAGCACACAGCAGCTAACTGCGGAAAGCTCACTGCAAGCCTGAGAGGGAGGCCAGCGCATAACACGTTAAGCTCTTCCCCCCAATAGCTGGTGCTGAGCCACCCAGAGACTCTCTATTGCTAAGCAAGTGGTCTGCAGATTAAAGAGGATGGAGAGTACCCCCCACCTCTTTTTTTCCCCTCTCTTCTTCCTACGTGATCTATCTAATACATCCAAGCATTCACAAAACGACAGCCAGAATGAAGAAACAAAGAAACATGTCCCAAGTAAAAGATCAGAAGAAAACTCTGGAAATGGAATGAAATGAAACAGAGGTATCCAAAATTTCAGAGACCGAGTTTAGAACATTGATGATAAGAATGTTTAAGGAACTTAGTGAGGACATAAAGAAGGATAGGGAAACCATAAAAAAAAAACAGAACTAAAGAATACAATAACCGAAATGAAGAACATCCTCTAAGGAATCACCAGTAAAATAGATGAAGCAGAGGAGTGGATCAGATAATTAGAAGACAAAATAGCAGAAATCAGCCAGCTGGAACAACAGAAAGAAAAAAGAATAAAAAACAATGAAAATAATTTAAGAGACCTCTGGGACAACATAAAACTCAGCAACCCTTGAATCATAGGAATACCAGAAGGAAAAGAGAAGAAGCAAGGGATTGAGAATGTATTTAAAGAAATAATGACTGAAAACTTCCCTACCCTGGTGAAGGAAATCGACATAGAATCCCAGGATGCGCATAGAGTTCCAAACAGGCTGAACCCAAACAGGTCCACACCAAGACATCTCATAGATAAAATGGCAAAGGTTAAAGACAAAGACAGAATCCTAAAAGCAGCAAGAGAAAGACAGCAGGTTACATACAAAGGAACTCCTATAATACTAACAGTTGAATTTTTTTCAGAAACTCTGCAGGCCAGAAGGGAGTGGCAGGAGATATTCAAAGTGACACAAAATAAAGGTCTAAAACCAAGATTGCTCTACCCAGCATGACTATCACTTAAAATTGAAGGAGAGATAAAGAGCTTCTCAGAAAATAATAAGCTTAAGGAGTTCATTACCACCAAGCCAGCACTGCAGGAAATGTTAAAAGGACTCTTTTAAACAGAAGGAAGGGGAAAACAAGCTAACCCAGGAAGACAAGAAATACAAATAACAAAATGGTAATAAATATGCACCTATCAGTAATTACTTTAATGTGAATGGGCTAAATGCTCCAATCCAAAGACACAGAGTGGCTGAGTGAATAGAAAACAGGACCCATGCATATGCTGTCTACAAGAGACTCATCTCAGATCAAAAGACACACACAGACGGAAAGTAAAGGGATGGAATAAGATATTTCATGTAAATGGAAATGAGAAAAAAGCTGGAGTAGCAATACTTATTTCAGACAAAATAGACTTTAAAATGAAGTCTACAATAAAAGACAAAGAAGGGCACTACATAATAATAAAGGGATTGATTCAACGAGAGGACATAACCCGAGTAAACATCTATGCACCCAATATAGGAGCTCCTAAATATATAAAACAGATTTTGACAGACATAAAGACAGAGATCAACAGTAACACTATCATAGTAGGGGACTTCAACACCTCATTGTCACTAATGGACAGATCCCAGACAGAAAATCAACACGGACATAGTGGCCTTAAGTAACACTTTAGACCAGCTGGATTTAATTGATATTTTTAGAGCATCTCACCCCAAAGCTACAGAATATACATTCTTCTCAAATGCACATGGAAGATTCTCCAAGATAGACCACATGTTAGGCCACAAAACAAGTCTCAACAAATTTAAGAAGATTGAAATCATATCAAGTGTCTTCTCTGACCACAATGCTATGAAATTAGAAATCAATTATAGGAAGAAATCTGGAAAACTTACAAATACATGGAGGCTAAATAACATGCTACTAAATAGTGAGAGGGTCAAAAATGAGATCAAGTAGGAAATCAAAAGATGCCTCAAGACAAACGAAAATAAAGATACCATGACCCAAAATCTCTGGGATGCAGCGAAAGCAGTCCTAAGAAAGGAGTTCATAGCAGTGCAGGCCTACCTAAAGAAGGAAGAAAAATCTCAAATCAACAGACTATCTTTACACCTAAGGGAACTGGAAAAAGAACAGCAAAACAGGCCTAAAGGGAGTATAAGGAAGGAAATAGTAAAGACCAGAGCAGAAATAAATAAAATAGAGAACAAAAAAAAAAAAATACAAAAGATCAATGAAACCAAGAGTTGGTTTTTGGAAAGATAAACAAAATTGACAAACCCTTAGCCAGACTAACCAAGAAAAAGAGAGAGGACCCAAATTAATAAAATCAGAAATGAAAGAGGAGAAGTGACAACAGATACCACAGAAATACAGAAAATTTTAAGAAAATGCTATGAGCAACTATATGCTAATAAATTCGACAATCTGGAAGAAATGGATAAATTTCTAGAGGCATACAATCTACCAAGTCTGAACCAAAAAGAAACAGAAACTCTGAACAGACTGATTACTGCCAAAGAAACTGAATCAGTAATCAACAGTCTTCCAACAAACAAAAGCCCTGGACCAGATGGCTACACAGGTGAATTTTACAAAACATTCAAAAAAGAATTAATTCCTATTCTCCTCAAACTATTCCAAAAAAATTCAGAAGGGGGAAGGCTCTTTCTATGAAGCCACCCGAACTCTTTCTATGATGCCACCATCACCCTGATTCCTAAGTCAGACAAAGATATTACAAAAAAAGGAAAACTACAGACCAATAGATATCCCTAATGAACATAGATGCAAAAATTCTCAACAAAATACCAGCAAACCGAATTCAGCATCACATTAAAAAGATCATACACCACGATCAAGTGGTATTCATTCCTGGTATGCAAGGTTGGTTCAATATCCACAAATCAATTACGTAATACATCACATTAGTGAAATGAAAAATAAAAATCATATGATCATATCAATAGATGCAGAAAAGGCATTTGACAAAATCCAGCAGCCATTTATAATTAAAAACTCTTAGCAAAGTGTGAATAGTGAGATTATATCTCAACATAATAAAGGCCATATATGATTAGCCCACAGCAAATATCGTACTCAATGGGGAAAGGCTAAAAGCTTTCCCCTTAAAATCAGGAACAAGACAAGGCTGCCCAGTTTCACCACTTCTATTTAACATAGTTCTGGAAGTTCTAGCCACAGCAGTCAGACAAGAAAATGAAATAAAAAGCATCCAAATTGGAAAGCAAGAAGTAAAATTGTCATTATATGCAGATGACATGATACTATATATAGAGAATCCCAAAGACTCCACCAAAATACTGCTAGAACTGATAAATGAATTTGGTAATGTAGCAGAATACAAAATTAATATTCAGAAATCAGTTGCATTTTTATACACCAATAATAAGCTATCAAGAAGAAATCAGGAAATCAATCCCTTTTACAATTGCTTCAAAAACAATAAAATATCTAGGAATCAATTTAACTAAAGAAGTAAAAGACCTGTACTCAAAAAATTATGAGAGAAATCAAACTGTAGAGAGAAATCAAAGAAGATACAAATACATGGAAATACATACCATGCTCATGGATAGGTAGAATTAATATGGTTCAAATGTTAATACTACCTAAGGCAATATATAGATTCAATGCAATTCCAATCAAACTACCATTTTTCTCAGAAATAGAACATAGAATCCTAAAATTTATATGGAACCACAAAAGACCCCAAATAGCCACAGCAATCTTGAGAAATAAGAACAAAGTGGGAGGCATCACATTATCTGACATCAAAACATACTACAAGGCTACAGTAATCAAAACAGTATGGTACTGGTATAAAAACAGACACATAGACCAATGGAACAGAATAGAGAGCCCAGGAATATATGGTCATTTAATCTATGACAATGGAAGCAAGAATTTACAATGGAGTAAAGATAGTCTATTTAATAAAGTGCTGGGACTGACATATGCAAAAAAATGAAAACGGACCACCTACTTACACCATATACGAGAACAAATTCAAAATGGATTAAAGACTTAAATGTAAGACCTGAAACTATAAAACTCCTAGAAGAAAACATAGGGAGTAAATTTGCAGACATTACCCTGAGTAATATTTTTACTGATATATCCCCTCAGGCAAGGGAAATGAAAGAAAAAAATGGACATATGGGATAACATCAAACTTAAAAGTTTTTCACAGCAAACGTAATCATCAATAAAACAAAAAGGCAGCCTACTGAATGGGAGAAGATATTTGCCAATGATATATCTGATAAGGGGTTAATGTCCAAAATTTATAAAACACTCATGAAACTCAACCCCAAAAAAACAAACAACCCAATTAAAAAAATGGGCAGAGGATATGAAGAGGCATTTCTCTAAAGAGGACATACAGATGGCCAACAGGCATATGAAAAAATGTTCAACCTCACTAATCATCAGAGAAATGCAAATAAACACCACAATGATCAGAATGGTTATCATCAATAAATCAACAAACAACAAGTGCTGGCGAGGGTGTGGAGAAAAGGGAACCCAGGTGCACTGTTGGTGGGACTGCAAATTGGTGCATTCATTATGGAAATCAGTATGGAGGTATCTCAAAAAACTGGAAATGGAACTACAATATGACCCAGCAATTCCACTCTTGGGTATCTACCCAGAAGAATCCAAGACGCTAATTTGAAAAAATATATGCACATTTATGTTTATTGCAGCACATTTACAATAGGCAAGACTTGGAAACAACTGAAATGCCCATCGGTAGATGACTGGATTGAGAAATGTGGTACATTTATACAATGGAGTATTACTCTGCTATAAAGAAAAATGAAATTGTACCATTTGCAACGATATGAATGGACCTAGAAAGTATTATGTTAAGTGAAATAAGTCAGTTGGAGAAAGTCAAATATATGATCTCACTTATATGTAGAATCTGAAAAACTGAATGAATGAGCAAAGTAAACAGAAACAGTCTCATAGATATAGAGGAAAAACAGGGTTGCTAGTTGGGAGGGGGGTGGGGATGAGGGAGAAGGGGAAGGGATTAGACAGCAAAAATAGGCAACTACAATATTGCCACAGGGATATGAAAGACAGTTCGGGGAATATAATAATGTTGTAAATATTTTGTGGGGTGTGAGATGGTAACATGTCTTGTTAGGGAGACCACTTCATGTATTAGTAGAGGCTTGATCACTACACTGTATACCTGAAGCTGATGTTGTATAATATTGTATGCCAACTGTAACTGAATATATAGATAGTCACGGGATGTGGATTATACTGTGGAAGGGAGTCAAAGGAATTGTAATAGATATGTATGATATAGGGGGAAGGAGTGGGGTGGAGAATTGGGGGAGAGAGGTTGTCACTTTGAGAGGTAAAAAGTATAAGTATTGCACTGTGTTGTACCCCTGAAGTTAATTTTTTTTAAACAAAATTTTATTTCACAATAAAAGAATAAAAGTATAAAAATAAATAAAGAAATAAATAATTTTTAAAAAAAACAAGTACAAAACAACCTGTAAAGTGCAAAACATCGTTGAAAGAAATTAAAGATGACCCAAATAAATGGAAAGACAGTATTTGTGGATTACAAAACAATATTGTTAAGATGGCAGTACTCTCCAAATTGGTCAACAGATTAACAAAATCTCTACCCAAATTTACCTGCCTCTTTGGAGAAATTGACAGGTCAACTCTACAGTTCATATGGAAACACAGGGACTCAGAATAGTCAAAATAATCTTTAAAAGAATAAAGTTAAGGAACTTAGACTTGACGATTTGAAAACTTACTACAAAGTAATCAAGACTGTGTGGTGCTGCATAAGGATAGACGTACAGATCAATGGAATAGAATGGATGGTCTAAAAATAAACAGAATTGATAGTCTAAAAATAAACCTAAATATTTATGGTCAACTGATATTCAAAAAGAGTTCTAAGACAATTAAATGTGAAAAGAATTGTGTTTTTAACAAATGGTGCTGGAACTACTGGATACCCACATGAGGAGGGATGAATGTGACCTCATTCTCACATCGTACACAAAAATTAACTTCAAATTGATCAAACACCAAATGTAAGTGATAAAACGATAAAAAGTTTATGGAAAAAAAAGCATAAGTCCTTATGTCGGATTAGATAGTGATTCCTAGGACATAACACCAAAAGCACAAGCACCTAAAGAAAAAAAATAGAAAAAAAAAAAGATACGTGTTCAGACAATGAAGTTCATGAACTCATCCTAGAAAAAGTGCTACCTGTCTCATTGCTGAATATCACCACGGTCACCTTCGAAGTACTCCTCTTGGGAAGCTATGTAATGACATCAGCATCTAGTCCACCCTTCAAAGCAATTTTGGAACTCTTTTTCTGGAATGGCCATCAGAACTGTCCTTGTATTACCTTTGATGTCCTGAATGTCATCAAATGTCTTACTTTCAATATTTCCTTTATCTTCAGGTAAATAAAGAAGTCATTGGGGGCCAGATCAGGTGAGTAGGTAGGGTATTCCAGTACAGTTATTTGTTTACTGGCTAAAAACTCCCGCACAGACAGTGCCATGTGAGCTGGTGCATTGTCGTGATGCAAAAGCCATGAATTGTTGTGAAAAGTTCAGGTCGTCTATAACTTTTTAAAACAGCCTTTTCAGCACTTCCAAAGAGCAAACTTGGTTAACTGTCCAGTTGGTACCAATTCATAGTGAATAATCCCTCTGATATCAAAAGGGGGATCATTGCATCACTTGCATCATTGCAACAAGTTTGCAAACTTAATCGTCGGACTCGTACATTTAACTTTGTAAAAACTAAAAAAAAAGACATTATCAAGAAAGTGAAAAGACAGCTCACAGCATGGGAAAAATACTTACAAACCATTTATTTGACAAGAGTCTGATATCCAGAATATATGAATAATTATTACAGTGCAACAATAAAATGACAAATGTCCCAGTTTAAAAATGGATGAGGGATGTGAACAGACACTTCTGAAAAGAAGTATATAAGTAGCCGATAATAAAATGAAAAGAGGCTCAATATCACTAGTCATTATATAAGTGCAAATCACAACCATAGTGAAATGCCACCTTACACCCACTAGGATGATTAACAATCAGAAAAGATAAGAGGTGTTGTTGAGCCCTCAGCATGTGTGCTGGGAGTGCAAAATTGTGTCACCTTTCTGAAAAGAGTTCAGCGGTTCCTCAAAATGCTAGGCAGACAGTTAACAGATGACTCAACCACACCATTCCTTAGATACATACGAGGTCTGACAATTAGGTTCAAGAACTTGTTGCTAATCTGTTTTGATATCAGAGGGATTATTCATTACGAATTTGTACCGACTGGACAAACAGTTAACCAAGTTTGCTATTTGGAAGTGCCCTGAAAAAGGCTGTGTGAAAAAGTTAGAAGACTTGAACTTTAAACCAACAATTCATGGCTTTTGCATAACCAGTTCACACGGCACTGTCTGTGAGGGAGTTTTTAGCCAGTAAACAAATAACTCTACTGGAATGCCCTCCCTACTCACCTTATCTGGTCCCCAGTGTCTTCTTTCTTTATCCAAAGATAAAGGAAATATTGAAAGGAAGACATTTTGATGACATTCAGGGCATCAAGGGTAATACAAGGACAGTTCTGATGGCCATTTCAGGAAAAGAGTTCCAAATTTGCTTTGAAGGGTGGACTAGGCACTGGCGTCCGTGCATAGCTTCCCAAGGGGAGTACTTCAAAGGTGACTGTAGTGATATTCAGCAATGAAGAAGGTAGCACTTTTTCTAGGACAAGTTTACAAACTTAATTGTCCAACCTCCTACAATTCCAAGAGAATTGCAAATATGTCCACACAAAAATTTGTACAGGTCTGTTCAGAGCCTCATTATTTAGAATAGCCTACAGGCTTTCACCCAAATGTCCCTCAAGCGATGAATGAAAGTACACAGTGGAATATTACTCAGCCACAAAAAGGAATGAAGGGCTGACGCACATGAAAACATGATTGAACCTTGAAAACACTGCTAAGTGAAAGAAGCCAGTCTCAAAAGACCACACAATTTATGGTTCTGTTTATATGAAATGGTCCATACACACAGAAAGTAGATTAATGGTTGTCAGGACCTGGTGGAGCGGAGACAGAGGAGTGGCAGCTACAGGGTACCAGGTTTCTTTTGGGGTGAGGCAAACACTCAGAAGTATATAGAGACGATGAATTCACCAAAATCCATGCATTGTACACTTCAAAGGGCTGGATTGCTTGGCATATGAACAGAGACTCAATTTTCTAAAAAAGGTGATGCAGTTTAATGGTTCAAAACTCAAGAAACAGAAGAGTCAGCTGTAGAAAGTCTGCCTTTCAGAGTAGCTACCTGTTGCTCCTGCAGCCCTCACAGAGCTTCAGGATCAGAGTTCTCGTCCTGAATGTGTGGTTCTGTGCATGTATTGTCCCATTTATACTGCAGGCACTCATATGGTCATTTCATACTGCAGACACGCACACTGTCCCTTTTTGTACTGCACACACTGCTTTGCATTTTGCTATCTCCTTATAAATGTATTCTTTTAAAAAAAAAGAAAGAAATTTTATTGGGGAACAGTGTGTTTTTCCAGGAACCATGAGCTCCAAGTCAAGCAGTTGTCTTCAATCTAGTTGTGGAGGGCACAGCTCCACGCCCATTTGGGAATCAAACTGGCAACCTTGGTGTTATAAACCTGAGCTCTAACCACCTGAGCTAACCAGCCGCCCCAGGAATGTATTCTTGACTCAAATCTGTGAGTCCCACCCTGAGACCATCCACTGCAGAGGACCCTCCACTGTCCATCAATGATCCGCGTGCTGAGGTCTGGTCACGTGGTATCATGGTCACCTGTGAGGGCACCTTATCTAGCCCAGTGTACATCAAGAAGCCTGCATTTAATTTGGGACTCCCCACCCTCACCCCTACCCCCATCCCCATGTAGACAGGGTGCTGTTTTTAGTAGTTTTTGGCTCTAGGATTCCTGGTCAAGATGTGTACCGGGTGACCCTTCACTCTCTAAACATGTCTATTTCTGGAGAATTCTGAGGGAACCCCTTAACTAGGTTACCAAGGTCCAGGAACAGACTGTTCTGCATTGGGCCATAGCAGTCAAAGACCAAGCACCCCATCCTGGGACCCTGTGGAGAAGCCTGCAGACTTCACACCTTCTGATTTGGAGCCAGAAGTAGCAGCACGGAGTCCCCTGTCCCTCTCCTGGGAACGGATCACTATATGGTACCGACTCCTTAAAATCATACACAACTGATGTCCTGCGCCTGTTTCTGTTTGTTCGTTGGTAGGACAGAGGTTGCTATATAAACAAACCATGGACAAAGGCACTGCTGTGGGTCCAGCTCTCCTTCCTGCAGTGTCGTTGTCACTGTTCCTGATGGTACTACTCCGTGAAGTGTCCCCAAAGGTCTCATTGTTTGATCGTGAAATTAGCGGGGCAGGTAGCCTGAGTGCTGGTTTCATTAGCTTTATCGTCATTTCACAGTGATGGTCTCTTTAAGCCCTGACACCACTGTGCCAGGAGCAGGCAGGATGGCAGGCTGCTCTTCCAAGCAGAATCACTCAGCCCCGAGGAGAGGACTGTAGGGGGTCTCCACATGCTGGACAGGAGGCCATGGAAGGGGGTGGACTCAGTGATGCTGTGGGTTTTAAAGTTGGGGAGGCAGAGCCAAGGTGGGGTGCTCTGCATACTAACAGAGCCCCCTCACACTTTGTGCACAGGATCAGGTGAAATCATGCAGTCATGTGCTGTAAACGTGCTTAGAACAGTTGCTGCTCAAGAAATGTTGGCCCCAGCAACCCAAGGGTAGAGTAACACAGCTGTTTGCAAAGACAAGGACCATCGAGGAAATTTTTGCAGAAACCGTAGGGCCCATCTGTCCTTGGATTAAAGCCTGGTGAGTGGCTTGTACTACTGAGACACAATAGGGAATCCACTGGCAAGAAACCACCCTTTGGCAGCTGCAGGAAGGGCCTGCTTGAGGTCAGTGGTGAACACTGTCTGCCAGTGACTCTGAGCTCCAGTGTTCTCGCCCACTGAGTGGGAGTGATTATGTCCCCTATCTCATAGGCCATTGTAGTGATATCTGTCAATGCCAAGAGCTTTGCCTGACACAAGATGAGCGCTGGATAAATGGGGGTGAGGGGTGCTGAGAGGAAGATTTCATGGCAACTCAGCTGGTTGGGCAGGTGTTTTGAGGGTCTTTCTTATAAGAGCCAGGGGCCAGGCATCTGGGCTGCCGAGGTATGGAGGAACGACTCTACAGAAGAGAGTAGGGACTTAATTTTTCTGGGTGAGGGTGGAAATTCTGGAAGGTGGAGGGTCAGGGATGAGGTTTCAGAGAAAGAACTCTGGAAAACAAGAAAATTATGCAAATATGCTTTTCTTTTTTTGGCATTGGAGTGTTGATGGTTAACCATGTCCTCAGTCTCCTCCCTGTCAGCTATGAAGTCCATGCTTCTCATAAACAGTTTTGGAAAACAGGATACTTCTTGGTTATCTTAAAGCAAGTTTGAGTCCCCTGTTGGATTGGCATATGATGAAAACCAGACAGACCCCATGGAAGCAGGACCCAGAACACAGGGCACTGCTGATATCTGGGACATGTTATTATTATTATTATTATTATTATTATTATTATTATTATTACTATTATTGCTATGATCACAATGAGTCTAGGAGAGGGGCTGCTGGTGCGGCACTGGAAATGTGGGTGCTAGCTAAGTGGGGAAAAGAAGTCCGTGACTGCATTTCCTGAACAAACCCCTGAGGGAGTCGTATCAGGAAGGACGAATCATGGAAGAACAAGTGAAGCCAAACAGCAGCACACAGCACTCTGCACCACCTGAGAAGCCTGGTCTTGGGTCAGGACGCACCACATGTGTGCACTGGGCATCTTCTCGTGGTGGTCTCGGATGGGGGCCACATCCTGAAACTCCAACAGCTGACATGTTCCTGTGCTCTCGTGACATAAGGTAGTTGACACTCATGTCTGAAGAGTCCAGTGGAGGAATGTAAAGCATTTAAGAAAGAGAGCTCTGGGCTAAGAGGAGCTGGCAAGGTCTTTTTATTCAGGCCTTGGAGTTCAGCACAAGAAGTATTTTTTGAAAGTCTGCTCTGTGCTTAGCTCTGTACCCTTGTTTCCAAGTTGGAAATGCCAGATCCCCTTCCTCCAATTAGCAAACATGCATAAAGCACTCGCTGCATGTAGTTTTGGGTCCCACACACAGGAAACTGCCTAAGACGCCTGGCACATGACTGTTCTCCTTGCCTTTACCTTCTTGCAACTCCCCTGGCTATCACGGCTCGTTCATAATTCCTTCAGAATCCGGAGCCACAACCAACATGAGACCGCATATACTTTCATCAGTCTGAGAGTGGAAAATCAAAATGTTGCTTTTGTTATGATTTATGACATCATCCCAGCCTGGCCCCAAGGGCCCATGAAAAAAGAGAGTCTGGTGCTCATTTTTTTCTCAGTGGTGCCATGACACTGTAATCTGAAGTATAGCTAATAAAGGTGATAAGATGGGTTCAAATTACATTGTCTTTCACTTTGTTTTATCCAGGAGGCTGTGAAATCCTCAACTTGGTCTTGTCTTCTCATTTGCAAAGCGAAGCCTGTGCTTTTTGTAGATGGCTTTTGATGGCTACTGGGGTCACAGACAGAGCTTCAGTGTTTGAGCTTCTGTAATTGGCAGAGCTTCAAACACTGAAGCTCTGTCTGTGACCCCAGTGAAGGCACATGCCCCTTACTGCTGAGACTTACCAAGATGTGTTTTATGCCTAGCCTATGGCTAACCCTGATGAAAGCTCCAAGTGCACCTGAAGGGAATGTATATTCTGTCATTGTTGGGCAGTGTCCTGTAATGACCCTCTGGTCAAGGTGGTAATGGTTTTGAACAGGTCTTCTATGACTCTATTGTTAGGCCTTGTCTTTCTCCCAATGACTGAGAAAAAAGTGTTAACATTCCCAGCTGTCTGCTTCCAGTTTTGTTTCAGATACTTTGAAACAAAACATTGTTATTAAGCCCAAACACCTTCGTAATGATGTCTTTGGAATGAATTCAGACTTTGCGTTAGGATGTGTCCCACTCCAGGTCTGTAGCTCTCTGTATCTTGGTGTTGACTCCAACTGGTAGTGATACAGCTACCCACAGCACTTTTATGCTTACAGTTTCCATGCTGTTTTTTTCCCATTCATTCTCTCAACATATCTGTTTCTTTCTGTTTACAGTGTGTTTCTCATAAAAAGCTTTTTTATTGGTTGGCCGAGTGGCTCAGTTGGTTAAGAGCTCGCTCAAGAGTGTGTGCGAGCTGAGCTCTGAGCAACGGCGGTTCGATGCCAGCCCGAGCTGAGTTGCCGTTGAGCTGCCAACAGGTAGCAGGATGGTTCAGCTAAAAAAAAAAAGCTTTTTTATTCATTCTCACTTTCTCTGCTTTCAACTGGCGTTTTCAGTCCATTAGCATTTAATGTAATTATTGATATATTTAGAGATAGGGCTCCCATTTTACTCTTTGTTTTCTGTTTCTAATTTCTGTTCCTCTATGCTTCCTTTCCTGCTTTCTTTTTAAACTATTTCAATATATGTTAGAATTACTTCTTAGTTCTTGGCTCTTGGGCTATACTTTGCATTTTTTATGGGTTGCCTATAGGTTACCCCTTTACAGCCTATGACAGTTAAGATTGCGGCACATCACATAAAATGTAGAAATCTTACAGTCATCGAGATCCATTTAACCCAATTATTCTTTCCACTATATTTTTCATGTGCATTATACTTACACAGTTATAAACCCCACAAGACAGCATTAGAAATGTTGCTTTAAACAATCATATGCATTTAAAATAAGTTAAGAGAAAACATAGTCTTTCACATTTATCCTGAAATTCACCATTTCCAATGGGACCATTTCTCTTCAGCCTGAAGAACTTCCTCCTTTTTCTTAGAGTACAGGTCTACTGTGATGAATTCTCTTAGTATCTGAAATGTCTTCATTTTGCTTTCATTCCTGAAGGATGTTTTCTCTGTATATAAAATTCTGGGCTGACAATATTTTTCCTTACAGCATTCTAAAGATGTTTCACTATCTTCTGGCCTCCATTGTTTCTGATGAGAACTCAGCAGGCATTGTTCCCATGTTTAATGTAATATGTCATTTTTATCTGGCTGCTTTCAAGCTTTTTCCCTGACTTTTGGATTCAGCAGTATAACTATGATGGCCTTAGGTGTGGTTTTCTGTGTATTTATTCTGCTTGATATTTGATGAGCTTCTTGAATCTGCAATTTTATATCTTTCATCATCTTTGAGACTGTCCCATTCCCTCTGTTCTCCTTTAAAACTGCAGTTACTCATATGTTAGACATTTGTGTATTTTCACACCAGTCCTTGAAACCATTCATTTTTCCCACTCATGTTTTCCTCTGTGTTGTTTAGAATGGTTGATTGCAGTTGATCCATTTTCAAGTTTAGTGACTCCCCTATGTCAACTGCATTCTGCTCAAAGTCTAGAGTGAATTCTTCTTTCTTTCTTTCTTTCTTTCTTTCTTTCTTTCTTTCTTTCTTTCTTTCTTTCTTTCTTTCTTTCTTTCTATTTTTAAAGATTTTTATTGAGGAATTGGGGAAGGGGAACAGTATTGGGGAATTGGGGGAGGGGACCAGCCAAGTTGTTCTTCAATCTTCGTTGTGGAAGGCGCCAGTCGCCATCTGGCTTCCCGTCAGCAGCTTGTGCCCTCTAAACTTAAGGTGCTATTTTCAATCTTAGTTGCAGATGGGCGTAGCCACCCATCCCAAGCGGGAGTCTAACCAGCAGCCTTGTTGTTAAGAGCGCATGCTCTATCCACTAAGCCATTCAGGCAGCAGCTCAGCTCAATGTACTGAGTTCAGCCTTAGTTGTGAGCAGGCATAGCCCACCATTGAATAGGCAATCTCGTTGTTACACCAGCTGAGCCATCCTGCCACTTGTTGGCAGCTCAGCAAGAGCTCAGCTCAGGTGCAGCATCACTGGCCCATGTGGGAATTGAACCAGCAGCCCTGTTGCTCAGAGCACGCACTCTAAGCCAACTCTTAACCTACTGAGCCACTCGGCCGGCCCTACAGTGAATTCTTATTTCCAATATTTTGTTTTTTTAGTCTAGAATTTTTTTTTATAGCTCTATTTCTCTAATGAAATTTCCAAATTTTCCATTCATTAGGAACAACCTTTCCTTTACATGACTGAGCATAGTTAAAATCCATACCTGCTACCTCCAACATCTCAGTCATCTGATCTCCCTGCTCAACTGCTGGCTCTCCTCCAGAACCTGCCTGTTTTATTCACTCCCTGGTGCCTTCAGGCAGTTGTCCTCCCCATAACCAGGTTGTGGTTGCTATATACATGAGGGTGCTCCAGTGAGCGTTCCCTCTTTCATATCAGACATGAAGGTCTTGACAACTTCATTTCCACTAAATGAGAATTTAAAGGAGAATTTCATCTCTTAAATGAGAATTTTTCTCATTTAGATACAGATTTTCATTTAGTCAATTACAAATAAAGTTGTCATGTTTCATTTGGGTAAAGGATGCATATAAAAGTACTGATTAACAGTAAGGTACTTTACAAATGTTAGTTGCTATTGTTACTTACATGAGTATTCACATATGTAAATACACATTTATATAAATATTCTGCCAACTCCCTCGATCACTTACTCTTTTTCTTCTGTTACGCTTACAAAGCCACCTTCAATTCTTTCTGGGGACAAAATATCTTTTTATGTTCCTTAGTTTTAGCTCTGGAACGGGATCATATTTTCACTGTGCTTATGTTATTTTCACACGTGTGGTTCAGTGCATTTAAAATTAAATTCTACAGATAAAGAAAATATATGATGAAGGTAGTGTCTGACAATGGCATACCTAGAAAGTTTCACAGATACATCCAATCTCACAGTTCTGGAGCTCAGCAATTTAGTCAATTCAGTACTATAATCATATAATAGCTGGGGTCCTAGATCAGCTTTAGAAGTTGAGATTTCTTTAGGTACTAAATGTACTTCTTATCATGACCTTTTCTGAATCATTTTAGCTCCCAAATCTAAAATGAAAGACACAACCTGAAGAACAAAAGAATCTGCTGGCCATTATCTTGACTCTTCTGAGGAAGTTCTCGGTTTTAAAGTTCTTAGCAAGAAGATTTGTTTATATTACTTTTTTAATCAATGATTTATCCCCAAATGGAATTCTGAGCATTTTAACTTGTTTTTATAAAGATGTTATTCAGGCTAAAATGTAAATACTCGTGTGTAGTGTATGTGTGTGTTTTCAAACTCTGAAATTTCTTGGGAGTCAATGATGGCTAATCTGAGGAGGGGAGCTCTCTCGGAGGGGGGTTATTTTCCCACCTCAGAAGTGGAGAGGGAGCTTGTTTTGTGAGTCCCAGGTCCTGTGCTGCCCTTCCAGGGCAGGCCTGGATAAAAAAGGGTCTCCACCTGAAGGTGTCCTGAGCAGAGGGGACTCCACCCAGCTCCCTTCTCTCTCATCTCTTCTTCCTCATCTTTTGGGTGCAAGCTCCATTCTCAGATCACAGTTATGGCACTGGGAACACACGGACAGAATATCAAGGAGTGAAGGTTGGGCCAAGCTGAGAATCATTGAGGTGAGCGGTAGTTAGCCCATGTCCCTGGATATGGGGATGGGACATGGGCCCACAGGGCTCAGCAGAAACCCTGACGATGCGGTGCTGGAGGCATACCACCCACAGTGGCATCCAGATCTGACTGAAACAGGAGACTCAATAAACATGGTCACCAGGGTGCTGGCTCGTTCTTGTAAAAGGGATTTCCAGAGAGCTCTCAGAGCACATAAATAGCAGGACCATAGGCACAAAAGAGACCATTCAAGGAATGGAGAAGTATATTCTCACCAGTGACGTTCCCAGCCCACGCTGTGGTTCAGAGCAGTGGTTTTACGTTGTTGTTGTTGTTGTTTCAGTTTGGGCCTCAGAGAGGATGTGCTGCCGGGCTGTGAACAGCATCCCAGCAGCAGGCAGAGGTGCCTTCAAAGGGGATGAACATCAAGGCCCTGGCACAGACAGAGTGACACCAAGCACCTTTCAGGGCGAGTCTTGGGGTGCCTTCAAAACAGCTCTGACTCGAGAGAGGGGCATCTTTTGAGAAGCAAGCATCTGGAAGCCGTTTCCAGGGACCGTGTGGTGACAGCAATGCAGCTTATTCCTGGACTTCTGCAGCAGGCATTGTGCCTAACAGGCCAAGAGCCCAAGTCTGAGCTGGACTCACATACACTGAGCACGGTACTACTAGGATACCTGGGCCTCCAAGCCCATCATGCCCAAGGCCATAGGCTTGGACTCTTGGGTTAGTCTCTGCACCTCATCAGCGGCCTCCCTCCCCTGTAACTCCCTCAGTGACACATTGACAGGAATTGTTAATGGAAGCCCATGTCAAAAGAGGGAGGGACAGAAGAGTCCCTCGAATATATTACAGTAGGCGCTTATCTCTGGGGAGCCAGATGTGGGAGAAAAACCGAGATATGAGAAGCCTGCTGCTCTGCTTGGGCAGCCTCTGAGCCAGAAAATGTGTCTGCAGGGAAAGTCTCATTTGGGGAAGTACTAAGGCCAAAGTTCTTTATTTTGAAAATAGAGAACCATCTCCTCACAACCCTGTCCCCCTTTCTCCCTTCCCATCAGAATACTAGCCCTCCTGATGTGAAGAGCCAGTCAAGTTTCAGGGACAATTGGGTGACGGTGAAGCTACAGCTGGAGGACAAACTTTGTCCCATGAGCTGTGGGACTCTGTACTTTGGGGGCAGCTGTTCCCCAGGACAGAGACCAGGTTTTCCTCACTCATTGACCACCCAATATGGCCGAGGGCCTGAAGCCCTTCATGGATGGATGTCAGCCCCGAAGCAGGAGAAAGAGGAGAGAAAGGACCCACATTCTTTGTTGTCAGGCACTTTGGGGACAGCCAGCCTGCCTTCCTTCCACCACTTCCAACCTCACAGGCACCTGCACTCGGGGCCGGTGGCCCCTCTGTGGCATCTGTCTGACAGGCCATCTTGCATCTGGTGCTCATAAACCTGTCACCACGTCATCTGGATATCCTGCCACAGGAACCATAGGGACAGGCAGCTGATGACAGGGCGGGGGCCACTCTGAAGTGTGGTGCCCCAAGGTCTGGGCCCAGGGCAGGCAGGGCTCTGTCGGCCTGTGCGTCGTGGGTGGTCGCCTTCTGGGCAGCTGCTCATCTGGGGGACCCCAGGAGGTCCACACGGCGGGCCTAACCCAACATCTTGGTCCTCTTCTAAACCCAACAGTATATATAGCATGTGCTGATTTTAAGATTCACTCTGTATATGACTCTCTTAATCAGAAATTTTTAAAGCAATGTTCCGACCAACATTAGGAATGTACAGAGGACAGTCAAATATTTACTAACTAGTGATACAGTGACACATACATATTTGAAATGATATATGGGTTTGGCAATGTCACTTTTATATGCACATTGCTCACAGCACCACTATCTTTGTCATTGCCAGGTCCCCTTTTGCTTATGTCACACTTTAACAACAAACAACTCACTTCAGCTGCACCGCTTCAGGCATGGTGACTTGGAGTCTGAGGGACACACCCCAGAAGAACCAAGTGGCAGAGACTCTGATGGAGTGTTAGGATGACTTTGTAGTGGTTACCCGCAGGGTGCCACCACCTTATAGTGTGGCGTTTTAAAGGATCCTCCAAAGGCTGGACGACCACATTCAACCCTTGAAATGTCAGGCTGGGCATGACAGTAGTAGCCACCTGCTTTTAGTGACCCCATCCGCATCTAAAGCGTCTGTTTGAGGATGTGGCAGCCAGAGGTTATTTCTCAGACACGACTTTGTGCTTCAACAGAAATTGTTCAAAATCAGCCGAGCTCTGTAATCTGAGGAGTTTTATGAGGATTTGACTCTACAGTGACTTCCTCTCTCCTGCAGTGACCGTTTGGGAAGCAAGGCCACCCTTCTGAAGGTTTGGGGATATTTCAGAAGCAGTGTGTGTGTGTGTGTGTGTGTGTGTGTGTGTGTGTGTGTGTGTGTGTCGGGGCGGGGGGGACACTCGGTGCTGATAAAGTCACTGAAGATGGCAGTGCCTTAGCAATCCCAAGCCCGAGAAGCCATACCTCTTAAGCCCAGAAGGACCAACCAGGCTGGGGTGGGCTGGCTGCCAGTCACAGGCACAGGGGACAGACTCAGGAGACAGATAGCTGCCCAAGGCTGCAGAGTAGAGGACCACCAGGCTGAGGCTCAGCCCAGGCCTCCTGACTCAGCCTGTTCCCACGTGCCCTTCTCCCATGTCATGTGACCCAAACTGTCATCAGATCTCAGGAAAGCACTGTCTTTGTCTGGGACAAATACCAACCCCATAGCACACCCAGTCATTTTTGTCACACTCTTGTTGCTTTCTTGGGTGCCTCTCTCCTAAATGTTCCATTTTCCTTTGATTATATTGACACAAACACGCTGCCTCATTGCCCCAGTGCACTCCCACATGTCACTTAGGGTGCCCATCTGGGTTCCCCTGAGCAGTGCCTGTCAATTCCTGCCTAGGGCCCATGCCCAGCTGCTCCAGCCTGTCCTGGGCTCTGCCTTCCCATCTCTCTCCTTCCCCTGTTCCTCCCCTGGGATGATCTAGCTGAGGGCCCTGGGGGAGGAGAACTGAGGCTCTTCCCTCAGGCAAACAGGGCTGGCTGGTTGGCATAACCCTTGGCTGTCATAAACAACAACCATGTGGCTCTTGGCTTCTTGGCTGCCTCGGGGCACTGAGTGGAAGGCCAGGGGAACCAACTTCCACACAGAGGTCTGCAGGGCCTCCAGGAGCTGCTGCCTGCTCCCCCTGCCAAGGACTCTGGCCTCCTGAGTCCTGCAGCTCTGAGATAGGCCCCCAAAGCTTGCAATTGTTTGTCACACAGTGCTTCCCCGACTCCCACGTCCATTCCTTGAAAGTTTTGACTGACCACTTAACCTTCTGATGTCCCAGCGAGGACCAGAGGCTGCTCGGGACAGGGCAGGTGTATAGGCGGCTGAATACCGATTGTTTGGGCTCATTGTAAGAAAAAGTGAGCTCTCTGGAAGAGAAATGGAGACAAAACACTGAAGGGTGCTGAATTTACAAAACTTAAGGGGGAAAGGCCCAAACCTCCATCGGACGTGGAATGGATCGGCAAATCCTGGCATATTCACACAACTGGAACAGTACTCTGCAACCAAATGAACAAATGCTCTATCGTTGCATCTGTCATGCTCTGGAATAGGCTGGATGGTCCAGGCTGATGGAGGTCAGAGACTGACTGGGAAAGAACACAATGGGCTTCGGAAATGCTGTATCTGTCCCTCAGGGTGAGGGTCTCAAACACATGCGTGTGTGGCAAGCTCCATCAGGCTCTGCCCCTACCAGTGATGTGCTTCACTGTGTGCTCGAAAGCCAAAGCCACAGAACAATTTATACGATCTCATAGTTCTTCGTAAATTCTAGATATGAGTCCTTTACTTCATATCAAATATTGGAACTATTTAGACATCTTTTCTTCTAATCTATAGCTCGTCTTTTTATTCCTTTAACAGGATACTTCACCAACAAATGTTTTCAATTTTCACAAAGTCCAATTAATCAATTTTCATTTTATGAAACATGCTTTTAGTGTCAAATCTCTCCCAGGCCTAGGTCCTGAAGATTTGCTCCTAAGTTGTTTTTCTAAAAGTTTTATAGCTTTACATTTACGTTTAAGTCTGTGACCCATTTTAATTTTTTTATAATGTAGGAGGTATAGATTTAGGTTTCTTTTGCCTATGGATGACTCCAGCACTATTGCTTGAAATGGTTTCTGGTCCTTCATCTGGTCCTTCATCTTTTGCACCTCAGTCAAAAATCAGTTGGTCATATTTTTGTGGGTCTATTTTTGGTTCTCTGTTCTATTCCATTGATCTATGCTTCTGTCCCTCTGCCACCATCACACTGTCTTGAATACTGTTACTACATAGAACATCATCACTTTGGGAGAGTAATTCTTACTTTATTCTTCTTGTTTAGAACTGCTTTAGTTATCTTAGTTCCTTTGATTTTCCATATAAATGTTTCCATAATCTTATCTGTAGCTACAGAAAAATGTTGCTGCTAATTTCATATGAATTTTGTTACACCTATGTAACAATTTAGGTAAAACTGACATCTTTACAATGTTAAATGTTCTAATCCGTGAACAGAATATTTTAATTCTTTGATCAGCATTGTGTAGTCTTCAGCATACAAGTCCTATACATGTTTCCCTAGATTTGCACCTAAGGTTTTCTTTTTTTCATGATTATAAATGCTATTGCATTTTTTTTTTTTTTTTGAGGGCAGTGTCGCTGGCCCTCATATGTGGGACCGAACCGGGGCCGCTGGCTTCCTAAGCCAGCGTTTAACCACCGCGCCACTCGGCCGGCCCGCATTTTTAAGTTAGGTTTCCATGTGTTCATTTCTAGTATATAGACATATAATTGATTTTTTGTTATGTTAATCCTGTGACCTTGCTGAATTCGCTCATTAGTTTTAATAGTCTTTTGGTAAACTCCTTGGAATTTTCTACACATACTTTTACATAATCTGCAAATGGGGACAGTTTTATTTCTTCCTTTCTGATATGCATGTCTTCTGTTTCCTTTTCTTGCTTTATTGCACTGGCTAGAATTTCCAGTGCTATGTGAATTTGCCTTGCCTTGTCTGTGGTCTTAGGGGGGGAAGCATTATGTTTTTCTTTGATGAGTATCATATTAGCTGTTAAGTTTTCTGTAAATGTTTTTATAAAGTCAAGGTAGCTTCTCTTTATTCCTATTTTCTGAGAGTTTTTATCATGAATAGGTATGAATGTTGTGTTCATCTTATCTGCATCACTGAAGTGACTGTGTGAATTTTCCTCTTCAGGCTTATTAATGTAGTGGCTTACATTGGTTGATTCTAGAATACTGTACCAGTTCTGCATCCCTGGGATCAAACCCACTGGCTGTGGAGTATTACTCTTTTTTATAGTGCTGAATTCTATTTGCTTACATTTTCTTAAGCATTTTTGTCTATGTTCATGAGAGATATTAGACTGTAATTTTTTTGTATTGTCTTTGTCTGGTTTTAGTATCAGGGTCCTATTGGCCATATAAAATGAATTAGGCAGTGTCCCTTCCTTTCTCTACAATTTTCTGAATGACACTGTGTAAGAGTGGTGTTAATTCTTCTTTAAACATTTGGTATAATTTTCCAGTAAAACCCTCTGAGCCTGGACATTTCTTTCTATGAAGTTTTTAAATAATGAGTTGAATTTCCTTAATAGTCACAAAGCTGTTCAAATGATCTATGTGTATTTCACATTGATGAGTTGTGGTAGTTTGTGCTTTTCAACCAATGGGTCCATATCATATAAGTTGCCAATTTATATATGTAGAGTTATTCATAGTATTTTCCAACCTTTTGATGTCTGCAGGGTCTGTAGTGATGATTCCTGTTTCGTTCCTGATCTTGATAATTTGTGTCTTCTGACCCTTTGTTTGGTCAGTCTTGCTCAGGTTTTGTCAATTTTATTGATCTTTTTAAGGACTAGCTTTTGTTTCATAGACTTTCTCTATAGTTTTTTCTTATGATTTGTCATTGTTTTCAGTTTATATATATATATTTTCTTCTTCCTTCTGCTAGCTTTGAGGTTATGTTGCTCTTCTTTTCCCAGTTTCCTGAGATGAGAGATTATTGATTTGAAATTTTCCCTCTTGTCTAATAGAAACATTAATGGGATAAATTTGCCTCTCAGCACTGCACCTCACAGGTGTTGATTTTCATTCAATTCTGTCTCTATTTCCCTTGAGACTCCCTCTTAGATCCATGGTTTATTCAGTGGGTTATTCAGTTTCTAATATTTGTGATCTCCCTGCTATATTTCTGCTCCTGACTTCTACTTTGATTTCACTGTAGTCAGACAACACACTCTGAATGATTTAAACTCTTGTACATTTGTTACAGTTTGTTTTATGGCCCAAGATTGCACACATCCTGGTATATGATCTGCGGGCGTGTGAAAACAATGTATACTCTGCAGGTCTGGGGTACAGCGGTCTGTAAATGCCAATTAAATCCTGTTGGCTGACAGTGTTGAGCTGTATGTATGTCATTGCTGACTTTCTGTCTGGTTTTCTATCGGTTGTAGAGAGAGTGCTTCTGAAGTATCCCTCTGTCATTGTGAACTTGTCCATTTCTCTTTGTGGGGTTCTTAGTTTTGTTTCACATATTTTGGATGTCCGAGCTCCCCCATGTGTTCTCCTCTTACAATGCTGGGCGGTGGGCGGGCAGCAACTCGGAACTTTCCTGCCAGGATGAAATCTCAGGCCTCTTTTTCCCTTTGGCCTCCGTGACACCGCCCCAGGGGGGGTGGATTGCGGGGTGCTGAGGTCCCAGTCTACCTTCTTCTCCATCTCTTTCAGAGTCTTCTTACGTTTGTTTTATGTGATGCCCAGTGGGAAGAATAAGGAAAAGTATACCCATCATCTTCCCAGAGGCAGAAGTCTCAAGGTTGCACTTTTAAAGCAACCTTCCCAGAGGCAGAAGTCTCAAGGTTGCACTTTTAAAGCCATGAATTCGTCAGTTTTATGGTGATAGATCTGAGTGGTGAACAGGGCTGGTGTGTCCCCACCTCTCAGAGGCAGCAGACTGGAGAGGAGGTGTACGCTAAACCATTGACTGCAGTAGAATGTGGTGTATCTGGATGGCAGGCTGGACTCTGGGCCCCGAGATGTGAGAAGCGTTAGCTGGGTTGGTGGCAGTGAAGGTGGCATGGTGGGAGGGGATAAGGGTACAAGGTGCTGAAAAACACTTCCTGCAGTCCTGGAGCTGCACCCCTCAGGACTGTGGTCCTGACCAGGCAGCAGCTGCCAAATCCCTGAGGTGTGCTGGGCCCTGGGTGGCACCTGGGCGACACCTGGGCTTCAGAGTGACAACAGGAGAACATACGGATCATAGCAGGTAACGAACAAGTAGAAACTGACCTCTTAATGCTGTACCCTCAGACTGTTCAAACCATGGAGGTGCTGGGAGTTGGGTGTTCAGTGCTGTCCTAAGGCTTCACCCCTTCAGATGTAATATTAGCATTTTTATTTTTTTTAAACATTTCACTGGGGAATTGGTGGAGGGGAACAGCCTCGGGGAACCGGGGAAGGGGAACAGACAAGTCGCTGTCCCCCTGCCCTTCAGTCCAGTTGCGGAGGATGTTGCTTCACTGTTGGTATCGTCATTGCGCTCTTCCCGGATGAGGCAGATCGGTCGCCGGCCTCTGGGTGTCGCTCACCGCGGCTATTGGCAGCTCACGCTGGCTGCCGGCCACTCACGCTGGCTGCGGGCCACTCACTGTAGCCCACGGCAGCCCACTGCAGCAGGGGCTGCAGCCCACACCATCACCGGGGCTCGCACAGCCCAGCTCCAGGTGGAGCTGTTGTTAGCTGTAGAGGGCAGTGTCACTGGCCCTCATGTGGGATCCGAACCGGGGCCGCTGGCATCCCAAAACCAGCGCTCAACCAATGAGCTACTCGGCTGGCCCTCATATTAGCATTTTAATATGACTTTCCAGTCTCCAACCCAGGAGGCATCATCCGCTGTGGCTGAGATCAAAGGAGAGAGGCTGTGGAGCTGCAGTCAGAGGCCCTGTCACCTGCAGGGGGCTGATGTTGCCTCCAGGGCAGACTGAGAGTGATAGCTGGAAAGAAACTTGAGGTGTGTGGGGAGTGGGGGTGCTGTCCCCCGGGACTGAGAAGGAAGACAGACGAGGCAGCACTAAGACAGAAATAGATTAATTTTATTCATCTCTTATGGATGAATGGCTGGCTACGTGTGCCCAGAAACAGAGCAGAGTTCCAGAGTGGTGACTGTGTTAATTGCTATCCAGGCAGGGACATGGAGGAAGGACACAGGGGAGACAAGGAGGAGTGTGCAAAAGCCCATTGTTCTCTGTGGGAGAAGAGCGGCTGATGGTGGTGGTGGTGGTGTGTGCTTGTGTATGTGTGCACATGCATGTGTGTGTGTGTGTGTGTGTGTGTGTGTGTGTAGGAGCAGTGGAATTGGGCCTGCAAATGGCACTAGGTATTCCTTCATGTCCTTAACCTTGGCAACTTCAGGGTCTGTGTGGTAGACTCGGCCAACACTATGGCCTCCCATGCCCCTAAACCTGAGCTCCAGGCCCGTCCCTTTCCCCACCCTTGCCCCAGTTCCCCCAAAGCTACAGGAGACCCTTGTGTCCCCAGTGCAGCTCCACCTGGCAAGTCTGAGACCCTTTGCCACTTTTCTCACTCAGTCCTCATCCCCAGCTGTTCCTGTACTCCTTCCCTGCAGACCCGTCCTGCCCAGCCTGGAGACCCTGTCTTGGCCACCATGTCTTCCCACAGCCTTGGCCCCTTCTGTGTTCATGACGGTCCTGACTCCCAGGGCTTGTTGTTTAGTCCTAGTGTGTCACCACACAGCCATGAGCTTTTCGTCTTCCCATAGCACCTGCCCAGAAAAAAGCCAACCCCCAGAGCAACCCAGCTGGTCACTCCCAGGGTGTGCAGTGCTGTGAAGAACATGACACTGGTGTGTGGCCGAGGGTCACGGGTTTGGCCGCAGCTGGACCAGTGCCCAGTGCAGCACCTGCTTCCTCATAGCCCCAGCATGCCACCTCCCAAGCCATCCTCACCCCTCTCTGCAAAGGCGCTACTCTCCATGCCTCTGGGACTGTCTTCTCACGCCACCTCTGTGCATGGCCTTACCTCCTCCTTCTCCTCCTTTGCAGCAGAATCGAAATCTTTGGGTCACACCCCTCTCCCCCATTTCCAGAGCCAGCCAGTCTCTCCATCAGCCTCTCCCCGCCTCTTTCAGAAACAGCAGTTTACTGAAAGACAACTTGCCAAACACCAAACCCCACAGTAACCAAAAGCCATTGTGTGAAACATCAATTTGCCAAGTGACCAATTCCACAGACGGCCAAACCCCCCAAACTGATTTCTATTTACAAAAAGTGTGCTGCACAGGAAGCTTCAAAGCCATTAATGGCGTTTGTCAGCATCACGGCCTTGGCTTTCCTCTTGTCTAGAAGTTTTACTTGGTTCTCCAGCTGTTTTCTCTTGGGTGTGTGGGCACATGATTCCCATTTCTGAAGCTGACTGCTTCTCAAAAGGTACTTACAAAGGTTTTGGTAATGCATTTTAACCTTTAGTTGGCCGAAAAGATGGTCTTGCACTTCAAGTGTAACTTGACACCCATTTACGTCTTCTCTATTTTTTTCAGAGTGGTTTGGCAGTCGGCCAAATGCAAGTCTCTTCAGCATGTTCATTGCTACATATTCATGACAACTTCGCAATGGCAAAATCCCACAGTGGCAGCCGGAGTCCAATTTAGGCGCAAGTCTTTCAGATGGAGTTGACACTAAATGCACTTCAGCGGAAACCCTTCATTGACATATATATATAGAGAGAGAGACAAAAAAAATGTATACACATTCTAAGAAAGGAAAAAAACTGTATTATTGTAATACTCAATCTATACCGATAACAAAAGATGAACACAAGTCGCGTTTGATTTCTGCAATTACAAGAGGTGCTCAAAGTGGTTACCATCAGCATCCACACACTTCTGATTATGGCGAACTGCTTCTTGAACGTTGATCCAAGTGTCCACTTGTATACATTGCATTAGACAAGTGGCCTTGTTGTCGGAGAGTGGTCCTTTCTCGGCGCAAAGTCCAGGTCCTTGGCAACTCGAGCAAAGAATTGAACGAGATACCAGAGTAAAGCAGTAGAATAAGTAGTTTATTAGAAAAGATAGTACATTTAGAAGTAAAAGTAGACCAGAGTACTAGAGGATGGCTCAAGGACCCATTACTAGAAGTTACATTGCCAAGAGTGTGGAGTGGGCCGTGCGCAAAGGAGAGGCTCAAAGGGAAGAAGCGGTCAAAAGGAGCAGGGAAGAAGCAGCAGCAGAAGCAACAGCAGCGCGGGCTTCCCAGGACTTGGGGTTTTTATCCTTTTTCTCTAGAATGGGCTGTCCTTTCTGGGCGTAGGACCACTTGATTGGCACCTGGGATTGACAAGAGGTCCTGCGGAGGTGTGAGTGACTGGTCTGATCTAGTTGTATATTTTGTGTCCATTTGCTCTTCCTGCAGGGGTAGGTAATTACAATACAAAGGGGAGTTTTGGTTGGAGAGGGGATGTCCCCAGGTGGTCACACTCTGTGGGATGTGTAGGAATACAGAGACCCAATGCCTGCCTCTAACTGCCTGCCTAGTTTTTCCTTGAGAAACGTGATCCCCATAAAATCTCTATGGGAAGCTGAGGGACAGGAGGTCTCTTCTGTATCTGCTTCCTGCTGGGCAGGGGTGTAGAGCCGTCCCTACCTATTGGGGTTCACGGAACTCTCGCCCTAGCTGGTCTCAGATGAGAGGAAGGGGTCTCAAGCTCCACCTGGAAGACAGTGTTGGCTTCTTTGCTTCTTGGGGTATCCCCTGCATCCTCAAGTCTCCTGAATGAGGACAAAAATATAGATCTGTTAGTTCTTATGAAACTTGGGGCTATTCAGTCCATCACTCAGGTGGCATCAGTTGTCTGGACACAGAATGGGTTTGACATTTAGCTTCCTGGCCTGGGGGATATTAGGAAGTCTCAGGCTTTCAAATAGTTATCTGAAGCAGGGGTAGGAGACTTCTATTGTTTCAGATTCAGAAACTGATTTACAAAGCAATTAAGAAGCAAGGGGCATCTTCAGTCCAAGATTCACAAACTGGTTAGAAGAGCAATCAAAGCCCAAGAGCTAAGAAACTAAAGAACTAAGGAGGAGACTTAACATTTCTATAGAAAAGGAAACATTGAAGTTTTTCAGTGCTCGGGGTTGGTGCTGCTCAGTTGGCCGGTAACAGCCTGGTCCTGAAATATGGAAACCCATATAAAACTGACCTTTACCAGAGCTGGTCTTAGAAATCCAGAGCAAGGTGTCTGGTGAAAATAGCCCTGACAGCTTGTAAACCAAACCAAACATCTCAACGCAGGTGAAATAGAAAACCAAACCTATGGGAAACCTTCAGACCTGTGGGAACCACAGCACACAGACCGCTGTAACTTTTTAAGTAATTCTTTCAAAACAACCTGTGGATGAGTTCCAGGGATCACCCATCGGGAAACTGGTTCTTTAGCAAGTTGATTTTCAACAAATGGGTTTTCAGCTAATTGGCTTTTCCGTAAATGATCACTGGTTATTTGGCAAATTGCCCTATTTCTTCAGCCTCTCCATCCTTCTGGGCCTTTCCCTCTATGAGTTACGTGTCAGGCACCTGGTGCTTCCCAGCCTGCCCGCTGTCGGTAAGATGAGCTGGACCCTCCCACCATCAGCGGCAGTTTTCTGGTGACACATCTGTCACTCTGTCCTGCTTTCTACTTCTGCTTCTCTCACAGCGGAGAAATGCACTTGCCAGAGCCAAGCAGGCTTCAGAAGGTGCCGAGCCAAGCAAAAGAAACCACAACACCCCCTTGCAAGTCGGAAAAGACGGCTATGTTTCTCTAAGTTGCAATTTAAAAAAATCATCCATGCATTCATGCACTGAAGTCTCCCATCTTGACACAATCTCTCTCTTGACCTCACATGCCCCTGTCATCCTGCCTTCTTTTCACGCCACGCTTCCTGAAGCAGCCCCTAATACTCACCATTTCTCCTTTATCCCAATCAGTGGACCTTCCCGATTGTTTTCTTACCTTACCTCCTTGCAACATTTGACCCAGTAGACACCTCTTTCCAGAAACTTTTTGTCCAACCACTGTGTCCAGGGCTTCTCACTCTCTTTTGCTGTGGCCTTTTTTCCTGTTACCATCTTAGAGGTCAGTGACCCCGACTCTGGCCGTGGGACTCACCTCTTCTGTAAACAGGACCTGTGCGGTCCCACCCACCATGGACTTAACCGCCTCTTACATGTTCCTGTGAAGTCTTAAGTCATGGTCCTGAGCTCTAGGCCCCTCAGGAAAAACTTAGATGTCTCCTCAGTGTACAGAATTCAACACATACAAAACTGAACTCATCTTCTTCCCCCCAAATGAAAGTCCGTTACTTAAGCCAGGAAGCTCCGTTTCCCAGTGCCACCAGATCCCAGGTATGCAGCACCTCCTTTTTGGTGCCTCTCAAAGTCACTCTGTCCTTCCCACCCCACTGCTCCTGCTTGGGCACAGGATTCAGCACTTCTTTCTGCAGGTTAAGACCATAGACCTTGGCCTTCCCATCCTCTCATCTACACCCAACACAGCTGCCAAAGAGATCTTTCCTAAATGCTGCTAGCCACATCTCTCTGCCTGACTTGCCCAAAATCTTTCATGAGACTTGGAGCTTTCAAAATAACATTTCAAGCATGCAGGGCCTTTTGTCATTTAACATCATCTCTCGCCAGCTCCTAAGTTCAGCTTAGGCTCCATGTCTTCTGGGAAACTTGCCAGACCCCTGCTGCCATCCTGTGCCTTGCTGGCAGAACACTCTGCCATATGGCTGTGATCACGGGCTCCGTTGTCTGAGTTCCTGGAAGGCAGGCCAGCTCTAACCTGACGTGATCTCTCTGCAGTCTGGTACACGGTAGGCATCCAATAAAGCCTGATTAAGAGGGCAGGGAAGTCTCAGCCGTCTCGGCTCATGATGTCCCAGTACAGACCCTGACAGTGTGTGGGAGGGAGAGGCAGGGAGCCCTCCAGGGGAGCCACAGGGTGGCTAGTAACTTCTGAGGGCAGAGGCTAGTGGGGAGTGGGGAGTGCAGCCTGACCTCCTAATTAGGGAAGATGAAATTTGCATGGCTTTGTCTCTCCAGTACTCGCCCAAGGAGGCTGCTGCCTGCAAGTGAAGGCAAATCTGTGGGCTGGGTCTGTCCTGCCATGGGCATCATCAGCAGGTGCTCAGACAGCAAAAAGGTGCCACAGATATCTGTCAATCGCACATAGAATGCTTCTGTCTCTGCCTTGAGGCAAGGGCCGGGAGTTGCCCTTCAGCCCCATCATGCTTGAATTAGGGAGATTCTGGATCCCCTCTTGGCTTACCTTAGCAGAGGGGCCAAGCATGGCACTGTGGTGGCAGCTGAAGGAGACAGGTGGTTTAGAATCTTCTTTGGTGTGGCCACCAGCCCTCAAGGGATCTTACTGCTGGTCTACTCCTTACATGCCACCAATGTGACCAAACACAGTCTAGGTGGATCAAATGCTCTCCAAATGCCCTACCCAAATGCCCTTGGGAACTCCAGGTATAGATGTCATCAAGAGGGCACCAACAGGCCGATTCCTCAAGACCAGGGACATGGGTACCAAATTCACCACAACAGGAACAGAATCCTTGCCAAGTCCCCAGTGAGAGAGGGGAGGCAACTTCAAAACCCAAATAAAGTTGGGTCTATAAGACATGTCATTCCTGGGATCAGTGATTAGAAGTGACAAGCCTGCCACAGTTCTATGAAGTGGTGATGAGCTCACAAAAATTCTATGAAGAAAAGGTTTTAAAGGTATAGAAACCAAAGGGAAAGACAGCAGGGCACTTAACTGGCTTGGAGCCGCAGTGACTGCACTAGACTACAGAGTCACCAAACATTCACCTCGGTAATCAAATTGAAAAATCAATGAAGAACCACACTTTGGCCTTATACATTAACAAAAATTAACATTTTAGCAACAACTTGCAATGTTGGCAAGGATATGATAAAACTGCTATCTTTACCCATTGCTCTCGACAGTTTATATTTGTACGGTCTCCCATGGAGGGCAATTTATCATTATGTGTCAAGAATTGCAAGAGTTCATGACCCTCTCTCCAAAGAAAATAATCCAGATGTGGGGAATGCTTCATCAGAGTGCTCATTGTCATTTTGATAGACTTATCAAGTGCTCAAATTGGAGCTGATGACAATGTTTTAACATTGTGCTACGTCCCGAGATGATGGCACTGAGAGCAATGCAGCAACACACAGGGGTGCTTGTGACAACAGGATACAACACTGTGGGCACATAAGGATGACAAGTGAGTGCAACGACCTCCACAGGACAGGGGAGCCTGAGCAAATCCACCCAAGTGATAACCATGGCTGTGTGTGGGTGTGGGAGTGTGGGGCTTATTTTTCACTTTCAAATCTAGAATAGTGTGACAATAAAAAATACATTTTTTAGAAACTTGAAGGTTGTCAGATGGAGATGAAAAGGGCACCTGGGACTCCTCCCAGATGAGTGGCCTGACCTCCTAGGGGCTTGGGACAACAGTAAACACAGGCCTGTACTACAGCGTTTTCCTGGGATCCTAAGAAGCTGGGGAGTGATAGCTGATCTTAACTGGGGAAAGGCTAGAGAACTCCCAAAGGTCCTCTCTGGGAAGCCTTCTGGTTCTAAATGAGCAATCTCTGACTGCACCTGGCATGAGACCCTACGAGCCCCAAGGGGAACCTGAGAAAGTCCTGGCATCAATTCTGAAGAGGCTCCAAGGTGCTGGTGAGGAAAGAGGCCCAGGAGAGGGGGTGGGGCAGGCTTTGAGGCTGTTGTGAACTATTGACCGTCACAGTACCGCTTGAGGACCTGAACAAAGCATCCCAGTCCTCCAGTGGCAGGAAGATGGAGCGTGGTTTTGAGATGTGTTCACAATTGTATCTTGTGAGGGTAGGCTCAAGTTCAAGGGATCACTGAACCAGGAACATAGGGCACGTGGGTAGCCAGAACATTGTGTAGTAAGAATTAGCAAATAAATGGATGGATGAATACCTGAATGCATGAGGCTTTATGCCAAATACTGGGCTGCAATAACATGGTCTCAAATGGATCTGACACTGTCCCATCAGGACTCACTGTTCACCATGTGTCACTGCAACTAGCTCTTAGAAACATCAAGACATTTTTCCTACTGAGCAAACCCGTCAGTCAACCAGAAAGCACAAATGGTGATGCTGTGAGCTCCTTAGAGCTAAGCCTGCTGGGATCCAAAAGAAGCTAAGGCAGTTGTGTTCCTAGGGGGTGCCCCGTTTACTCCCATCCCTCTGCCGATGGGCTTCTCCTGGGGTTTTGTCCCTATTCTGTCATGGCCAATGCTACAAAATCAGGGGCGTCGGATTCGAAATGGGCACGAGTGATAATCTGTTGGGCAACAGAGAAGGGTCCATCTACCAGCAAGAAACATGTCTGAATGAAAATCAGGTGAAGGTAGGTATCTTTTCAGTTGAAAAGCAAATAAAAAAATATGCAAAATCAAGGGGAAACCATTTCACCTCCCTGACACGTGGTTCACACTCCCCTCTGCCCTGGGACAGACTTTAACTCACCAGTTTATTTGCATAGGGACATAGAGGAACCCAAAGCATTTTCATCATCTTAAAAGAGCAATTGATCAGCTGAAAAAAATGTTCCTTCAGATAGCAATTCACTTGGTCAGCCGGCTCTAAGCTCCCAGGTTATGCTGGGGTCCTGGCTTAGCCCCTCCAGGGAGCATAGCCACTGCCCGGGGCTCACCCAGGCCCCAGGGCAAGACTGCAGGATTGCCCTATGGGGGCTGTTTCATGGCTGTCAGTTTTTGGTTTTTGTTTTTTTGCCCCTAAATTAAAAGCATAATATTTATGTAAAATTATGTATTTAGGTAAAAATCCTTTTTTAAGATCATATTCTTGGAACCAAAAGAGAAAGGACCTACCTTCTGCTTCTAAATAGTTGCTTATTCTGTTTTATAAAGATCTCCAAGTAGAATGTTTAAGTGACAAAGAGGAAGCAGAAGAATAGGTGTATTATAATATAAAGCCAGTCCTTTATATTATAATATGGGCACACACACACACCTGAATGGCTTACTAAAACCCTGAGAGTAGTGATTTCTAGGGCTGTGACTATGAACTCATTTCCTAAATTTTGCTTACCTCCAATGTGTGATCATTTGCCACTGACTTTTTATTACTTTTGCAACTAAGGCAAATAAAGGTCAAATGTTACAATCAGGGACACGAAAACGCCCTTTGTGTGGGAGGTTTTCCTCGTGATAAAATCTTCCTAGTCATGCTATATTCTCGCTCTACAACAGCAAGTTACTCTCCTTTCCTCTTTGTTTTTGTTTTAAATGAAGAAAATGGTCAGCACCCTCTCTAGGTCAGAGGGACTATGTGTGTGTCTCTGCTTTTTATTGTGAAAATTTCAAACATACACAAAGTGGGCAGCAGAGTCTAATGAACCCCGTGTACCTCTCACCAGCTTCCATAATTATCTACTTTTTGCCATTCTGTTTTTATCTTTACTTCACCTACCTTCCAGCCCCACCTCAACCCAATTAATTTATATACACTTCTTTTTAGTTTTGAGGTAAAACTTTGAGACTATGAAATACACAAATCTTAACATTAAATTTTTGAAAACTAGATATGACTGTGTAACCCACACCCCATCAGGATACAAGAAAAATTCTTGTCACCCAAAAAAGTTTCCTGGTGCCCTTTGCAGCATCTCACTTCCCCTGAAGCAACCACTGTTCTGACTTTTCACCATAGTTAATTTAGTTACCTGTCCTAGAACTTGTGTTTACTATTTCTTTAATATAATAAAACTAGTTCCATTATAAAAGCTGTATATGTTAGAGAAAATGTTGAGAGGAAAATAAACCTAGAAAAATATAAAGAAGACGGGTAATTAATAGTCCCACCATACAAAGGGAAAATTGTTAAAATTTCATTTCCTTTCGTTCTGTTTCTAGGTATATATTTTGCTCGTTTTATATATCTGTGATCATTTATAAATTCCGTAGCATACTTTTATCTTCACATTGACCCCATAATAATTTCTTATTATAGGAGATAAAATATTATCTCCTATAATATTTTCAAAGGAAAAAACAATCTGTCAACCTATAAGTTAATATCTAGAATTTAACCTAGAATTTAATAATAGAATTTAATACCCAACAAAAATATTTCTCCAAAGTGTAGATGAAATAAAGACTTTTGCAGGCATACAAAAGCTGAAAGAATTCTTCAGCTGCAGATTCACACAAAAAATAGTAAAGGAAGTCCTTCAGGCCAAAGAAAAATGACATCAGGTGGAATAATGGAATGGCACGAAGGAAAAAAGAGTACCGGAAATGGTAACCACTGGAGTACATACACAGGAATTTTACCTGTGTAAAATTTGCAGACCTCCAGTCCAGCTGACGAGGAGCAGCCCCATTCCTCCCAGGTCTTCTCTGCTTATAACTGAAAATCCCTGTACATAACACAACACAGCAAACATAGGAAGACTTGGAAAGGGGTAAAAACTAAAACAGACTGCCTAAGACCACAGGACATGAGGAACAACATGATGAGTTACCCGTTTGATTGTTAAAACTTTTGTTTATTTGTGTTGTCCCCTCCTCATCATGGATGGGGTACTCATAACCCCAAACTGTCAACAGACACAGACAAAAAAACTCCAAGGAAAGTCACTTCCCTCGCAGAGAACCAATAAAAGGTGACATAACTACAGAAACTCTGATCACACTTGCCCCCTACTCTAGCCAAACTGGGTTGCATGGGAGTTTCTGCTCCCTCGGGAGTTTTTGCTCCCAAATGTGATCATCTCAATTTGCTTCTCTGTCTTTCCAGTTTGTGGGGCAGTGGTTTGCCCTGTGACCTCGCCTTTCTGACAAATCTAAGAAGAGTTGTTGATTTTTCAGTTTGTTCAGCTTTTTGCTTGCTGTTAGAACAAAGTAATGACATCCAAGTTCCTTATGTAATGGACTAGAAGCAAGAAGTCAAATTATTCTTTAGAAATGAAGGATAGATATTCTCAGATGAAGGGAAACTAAGAGAATCTGTTACCAGAAGGCCTGCTCTCAAGGAATGATTAAAGGAAGTGTTCTAAGCAGAAAAGAATCACAACAGAAGACCTCAGCACCTCAGGAAGAAATAAAGAAAAGTAGACATGACTATAAAACATGACTATCTAAACAAAAATAATAATAATGGAGAATGATGTGAATAATATGTGCATAAGTATAATGAACGACAATACCAAGGCCAGGAAAAGAGACGTGGAAATGTACTGTTGTAAGCTTCTTACACTATATGTGAGGTACAGTATCACTGGAAAGTAGACAATGATAAGTTAAAGATGCATTCTATAATCCTTAGGAAGAACTAAAATAACACAACAATGAGTTATGGCAAATAAGACAACGAAAGAGATAAAATTTAGTTATAAAAATACTCAATCCAAAATAAGGCAGAGAACAGAAAAGGGGGTGCAAAGAACAGATGGAATAATTTAAAAAAACAAAACAGGGGCCAGCCGAGTGGCTCAGTTGGTTAAGAGCTCGCTCAAGACTGCAAGCTGAGCTCTGAGCAACAGCAGTTCAAGACCAGCCTGAGCTGAGCGGCTGCTGAACTGCCAACCGGTGGCAGGATGGCTCAGCTAAAAAAACAAAAAACAAAAAAAACACACCAAAAAACAAAGAACAAAAACAAAAAAAAGAAACATAGGTGAGGTTTTGGGCCAGCCAAGTATCACGTTGGTTAAGAGCTGGCTTGGGACGCCAGCGGCCCCGGTTCGGATCCCACATATGAGGGCCAGCGACACTGCCCTTTACAGCTAAGATGGTGAACAACAGCTTCACCTGGAGCTGGGCTGCTGTGAGTCCCCGGGTCAGCATAGCTGCAGCCCCTGCTGCAGTGGGCTGCCATAGGCTACGGTGAGTGGCCGGCGGCCAGCGTGAGTGGTTGGCAGCCTGTGTGAGCTGCCAATTGCCACTGTGAGGGGCCGTCCAGAGGCCGGCAACTGATCTGCCTCACCCAAGAAGAGCGCAATGATGATACCAACATGGGCCAGTGAAGCAATGTGCTCCACAACTAGACTGAAGAAAAAAAGGACAGCAACTTGTCTGTTGCCCTTCCCCCGTTCCCCAACACTGTTCTCCTCCCCCAATTCCCCAATGAAATCTTTAAAAAATGAAACAAAACGAAACAGTAAGATGACATGATTAAATCTAATTGTATCAATAATTATACTAAATGTAAAGAGTCTATAAACACCTCCAACAAAAGGCAGAGTTTGTCAAATTGGATTTTTTTTAAAAAGCAGTTCCAACCATATGCTACTTACAAGAAATGTACTTTAAATATAAAGACAAAAATAGGCTAAAAGAAAAACTTGGAAAATATATACAATGTGAACACTAATAAAAGGAATCTGGAGTGGATATATGAATATAAAAGTAGATTTCAAGCAAAGAATATCATCAAGGATAAAGAAGGAAATTTCAAAATGACAAAGGGTCAGTTTATCAAGAGAACATAAAAATCCTAAATATTTATGCATCTAATAACAGAGCTTCAAAGCTCTGAAGCAGAAATTGATAAAATTGTAAGGAGAAATTGACAAAGAGGCATTTATAGTTGTCAATACCCCTCTCTCAATAATTGATAGAACAAGTGAACAGAAAACCAGAAAGGATGTAGAAAATTTAAGTAATACTATTAATAAAATTTACCTACTTGGCATATATAGAACACTTCACCCAGAAACAGCAGAATACACTTTTTCACAAAGGCACTTAGAACATTTTCCAAGATGAAATATATTCTGAGCCATAAAACAATACCTAATAAAATTTAAGGGATCCAAGTTGTACAGAGTAGATTTTCTGAACAAATTGCAATTAAAATAAGAATCATTAACAGAAATGTATCTGAAAAATTCCCAAATATTGGGAAATTAAATAATTAATTTCTCAACAAACCATGGGTCAAATAAGAAATCAAAGGTTTAAAAAGAACTATTTTGAACATGATGAGATCACATGATATCAACATTTCTAAGATTTGTAGAAATCTTAGTGGAAAATTTATAGCATTAAATGTCTAAAAAAAAAGGCAAGGTCTTTAGGTGATGACCTCAACTTACACTTGAAAAAAGTAGAAAAAGAACAGCAAATTAAAGCCAACTAAGCATTAAAAGAAAAAAATATAAAGATTAAAGTAAAAAACTCAAAGAAATAGAAAACAATAAATCAATAAAGAAAAATCAATAACCCAAAAGCTAGTTCTCTAAATAGATCAATACAATTTTAAAACCTCTAGACAGACTGATCAGGAAACATTACTTAAGGCACAAATTAACTAATATCAGGAGTGACAGAGGTGACATCACTCAGATCCTACAGATATTAAAATGATAATAAAATATTACAAACAATGTGATTCCTATAAATTAGAAAACTTGGATGAAATGGACAAATTCCCTTAAAGACACAAACTAACAGAGCTCACTTAAAAAGAAATAACCTGAATATCCCTCTATCTATGGAATAAATTGAATTTGTAGTTAAAATGTGCTCATGATGAAAACTACAGGCTGAGATGGCTTTACTAGTGAACTCTACCAAACATTGGGGAAGAGGAATAACAATCTCAAAAACTCTCAGAAAACTGAAGAGAATAGTTCCAACTCATTTTATGAGACTAACATTGCCCTGATTCCAAAGTCAAGCAAACTACAGACTAATAACTTTAATGATAAAAAATGCAACATTTCTAAAGAAAATTTAGCAAATGGAATTCAGCTATAAATAAAAATAATAAAACATTATGACCAAATGGGTTTTATCCCAGCAATGCAAGGTTGGTTTGATATGCAAAACCCAATCAATATAAGTAACTACGTTAATTACCAAAGAAAAACCATGTGATCATCTCAATAGATGCAGGTAAAACTTCGCAAAATCTAACATCCATTCCTGATTCAAAACTCTTAGAAAACTAGGACTAAAAGAGGACTTCTCATCCTATTTAAGGGCAGCTATGAAAAACCTATAGTTATTATCATATTTCATGGTGAAAGATATAATCTTCTCACCAAGATCATGAACAACGTAAGAATGTCTGTTCTCACCACTCCCATTCAACATAGTACTAGAAGTGCTAGTCAGCACAATAAGGGAAGAAAAAGAAATAAATGGCATAGACTGAAAGAATCACAGCTGGCATAATCATGCATGTGTAAAATTGTCAGGAATCTACAAATAAAATACTAAAACATAAATTAAGAAGTGAATTTAGCAAGGTTGCAGGACACAGGAAAATATAAAATATTATTGTACCTGACACCTAAAATACACAAACACACACAAATTCGGACAGCTGGTTTTTGACAAAAGTGCAAAGCAGTTCAATGGAGAAGGAACAGCCTTTTCAACAAATGGGCCTGGAACAATTGAATGTCCACATGCTAAAAAATCAATTTGATCCATGACTTGTATCATATTTAAAAAATAATTCAAGATGTATTATAGATCTCAATGTAAAATTTGAAAATATAAACCTCTAGAGGAAATCACAAGAGAAAATCACAAAGAGTTTTCAGTGACATCAAAACACAACCCATAAATAATAAATTGATAAACTAGATTTTATCATTATTAAAAACTTCTGCTCTTTGAAAGACACTATTAAGGGAATGAAAAGATAAATCACAGATTGGGAGAAATTTTTTTGCCAAGCACATATCTGATAATGCACTTATATCTAGAATATATAATGAACTCTCAAAACCCAATAATAATAACAGACAGCCCAATTAAAAATAAAATGGACAAAAGATTTAAACAGACATTTTCCCAAAGAAGTTATATGGATGCCAATAAGCACATGAAAGCACGCTCAACATTCTTAGTCAGTCATGGGAAAATGCAAATTAAAATCATGAGATGCCACTACACATATTTTAGAACGGCTAAAATAAAAATGACTGAGCATAGCAAGTGTTGACAAGAATGTGGAGGAACTAGAACCCTCATAGACTGCTGGTGGGGATGCAAAGTGATGCAACCACTTTCGGAAAACATCTTAGAGTTTCTCAAAAAGTTAAACTTGCACCTACCATGTGCCCCAGACATTCAATCGCAAGACAAAAGGAAGGAAGTGTCTCCACAAACACTTTAGCTCCAACTTTCATTACACCATAACTCACATGGCCAATAAGCAGAAACAGACCAAATGTCCACCCTCATATGAATGGAAAAACAAACTGGCACATCCATTCAACAAACTATTACTCAGGAAAAAAAGAAAGGATTTATTCATACACTCAACATAAATGTATCTCCAAAATAATTACGTTGAGTGAAAGAAGTCAGACAAAAAAAGACCACACACTGAATATTCCCTTTATATAAAACTATAGGAAATGAAAATCTATAGTGACATGGGCAAACAATTAGGGATGGAGGGAAAAAGAAGGGAGGCCTGGGAGGGATTACAAAGGTGCATGAGGGAAACTTCGGGGGGCATGTAGATGTTGTGACAGTTTTGTGGGCATGTGCATATGTGAAAACTGGTACACTTTAAGTATGTGTAGCTTTTTCTTTTCTAACAAGAGCAAATAACCAAATTTAATTACATACATATATATGGGAACCCCACATACATGAGCAAGTCAGAGACCCCCTCATACAGGAGAGGTTCAGAGGCAGAAAGTTAAAATAAGGTATATACAATATTCTGAATTAATGATGAGGTAAGGCACCTTGGGGCTTTGGAGGGGAAAGAGTTATTTGCAGGTCTATACGAGCAGATAGTCAGTAAACAGCAGTTTGCCCTGATATATAAACAAATCATAAAAAGTTATTTCTGGTAATAACTCTTATTATGGGAGTAGGTATGACTTTTTTGCATGTTAATCCCGCTGTGATAAAGGTGCTTTAGAAAAATAAAGAAGGCAGTGGAGGGTGTCAGGACTTCCCTCTCACTTGACTGCTCTCTCTCTGGCCTCCAACAGGTGCGCACAAAGTCTACACATTTACCTGGCCTGCCTGGCAGCAGCCCACAACATTGTATGAATCATTATGTGCGAAAATGTGGGAACGTGGCCGTTCCACACGGGCCTCTTGTTCTTCAGATCTGGGTTGCCGCCAGTTAAGCCAGCTTGGGGCTTTTCTCTTGGCCTTAGAGACTGAAACAGGGCTCTCCCAGGGCCAAGTCCCTGTGGTGGTTCACGGAAGGAAAGTACCTAGCGCTGCCCACAATTAGCGTTCCCTCCGACTGCCCCGGTGTCAGAACCAACTACAGTGTCCTTGGTTGTTTGCTTGAGAAAATCCTATGGTCTTGATTTTGATCACTTTGAAGTACTCTATACGACATACTTTTCTGTTTGGGTAATTTCCTAACATTTAAGGCTTTTCTTTTGTCACTCTACAGGAGATCTTGGCCTCACCAGAGGATGACTGCAACATTCTACTCAGTGTCTCCTTCCCGTTTCTGCTTCCCTCAGCAGACCTGCCAACCCAGCTGCTGGGAAAGGGCTCAGATTTCAGGGCTGTGGGAGGCATTGTCACTAAGGCGGCCCCACCTGGGTACAGCTACCTAAAGCAGCAATCTACTTGTTGTCAGAAAATCTGTGCCTGTGCAAAGCATCTTCCAGAATTAACCACATCATGGGAGGATGGCAGAGTACCCACGGGCGGGTTCCTAGAAACCTTCATCAGCTCGGCACCTCAGCCCCATACTGTGACACCAGAGAGGGAACCACTGGATGCTGCATCTGTACAGGAGGGGGAGAATACCACTGCCTGTCTGTCCCATGCTGAGATGATGCTGTCAGAGGACCATTGCAGCCAACTTCTAAGGTCACTGTCACCCATGTTACAGATGAAGCTCAGAGGCCCTGGCGGCATCTGTGTCCCAGGTCTCAATAGGACGAGGCAGAGCCCATGTGTGGACCCAGGCCAATCTTGCGAGAGGACCCTCATGCTTTCCTCAACTCAGCAAGTGCCTCACCACAACTACCAGGTCACCACCACTCACCATGACCGCTGGGGTGGGCTGTCCACTCAGGCCAGGGATTGAGGGCCCTCCAACCTGCATGCAGGCAAGACAAAGGCATGGCCATCATAGGCAGACACATCCTTTGGTGTCACGTCCAAATGGGGTCTCAGAGAAGCCCCTGCTGTGCTAGGCTGTAGGAATTAAGGTATGCATGGAAAGTGTCCGAATGCCCAGCCCCTGCTGTTAACAGCTAGTTGCTGGAGAACAAACAAAACAGGCAAATGCTCACTGGAAGGTGACTTCCTCAGGGGTGGGGATTTGGGTCTGTTTTGTTTACCGCTGTCTTGCAGTGGCTGGCACAGAATGGGTATCTAATGACTAAATTCATCATTGGGTGAATGAATGAATGAATGAATGAACTTACTCATAATTCAAGAAATGCGCACCACAACAATGTGGCGTTCTTTTGTGTATTAAGTTGCTCAAAACTAACTCAACAAGAAATACTCTATCCCAGTGGAATGTTATGGGATCTGCCTGCATCTAGTACTAATGACAACTTGTTAATATAGCTCTTTTGAGAAACAGTTTGGTAATAAGAGTCTTTTAAAAGTTCCTACTTGTTAATTTCAGTTCAATAAATTTATGTTAAATGAATAATCTAGAAAAAAAGCACATGTATGAAATATTCCTTAACATGTGATTTATAACAGTGAAGGGCCAGAGGCTTTCGGAGTGGCTAGCAGGAGTGGATGGTCAGATAAGGTGTGGTTATTGAGGCCTGAGGAGCAGTGAGGCCGAGTGGTAAGTTAGAAAAAAGCAAGGTTCCAAAGTGTCTGTTTACAACAAGGCAACCATAAAATACATTTAAGGGAAAAGCTTGTACGAATGGGTAGTTTATGGATTTTTTCCCCCTCTAACTTTTGTATCAAAAGCTTTTTATCCAAAGAGAGCTCAACCAAATGAGAACTGCTTACAGTATCCCACACAGCAGTAAGGACGCACGTGGCAACTGGCCCAGGCACTTACCCACTTTCCATCTTCCTGGGACAGTGGTCTGCCATCCCCACCTGCCCTCCAGGCTTGGCTGGACCCCCAGCCTCCAGGTCTCAGGCCACTGGACCACGGAGCCAGGGAGGTTTCAAGGCAGTGTGTCGGGTTCAGTTGCCAGCCTTTGAACACCAAGCTGGTGCAGCTGTGGGAACAGCCTTCTTTGGCACCATCTGATCACAGACTTTATGACATTTGCCAGAAGTAGGTATTGAGCTGTACCTTCTGGTGGGGTGGAAACAGGCATTCCAGCTGCGTTTCGACGGTAAAACCACACATGTGTCAAGGGCAACCACGCATGCGTCAAGACCCACTTCCCTTCCAGCTGTGGGAGGTGGAAGCCCGCCATTACACAAGTGTCAGCTGGTGAAAATATCTGGAGGTGACTCTGACCTGGCTGGTTCGGCACCAGGTGTGGTTCTCAGCCTTGCAGCACATAGGACTTACCTGGAAAGTTTTCAGAATCCTTGCTCCCCACTGCGCCTTCCAGAGATCCCGACTGAATAGGTTTGGTGAACCATCCAGGGCACTGAGCTGTAAAAGCTCCTGGGTGATTCATATGAGCTGCCAGGTGATATCCACCTGGTTTCAGTGGCCGCGATCCACAGGGCACACACACTGACACTGAGCACAAAGATGGGCTTGCTCTTCGCGCATGCCGGCAAGAACCCGTGGCATGCTTGGCGGAGGCTTGCCCTGCGTTCCGAGCGTCCCAGGAAGCGGAGCGGGGGCAGGCGCCCCTAGAGTGGAGGCTTAGAGACACACCGCTGAGTGCAAACTGTGACTCTGTCACAGCTCTGCAGCCTCTGGGCCTCTAAGTCCGATCTGGAAATGGGATGCTGGTCAGTCATCATGCCGTCATTCCAATGAGGTGAGCCAGTGCAGGCAAAGGCAGACCCCTCAGGAAACTGGAGTGCACTGGGCAGTAACAGGGCGGGTACCATGCGTGTTCACCGGAATGTGCCTGTGTCTTGTCAGTGTGTCCTGGAACCGTTGGAGAGCCACATATGTGTGGCTCACCTGTTAAGTGCATTAGAAACCCCATGAATCAGTGGGCCTGGAACTTTTAGGAAATAGGAAATAGGGAGAGTGGAAATAGGCAGATGTGGGTGTGAACCGCTCTCAAGATCACTACCTTCGGAGTTAGTTCAAATACAGTTAGCAAGAATCGCGGCCTACCCTCGAAGAAAACCCGACCCGCGTAAGAGCAAACAGCTCTCTATTTAGAGCACAGAGGCAACATCAGTAACATTTCTGGGACTCGTCCAAGGGCAGAGCTCCCACTCCACCCAATGATGGGAAACCCCACGGGCCAGGAAGCTGGCTCTGGTATATTCCTGAATCTGCACGTGTCCTAATAATGAGGTAAATGTCCTTAAATCTTCTGACATTGAAGGAAATGTACCAAAGACTGACACTCCACGGACCACAGAGCACGGAGCCAGCCCTACAGGGAGCTCCTTGCTGACACTGGGCCCTGACACGCACCCCTCCAGTGAGCCGGTCCACAGACAGCAATCGCTTTTCCTTAGGCCACTTAAGCTGAAGACCAAAGAAGTAAACATGGTACATTTTAGGAACCCTGTGATGGCTGCTGGCCACACAGATGCTAATTTCTTCCCCATCACTGAAGCTGGGCTGAGGATCACAGCTGACTCAAACGAACAGGAGAACCACAGCCTGTCTCTGGTGTGGCCTCTGGCACTGTGGCTGGAAACCGCTGCCTGAGGCCTCCTGCTTCCTGGTTCACCGTGGAAGTGGCTGCAGGTCAAGGCCACGTTGAGGGACTGTGGCGGGCAGCTGTGGCTTCCAGCCTCTTTGCCTCCCTGCTTCCCTGTGGCTAGTGAACTGCGACCAATCTTTAGGCTGTGTTTGCTTCTGTCTTGTCTTTTAAAACCAAAAAATAGGTAAATAAATAAGTCTTTTTTTTTTAGTGTGTGTACAATAACTATGGAAACCCTGTGTGTGTGCACTTGTGTCTGTCTGGGTTCCCAGGAAAGGGCCGTGTCTCAGAGGGGAGTCTGACAGAGGTGCCTGCCTTCTCCACACAGGTGGGGCCAACACTCCAACTTCAGGATCTCGGGGAACCCACAGTAGGTGGCCAAAACTAAAGACCCCTCCCCCGCTGCTTTGGAGGACGTGTGTGGTAAGCCTAGGCTTTGGTGCAGCCAGTCACTTCATCATATGCCATCATATGACAACACTCTGATGGCCCTGTCATCATTATCTCCATTTTACAGATGAGGAAATTGAGGCACAGGGGGCCAAATAACACTCCAAGGTGCCACAACTACTAAAGCTGCAGCAGCAAATAGAAACCCAGGCTGCAGAGCATCAGAGCCCAGTGTCATACTCACTCGGACAGGCTGCTGCGCTCCTGTGCTGGGTGGGCTCCAGGGTCCCCGGGAGATTTGACAGGTAGATGTCTACTTCCATTCTTCACCCCCATGCATACCTGGTGAGTCAACATCTTGGAGGGTTGGGCCCACAAGCCTGCACTTTAATTCTCTGGGTGATTCAGCATTGGAAGGACCCCAGAAAGATATCCAGCTTCCTGAGGACCTGCCTGGTCCCACGTCCTGGACACAGACTTGATCCTGAAAAGACTGGGTACAAAGCTGCTATGGCCCGGGAGGCAAAGCCTGAACTGCAGTGTTTCTAGTCCCTCTTGGAGCTGGTTATGGAGAGCTCGGCCCTGGAGGCCGTCGCTTCCATCACCACACTTGGCAGAGCCTTCTAGAGGGCAGGCAAACAGCCGGTCCTGCTCCACGAGCAGACAAGGGAGCTCCTTGGCTGGGCATGGTACTCTGGGCACAGTGCCCGGCACGGGGATTGCTGATGGGACAACCGGTGACCCGGCCGAGTCCCAGCTTTCTTCGTGCATCAGATGCAAGTGTTGATAATCATAGCACCGGCCTGGTCTGCTCTGCACAGCGGCAGGGAGACGGGCCTGTTCTGCCATCAGCATCAGACCCTCTCACCTCACCTGCTCCGTGGTACTCGGGCCTTGTCCATGGTATGGAAAAGGCAGCTAAGAGTCAGCGCAGAGCTGAGGTCACACCTGAGTGTGCGGTGCACACAGCATTTTCACTGTGCTGTTTCAGGTGGAACAGTAGTGATGATGGTGATGGGATTGGGGCCTGCCCAAGGTGGGGGGTGCAGGTCTGTGGACTCTGGGTTGAGATCCCTGGAGCTGGCGTGGAGGGGGGTCAATGCAGTGTGTGTGTTCCTCACTTCCAGTGAATGAGGACGAGAAAACAATTTACAAAGGACCCTCCACATACATACACACTTTTGTAAGTGTGTGTTGTGTGTGTGAATTGATGATGGGGTCAACAGGCTGCCCTGGCCAGACCCTGCCTCCTGCTTCCTCCCTGGCTCCCCCTTTCTCCCAGGTGGAGTCCCTGCCAGGGCAGAAGCACCAGAGCTGCCCTGACCAGCCCTGTTCTCAGCTGCTCCAGGCTTCCCTCCGCTGTCCGGCCAGCAAAGTCTATGTGAGGTCCTGGGCAACATGAGCACGCTTTCTTCCTTTCTTAGTTTTCCTGTCTTGGTCCTTACTTTGTCCTCCTACCTTCCTTTTTTGCCCTGTCTCTCCCTCTCTCCGTTTGGGACAAAGTCTTGGAAGACATGAGCACATCCTCACTGTCTTGACTTCTCATCCCCCTGTCCTTTTGCCCACATGCTTTTCATTAGTTCACAGCTGCCTGTGCGCTCATCTTGCGTGTGTCTGACATGGAGAAAAGGGTCTGTCAGACACACTAGGCAATGGACAACCAGCCTGCTAAATAAGTGGAAATGAGAATGATGCCAGCATGGGAAAAAGGGACCTCAGTTTGGCTTGTGTGGGGTCCCTTCCCTCCAAAGCTTGTCCACTGAGAGCCGGGCAGGGGACTGTGTGGGACAGGGGAGGGGGCCCCATCTTGATAACTGACCTAGCTAAACTGTCAGGGATGGAGCAGCCTGGGCTGTACAGTGAGGTCAAGAGCAGAACGTCCTGCCAGCCTTTCCATGTGAGACTCTGGTAGTGGTGGGGGTGGGGTAGGGGTTGGTGTCTGTTGGGTCTGTGTATTAGGGGGCCAGAGTAACTGAAAGAGCCTTTTGCTGTATTTATCTGAGACTTAGACAGAAAATGCCAGTCTGATTAATCCCTTCTTGCTCACCAAGAGCCTAAGGCCATGTAGCCCCCTTCCCAGTGCTCAGCTCTAGAACATTCTGGACAGAGGGCCCTGACTGCTCGCTCTAGGCCTCTTTACACACACTTGCACGCATGCTGAATGGTGTCCAACTGCGTAGGCCCCCCAGTGCTGGTCCCACTCCGATACCCTAATGAGGGTGGTCAGCCCTGCCAGGAGCAAGGGCAGTCCCTGAGGGGCACCGGGCTCTACCAGGCCAAGGGCAGAACCTTTCGGGGTGGCTCTCCCCTCCACCAACTCTGCAGGGGACAAGGAGGTTCTACATAGACAGACCCCAACATTCCCTTGTCACCACAGGCCTCCATTGTTGACACACACACCTCTGCATGGGGCACACAGGGACAGGGCGTCCTGACAGTCTGGCGAGGTGTGTCACCATCGCCAGGTACCAGCCTTGCCCAGGCCTGGATCAGAGGGGAGCGGAGGGGTCCTGTGCTCTGGTCCTTCACAGATTTTTATCTCTGAGGTGGCCAGCCCATGTGAGTCCTGAAGAAACGACCTCAAGCCCGGCTTTCCCTCCCGTGCTGTGGAAAGGAGGCTCATGGCGGGTGGAATGGCTCAGTGGTCCTGGGAACCAGCTAGCTGTTTGGAGGTCTTTGCCTTGAGCCTAGCCTGGGCCTTGGGTTCACAGTCAGCAGAAGACCAGCCGGGCCTGCAGGCGAGAGAAGAAATGCCATTAGTGGAAGGGGACTGGTGGGAGGGAGTTAGTGTTCACAGTAGGGCTGCAGTGAGCCATTATTTCACTCAGCTCACAGTGTCATTGATGAGCCACACACTGGAGACAAGGAGATGGCAGCTCAGGGAGGCCATATGCCCAGTACACAACTGAGAAAGGACTGATTGGACTCACGTCTGCTCCTCTACACCACACATGCCTGGCACATAGCGGGCACTTAATGCACATGGTTGATGATATAAATGAGTGAGTGAGTGAGTGAGTGAGTGAGTGAGTGAGTGAGTGAGTGAATGAATGAAAGGACAAACTGACCAACTACATGTTCTTAAACTGGGCTTTAAGTGGGCAGGGAGGGCAAGTGAGTGCATTCCAGGTTGGGCATGTGAGAAGCAGCATGCGGAACTGTGCCAGTCTGGAGGGAACAGTGTTGGCCAGCCGAGTGCCAGGGGGTGCCTCAAGCCCGGGAGCTGTGCCCAGCAAAGTCTGCCTCAGTGGGGTCCTGGGAGGGTCATCCCCCAGCAACACTGCCTAGGGGCTGTCTCCTAGGCTGCAGGTTCACAGTGTTCCCTGGGGAGGAAATGGGACTGTCTGGGGAAGGGGTTACACATGCTCACCTAGTGCCTTTCTCCTGCAAATGAACCCGTTCATCCCCTATGGCTGGGCTGCCAAGGGAGGCGTGGGCCTGGTGAGAGTCTGAGAGTGGGGAGCTAACTAGCAAAGAGTGCAGGGCCATTAGGCATCAGCACCATTCCCACCATCCCCACCATGATCACCATCCCCACCATCCCCACCATCCTCACCATCATCACCATCATCACCATCCCCACCAACCCCACCAACATCACCACCCACACCATGGTCACCCTCCCCCACCATCCCCATCATCCCCACCATCCCCACCATCTTTGTCATCACCATTATCTTTCGCATCCATGTCTGGTATTTTCACTGTAAGCATGTTTGCTGTGAACATCTCTGCCACAAGCATTTTCGCAGCACAACTAATTGACTGTAAGGCAATTTCTCCATAAATGATAAAAGAACAAAAAGTAAAAGAAGGATATTAAAAATAACATATTGAAACCTGAAAAATTAATAACAAAATTTAAGACTTTATTGCAAAAAATTAAAACACATTGTCTTCAAAGTCTTTTGTTCATAGTATTATGAATTTTTTTCTTTTTGCTTGTTGGTTTGTCTCTTTGTTCAGCATCACACTTTTTCTCGGCAGTTTCCTCCCTCATGAAGAGCAGTATAAGCTTCCATGGAAAGGGTCCATATTAATGTTCTCAAAACTGACTGTGAATTGGTAGCTGCATCCTTTATATCTGCATAGCTTGGTGAACTTAGTATTGACAGGTACAAGGGAGGCTGTATCATGAAGGGTCTGCAAACTGAAATGTGATTGCTGTGTAGTAGAGGCTGCAATCTGGTGTCACATGTCACTTTGCAGTATACCTTATAAGCACTTGATGTCATCCATGATTTCATACAACCACTTCTACTCGTAAGAGTATAGAGCACTATGGGGGCTAAAATTTACATAACATAAAACTGGGGGTACTCTGAGAACCTCATCAATGGCGAAATGAAACCGCACTGACAAAATACATGAAGTCTGCCAAATGTAAATCGATTTGTCAATTTCAACCAATCATTTTATCTTTTATAGTGAAATGGCCATACGGCCGCTTAACTGTGCAGCAAAAATGCTTGTGGCAGGGATGTTCATGGTAAACATGCTTATGGAGAAAACACCTAGACCCTCTGCATTATCCTTGTCACCACCCCACAGCGAAGCTTGGTTTAGCCTGGGAAGTCTCGCTGGGTCTCCAGCTGTCACTTACTAATGGGGCTTGGGCACATTTTCCCACTTGCCTAAGGCTCGCTTTCCTCATGTATAAAACGGGATATGTCAAAAAGAGACTATATATGACATTCTTTGCCTTTTGGAACTGTGGCTTAGGTAGGGTGGTGGCTCTGAGGGGTAGTCACTGCTGCTGGGGCTTCTGCATACTGTAGGACCACATGTCCTTCTCCTCAGGTTAGGTGTGGCCATGGCCTTGCTTCAGTCTGTAAAATGGAAGCAGGAGGGGAACACATAGCACTTCTGGGTGGACACTTAAAGGGCCAATGCCACGCTCCCTTCCACCACCTTCATGCCTGGCAACACGCCCATGCAACAACGGCCAGTTTCCCGCCAACCGTGGCTGACTTCAGTACAAGGCCTGCCCCTTGTCTGCAATGTTCCCGGCTTGGGGTTAAGTCACTCAGCACAGGACTTCTGGCTCCTGCAGCGCAACTGAGCCCACCCTAACAAGCTCCCGAGCCAAAGTCAGTGTGTGGGAGGCAAGTAAAGAGACAGCAGGTGGTAGGGACATGCTTGAACAGCTAAGGATCCCCACAAATGGCGGGGAAGCACTCCTGGAGAGGGAATGGGTGCAGGACTGAGGTGTCTCAAAATACATGTCCTTCTTCCATAAGCTGGATCTATGTGAGAGACAAGTTTAGCTCAGACGCAATGCCATGTCATCATGACTGGGGCTGAGTGCCATGGGACCTGGTGTGACCAGAAGGCAGGGGACAGGGAATGGGGGCCTCATCTATCTGGAGTCATCTTCCTTTCTCCACAAAGGTATAAATGTTACTCTGTTGGTTATTATTTTCTTATGCAAAGCCTTTGTTCAGTGTATTTGGGACTCAGTAACAGACATTGCTACCCAACCTAAGTGCCCATCAATAAACAATTGGATAAAGAGGAGGTGGTATATATATACAATGAAATATTGCTCGGCCAGTGAAGGGAAAGGGTTCTTGCCATCTGTGGCAGCATGGATGGACCTGGGGAGTATTGCCGAGTGGAGTGTGTCAGATAGAGGACAGTTGCAATGTGATTTTACTTATATGTGGAACCTAAAGAACAAACAAAACAAACAAACTCATAGATACAAGGTGTGATAAAAAATTACAGTGAATGTTTAAATTAAAAAACAAATTATTACAGTAAAAGACACATTGCCATTAATTCCCCTCAAAATACTCCCCCTTACTTCAAACACGCTTATCCCATCTTTCTTGCCACTTTCTGAAGCAGTTCTGGAAGTCCTCTTTTGTGAGTGTCTTCAGCTGTGCTGTCGTGGCTGCCTCGATGTCCTGAATCATTTTGACTTTGGGGAAGAGCCAGAAGTCGCATGGTGCCAGATCCGGTGAATAAGGTAGATGAGGACACGCTGTAATGTTTTTATTTGACTGAAATTGCCATATGCCAGAAGTGATGTGTGACATGGAGCATTGTCATGATGAAGGATGATTTATGGCACACTTTAAAACACACCTTCTCTCAACTGTTCACACTTGACTCACACTTGACTGACTGCCCTGAATAAGGTGAAACTTGTCACACACTGTCACTAAGGTTCAACACACCACTTTCCGTATTGAAGATCCCTGCCTTTCCATTGGATGGCACTCGGCAGCAGCATTCACCATATTTTTGATCACACCTCATATAGAGAACATTTTGGTGATTGTCAGATGGGGGTGGGTGAAAAGGGGAAGGGCTTAAGAAGTACAAATTGGTTGTTACATAGTGTCATGTGGATGTAGAGTACAGCATAAGGATTATAGTCAATAATAATATTGTAGTAACTATATATGGTGCAGATGGGTACTAGATTTATCGGGGTGATCACTTTGTAAGTTATATAAATGTGTAACCATTATGCTGTACACCTGAAACTAATATAAAATAATATTAAATGTCAACTGTAATTGAAAACTACATTAAAAAAATACATTTAGAAACAGGAGGTAAAAAAGAAACACTGCTAGGAACAATCAGATGCGTAGATGACACAAGTATACACCTGTACATGAAATGACAGATAACAGATGTCCAGAGCAGCCCCCAACATCACAAAGTGATGCCAGAAGCGGGAGTGTGGCATGTCCTCAGCCTGCAGTCCATGGTAAGGACAGCGGGGGATAAGCCCTGTAGAGGTTAATAACTGGATGAGTGGGGGCTGCAGGAGGTGTGATGAAGGAACACAGGTAAGCATCCCGGTGGTTATGCTGTGCCTGCCCCCGTCATTTCAGTCCCTCTCTGCCCATGGGAACTGGGGCTCTTGCACCAAGTCCACTCTCACTGGGCAAGACATCCTTCCATTTCGGGTATTTTCAACTGGAAATCACGGCAGGCTTAAGGAAAGTAACTTTCACAGAAAACATAAAAAAGAGGGTTCCTGGCATCTGGGAACGTGGGGAAAGGATTCTGTCCGGCTGAAACAGGATGTGACATTTCTTGGAAAGAAACCACTTGACTTCCTTTGTGGAGTCCTTCAGTCCTTCCAAGTGTTCAGAATCAGATGGAAAAAAAGCATGCCCACCCCCCCAACACCACCACCACCACCAAATGTCATGCTCCATCTCACACGCCGTTTCCTTCCTCCTCACGAAGTATATTTATAAACTCTGAAAAGTAATTTCCAGGGAAAAATGTGAACTTCGTCCAGTTTCATAACAATGAAAGTGTTCTGTTTCTGCCTTGACGATGGATGACTTTAAAGGTGATGTGACGCTATTTGCACTGGCTGACATATATGACTCGTGGAGACAAGGGTCCCTCAGACGTCACATGGGCTTCTTGGTCTAGATGCTCCAAGAAAGGGGCTTGCTGGCTGGAGACATGTCCAGTTACTCCATCAGGGCTCCTGGCCCCTGTCACCCACTCAGGTGTTAGACCTTACCTGTGCCCACCCTCCTCAGCTGCACACACCAGGTTTCAGCCACGGGGGGGCAAGCGCCCTCTCTCACCTCAGCCTGTCCATCTGTCTGCCTGCTTGTTTGTCTGTATGTATGTCTAAAATTTCCCAGTCCCGCTGGGCAGGGCAGTCCCATGGGCTGGACCCAGGAGGAGGTAGCAGGGTGTCAGGGAGTCGGGTCTCTCTGATGCTGTGAGAATAGCACCCAGAGGCCTCTTGGTAGCACCTCAGGTAAGAGACACAGTGCCCAGGGCTGCTCTGCCCGTCTGATGAATGAGGGTTTTAAGCCTGATTTCTGCTAGAAGAAAGAGAAACTTCTGACTGGGCACTCCCCATCTGTGCATAGTAGGGCCCCATATGTTGGGTCCCACAAAGGGATGCTGTTGGGGGTATGGAGGGGGTCTGGAGGGGGTAGGGAGGCTGTTCTCATAACTTGTCCAGGTGCAAGGAGTGATCCAGCCCCGTGCATGAACTATGTAATCCCAACTATGTTCCTTGAGCACCTACTAGGTGCTGATGCTGGGGATGAAGGAATGGGGTCACACAGCCCTTGCTCTCACGGAGCATACGGTCCAGGCTTCCCCACATCACAGAACCTGGGATTAGGACCTGAATCCTTCCTATGGAAAGGGGACAGCAAGGCCACCATGCGTGAGTGAACATGTGTTCCAGGAAACACCTGCACTGTTGGATTTATTTCCCCAAAGTGTCCTTTTCTTCATACAAGGAAGACAGCAGATTACTTGTCCAAAACATATGTGCCACCGAGTGGCAGGAGGCTGCCCCACCAAGGCAATCACAGCCACTGGTCCTCTTGGGGGACCTCCCTCTCTGGACCCTGCCAGCACCAGGCTCTGGGCGGCAGCTGTTAAAGGAAGGGGTTTAGAGGCCTCCGGGCCCTGGGGCACAAGCAGGTAGGGTATGGAAGGAGGAAGGGGCCACCATGAAGCAACAGAGGGGCCTTCAGAAGAACCATTTACCTAAGGTTGGATCTGCCTCCTTAGAAAGATGTCTGTAATTTGAATAGCCCCCCTGTTCTCACTACTCTTTCTTAAGTGGCAAAAAGTACAAATCTTGGTCAAACAGCCAAGCATAGACTTGGGCTTTCCTAACAGGTGATTTGCCATGAATACCAATCACACATTTAACTGCACCCACCTACCCCTCAGTCATCTAGTGATGGCCTACTAGGTGCCAGGCACGATGCTAGACTAATGAACCAGAGGGATGCTACCTTGACGGTTGCAGTCCAGAGGCCAGAGAGACAACTTCAGATGTAATTACTAAAACCCCGTAGCAGCGGGGAGCATTTACCTGCAAGCCACCAGCAGGCCAGCCCCAGGCTCAATGTCAGGCAGCCCTAACGGCTAGGTGTCCTGCCCTGGGAGGGGCTGTCATAGAAGCAGCTCATAACTGTATAGTAATTTTGCCTTCCTGAGTCCCTTTCAGTAACGCACGTACATACTTTGTAATAGCAGGCCTGGAAAGCAGGGCCTTGGACATCTAATATATCTTCTCCTTGGTGACAAATTCTTCTAAGAACTTAGGGCTTGCCTTAGGAAAGATAGTTTCCAGGGGAAAGAGACCGCAGTGGCAGAAGGAAGACTAGAGACCATCTCTTGCCTTGTCACTTTCCATCTTCTCACAGCCCACTGGGGAATTTGAACAATCAGCCCATCACCTCACACCTGAATTGTGACTGTTTATAGAGAACTCCTTCCGGCCTTTTTATTCAGTCCTTCCTGACAGGTATGAATGAGTCAGGCTGATGACTGCCTGCAACAGAAACCCACTCTGGCTAACACAGCACAAAGAGAAGTATCTGAGGGACAGGCGGGCACTGAGACCACAGAACAAACAGGAAGCTGGGGCACCAGGAGGCCCCATAGTGTCAAAGACGCTGCCCTCCAGACAATCCGTCCTGCACCTTGCTCCAGACCCCAAGTGCTGGGAAGAAGACTGAATTGGCCAAGGGTGGACCATGGACCTGCTTGGGGTACCAGGGGCAGGGAAGGTCAAAGGCAGCAGGTGATGGCAAGAGGCAGGCACACAAAGGTGGCTGTGGTGGAAATAAGAATGGGCTGGATGCTGGGTAATCTCCATCCCTTCCCAGAGAAAAGCTCACAAGAGATGTGCAGGATCCATGGAAAGAAAAGACAAGTGCATTAAAAGCATCAAAACACAAGCCTAATAGATGGATAAAAATACAACCCACCTCAGAAAACATCTTGGAAAAACGGCAACACCTCCCCTACAATAATATGAGTCACTGTCATCCCAAGTGAAACCCCCGAAGAGATTTTCAAGAAAACAGACTGATTCAAAAGTTCACATGAAAGACAGAATGTAGAATGGTCACGACAATCTTGAAAAATAAGGACAATAAATTCAAAACATATCATAAAACGATGGTAAGTAGAGTGACAGCTTAAACAAAAAGACCAACAGCAAAGGGAAGAGCTGAGAGACAGAACCATACGAGCAAGAATTCAGTGCCCTCGGGCAGACCACGGTCTCAGCTGGGTTCAGGGGAAAGAAAACAAACTTAGTCATACTGCAGACCACTAAAAAATGAAATTCAGGTGGATTAAACTAAAAAAACAACCAAAAAACTGTAGCGTTCCATGCATAAAATATACTTTTAAAACTTTGGCTTAAGGAAGGACTCTAAATATATGAAATACAGAAACCTAAGAGTGATGACTGACTTAGAAGACGGCAACAGTTACGAGTGGCAGCAGCCAGAAGACCCGCAGCAAAATAAGACACACTGACCAAGATGCATCTGCAGATGCGCGGGTCTTTGGATCTTCATGGCAGCTTTGTTCACCCCAGCGCCCCCGTGGTGAGAGCTCAGATGTTAGTTCATTAAGACAACTTGAGGTGCTGTTTGTAAGATGGATAGGGCTTGGCATAAAAAGGAAATGACTGATCATTTTGACGTGGTTCTCCAAAACATGGCACCGAACAGAAAAGAAACCACGGGACACCACACCCCATGTGATCCCAAATGATCCATAAAAACCTCTATGGAAGGCAAAAATTAGAACAGAAGTCACCCCTGGGGGTAGGTGGGGAGGTAAGAAGCCTGAGGGAACTTTCCGGAGCGATGGGGTTTAGTTGACAGCTGTATCCTTGGTCAAACCTTAGCAAATACACACTTCGGATTTGTGTTTTAATTTATAAATTTTGTCTCAAAAACTAAAAAAAAATGTATTAAAAAAACTGAACGAACTCTACAAACGATATGCATGCTGACGTATTTAGAGTAAGGATGCTGATGACTACTATTTACTTTGAAATGCATCGTCACAAAGGAAGATGGATTAATGGGTTGACAGGTGACAGCAGGTATCATGAAATCTGATATGATAGTCTGGGCGGAGGGTGTGTTGTGCTCTCTGTAAAGCCCTGCAACTTTTCTGTATGTATGCAAATCAACAGGCTGATGGAGAAGTATTTCCAACATGAGAGATTTTTTTTACCTAGAATATATACAGAGCTGTCAACAGAAAAAATGAAAACCCCAGTTGAAAATAACTGAAACCTCCGTACAAGTAAACACCTTCCTTCAACCCCCATCCCCTCAAGAGAAAACTGGAAAAATTCCATCTCCTGCCTTCCCAGTAGGCTGGGCGCTGGACCACCTGAAGCAGGGTTTGAAATAAGAAATGCACACACAGGCACATATGTGTAATCGCATCCATGTTTGGCTTGCTTAACTCAAGAGAACAGAGCTCGACTCGTATTCAGTTTTCCCTGCACTCACCTGAGAGGGGGTGAGCTACGCGATCACCCATGTACGGTTCTGCAGCCGATACTGGTACCAGCCTTGAATTTGTTCCCATGCACAGCAGGGGCGGCACTCGGTGGCTGGTTCACACACAGGGTGGCAGCTTGTGGGCTCTGAGTAGGTGCTGCGGACAAGCCCTCTCTAGAGCCAAAGCGGGCTGCCCACACCTGAGCTTTCCTATGGCTATGAGCGGGGTGACATGGCAGAGTCTTGGCCACTGTCAAGGATCAACATGGTTTGGAACTGGCTCCCCAATCCCCACTGGATGCCGAGTCCTGTCTGATCTCATAGGCGGACATCCTGCATGGGTCCCACCAGCCACTGCAAACCTCTCAAGAGTGGAGTTCTTTGTATGCCACACAGGGTCGTCTCTGGGTGAGAACTCGAGCCTGCCTGGGGGGTCGCCCACACTGTGACCAACACAGGGCGGACGTGCTGCGTGCAAATTGGAACACGGCTGTCAGCTGTTCTGCCATCATCTTGGGAAACAAATCAGACAGCTCGACAAAACTAGTTGAAAGTTTTATTTATATAAAATTCATTAAGAACATAAAAGATTGAGTTTTTTAAAAATCTGCAGGTATTTACAGCAGTATTGCACAATAAAGTGGCAATTACCCTGTCAAAATTCATCAGTGCAAAACACAAGTCAGCCAGGGGAATCGCAATACAAATGCTACATACGCTGGGTCCTGGGACATGGGAGTGACGCATCAGCATACACGGGTCATGCTCATTATGGTGAGTACCTGATGAGTTCCGATACAGTAACGAGTGGTCACAGGACCTGGACACAGAACTGAGGGGCTTCTGAGGCAGGACTTGCCCAGAGCAAGCAGTCAAGTTCAATTCCTCTGCCGGGAGTGTGGATGCGCTCCTTGCACACAATGCTGTTGGGACGGACACACAAGCCACCCAGCTGGTTTGCATCACGTGGGGACACGTCCCCGCACACAGGCATCAGGCTACATCAGCACCGATGACAGAACCATGTACCCGGGACTACAGGAAGTCTAAGGCGTCCACATCTGAACACCCACCCCCGTGGGGCCCCCAGCCTCTCACAGGTGATGGGCAAACAAGCAGGACAACAACGTGAACAAGTTGACCAAATGGTTCGGGGCTGAGGGCCTGGACAATTAGCTCCGAAAGACAATTTAGCCCCCTCCTCAGAGCACAGAAAGCCACACAGCAGGTGGAGAAATGCCACCCAGGAGTTAGTGGCGGGTGGAGGAATCCTGGAAGCAAGAGCAGCCCCTCCCACCTGCCCCCTACTTTCTGCCCTCAAGTGTCCCAGGCAGCTCCTCCACCAGAGGCATGATTTTATTTCTCTCAACATGGAGTTGTCAGGGGTAAATTTTCAATGGAAACATCTGTCCCAACTGCCGATAACACTTTTTGTAAAGATGTGAACTGGAGTTCATGGGACGCATTCCCACGAGAAGCTAGCTGTTTGGGAACTCAGTCATTGGGTGTTTGCTGGAGAATTTTGCAGCCCGCAAGATTTATGGTCTCTCATTGGTGTCTAAACATGAGCTTCCTCATTAGGACAGCAAGCCCCAGGAATCCAAGCCCATTTGACCAAAACCAGGCCTGGAGGGCCACCATGGAAGACCGCATGGCCTGCAGTGAGCTGAGGGTCACCACGTTAGAGTTAACGCAACTGACGGGGGAACGACAGGGGTGGGGAGTGTTGGGGAGGTGAACATTTTCCAGAACTTAAGACATTAAATAAGCAGGAAATAAATATACAATATTTCTACAAGTTACAGCACTAGGAACCAGTAGGACACATTACACAGAAAAACAATCTACAATATTTACAATTCTTAATTCTAAAAAAGTTTAGTAAAAACAGTGATTTTTTTTCATTCATTCATGCTGTACAAAATTTTACAAGAAAGGTAAAGGAAACACAATTGCACACAGACATTTGGCTCAGTTGATAAGGAAAATATGATCTCCTAATCTAATAAATAGTCAAAATATATACAATATTAAGAAGGGGAAGCAGGAGAAAGTTGTATTGGACTGTGTACATTTTTTTGTTTAATCAGGAGGGATTTTTACCTGGTTTCTCAACAACCCAAAAATAATCATCATCATCTCCACGAACTCATTTCGAGGCAGGAGTACAGGTAACTTGAAGAATCACTCATGAAGTTATTTCGGGTGCGTTTATTGCATTTCTGTGATAATCACAGGACACTTTCTACAAACCTCACGTGAGACGAGGTGGTTCAAGGCACAAAACCCGCATTTCGTAAGTCTTCCGAGAGGGAGCTAGTCATTTTTCCTCTAAGAAAATAAAAGAAGTAACAAATAAAAAGTCGAAGGGATACCACAGAAGGCATCCTTCCTGCAGGAGGCATCTTGATAAACAGACACGTACAGTACAGAGACACCCAGTCATCTCAAGTCCTGGAGTAACACCCTGTTCTGAGGACAGACAACTCAGAACCTCCTACTTCCTTAGCGGCCAGCGGCCAAGCCAGAGGGAAACTGGTGGGTGGTGAGCCCCAGGCCCCAGAAGCAGGTAAAGCACTCCAGTCTGAGGGACTGGCACATGAGCACGGAGATCCTGGGAGGGATGGGCCCAGAACCAAATACGTCTTTGGTGTGTGTGTCCAGCAGGCCCACGGCTGCCATTCTACTGTGACGGTACAACCGTGTGGCCTCTGTGACCCGGCAAAGAGGTTCCAGACCTGTCAAGAACACAAACTGAGACTCAACACAGCTTTAAAGATATTCAAGACCCCAAGAAGATATTCAGGGAAAAGGAGAGTTACTAAAAGGAAGAATATTTGTGCTCACCTCTACCTAAAGGAAGAAGTGTGTGTGTGTGTGTGTGTGTGTGTGTCTGTGTGTGTGTGTGTGTATATATATATATATATATATATTTATATATTTATATATATATATATATATTTATATGAAACTATGAAGATACACACGAATTCATTTTCCACTTCATTTAAGAATATGAAATGCCAGCCTTCGAGGGCCGAAAGCAAATACAACAGTTGTTGGTACTGCTGACACCTTTGAAAAATCACGTATTTCTTCTGAAAAGCTGCTTCCTGATCTGAGGTTTCCAAAACTGCAGGACTTACAGGGCTCACAGAATGGGCTGCACCTCCCCTCCGTCCTTGCTCCCTAACTTCTCTCTCTTGGGTCTCCCCAGCTGTTTAACTGCTTACAAAATGACCCACCACCCCGCGGGCCCCCACTCATCACAGCCCTCACCGGCCAGGTCCAGCGTGGAGGAAGCAGCAGATGCACGAAGGGTGGCCTGACAAACCCAACCGTCCTAAGAGAAACGAACGACTAAAACAGACATCTGCCAGAAGGGACCGTCTCAGACTTGTGCCCAGTGAAGGCCTGGACGCCACTGCTGAAAGCAGAATGAAGCCTGTTATTTCAAAGTAGATACAAGAGTGGGTGCCAAAGGCTACAGGAACTCTGAAGTGGACAAAAAGCCAGGATGCCCAGGAAACAGCTGTCTAAAGCCCCACCCATGGCCTGTGCCATCCCCGCCCCCCCATCCAAGGGCTCGAGCCTGGACACCTGCAGCTCAAAGCAGCTGCAGGTGGGCAGGTCGCCACCTGGGTCTCCTTCTGAGTGCATCCTGCGATGAGGGGAAAGCCTGCAACTGGAAGAGCCAGCAGTGCCCAGCGCCCTAACACTCTGTGTGATTACGGCTATGACCACTTCAGAACACTTGTGAAATTGAGCCCACCAAACCCCACGGGCACCAGTACCAAGCACCTCCCAGCTGGTAAGCTACCAATGCAGCAACTGAGCTGTGGGTGACACGGACCAGGGCTAAGTCACGTCCTGACCCAGTCACACCTGAGCATGAAGGCGCACTGGACCCAAATGCATCGGCGTCCAGATGGACAGCAGGAGCCTCACAAAAGGAGATCAGGAAACACACAGAAAGAGACCAAAATTTTGCTACAGAAGCAACTGAATTTAAGGAGGAAGTAAATATTTACAAAAGGGGAGTGGCATATCAATATAGGCTGACAAAGGACCCTCTGCCCCCTTTTATCAGTTCCATTTTATAAGAACTTTTTGGTGTTAATAATAATGATTAAAAAAAAAACAACAGGTGGAAGAGGCAATGGCAGGGAGGGGCCATATCATACCTCTCCCCTTGAAAAATTCTGTACAGTAGCCTCTAAAAATAAACTAAGGCAGCTTCAGAAATTAGCTGGCTCAGTTTCCACTGCAGTTTACGTAATCCTCTGAGAATAGGCAATAGGTTCTTAAAATTTGAGTACAAAAATCATTCACGAGTTGGTTAAAAATTTCCATTTCCTTTTTGAAAAAAGCCTGTTCTTATTAAAGGTGGAAAAAAACCACACCGTATGTAAACACCATTCTTGCATAAAATCCTACTCCAGAAAACCATGATTTGTATACTTTTTGAGCATCCTCTCGTTTACATTCACAACAAGCTCCATCAGAGACTGCCGTGTGGTGAGGAGCAGACATGGTCAAATCCGCACGCAGTGTCCTGTCGCCGGGGCATCAGCCGGCCCCTCCGGGAAAGAACCGTGGGCTGCGTGGCAATGGCGGCAATGGCGCCAGGAGGCTTGTTGGCTTGAACATGTGAAATGTCTGCACACATCTCTGCTCGGTGGGGACCCCGTGGTCACTGCATCCTCCACAACAGACGGAGGATGTAACGCAACAGCCGCAGGACCGCCATCTGGGGGTGAGCTCCCGCGTCTTGGTAATTATTCAGAAAGACCTGAAACGACACAAGGAGAGCGCCTTACTTTCTCGGCCCTCACTGAGTGCACAGCCAGCCCCCTCTTAGTGGCTATGGAAGGCACCGGCTGGCAAGCACGGCTCCAGTGAGCACTACGCCGCCGGAGCCCCCATCTCCCTGGGACGGAGAGGGCAGGCTTCCCTTGCAAAGGACGGTGTCACTCTGTAAAGGGCAGGCATGCCCAGTGATCTCCACTTTCAAAGGAAAACAGCAACCAAAAGAACGTTTGGAAAACTCAGAGAGAATCCCCGCATCACTGTGGGCCCCTCTGAAAACCACGTGCCCTTGTCACAGGCCAAGCCATCACTGGCCAGAACCACCATCATCAGGAAATGCCATTGGCCATCAAGAAAGAAAGAAGCGGGCCACCAGTTCTGTGCTGGAGAAACGCCACCCAGCCACTGGAGCTGGAGTCCCGTGAAGGGGGTGAAGAGGGGCAGGGTGCGGAGAACAGAGAGCAAGGTGTGAGCTTTCAGGTTCACTAAGTACATTCCAGACTCCCCAGGGATACATTTCTGGGGGTTGTGATTTGCTTGAGGAACCAGTGATTTGGGGTAATTTGCGCCAGGAAGCTAAATAAAGTGGTGCCCGAGGAGTCACTGAGCCTTGGCTGCTGGCGCGGGCCTCCATTGGAGAAACACTGTGACCAGCACCATGCCCTTGGTCACAGACACGGGCAAGTCCCCCCACTGCCCCTGCTGTGCAGAGCAGCTCGAAAAGGCCCCTCCATCAGTGAGCCCTGTGTTTAGGACACGCTGAGAATCTGTGCAGGAGGGAACTGCCAGGTGACAGGTCTGAGGCCACAGGTCTTCCCAAGGGCCCACTCTGAATTCTAATCCACTTTGCGGGAAGTTTAAAGTAAATTTCAGCAGCCAGGGCAGTAACCGAGCACATCCGCCTCCATGCCAGCAGCTACACCCCACATCCGCCACCAGCTCGGCAGACCACCTGGTTGGTTCCCTAATGGAAGCCTGCACAGAGTCCAGCGCCCTGCTCTGTGGGAAGGCTCCCAACACCCCAGCGGCCGCAGCCCCGCCGAGGACAGGGTCCCATCTCAGTCCCCACACCACCCCTAGATAGCAGCTGCCAGTGCAGCTCCCTCAGACTGCTTCCATAAGCTGGAGCTCCTGCAGGCCACAGAGGCCGTGATAAGAGCAGGGCACTTCCCTTTCTCCGTCCAGAACAGACTGGAGGAAACCAGCTCTCTGTCAGCGATTCCTGCAGCGCTGTGACCACAGCCTGTGATTTTATCGCTGTCACACAACAGATTGCTTTGTTTTGATTTAACTTTCAAAATTACTTTGCTGCTTCTGTGTGAAGAGAATTTAGGGGAAGGTTAATTTTAGTTTAGACTAACATTAATAGGTTGAAAGAGGCTTATTCAAAATAAAACCACAACTTACTAAAACGGAGAAAGGGTGTACGGTGCCGGGCTCGACAATCACTTCAAGGTGGGAAATCTTATGTCAACCAGGTGTCACTGCGGCCTCAGTGGGACCAGAGAATATGGTCAAAAAGACACCAACCAGGGGATGGGTCACATCAGGGACAGTCCCCAACCACTCACTTAACCAATTTTATGTTCCAGAACTGGCAGCTTCTGAGACATCTTCCACCCCCATGAGGAAAGCAGGGGGAAGATGGTGGCCATGAGTGATGGTGGAAAAGGAAAAGTCACATTATCAGAGAAGTCTGCCTCAGGGTGTAGAGTTCCACTTCCATCTTAAATGTTAAGGATGCAGTGGATATTCAAGACAGGCTAGGGAGGGGATGCAGGGGGTTGTGGCAGAATGGGCACCCGCCCAAACCCTGACGGGTGAGAAGGTGCCGCACCATCTCAGCAAGGACACAGGGGTGCCCTCACTCTCAGAGGGTATGTGTGACAACACAGCACGTGCTTTTTAGCCAGCAAACAATTGCTTTTGGACAATATTCAACAGAGGAAGCCGTTACCATTGACTCCAAGAGCTGTGCCAGCCCAGAGGAGCCCCGACAGCTGGTGGCCCGCCTCACAGCCAGCCAGACACCTGTGTGCGCAGGCTTGCTGCCCTATGGGCCATGCTGGGCCCAGCCACTGCGCCTTGCTGGCACATGGTCTTGGCCTTCCAGCCTCCAGGACTGTGGGCACACATTCCCGGTGTCTGGGCTTCCTAGGAAATGACAGCCCGAGCTGCCTCACATGCTCTCTCATTTAACTATCGCTCCACGTCCTCCCTGTAAATAAAAAAACAGCACTTCTTGGGCCCAGGTGCATAACACGGCTTTTGTCTAAATCACAAAAATGCTTCAGAAAGGTCTATTGTGATGACTCATTTAGGCGAAGGAGGTTGTCATTGAAAGAGCTACATAAACTACTAAGTACAAACACTTTGCGCACCACAGTTCCCTCCATCGCTCACACCTGTACTCACAGGTGCCTGAGCATAGGGTCCCAGCCTGCTGGCGACCCTACCTCTGTGGTCCAGGTCGGGGCTGTGTTATCTGGGGAAATTGACTTTATGGCCAGCCTATGTGCCCACAGTGTGACTCCTTCACCATCCAGCTTATGTGTCCCTCCAGGAACCCATCCCTGCTGGGTGGGGGCTCTTGCAGGCATGGGTCTACCGGGGTGGGGGTGGGGTGCCACCTGGGCTGATACTCGGAAGTGCGGGCCTACCCCACTAGGTCTGATGGTAGATAATACCTGTGTCACCACAATGATGCACTGCCCATCCTAAGGGCACCTGTGGTGCTGCCATCAGTGGGAACGGCTGTAGGAAGCCACTGCCGCTGTCCTGCATCTGGAATCAGGAAGAAGCACGTGCAAATTCCCACCTCGAGGACAGAAAAACATCTACACATTCCAGAGAAATACAGGCTGACGGCAAAAAATGGGAGTCAGGGCACAGAGGCTCCTTCCTATCAAGAGAGAAATGTGGGCCAGCCGAGTGGCGCATTGGTTAAGAGCTGGTTTGGGATGCCGCTGGCCCCGGTTTGGATCCCACATATGAGGGCCAGTGTCACTGCCCTCTACAGCTAAGATGGGGAACAACAGTTCCACCTGGAGCTGGGCTGCTATGAGACCCCGGGACAGCATAGCTGCAGCCCCTGCTGCAGTGGGCTGCCATAGGCTACAGAGTGGCTGGCAGCCAGCGTGAGCAGCCAACAGCCAGCGTGAGCTGCCAATAGCCGTGGCGAGCGACCATCCAGAGGCCAGTGACCGATCTGCCTCATCCGGGAAAAAGGCAATCAGGATACCAGCATGGGACAGTGAAGCAACGTCCTCTGCAACTAGACTGAAGAACAAAAGACAGCAACTTGTCTGTTCCCCTTCCCAGATTCCCCAATGCTGTTCCCCTCCCCCAATTCCCCAATAAAATCTTTAAAAAAAAAAAAAAAGAGAAATGTGACAGCACCTCCAAGTACGGGTGAGGGACAGGGCCAAACAAACAAGGTGTGATGGTGAGGGCAACAGAGGGAAATCAGGCGGCACGAGGACACACGGCCAGAGGTAGGTGGGGCCCAGGAAGGAAGGCATGGGGTCAGTCCCTACACTGTGTCTCCAAGGAGAAGAGTCACTCCGAACATCCTAGGACGAAGCCAGGGTGAGGTGGCAGGGCGCTCACAGAGCCCTGTGCTGGGGAGGGGCAACAGCTCAGTCAAAACTGTATTTTAGATAGAACAGTATTTTATTTCTCATAATAAACTGTATGTAAAATATGCCAGATTCCAGGGTGTTCGCTCCAACAGCAGTCCTGTAAAAGAAGGAAGATGGGGGGTTGGGGACTCCAAGTTTCCCTGGTACAGACATGAAAAGTGTCCTGGGAGAAAGAGCCAGGAGCACTGGGCAGGAGATGGCCACAAGACCCCAGAGAGACATGGCCCACCTGGGCGAGCACAGCCTAGGGTGGGTCCCTGCTGACTCACCAGGGGTTGGGAACAGCCAGCCTGGGGACCACCGCAACCCCACACTGCGTGCAGCAGCCGGGAGGTGAGAGGTGACTGGACACAGTGCCCCCCGCTACTGAGGCTTCAGCACCAGGGCTGAACCAAGTTGCACCCCGAGGAACATGTTCCCATTTACACTGAGACAACCAATCAAATGCTACGGAACTTCATTACATCTTAATGCCAAAAAAAGCAACACAAAACATGCTCTCTTGCTCAACCCAGGGAAGCAGGTGTGCATGAAACCAGAGGCCATGACCCAAGGCTGCACGGGGACTGGCCAGCCGACAACAGCACACCAGCTGAGACGTATCGTGGGAGCCAGCACTGGGATCTACCTCAGTCCAGGGAAGTGTTTCCAGGTAGTCGAGGTAACAAGTGGAACAGGACGCTGTCTCCATCAGCATAGCTGGGGGAGCTCAGTTCCGAGTTCTGACAAATAACACAGCTGGGCGCACGCACCTAGACAGGTCCGAGACTCAGCAGCTTCTAACTTGTTCAAAAACTCCATTGCCACAGAATTTCAACACCAAATGCGCAAGATGTCCCACACTTTTTTTTTTTAAATAGCTGTATCTTTAAGTGGTGATGTCACAGAGACTGAATTCTGACAGTGAGACCGAAAGAGGACTGACAAAGAGAGGACACTACTGTAGGGCAAGTAAGACGCAGTGTCTGTGTCTAGTGTTTGCTCCCCCGGGGCTGTCATGGCGTTTCCCAGGACAGTGATGAGTACTGTTGCTATAATCAGGGGTGACAAGGTGGGATGGGGGACACACAGCTATCACAGTGGTCCTGATGGGAGACCACTGTTCCTCTACCCACACAGAACCCATCAATCTAAACGGCGAGTGAGTGAGAGGTCGGAGGGTCAGGCCCCACGTGACGAGCAAAAGAGTGGGGATCTCTGGGGACGTCTCGTCTGTGCCTCTCAGAATCTAAGATTTTATGTGGCTGCTGTGTCCACTGACGTCCTTAGGTGTCAGGCCCATGCTGTTGCCAAGAGCTCAAATACCAAATTCACTTCCACTTGTCACCCAGGCCACGTGGGCATTTGCATAGCTGTGTGCCCCAGGTACTGGCCGTCAGCGCAGCTGTGGACAGAACCCAGGAGCCCCTCTGCCAGATGCGTGCTCCCAAGGACACCAGGATGTAGCCTGCCCAGCGCTCACCGGACTTCATGCCCACAGCTGACCTGCCATGGCGGCCATGTGACGGACGTTTAGACGTCAGAGCTAAACGACATTTGCATGAATGCCACTTTCCTCCTGTTTTCAGGGCCTTTGTAAGACAATCACTCCTTCAGTTCACTTCCCATCAAGGATGCCAGGCACTGGGCCTAATTCATGCAACACCCATGTCCACCTGCAGGTCACCATTGGCCCCAGCCCAGAGCCATGCGGCTGGAGTGAAGGGCCTCGCCATCACCTGCGAAGGGGTCATGCCACGAGGGCCAATGGAGACAGCTCCGCATGTCCTGTGTGGGCGTCATCAGACAAAGTGGGAGATGCAGGGCGGGGACAGTGCCCCAAAACGCCCAGCCTCAGGGAACGCTGACGAGATGCACACTTAACCACAGCACCACCTCTGGGAGGTCTACGAGGGCCCAGCCTTGCTTGGTGTGTCTTCATTTCCTCCCTCAGACACTAAACCCCGGGAGACTTCTCTGACCCCCTTGGGGCACCTGCGTCTCCTGATGGCTATGTGTTCATGACCCATGTCCCCCAAAAGCGAGGTGGCCGTGCAGGTGTCCCCACCTGGCTGGCTGAGAGAGCACTCAGACGGTGTCATCAGCATGCCGCCACCCAGCTGTTCAGCATGCACTGCTGCTCAGCCCGTCGCACTGGCTCACCCAGACAGATAGCAGGGAAGAGTGCATAGTGTGTCTACAGGCAGAGAAAGTAAAGACACAGGGGAACAGCTACTGGCATCTGAAGACCAACTGAAACATTTCAATTCCAAAGTGATGGAAAACCATGTCAGGGACAGGGGTGCCAGCGTCTTCCAGCCCCATGTCTATTTATTTTTATTTTATTTTATTTATTTTTTTGAGGGCAGCACCACTGGCCCTCATATGTGGGACCGAACCGGGGCCGCTGGCTTCCCAAGCCAGCGCTTAACTACCGCGCCACTCGGCCAGCCCTAGCCCCATGTCTAAATGCTTTATTTAGTTCAGCCTTCACTACACCCTCGAGGGACTTGCCCTACAGCAGTGTCCCCTCTTTGTCAGTCCTCTTTCGGTCTCACTGTCAGAATTCAGTCTCTATGACATCACCACTTAAAGATACAGCTATTTATAAGAAAACAAAAAAAGTGTAGGACATCTTTGGCATTCAGTGTTGAAATTCTGCGACAAAAGAATTTTTACACAAGTGAAACATGGCTCCTGTCTGATGGGGGGGTCATTCCGCCCTGACAGGTCCCCTGGGGCAGTTACACCGAGTCACGGGAAGGGGACATGCTGTGCGCTCAGGCTCACCTGGACCTCCAGGCCCCGCTTCCAGGATCCAGACTCCACAGCCCCGTGTCATATGCTGCTCCACTGGCCTGACACAGGACAACTACACGACAACTTCCTCTACTGCCCGAGCTGGAAAAACGGGAGGATATCCGGTCGGGCTGCATAAGGCTTATGGTAATCAAAGACCAGCACTTCAGAAAGGGTACTTTCTGGTATCACACAGACACACTAAACATGTAAAGTGCCAAAACCCGTCATAAAGCAGCGCTGCAAGGCACACTGTCACTGAGAGGTGACAGCTCCCACGTGGGATGCATGACTCCCCCCGGTTCCTCCCAGGCATCTGCCCCCAGCAGTCAGCCATGGACCACCAGTGTGACTGAAGGCAAGAGACTGTCTAATCTAACGACTTGCAACACCTGTGACTTTGGGGTCCTGTGTCACTTCCCTGAGTCTCAGTCTGTTTTGAACTGGCTACTTATAAAATCTGGAGAATATATTTGCCCCCGTTTTAGAAAAATCAGCTTATAACCTGGAATCTGTCCCTACGCCCCACCCCCTCATCTCAGTGACTTAGAACCCCAGTCCCTTAAATTATTAGCAATTGCGTTTTCGCACTGTTTCATTCTTTTAAGAGCTACAAACTAAGGTTTACAATTAGGAAATACTGCAATGAGACTTACAGTTCCTTTACCAAGAACGAACAGATTACATTTCTTCTGAAAAGGCAGACCTGACCGCCATCACACCGGATCAGCACTGGGAGAAGCAGTGGGTGGACGCTGTCATGTCACCATCAGTGGAGAGGTGAGTGAGGCAGACAACCCAATGGCCCATGTCTCATCTGCAGGTGATGACAACTCCTCGCCGCCTCGACAGCCTACGTGAGGGAATGGCTCGCTGTGCTCCGACCCCCATGCCACCCCAGCCCGTGTCCTGTTGCTGACCATGGAAGGCCCCAAGGAGTGGCGCCAAGCTGAGCCATGTGGGCAGGCTCAGGGGAACACTTGGTAGGGCCATTGATACTTCACGTGAGGTTAGAGAGAAACGTTTACACAGTGTCCTTAAACACATAAGCTCTGTGGCCAAAGCCTCTGACCCGTCCCTGGGAACAGAGCTGTGCAGCCCCCGAAGGCACCTGGGCTTCCCCACCCACATCCCATCTGGCCCCAAGGACACCTAACAAAACCCCTTGAGATGGGGAAGGAGGCAGGCCCAGCCTGGTGGTCAGCTCATTGCCTAGACTCACTCTGAGAAGCCACCCCGCCCACCTGCCCACCAGTGACCTCTTCACGCAGGATTCTGGGCACAACCCCAGGGTCAGGTCTCGGATGTATTCAGCCCACCCTCCTGAAGGGACCTGTGCCCCCACCTCAGCATGGGGACCAATGCCTGCATAACCGGAGCCCTGTTTCTGATGAGTCCCTCCTAGTCTAACCATGCACATAACACTGAACCCCTTAGGAAAAACCAAGGCACAGGAACTGGGGGGCACAGTGACTTCGGTGGCACATAACACAGCCATCAACCTTGCAAAACGTAAGTGCCTTTCAGATTGAGGCCGAGAAGGAAGTCATGTTCTGTGAACTGGCCATGTCAGGTGTAGGCTGCCAGGTCTTCTGCCAAGTGAAGACAGTATAACCAATCCCTAGGCCCATTCACCAAACCGTCCATATGACATTTCCCACCAAACGCCCCACCCCCGCCCCACTGAAGGTATAAAGGGGATCCTATGTGACTTTTCTGAAAGTTCCCAACCTCTTATGGAGAGTCTACACTGAAGAACTGAAAGACTCCGCAATGGGGAACTGTCTCTGTGTGTATTTAAGGAAAGCCTGGAAGGCACTGTAGGTGCACAGGAAAACAAGAATGACTGAAAGCAATTAGCAGGGAACAGCCATTTCCTCAGCAATAGCACTGACACTGGGTGCAGGGCAGCACTACCTGGGTGTCCTAAGCGTCACCTCCCTCCAGAAGCAAAAAGAAGTTAAAACGGTATCTGTGAGACACTGGGAGGAACAACAGTGTTTAAAGAGCCAGAAGGGAAGGGACACAGTCAGAAAGGATGATGGAAACAGTTACTTTCTACAAAGTAAGATCTGAGTGTCTTCCTTTTGGATAATGAAGAGCGTAGTCTTCATACGTGGTGTTTTGAAAAAATGTAAACCGGCCAGAACTGTACTCACACGATGGCAAATTGTCACACATGCTCACGAGAGCCCTATTTACGCCCCTGAGATCAAGCCCACACATTTTAAATGTCTTTGTGGGAAGAAAGCTGTCCAAATGGTAATATATCGACACTGGACAAAACAAGGAAAACCACGCCATGTCTACAGAACAAGACACGGGTCTGAATTAAAAAAACCCAGTAGCACACCCCAATCATTTGGGCCGCAATCAATTTGGGGTGTAGGTTTCAGGCTGGTAACGAATGGCTTCCGGATACGCTTCAGTAATTGAAGTGTCCAAGGGCAGCCGTGGGGCAGAGGGACAAGCCCAGCACACTGCGGGCACCCTTACGGCTGTGCCTGCGTCGTGCCCTCTGATGAGAGAAGGTGCAAAGTTAAACATTTCTCTAACTTGGACCCAAACTGCCCCCAGAGCGTGCAGACACGCCTGGGATGGGTTGAGAACCACGCTGACATTCACACGGGACCACTATGAAGGAGCAATGATTTAAGGCTCGTGCTCACGAGCGAACCCCTGGGGCCACCTGGGCGTGTCCCACTGAACCACCGTGAGGTCCATTCAGCCATAGAGCAGACAGGAAGTGGGAAGGGAGCGGGCAGGTCACACAGGCAGGGCCTGCCACTGTCTCTATGCTCAGGAGCAGGAGGGCGTGCAGGCAGGGATAGGTGAGAAAACCTCATACCCTCCGTGGGTAGCAGGCGTTGAACTCGTCCCCGATCCGCCGAAGCTCCTGTGCGATCCAGATCTCCGGGCGCGGGTCCGCGGGGAGGGCCTGGGGCTGCCGCAGGGAGGCTGCACCAGAACAGACAGACACAGTCACCGCCATTCCAGGGACCGCTCAGCCACAGGCGGCAAGCCCCCCACGAGCCCATGCCTGCCGTCTGCATCTCAGCGGGGACCAGCAGGCTGCTGCCCGCCTCGGACTTAAGGCAGGGGTGTGGGATAATTTCCTTTCCCCAAGATGGACACTCAGAGCTGCAGAATTCAAAGGCATCCTGGCCGAGCCGTCACGGGCTCCACGTCAGGCAGGCACACACACATGAATGGTGCAGTGGCCATTCACTTGAACATATGACAACATAAAAATTGAGGGTGTCAGTAGAATAACTCTGATCTTCATACAAGGTAAAATTCCCAGGGAAATTTCCAGTATCTCAGAGTATACTCGTCCCGTTCAAAGCAAAACAGGCGAAAACCTGTGCAATGAGCACGGACGACCTGACTTCATTACTAAGCAGATGGGAGTTGTGACACAGCTGTCCTCATGAGCGCCACTACAGGGCCAAATTAGAGAGTGACTGCACGTTGTCTCAATACTATGCAGTCAATGAGGACGGGTTCAAGTCTGCAAGCCCACCGGGGCAGGGGACATCCTGGGTGTAGGAGCAAAGGCCCGTCTGAAAGGAGAGAAAGAGGGAGGTCTGCCCTTTCATTAAGGTGTCCCCCATGTTCACACCCACTTGTCAGAGGCCATGACAGCCGATGACGGCCAAAAAGGAGGGGAATAAAAGCGCGTCATCGATCCCACCACCCACGGGAAGGTGCTGCTCACTCAGGGAGTGCTGAGGCTCGTGGGCCTCAATGGCCCGCACGCAGGACACGCCATTCACTGCCCAACCCGGCACGCTGAGCTTGCAACTCAGCACACGCCTCTCACTTCAGCCACTGCAGATTATTTAAATACCTACAATCCTCAGGTCTCACAACAGCATGAAGGTCACTTCCTGTTTTGTATTTCTGTTGAAAGGGTTTTGTGTTTTCTTTTTGTATTTTATTTATCGTTATAAATAAAAGTGATGTCAAATCATAGCTTCTATCAAAGCACTTGAAAGGGAACTCTTGGAAGAGTTTTTAACCAAGTCTTCTCAGAACTCCTGCCCCATCTTCTCTGCCTCCAGCCCCCTCCCCCAAGGGAATTCCACCATGGTCCCCGCAATACAGCACCCAAGAGGGGCAAGGCAGCCTGTGTGCAGGGAGCATGAGGGCAGGAACTAGGACAACACACGGACCCTCTCCAGAAGTGTCTGCACCCTGACTGAGCCAGAGGCATGGTGGACAACACAAAGGCTACAGTGGGGGCACTTCTAGGGAAAGCCAGGTGTGGGGCCTGAACACACACATCTGACCACAGAAAAACTGCTTTGGCTGAGCCTTGGTCACACAAACATTTGCAGTGTTATTCTGTAAAAGTCTATTCAATTTCAAGTGACTAAACCAGCAGGACATAAAGCTTCAGGGCAGCTGTGACAGCAGGTAATGATGAGATGGCCAGGTCCCTCTGCCCAGGTTCGCAGCTCTGAGGATCGACCCTGTCAGTCACAAGCACCCTGTCGCCACACTCTCTTTACACCCTCAGCGATCAAACGCTTTCCTGATTCCAGGAGCTTTTAAAGTGAACTCACTCACCCGGAGGAAGGAAGGAGGGCATCTTTTCTCAGGAGGCCCAGACACATCACAACCTGCAGCCTGCGTCCCGCACGGCATCTCGCAGCCTTGCTGAGGGCCTTGCAGAGAGATGCACCTGCCTCCCCGTGCAGGTGACCAGGCCATCGAGCCCCTCCACCCCCTCCCAGGCTTCAGAGGAACCTGCTTTCAAGCTTAACTCAGAAACAAAGAAAATGCCAGCGATCCAAAGAAAACTAGGAAATACAAAGGTGGTGGGCTAGCAGGAATTGCTGCCAGGCACCTGGTGCTGCATGAACGAAGCGCCCACGCCTGGCCTGGCGATGACAGACGCCCGTGTGCAGACAAAACTGTGGCGGGTGCCTGGGCACACCCCAAGGACCACGCCTGGCCCATGGAGTTTGCATTCTTGTGAATTAAAGGCTACATTTTAACTACATGTTGGGTTTCTCCTTGCAAAGGATATTATAAGTACACCTGACTTGTAATGAAACAAAACGGCTCCCTTAGCTCCTTTCTCCAGAGGCAGCGGAAGCCTCCTGGTCCCTCCCATCAACACCCCATCATGGTCATGTGGGTCAAAGGGATTCTGGCTCGCGCTGGGCCGGCAACCAGCGTACCATCAAGGGAGCCAGTCAAGGCGGAAGTCAGCTTGTCAAAACCAGCACCCACAAATGCGTCATCCTTGCCGAATCATGGAAGCCTGGTGGCCAAACCCAACTGATCCCATTAGCGATAAGGGCCCAGCTGTTTTGGGGGAATGAGGTGAAGGAGGCAGACAGGCTTTTCTTCTCAGAAAAAAAAAGTTTAGAGGACTAAATAAGCTCCATTATCATAAATAAACACACAGAAACAAGGTGAGGCAGGAGGCCCTGAAGCAGCACTCCACAAGCTCCCAGGGGAGCCCGGTGCAGACGGCCCCCAGACCAGACCTTGCGAAACACTGAGAGGGGCAGAGGTCCTGGAGCCAGATGTGTGTCTCCCAACACTGAAGGTGGCGAGTCATGGTAAGCAAGGGTGACGGATGAGACAGGCCGAGTGCAGGCTAACTGGCCAAGATCAGGTCAGGAAGGGGCCGTCAAGTGTACTCAGGTGATTTAAGTTGATACAGAATAGTGACATACAGTGTATGTCAGATCTGCAAAGAAGACTGACCTGTCCGAGCTACTCTAACAGCACCCATCGCCACTTGGCTTTTTAAAGAACTGGGTTTATTTTTTGGAGAGGTGAATACTGTTGTTCCTTGAATCTGTAAATCTAGAATTAACCACCAACACTCATCCTGCAATAAAACCTAGTGAGTATGGACACAGAATTGTGGTTATGAAGGAAGAGTGTAAAACAAAAATTCTGTTTTGAGTATTTTAAAAGGGTGGCCTTAATCTCAGTTAGTGAGTGCAGGGCATTTCTCAAATTTCAAAGACTATTTCTAAAGTGACACAAGATCTGTTTTGGGGGGTGAGGGAAGCTTTCCCCTAACTTCCTCATTAGTTTAATCTTAGTGACTGTCCTATCTGGCCTTGTGTCCCTTGAGAACACACTAGAACACAGAATGACCTGAGGGCAGGCTGTCAGGCCCTCAGTGGTGCTGCTCAGACCAGACCGAGTTTGCTCGCGTCTGTCCCACTGTTAGGGATGGAGACAGTGCGTTCTTCTGGAGGTGTGCCCGCACCGGTGGGATCCCTCCCTACCCCCAATCCTAGCGATAGTCCGCCTGCCAAAGAGAGAACTTCTGTCTCCATCTCTAGCCAGGAGGAAAGCCAAGTGTAATCATTTTCCTTAGCTAGCCACAAGGGGCCCAGTGGTCAAAAATGCTGATCAATAAAATGGGTCTTTATTTGAAACAAATGCTCTTATTTCTATGGAGGAAGACCAAATTTTTTTTTTTTTAAGATTTTATTGGGGAATTGGGGGAGGGGGACAGACAAGTTGCTGTCTTTTTGTTCTTCAGTCTAGCTGCGGAGGACATTGCTTCACTGGCCCATGTTGGTATCGTCATTGCGCTCTTCCCGGATGAGGCAGATCGGTCACCGGCCTCTGGATGGTTGCTCACAGTGGCTCTTGGCAGCTCACGCTGTCTGCCAGCTGCTCACGCTGGCTGCCGGCCACTCACTGTAGCCCATGGCAGCCCACGGAAGCAGGGGCTGCAGCCTACACCGTCGCCAGGGTTCGCAGCCGAGCTCCAGGTGGAGCTGTTGTTAGCTATAGAGGGCAGTGTCACAGGCCCTCATATGTGGGATCTGAACCGGGGCTGCTGGCATCCCAAAACCAGCTCTTAACCAATGTGCCACTTGGCCGGCCCAGAAGATCAAATTTTTAACTTCTAAGGCAATGTTAAGTAGACATAAAAACTTCTTCAAAGGAAAAGTTCTGATGAGGTGTTTTTACCACAGAAAATGCAGTTTCTGCATTTAAGAAAGCATTTTATTCCATAAACCTGACACTGCTAACAACAAAAAGACATGAGGAAATATAAATTGCTCTTAATGTAAAGCCACCCAGGGGCTGTCACATGAAGTCCACCCAAGGCTGGCTCCGTGGGTGCTGTGAAAAGCCACCCTGCGGGGCATGCCATGTCAACAGCTGCAGCCTTGTCTGAGGGACAGGACCAGGGCAGCTCACTGCCGATGGAGCACGGGGTTCCTCTCACGTCCCTGCTGGAGTGCCAAGTACGGAACCAGAAACCAAATTAAGGCTCACTGAAGCACTCTGGGTGCTCAGTACTCTACAAATGCTGGGCTAGACTTAAGGCTAGACTTTAGAGGAATGACCATGGATTAAGCTGCAAATCAACACAACTCAGACCTGAGATTGGCTTTCTGTCCCCAAAGAGACACGGACAATACAGCTTGGAAAAAATAACTGTTTCATTTTAAACACACAAAAAAACAGAAGGTATTTAGGGCGAGGAAGTGCGTTTGCAGCAGGGATTGGGGGACAGGCCACCTTCACCCCTGAGCAGGGTTAGATTTGCCCAAAACCACAAAGCACACTCTAAGGACCATCTCTCTGCAAGTACGAAATGCAGCCAGGGCTAAGCCAATCGCAAAAGAATTACTCCAAAACCATTTGGAGGAACATGCTTCTGCAGTTCACATAGCGGCACCAAGCCTGGGGCGTCTGTTCAACCTGACAGCCTACGGACTTAGGTGACGAAAACCTTCAGAAACGTCTATCTATTCTATTCAGAGCCATCGACAACTTACACACGACCAGCCAGCCCGCTTCTACAGCTTCCATGGGGAACCCACCTGAGGGGCTGGGCTGTGTCTCCACTGACATCCTGGTAAGTTCCACTGTGGACTAGCCCTGAGCGGCCAGTTGTCCGACATCAGATCAGTGAGCCAGGAACCCGTTTCTCTCTCTCTCTCTCTCTCTCTCTCTCTCTCTCTCTCTCTCTCTCTCACACACACACACACACACACACACACACCTCCCTCTGGGTCTAATTCTCGCTTGTGTCCTTTCATTTTTGGATAAATTCTCTATCAATTCCACCAAGCCACTGGATGAAAACAGAAGTGATGGCAGTGACCACAGGTGCCCACGTCTTCCCTGGTACACGGGGTTAGGCCTGGGCGGTCCAAGAACTCAGACGACGCGTGACAGCTGCTAGGATGAAACAGCACATAAAGCTCTGGCACGAGGCCAAGGTCTCTATGCCTAACTTGCAACAGGCTCACTCACTGCTTCTATGTGGCCGGGAGTTAGAAAGCAAAACCACGTGGCTCTGATCAATTTCCAGGCTGACCACTTGGAAAATGCCGGCAACCAAGGCCATGATGTTGGACAGAAGCCTGGAAATGAGCGTGCGGGTGTCTCCCCCTCCCACCACCATCTGTCTCTTACAAGAATCCAGAGGCATCACGGCCAAGATGCTCCCCTGCTGCTCAGCACAGGAAGACCAGGTATCTGCTTCGCCTGTGCAGCCCCCACACACGTGACGTATGTGATAGAAGCCAGTGACATGCCAGGAGTAAGCCCAGACCCCGATGCTTCATGTCCAAGGACATACCTGGCTAAGTCCTGGTCACAGCAGGTGGCCCAACGCATGGTGGCCCGGCCTGGGTGCCCATGTCCTGGGAAAGGGCACGCCTTTCCTGAGGCATCTAAGTCCTTGCTGAGGGGTATCACATGCTACAGAGTTCTAACGGCAAGGGATGGAAACATTCCCTTCTGACCCCTACAAAGACAGCCTATAATCCCTCTCAATCATTATCCCTCTTTTCAGTCAATGGAGGTGCCTCTGCAAACCTGATCCCGAACCCCCTCCTTCCATGGGCCCTTCATGAGCCATGGGAAGACCCCTCGGCAACTCGGCAAGCTCCACAAGCGTGCTGGTCCAAACGGCGCATGGGGGACACAGGACGCAACTCTGTCCTCACTTTCCCCACTGACCAGCCCCACTAGGTTCTCAGGACAGCTGCTTTTCTGCTCCAATAGTCTCAGATTCCTGTCCCAGGCCTACAGAGGATCTGACCACTGTCACATCTTATTTTGAAAAACAAAAATAACACTAATCAAATGAAGGCCAACCTCGAACTTGTTTTAACACAGTTTAAAGCCCACCCCCCTTTTACTGACAGTGCAGGCAACATCCTACCCAGACAACTCACTCAACTTCACACTTACTCCGTATCAAAACTGTAAAAACAAATGCTTTTCAGCAATCTTGTAAGGTAAATATGCAGCTCCACACATTAATTCATTTAAGTCCATTCCTTAGAAATAAAGTGTTAAAACACTGGAGGCTACTAGCTTTCAGTAACTGTATGCTGCTCCCAGCCAAAAATCACCTCTTGGGGAGGAAATGAGAATTTAAACTACAAATATCAAAATTCCTGACTACAGAGCAAGTGTGGCTTCCTCTATGAAATCCAACACCGCAGCAGGAAAACAGGTGATAAAAAGCTCTCCTAAATCCACACTGAGGTCTTCCACACGGGCGTCGGGCATGCTTCGTCTCAGTGCCGGCGAAGACCAAGGTATGCAGCAGACATAGAACCCTAAAAAGCTACGTCATAAACAGTTTTTAAATAAGTAAATGTCTACCAAATCTATTTACGCAGAACATGAGGCACTCGTCTGTTAAGATGTGTGGTCAGCATCTGTTAGTAAGATGCCGGCACGACGAGACATAACGGAATCTTTCCACTTCAATACTTACACCTTAACTGCCTCTTTTTACCCAATTGAATAAGAGAGAAACAAACTTTATACCTCCATTTCAGGCATGACTTTGCAAAATCACAAAAATGTAATCATCGTGTTTGGACGTTTAATGGTTTAAATTTTTGTCCTAAAAGCTTGTATCTGTCACATTGGACTGTCCGACCTCGGGGGGAGAAGGGACAGACAGAAGACCCCTGACCAGCCGACGGCCGGCACAAGGCTCCACAGAGCTCAGGCTCCTGTTTGGGCCACAGGGACCATGGCCACCACTCCTGCCCTGTGTTGGGGACGGGGCTCAGTCATGTGCACGACCTTTGGTGGTCTGCAGACCGGGCCTAGGCTCCGGTCCTCCCTGGGAACTGCCGCCCCGAGTGGAGATTAGATGGGGCCTGACCGTGAATACGGGCTGGTTAGTGGCGGAAAGACCTGGGTCCACAGCGCCCTTCTGGTCAACGTTCTGGGACACCCAGATACTGTGCTGTGGCGGCTTCCTGTTTCCATCTCCTCTTATTACTGTGTTTCCTGTGTTCCCCTTGGTCCCCACTTTCAGCATAACTGCTCCATCAGGACACACAAGCTTTCTGAGTATTCTAGGAGGAGTCAGACAGCCCCATGGGGACATGGGTCTGCTGGCCTGGCTTGTACTTGGCGAGGTGAACTGAGAGCCCACTGTGCAAACAGATGAAACTGGGGCTGTTCCCCCTAATGCTCTGACCGCGACAGAATCAGGACAGGACACTGGTCCCCAGCCGGGCGGAGGGACTTACTCCCAGGCTCTAACCAGTCACTGGAAGGACCAAGAATGGACTGGGTGGCCTGCTGGAACTTTCCACACCCACAATCACACCACGCTATCAGGAGGAGGACTGGAGAGAAGGCAGAGCCAGCGTGCTGTGTGTGCCAGGCTCTCCTCACAGAGAAACTCAGCTCCACGAGCATGTGCCAAAATCCAGTGCGCTCTGACTGTGGGCACTCAGACTGCCTTAGATGTCACCTGAATTCTCATTAAACTTACAAACATCTGTGCTCCTGCCATGGACCAAACCACTCTCTCAAGCTGGTGAGCTACTGTGACTAGCCCAGAAGAAAGGAGGCTCAGGTGCCAGTAAAACTGACGTCTCGATTCAAGTGCAGCCCCACAGAGTACATCCCATAGCACAGTATGTACCCATATATCTACTTTGCATGAAGAAGTTTCTCAAGGAATGAAAAACACACAAACAAAAGAAACCCTTGGTCTTTTCTCCAGCACTCTTCTCTCATACAAAGACAACTCAGTCAACAAACAGGACGTCAAGCTGATTCACACGAAACCCCTTCTCAGACACACATTTGTGACAGAGAGACAGGCCTTCCACTTAAGCAAGCTTCTTTCACAAAGTCTCAAACTATTCATCAAATCTACACACCGCTTATACTAAAGTGTTTTAGGAACTGGGATGGGCAGCATGGTCCGGTCTAGAAATGTGACATATTTTTTGGGGGGAGGCCCCAGAGTGACTCAGATTGTCCACAACAGTGAATCTATCAGTGTTAACACATACCCGCTCTGGGATTGAAATGGTGGATTCCATTTTTTTTTTTTTTTTTTAATTTCAGCTCCCAAACCATTTTCACTCCTGAGGAAGGGCTGCAAAGCCAGAGCCAAAGCACTGTGGGCTGTGCAGCGTGCCCAAGGGCCCATCAAGTCCTACTCCAACTCTAGGCGTTGGCCATTTGCACACCAGATTGTTTCTTTACCCTGACAATGGCACGAAGTCCCCATTCTCAGGTTTGCAGCAGTCGACCAGCCTGTGCCCACAGTGAGAGGAGGTAGGAGGAAGGGGACATGCTGACAAGCAGCCCTAACCCCCAGCCTGGCGTGCACACCTGCTCAGGGCTGGCCCTCCCATCACTGTCAAGCCACGAATGCTTGTGGATCACGATGTAGTCAAGGGAAGACAGGGAAATACAGCGTGAACCTGGTTTTCCCATGGGAAACAGGAGACACCAACTCATCCTAAGCAAATACTTCAAAACACGAAGGTCCTGTCCCTTACAAACGGGGGTTAGCTTGCCCACCAGGTAATGACATCAGTACTGACAGGGGCACCCTCCAGTTACACGATGAAAAGTTCCTAGGAAGGCGCCCGATCTGCTCGCCCAGAAGGAAAAACCATAATTTAAGTTACTGATGGCCCAGGGTGTAACTCCCTCAGAGAAAAGCTGTTTTAATTTATTGATTCTATTCAGGCAAAGGCTGTTTCTAATGTAAAATCCACAGCAACAACCTCCCTCAATTATGGAAGAGGCTGCATTTCTTTTGATGGCAGGAAAAAGTAGTTCAGCCTGTGTCTTATGTCTCTAGGCCTCTCCTCCAAATACGGGTCTTGAACTGGAGTTGCGTTTCTGCCAGGTCAAGTGGGTTGAGACACCCACAGGTACCTCACAGGTGCCCCACTGTGACACCCCACCAGCTCCCTGCCATGACACCCCACAAATGCCCACCGTGATGCCCATAGGTGCCCCAACAGGGGCTGAATACAGACAGGCAAGTGGGGTGCAGGTTTCCAGGTGCCTCCATGGCCCAAAATTTCCCACTGATGCCAAGGTTCTGCTCAGGGACACTGGCAGGTCAGGGTCACTGCTTCCCTGCCCCCACCAGGCCAGTTTCTAGAAAAGACTTGCTTCCTTCTTTTTTGCTTTTTGTTTGGGACCTGAAGGTTAGAATATTGGCAGCATTTCCAGACAGATTCCCTCTCCCGTGGGCCTCCTACACTCGGAGTGTTGTCAGCTCCTTCCCATGGGACACAGGGGAAAACAACCCATCACGGTCACACGTACTGACCCACGGGGGCTGTGACAGGTCAGGAGCAAGGAGAAACGAGTGACTGAGTTCCTCCTACCAGACCCTTTCCGTCCGTCAGCTCATGTGACAGCTCCCCGTGACCCTTGGAGGTGGGAACTTTCGCCCTCATTTGGTTGGTGAGGACACAGCTGCTCAGGTACTAACTAACGTGGCTGGCTGGGTGGCAGGGACAGCCAGGATTCCATCCAGACCCTGCTGCAGACCAGCCAAAGCCCCAGGAGCAGAATCTACCTGTGGAAATGGAAGTGCTTCTGTAAAACACCTACTCTGCTAAAATAAAAAGAGGACCCCCCCGCCCCCAAAGAGGAGACTGGGGGCTAACGTCCATCTGGAGTACTGTTGATAGGCCCAAAGCTGGACCTCACCAGGGTGAGATCTTTACCAACATAAAGGCCGTGGCAGTTAATACTGAGTCACACAAATGAGACAAAGGAGCCACACTGACCCCACTGGGCATGTCACAAGAGAAGATCGATGAAGAGCAAAATTTAAAATAGACAGTACTTACTAGATTTGTTCTATTATAAATGTTAGTTATGACAATTCTGCAAATACAAAAAGGCACACAGAAAAAAACCACCTATAACTCGAATGAGGAAAAAAAAAATAAGATTCATTATTAACGCTTTCATATATGTTCCTTCTAATACTTTTGTTAGGCTCTTAAACTTCTTGAACACCACAGAGTCATGGACTAGACATTTGTGTCCCCCGTAAACTACGAGGATGACATTTAGAGGTGGGGCTTTTGGGGTGATCAGGTGATGAGGGTGGGGCCCCTAAGAAGGGGTTAAGAGCCCTGATAAGAGCTGATGGGGACAGCCAGCTTGCTCTTTCCATCCTGTGAGGACACAGTGAGAAGGCACCCAGACCTCAGGCTTCCGGCCTCCAGACCTGTGGGCAGATGCTAAGTCCCCAGTGTATGGTAATTTTGTTATAGCATAAATGGACTAAGACCCAGGACTCAACAGCTTTGTAACCTTTTTCATGGAACATTACCCTGGAGCATTTCCCTCACTATTGTCTTTAACACCATTAAGAAGATGGCACCAAGTCTGTCAAAGCAGGTGTAGTACTCTAGAGATTTTCTCAGAGCAAGAGGTCTGTTCATGATGACCCTCTCCTACCTCATACAGTTTGTCAGCATTTTGTGCAGAAGAAGTGACTGGGGTGGGCCGAGTGGCGCGGTGGTTAAGAGCTGGCTTAGGAAGCCAGTGGCCCCGGTTCGGGTCCCAAATATGAGGGCCAGTGACACTGCCCTCAAAAAAAAAGAAGAAAGGACCATCAGGCCTGTGCTCTGTGCCTGTCTGAGGGCAGTGGGGTGCAGTGCCTGGACCGAGTCCGCCAGGTCTTAAAGGACACATGTTGGATTTGTGTCGACAGGACCCCCACAGGGAAGGGAAGTAACCTTTGGTCACATGCCCCAGCCTAGGTCCCACCACTGAGGAAGCACAATGACCAGAGGACAGAGACCAGACGGGGAAAAAGCGTGGACATTTTCTCACATGAGGATTATGTCAAGAAACTGAGAGTGGCCCACCAGAGAATGGAGACAGCCAAGTTCTGGTATGAGGTAACCAGGGGCGGGGAGAGAGGTGGTCCGCGGGGAGTCGTGACCAGCACAGGCACAGTGACATGCACCAGGGAGCGAGGAGACTTAGGCCCCAGGTTACAGCGCCAATCCTGAGGCTTTCAAGACAGGCAGGAAGCAGGGCGTCAGGCTAGAATCACCTGCATATCCACGTCCTCAAGTCTAAGCCTGCATGTCCCTAGGTATAGAGCTAGACAGACCGAGGGGTGTGCAGGCCAACCCACAGAACCACAGGACCCACTATTCTCTTTAATAAGATGTCCCCCACGCACGGGCATCAGCGTGAGCTACCCAGATGTTTTCAGGGCTATGCCTGTGAGCAGCACAGCACATGCCCCAGGGGCCATGCACAGGGTAACACACGGGCCAGCGCGGTAGGTGCTGTGGTCAGCAGCTATAGAACGCCCAGCTGAGGGCTGCAGCTCTTCCCAATGTTAAGAGTCCATTACTTCTCATACAAGTAAGAACAGGGTGAAAGAGGTGATGCCTAAAATTCTGGGCAGTACTCTGCAGCCAGAGTCACTGCCGGTCATAAAGACCCCATTACAAGAAAATGGAGATATCTAGTGTCACTCAAGCCCCCCCTTTACTACTACACAAGAAACCAGTAAACAGTGACAGGGCAATCAGCGCAGCAGGCTGCCTGGGGACCCAGGACAGGGCTGCAGAGGACTCGACTGGAGAGCCCCAACAGGCACCCAGGAACAGCCTGCTCTTCCAGCAAAGGGGCCAGGGAAAGGTGTTCCTCCTGGAAAAACGCGCCTGACTGCAGAATTCCACACCCGCAGTTCCAGCGTGGTGAGCCCAGCACCTGGGACTCTGATCCCACAGACAGTGTGTCAGCAGGGTGAGTGGGGTGCTGATCTCCCGGCCCTGCCAGAGAAGTGCTGGAGGGGCCACTGCTCTCCATCCCCAGCCAGGGGCACAATGATGCCCCAATGATTGGTCCCACCCAGCACCACGCTGAGCCAGCACCCCGACCAGCATGACCGGCACTGAGGAGAATGGAGAAGCCCCACCCAGCATCATAAAGGGAACAGGGTGCTGGGAGGTGGGGCCCACTGGTATGAACAGGGAGCAGAGGGGAGTAGAGTGTGCACCCCAGTTGGACATTGACATCGAAGCAGTGTGAGTCTGTGCCTGCCTTTTGCTGGGAAGTACCAGCAAGGCCAAGGGGCAGGTTGAACCTCCACCTCACATGGCAGAAGCAGGCACAAGTTTTAGAATTGAAAAATACAATTTAAAAAAAGAAACCTCACTGGATGTGCTCAGTGAGGGAGTGAGGACAGAATCAGTGGGCATGTCCTGGGGCAGACTGACAGAATTTATCAGTCTGAACAGGCTGAAAACATACGGAAAACGAGCAGAATCTAGGGGCCCAAAGAGAAAGGAAGGGACTGTGTTCAAAGACACATGGCTAAAAACTTGCCAAGCTCGGCACAAAACATAAAACTACAGATTCAAGAGATTCAGTGAGCCCCAAAAAGGATAAGCCCAAAGAAATCCAACACAAGACATACCATAATTAAACTTCTGGAGACAAAGAAAGCAGTCGGACAGAAATGACACATTATTTATAGGGGAGCAACTGGAAAGACAGAAGATTCTTATCTGAAACCATGAAGGTCATTTTTTAGTGACAGGTTTTTCAAGCACTGGAAAAAAAAAAAAACACAGTCAAGGGCGAATTTTATATCCAGTGAAAATATCCTCTGGAACGAAAGGGAAATGAAGACATTCTCACAGCGAGAACTGAGATGTTTGCTGCCAGCAGGCCTGTCACTAAAAAATGACCAAAGGAAGTCCTCCAAACAGAAATGGTGACAGAGGGCTTAGGACTCCAGAAAGGAATGAATACGGGAATGAGGAAAAAAATGGGAGTAAATAAATATAACAACCTAGCCTACTTCTCGTGAGCTTAACTTATATTTGATGGTTGAAGCAAAAAAATACCACGAGCTGACATGGTGGCTCAACATATTTGGAGGAAATATTTAAGGCAATTTTATTTGAGAAGTGGGGTAGGTACATAAAAGGCCCTGGTGGAAAGTGAGGAGTCTAAGCTGAGATGAAGTCATAAAATGCCGACATCATTGATACCAGTGGACTACAGGAAGTTACATTTGGATAATGTATTACCTGGAACAACCACCAGAAAAAACTATGAAGAGCAATATATTTAAAAACACTATAAATAAAGATGGTATCCTAAAAAACATTTAAATAAAAATAAAAGCGCTAACACATCAACAATTATCTTAAATGTAAATGGTCTAAATACACCATTTAAAAGACAAATTTGGCAGAGTAAATAAAGCAATATCATCTAAAGCTACAATGCATACAAAAACTTACTTCAAAAATAGGTTGGAAGTAAAAGAATGCAGAAAGACACACCCACGTAAATATTAACACACCAATTTTACAGAAGGCAAGAGTGACTACAGTAATATCAGATAAAGTGGACTTTACAGAAATGATAAAAGGATCAATCCAACAGGAAGACAGAACAATTCAAAGCAACAAATAACAGTGTATCAAAAAACATAAAGCAAAATCTAATAGATTTTACAGGGAAAAATAGACCAATGCACCATTAAAGTTGGGGATTACAACTCCACACTGTCAGCAATTCACAGAACTGCCAGACAGAGCCAGCAAGGAAGGACTGGGCTGGATGCACAGGAAGAACGAGTGAAAACTGGTGGAAGAAATATCAATAACCCACACCAATTCACTGGAAAAAAGTAGCAAGGGTAGGAAAGTGACTTTCGATTTAAGCAGAAAAAGAAAGTGCCAAAGCAGGGCTGCATTTGAACATCACGAGGACAAGAACTATGACTACAGAAGAAATACACGACTATCACAGATAAAGAAGATGTTGAAATCGTTAAAGATTTTGCTGGCTCTGTCACTGATTCCATGAGTCGCAGCCAAGAAATCATGAGAAGGCTGAGACTGGGAAGGGCAGCAGTGGAAGAACTAGGAAAGATGAGCAAGGGCACAGATGTGTCATTAGGGACCAAGGCTAAGACCAATCACCCCCTCGTGTTCCCAATTCCTATGTACGGAAGTGAAAGCTGGACAGTGAAGAGGCTGAGAGGAAAAAAATGATCCATTGGAAATTCGGTGCTGGGGGAGAGCTCTGTGGACACCCTGGACCTCCACAAAGACGCACCAGTGAGTCAGAGCAAAGTATGCCTGGAACACAGCTGGAGGCAAAGTGACAAAACTGAAGCTGCCCTACTTCGGGCACATTGTGACAAGGCCAGCTTCTCTGGAAAAGACAAGAATGCTGGGAAAATAGGAGGCAGAGGAAAGAGGAAGGCCAGACATGGGATGGATGACTCCACAAAAGAAGCCAGAGGCTGAGTCTCCAGGAGCTGAGCAGGGCTGTTGGGGACAGGACACTGTGGACGCCACTCATTCGTGGGGTCACCAGGATTCCCTGCTGACTCAAAGGCACGTCACACACACCTCTCTCTCTCTCACGCGCGCACACGTGAAAAGAATTACCCCCTGACCAACTAGGATTTATCCTAGGCCTGTAAGGTAATTAACACTGAAAATCACTCAATGTAACACACCTTTATCAGCAGGCTCACATTAACTCACATGACCATATCAATTCATGTTGAATAAACCATTTTATAAAATCCAACACCCCTTCCATCCACGATAACAGCTCTCAGCAATGTAGAAATAAAGAGAAACTCATCTTTTTAAAGAGCATCTAAAAACAAAATACCTATAATTGATGTACTTAATGGTTAAAGACAAACAACTTGCCCCTACAACTCAAAAAAATGGCAAGGATGTCTGCCTTCACCACTCTTACTCAGCACAGCACTAGAAGTTCTGGCCAGTGCAATAGGACAAGAAAAAGAAATAAAATGCAGAAAGGAAGAAATAAAATCGTCCCCATTTGCAGACTACACAACTGTCTGGATAGAACTCCCAAAATTTACAAAAAACTTGAGAATTAGTGAGTTCAGTAAGGATGCAGGACATAAGATCAACAGGCAAAAATGAACTGCATTTCCATATACTACAAATGAACACATGGAAACAGAAATTAGACATACAATACTAATAGTAATTTCTCCAAAGTAAATGACATCTAGAACGGGTACAATATCTGTGTGTGAAAATCACCAAACGTAAAGACGTAAACACCTGAAGAGACCTGTCTCTCTATGGAATGAGGACACAACACAGTGAAGATGCATCTTGGCCTCCAAGTTGGCATATAGGTTTAACACTATTCCTATCAAAATCCCAACAGGTTTTTTGAAGGTATAGACAAGCTTATTCCAAAATTCATGTGAAAAGGCACAGGACAAGGCTAAAACAACTTTGAAAAAAAAGAGGTCTGGAATCACTCTATCCACTGTCACAGCCTAGCATACACCAGTCATGTCGGCAGTGTGGTGTTGGCAGAGGGACAGAAATACCTAGTTCAGTGGGACACAAAACAGAACCCGGAAATAGACCCAAACATGCCCACTGATTTTTGACCAAAGTACTAAAGCAGTTACCTAGAAAGAGGGTCACCTTTTCAATAGGTGGTACTGGAAAGAATAAACAGATCTGAACCTCATTCCTTATACACAAACTAACCCAGAGTGAATCACACACAAAGCTGTACAACTTTTAAAAGAAAGGAAAAATTAGGTGAAAAATCTCTGGGACCTACAGCTTGATAGAGAGTTTAGACACCAAATACGTGATCCATAAAAGGCAAAACGGACCAACTAGACTTCATCCAAATTGAAAACTGCTCTATGAAGAGGATGCAAGAACAAGCTGCAGATTGGGAGGGAATGCAACAAAGGCCTTGACTCCAGAATACACAAAAGCTCTCAAAAGTCAAGAGTAAAAAATCCAAACGACCCAATCAGACAATGAGCAAAAGACACGAATGGCCATTTCACCGAGGAGGGAATACAGATGCAAATAAATACATGAAAAATATTCATTGTTAGCCATGGAGAAATGCAAATTAAAACTACAATGAGGTGCCATTCCCATGTGGCAGAATGGCTACCATTGACACTGCTGGTGACACCCAGTGCTGGCTGTGGGAAAGGTGGTGTTGCACGCTGATGGGAATATGAGTGGGACAGCCACTCTGGCAAACACTTCAGCAGTTTATCAAAATAAAAAACAAAACCACTGTATGACCCAACAATCACACTTCTGGGCATCTATCCCAGAGAAGCGACACACGTGTCCACACAATAGGCCTGTTCACACGTTAACTCAGTGCCCTGGTGAATCCACGGCGGCCGGTCACCAATGGGAGGCCTCACCAGGAAGTCTGCTCTCAGCCTTGGATTGACTGGCAGCTGCCCGAAGACAGAGCATGGAACAATAGGCGATATGCAGCATGGGCCAGCAAACCCACCTGAGTGCCAACTGTGTCGGGTCCCTGCCAAGCCAGCAAGCAACCCAGACATCCTTGAGTGACACCGTGGTGCAGCCAGACCTTGGAGTGGTACTCAGCAATAAGCACTGTGCAACGGCTCACACACACACACCACGGTTGGGTCACCAAGAATACACTGGGTGAACACATCCAATCCCAAAAGGTCTCAGATGGTCCACTGTTACTTGTACAGCAAGCATGAAATGACAAGAGTGACAGTACATCCAGGGATGGTTGTCAGTGGTCAGGGAGCAGAGCAAGGTGGCGGTGGCTGTAAACAGGCAGTGTGAGCTATGCTTGGGCCGGAGCTGTTCCGTCTGACTATGGTGGCGGTGACACAGACCTAGGCATGTGACAAACAGCACAGAAGTAAACACACGTGTGGAGCTGGTGAAATCTGAAGGGAGCTGGACACTATCAGTATCGTTTGCTGGTTGTGATGTTGCACTGCTATGTGGTGTTGCACTGCTATGTGGTGTTGCCATGGCAGCAAACTGACAGAAGGTACACGGCATCTCTGTATTGTTCTTACAACTGCATGTGAGCGTGTACTTATCTCAATATAGTGTTTTCTAAAAGGTATAATATTACAACAGTCTAGACAGCTCTTGATCACTGACGTTTGTTTGGAACCTGTGAAGAAAATTTCCTTTTTCTTTTGTCACTTTCTATCCTCTCTCAAGACCTACAAAGTGTACTTGTCTGTCCTGGTGTCCACACTAGTGATGGCCAGTCTTCACAAATGAACCCGGGTAGCCTCGAGGTGCCCGAGCAGCACACCACCTACCCCGCTTCCACTTTTTCAAGGCCACATTGCCATGAGATTAAAGAGGTGAAACAAAACTGATACTCACACTTGCCTGGAGAACACAGCCCCTACAAAGCTCATGGGTGTTAGATGCTCATGCTTTCACTCCCCAAGTCAACCATAGCAACCAAAGGACTAAGTTCCACAGAAATGGTGTGATTTCAGTGGGAGGAATCAGGTCTGGCTGCTAAACAAGGCCAGCCATATGCCTTATTGGACATTTTTCTAGTAGCCACACTTAAAAAAGTAAAAACAAACAGGTACGATTAATACCAAAAATATATTTAGAGGCCAACACACACATGAAAAGATAACCAACAGAGTGATCATCAGGAAAATGCAAACCAAAACCAGTAAGATACACCTCACACCTATCAGGATGGCTACAATTAAAAAAAAAACAAAAAAAACAAGAAACAAGAAACAGCCAACAGAAAACAACAGTGCTGGCGAGGATGTGGAGAAAAGGGAAACCCCCACTGCAGTGTTGGTGGGAATGTAAACTTGATGCGGCCACTGTGGTAAACAGAATCGAGGGTCCTCAAAAAACTAAAAGCACAACTACCATAGGATCTAGCAGTCCCACCCATGACTTATATACCCCAAAAGAAATGAAAGCAGGATCTCAAAGAGACATTTGCACCCGTGTTCACAGTGGCATTATTCATGATGGCCAAGAGATAGAAGCAACCCAAGTGTCCATTGACAGATAAAGGGATAAAGAAGTGGTCTATACACAGTGGAATACTATTCAGCCTTAAAAAAGGACATTCTGACACCTGGATGGACCTTGAGGACATTGTGCTCAGTGAAATAAGCCAGTCACAAAGAAAAAATACTAGAGGATTCCATTTCTATGAGGTCCCCAGAATAGCCAAAATCTCAGACACAGATAAACTGCCAGGAACTGGCGGGGCGCAAACAGGCAGCTGTTGTTTAACGGGTATAATTTTGGTTCTACGAGATGAGAAAGTTTGGAAATTGGCTGCACAATGACATGAGTGTACTTACACGGAAGTGTGCATTTAGAAATGGTTGAGATGCTCAATGTTATGTAACAATTTTTTTTACCATAATAAAAAATATACCTGTTTTACACCGTATGACCCAACAATTCCACTCTTGGGTATCTACCCAGAAGAATCCAAGATGCTAATTCGAAAAAATATATGCACCCCTATGTTCATTGCAGTGCTATTTACAATAGCCAAGACTTGGAAACAACCGAAATGCCCATCGGTAGATGACTGGCTTAAGAAACTGTGGTACATTTATACAATGGAGTTATTACTCCGCTATAAAGAAGAATGAAATCGTACCATTTGCAACGATATGGATGGACCTAGAGACTATTATGTTGAGTGAAATAAGTCAGTCAGAGAAAGACAAATACCATATGATCTCACTTATATGTGGAATCTGAAAAACTGAATGAATGAGCAAAGTAAACAGAAATAGTCTCATAGATATAGAGGAAAAACAGGGTTGCTAGTTGGGAGGGGGCTGGGGATGAGGGGGAAAGGGAAGGGATTAGACAGCATAAATAGGGAACTACAATATTGCCACAGGGATATGAAAGACAGTTCGGGGAATATAATAATGTAAATATTTTGTGGGGTGTCAGATGGTCACATGTCTTGTTAGGGAGACCACTTCATGGATGGAGTAGAGGCTTGATCACTGCACTGTATACCTGAAGCTGATATTGTATAATATTGTATGCCAACTGTAATTGAATATGTAGACAGTCACGGGATGTGGATTATACTGTGGAAGGGAGTCAAAGGAATTGTAATAGACAGTATGATATGGGGGGGGAGGAGTGGGGTGGCGAACTGGGGGAGGGGGGTTGTCACTTTGAGGGGTAAAAAGTATACCTATTGCACTGTGTTATACACCTGAAACTAATTTTTTAAAAAAATGTTTATTTCACAATAAAAGAATATATATATACCTGTTTTACCGAATATATTGAAACTACCCCAACATATAATCAGTATAAGATGACCAGCGGGACACTTACACTCTTACTCCTGGACTAAGGCTTCAATTCCCTTATGAACTGACACTGAGAGCACATCTATGTTAGGTAAGCCCCACCTGAAGGCTCAGTGACACCTGTGACTTCCCTACAAAGCCTGTGCTCAGCTATACCTTACCTGTCACCCCAACATGACAAACCCTATAGCTAGATCCAAATAACAAACTATTGGGGGAGGGTCTTTTTTCTGGCTCCCAGATGTTTTTGGAAATGTGTGTCCTCAGGCAGCTCTCTGGAAGTCCCTGGAAGGGCTAATAGGAAGAGCTCCTGAGCGCCAGGTCCTCATGGGGATCTGCAGGATGAGCCCTTAGAGAACAGGCAACCTAAGGACCAGCTCCAAAGGGAGCACGTGGGACACAGTGAGGGACACGGAGAACACTATTTACTCCCACCTGGGAATTCCCATGTGCCAGGGACAAGTATCAAGTGAAAGTCACTCACAGAAATGACACGTGGGAGTAAACAATGAGCATTCACCCATCCTGACCTTTCTCAACCCATACTTGCAATGGCATTGACTGCACCTTCAAGTGTGACTTTACACAGCATTTCACATAGTTTCTTTAAAAACACACCCGATGTAAGCACATCACCAGAAAAGGCACTCAGCCACCCAACACCCCTGTGATTTCGATTAAAATCACCAGGTCTTCACTAAGAGAGCATCTGTCCACTCCATCCTCCCAGGTGTGAGGAAACTCGGTCACGTGGGAAAACAATCATGTCTCATGGACCCATAGAACATTCCTAGAGCGCATCATCAGAAAAGTCAGGGATGTGGAGGAAAAGACGAAGATGTTTCTAGTGGGTCATCTAGCTGCTGTGACTCCCACACAGGACATACTTTCTCAGCAGGACAAAGATGACGGATGACACTGCCATATGCCGTTCTCCACCCTGAGTCCCCAGGCAGGATGTTTGTGGACAAAGGTATCCCTGGGCTAAGGGGAACCCCTTCCTAACCTCATGTCTGCACCCCACTGCTGGGAACCCATCACAAAGACTGCTTTGTGAAAAATGGATCTGCCATAAATTATCAAAAGCTTCACTGACGATCTTAATGGATGTGGTTGAGTAAGGAACACTGAACACCGCCAAAAAGAGAACAGAACCAAATATGCCAAGTCAGCACATTTCAGGGGCCTTCAGGCACCAAGCTATTGTCAGGTCAGCCAGGGAAAACGGGATGGACCACAAAGCCTGTAAACTTCCTCTCCCCGCCACACCCACATCTGACTGCCCTGTCCCTACCAGCCTGCCTGGGGCCCCCTCCCCAGGACAACTCCTCCCCACCAATCTTCCGAGAACTAATCCTGAAACTTGGTGCCTTAACTTCAGACTCACTCCTCACACAACTTATAATTTAATCCTAGGCCCTTGGTTATCACACCCACCCACTGAAATGTACTTGATGCAATAAAAATCACACCTTGGGACTCATCACTGTACTTTGCAGGCACAACCATGACTGTGCCTAATAATTTATATTGTGTTCTCTATGAAGTTCTCCGTCTGCTGTCTCGAGTAACGGTGCTTACACCTATAATTAGCTGGCTGCAGAGTATGTCACCTGCCCTTACAGTAGAAAACACACTAACTCACCCACTGCTCCTGGGCACAGGACAGAAGGGGCAATTTCTGTGCATTAAGCCACCACCTGCAGAGAATGGCTCATGGGCTGGCAGTGAAAAACACGCTTCCAAAGGCCCGTTAAACATTTGGTTTACACATGCCCCGTTAGCACTCAGCCCTGCCGATGCACTTAGGGAGTAGGGACTCTGTGTATTCACACACTCGGCAGCATCTGCATGGGCAGAAAAACACATGTAAACACCAAGAACTCCTACAGCTAAACAGAGTTCAGGAGCAGGGCCCACAGCAGCAACTAAGGTAACAGCACCGATAACCCTTGCAGTTCCTTTCCTCACAGCTGCGACCAGTTCAGTGTCCTAGGGATTGGTTCCAGGACCGCCCCCCAGACACCAAAATCCATAGGTGCTCAAGTCCCTTCTTTAAAATGGCGTGGAGCCTGTGCTTGCACACAGGTGACGACAGCAGGGCGTGCCTGCATGTCACCTCACAAGTGTGGACCCTGCTCAGGGCTCAGCAGGTGGCAAGTTCAAGCTTTGCGTTTTGGAACTTTCTGTTTTTACCCCCAAATATTTTTGATCTGCAGGTGGTTGACCCCTGGGATGCAAAGCTCTGACTACGAAGGGCTGACTCCATCTCTCAGCATTTAGCAGGCAACATACACAGCTGTTGCTGTTTTCATCACTGGTGTCTGCCATGTCTCAGGTGTGCCCAGCCTCTGACAAGTGACCAACCCTCTGAGGTTCTTTCTCTGTGACACAGGGACAAACCTGCATGGCTGTCACCTCACTTAAGCTTATGAAGACAAACCCCTACAGAATTTGCAAATGCAAGATTTTGTCATTGTGTTCCTGCAGTTAGGTGTCTCCTCTGGTCTCTGGTGACTTAGTGTCACCTGCACTTGAGTAGAATCGATACTGGATTTCTTCATCGATAATGCTCCCTGCCAACTTGCCATTATCTTGTTCTCGCAGGCCGGGCTAGTCTGCACCAGTGGTGAATGAGAACCTGGTGGGGCTTGATGAACATGGGCTTTCACATCAGCGGGAACAGCGGCTTGAGCCCACATGCTCACCCCTTCACTGCCTGTGCTCTCACATGCCGGAGGGTCAGGGGTCTAGTGCAGCCCACAGATGGTTGTATCTGGCTTCAACAGTGTTTTCAAAGTTGTAAATTAGTTGCCAATGTTTAAACATCAGGACATTTGGCACCAGAATCTGTATTTTTGGATTATCTCGCAATACAGGAAAAGCTAGCAGAGGCCACACCCCCTCAGGACCGCCCTGGGGTCTGCCCTAATTCAGAAGGGCAAATGCTCTCAAGTGTACCCCAATCCCACCAGATGAGCCCCTTCACTGACAGTGCTGTCAGGTTTTTCTGAACACTGACGTTTGATGCTCCTGGTTCATTCAGACCCCAAAACCACCTTTAATCCCTGAAATAAAAACCCAAAATCTGATGTCATTAGGACTATGCCCAAACCCTCTGAGCTAACAAAACAAGCCCGAAGAAGAACTTGAGTAAAAAACAAATCATATTGATGGCTCTCCACAGACACTGCGTGTATGAATTTCACTTTTTAAAAATGTCGTTTTTGAAATTAATTGGTCTCATCTCTTCACACTTTTGGTTATGTTATCTGCTGTAACTGACTGAGTCCCTTCCAGGTGGAATGTCATCAATAACTAAGAACACACCATGTCATACACTTACAAGGAAGCAGGACTCCAGCTTTGCAGCCCTGATGCTTGGACCTCACCTCATCATTTCCACAAAACTTGGTAATTTTTTTTAAAACATATGGCTTTGATGTTTTATTGGACACAATCTCCATTCCCATCAGAACATGGACTAAGTCAGTAAAAACGTTCTAAAAGGGTCTATATAAATGCTACATGCAGCCTTTCAGCAGATATTCAAACAATCACATGTCCACAGTCCCTTACCCAGAGTAGCTTACCCATTGCACTGAGATAATGGTTGAAGGCCTGGCAAGGAGGACTCGGCGTTTGTGTTGATTTGTCACAACTCATGGGTGCTGGGCTCCTGTCTGTGTCAAAAGAGAAATACCCACTGGAGGAGCGGGACAGCAGAGAGGATCTTCTCACAAAGATGAAGAGCGGGGATCTGGTGGCAAAAGGCCCGGGGCTGGCAGGCGGGGCCAGTGGGCCCTGAGGGCTGCCGTGGGGGCAGCGGTCCCCTTCACTTTCAGGATTACCTTGCCGCTCTATCTGTACAGAGGTCGGAGCCCCGGGCCTGAGCTGAGGAGGCCTCTCAGCAGGCTGCAATTGTCCACCTTCTCTGTCACACTCAGAACTTGCATCGGAAGGTTGCTTTGCCATTTGGTCTTTTTTTCTGCAAGTAAAATAAAACTAAGATCACCTTAAGCAAAATAATAATCATGAGTAACTCAATTAGCGACCTTTCACCTACTCGTTAAAAATTAATACCAAACGCTTTTACTTCGTTAATGTAACTTCATTACTTCGTGTATTTCTGACAATCTTCTTAGTAAGAATAAAAATACACCTAACATAACAAAAGTATCCTTTTCTGTGTTGGGGGTGGAGAGCTAAACTTCTGGCTACCAAACAAAACAGCGAGAATGTCAATGACTTGTGGAGCTGCCGCTGGAACACACACGTTTGGGGACAGGCAGCGCGTCCGAAGTCAATCCCAAGGCTCTTGCTCCGGGCGACTGGACTACGCCAGAAGCCCAGCGGGCTGGTTCCCGGGGCCAGCCGCTGCACTGGGGCTCAGGAGAGCGCGCAGAGGCAGCGACTGCAGGCGGCTGGCCGCGTTCCCCGCTCCGGCCCCATTGTTCTGCCGAAAGTGCTGAGGGCAGCAAGTCTGGGGAGGTTTGGCAAGGGCCGTCCGTCGTAGTAAGTGCGTCACAATAGAGTTTGTAACTCCGAGCCCGCCCGGCCCGCTCCCGCCCGCCCGCGGTCCCTCCCGCGGGGGCAGCGCGCAGCGCACACCCCGGCAAAACTTCCCCCAAGTCCACCCGCATTGTTAGCTGCACACCTCCAAATGCGGAGGGGGTCCCCGAAACCCACCGGGTGCCCCTGCAAGTTCACCGCAACCCCGCGCGCTAGGCGACCCCGGACGCGCGTCCTCTTCGCCCTGTAGACCCTCCCTCTGCAGGCCGAAACTCACGTCCGCCCCTTTACTTCCGAGCGTCGCGACCGGGCCCGGGCCCCGCGGCGTCCGGCCCGCGCCCTTCGCCGACCCGGAGCCCCCAGACCGTCACCACGAAGGCGGCTCGCAAGACAAAGCCCGGTACCCGCGCTCAGAGCCCGCGGGGCGGCGCAGAGCCCGCAGCTGGCCGCGCGCCCGCCGCCGCGCTCCGCCGGGCCGCCCAGGGCTCCGCGCGCCGGGAACATCCTCCCTCGGCCGCTCCTCCCCTCGCGCTCTGCGCCCGCCGCCGCCGGCTCCGCCGCCTCCCAGCGCCTCTGGCGCCGGTGCCCTCGTTCCCGATTGGCCGGTGCGCGCTCGCTCCGCGCCCTAACCAATCGCCGACCGCGGCGGAGGCGGCGCCTACCGGCCAGGCCGCCAGAGGCGACGCGATTGTTGACAAACTCGCCTCCGAGCACAGGGCGGCCAGTTGCAGCGGCGGCGTCGGGGCCTGGGGACCCGGGCGGCCCAGCCACCCCGCCAGCCCCTCGGCCCGTCCCGACTCCGCGCGTGCCTCGGCGTCTCCTGGCGCCCGGAGGAGCAGGTCACCTGCAAACAAAGCAGGAGCCGCAGGCCGTCCTCAGTCCCCAGTCTTCCCTGCAGCCGGCCTCCGCCCAGGCCCGCCGCGGCGAGAGCCCTAGAGGCCTCCCCTACCCAGCTGTAGCACCCATCCTTCCCAACTTCCTCCCTCTTCCTTCCCGTGTGCTGCGGCCACGCACCAAATCCGAGCGGCCAGCACCGGCCCCGGGCGCGCATATTCGCGCGCACCGTGACCATGGCAGACAACCAGCACATCCACACCCCCATGCCCGGCGTCCCACTGCCAGCCCCGAGAGACCGCACCGCCAAGCAGCCCCGCAAGCGGTCGGGCTACGCTCGGGCACGCCCAGGTCGCTAAGACCGCTGGGCCCCACGGACGGAACAGGTCCACGCTCGTCCACCGCGTGGCACTGGCGGTAGAGAAGCCCCTTGGTCCCTCGCTGTTCGTGGCTCGTGCGCCTGGCATCGTCGCAGAGCGCCCACAGATGGGACAGAGCCCCAGGACACGTCCAAAAGGGTGGACGCAGCGGCTGCCCCAACCCCTCGGCCTGCATGTGCGCAAGGAAAAGCCGAGTCTCGTCAGTTAATCCCCAGCAGTTCCTCAAATCCTTCGCATCGAGTCCGCACACCCGAGACCCGCTCGTACAGCACGGCTGGGACTCCCCGGCTGAGCGCACAGCTCATACGGCAAAGCGGCCTCAGCTTGCGGGCCAACGCCGAGAGCGCGCGCTGCCTCTCCAGCGGCCCGAGACGCGGTACCACCCCCACGCTCCGCATCTCGGCCCGGGCAGCACTTCCACTAAGTGATCACTGCCTCTGCGAGCGTCACGACCCCTCCCCGAGTGGACCTGCCTGGGCGGGGGGGACCCTACCCACGCCGATCGCCGCCTCCCGCCGGGCGACAAGCGGGACCAGAACGTGTGTCTAGGCCAGCACGTGCGCGGGAAGCGGGTAGGAGGTGCAGCGTGTGGCTCCAGCGCGTCTTCCACCCGTCCCGGATCCGGAGGTATTTTACCTTGCGTTTCTCAGTCCGAGAGTCAGAGTCAGACATTGGGGGGACGCGGGCCAGGGGAAGGCGCCAAGGCGGTGGCCACCGGCAGGAGCGGGGCAAACCGAGCAGCCCGAGGCGATGCTGACCGCAGTGGGCAGGACGCGCCCGGCAGCTGCGAGGACCTGGCGGCGGCGGTGACACGGGGCCGGAGAGATCCGAAGAGTTTGAGACCTGCAGACAGCGCGGAGCGAAGTGAAACCTGCGCGGCCCTGCAGCCGAGCTCCAGCCCGCGGCCCAGCGCCCGCGCCCAATCACCGCGGTCCCCGCCCCCACCAAGGCCCGCCCCGCGCTGGCCAACCCCGCCCCTTGGCTCGGCGGCCGGGGCGCGTGCGGGCTGCAGCAGGTATAGGCGGGGCGGCCTGCACGGATCCCTCTGCGCGCGCCGCCCGCCCGGCCCTGCCCTGCGTGTTTACCGAGTGAGTGACTTAGGCTGCTGGCAGCCGTGTGCGCACCCATCCCCCACTCCAATGTGCAACTTCTCTTCTCCCCCAGCCGCAGCCGGCTGCCGCCGTGCCGTGGACGTGGAGCAGAGGGGGCGCTCCGGGCACACTGAGCGGGCCGGGCCGCTGCAGCACGCGGAGCCTCAGGAGGCGCCCCTGAGCCCTGGACCCGCTGCGGGAGTTTCTCTCTCAGCCTCCCTGGTGCAGGCTAAAGGACGGTTGGTCCCACAGTGTAGCAGGGGGCCTCTGCGCAATCTCCCCTTCCAGAGTCCCGGCTCCCGGCGGGACCCGGTCTGCAAGCTGCTCATCTTCCTCGCCCTAGCCCCGCAACACTCTGGGGCTCCCTCCTTATGGCATTCGCAAGGGCACCCAGCTTTTTTCCCGCGCCGAATCTCCGCTAAGCCGCGGAGCCCTTGTCGGGGAGGGCAGAGACCGGGATAGCGCGCCGAACGATTCCCCAAGGCCTCTTTCTGCAGCTCGGGTGCGAGGCGGGAAGCGAGCGCGCACCGAGCAGGTAAAATAGAGAAATGAAAAATGAACTCGGAAAAAAAAATACTTTTAAGAAAAAAAAAGGACCGCGAAGAGCCGATGCCTCCAAGTGAGGGAGAGGGTGGTACCTCCATTGGATTGGGATCCTCGAGGTTTGTTGGGCTCAGAGAACCGCCCAGGAACCGTTTCTCGGCGTGCTGAGGCCGGTACAGGTGGCCAGGGGTTCCGGCGCGCGTGGAGAGCGCTGTTGGGGGTACAGGTACCCCCCCTCCCCTCTGCCCTGCGCTCCCTATCCTCTTCCTCGGTGCCGCACCACACCTTTCCTCGCGCGTCCCGCGCTCCCTGGGCTTTGAGATACCACGGTGCGGGAGTTAGGGGGAGGTCGGTGGGGAGATGGGACATTTTGTCGCGGGGGAGCCCATGCTAGACAGATTAAAGAAACTCAATTTAGCTGCCTCCCCAATTGGCATACCGAAACAGGGAAGGAAAGGTCCTCAGTGTTGGTCTCGCCGTCTGGCCACCTTGGTCAGTTTTTGTTTGTAACTAAGATATAGAAGGGCAGTGTGACAGTACAGCCCCAGATTAGTCTCAGCGCGTCCTCCCGCGAGTCGTGAGGGAGCGGCCAGGGGTTCCTGGAGGGCATTTCGCTGCAGGAGGGCAAAGACAGGGCCGTGGATGCGGCTGGGTGGACGCAGAGGCCGGAGGGCTATCCTGACCGCGGCTTGGAGCGTTCGCCCGTGACCGCAGGTGGTGGCCGCAGGCTAACTCCGGCATGGCACCCGGAACCAGACACGGAACCGGCAGCACCTGCTGGGAGCCCCAACCCGGCGAGCTCCAAGGTGCTCGGCTCTCTTCGTGGGGCTGGGCGAGGCAGGCAGGGGCCGGAAAGGAAACGCGCAGAAGCCCTGGTGGTGTAGTCTGCTCCGGTGCTGCTTTGCCGCCCCCGCGCCGCCCGCTCTAGCGACCCGGAGAACACCAAAAAACAAAGGCGTCGGCGAAAGCAAGCGGTTAAGCGCTCTTATACGTTCGCGCCACACAGATTGTGCTGGGGAGCTTGGGCCCAGCGCCCGCGCCGGTGACCGCGAGCACTTCCCGCCCTGAGCCGCAGCGTCCGGAGGTCCTCCCGAAACCGGGCCCGGAGCCTAGAGGTAGGGGCAGCGTAAGAGGGGCAGCAGGCATCAGGTCCCCGCTCCGGTCCCGGATGGCGCCCTTGCGGACACGAGCGGAGCGGAGCGGTGCCTCCTCCACGACATGTGGAGCGGGAGGACGAAGGATGGCTGGGACCAAAAGGGCCACGGGGACCTGAGACATGGAAAGTCCGCGGCCCTCGCCGGGCGCACGGCTGTGGCCGGGTGGTGTCTCCTCGCCCTCGGCAAGCCACAGGCGCGCCTTTGCGTCGCGTCATTTCTTTATTAAACACGGTGTCTGCGCTCTTCTCGAGAACAGTACAGTTGCGCTTGGTAAAGACGTTTCTCGCGCGCTGTCCTGCGGCCGGGAACCCCAGCCGAGCTGGCGCGCCTTGCGGAGCCTGCCCGGCCTCAGGCTCCCGAAAGACCGCGGGCTTCCTCGCAGAGTCGGGGAGGCTGTGACTCACTGGAGCCATGTCGCTCGCTGAGCTGAACCTCTTCCAGCGGGGGTTTGATTTCTGTGCTTTGATTTTTTTTTTTCACCCAACATCACAGTTTTTCAAAATAACTGGGAATCTGAGTCACCGCTGCCCGCGGGAGACCTTGGCTAGCACCGGGCCGTGGGGCGCGCTCGCAGGGAGCCCACTCTGCGAGCCAGAGAGGTGGCGCCGGCGGGAGGGTGACAGGGAGAGGGCGCGGCACCGCACGCACTCCCTTCCCGACAGCCCGGCGCGCTCCTAGCCAGCCTCAGCGGGACCCCTACATCCCCGCCACACGCGCGCCAGCCCGGCCTCAGCTCCAGCTCCCGGCGCCAGAGAAGCGACTTGGTGGCAGCCGCGAGCGGGCCACCACCCTGCTGCCATGCCCCGATATAACTTGGCAACAGGTTTGGCCCGCGGAGAGCGCGCTCCTTCACGGACCGGGGGCTTCGGCGGCGCGGGGTAGAAGGCCCGGGCGGCCAGCGGGTTGCTGATTCCAGCGATTGTTAAAGGCGTAGATCACCCTCAGGGCGGCATCCCTCATGGAGTCACACAAACCCAGCAACTGCAAAGCAAGACACAGAGGGACAGGTCAGATGCCATATCACTCACAGCGGCTCGACGCCCATCCCCTCAAGCACCAACACACCCAGAGGCTGGATTTCCTGGGACCAGGAGGGTAGAGGCCACTGCTCATGAATTACTCTAGCAAGCCTTTTTCATCTTAGAAATTCCTGAGTCTGCGATACTTAGCCTGGCAGAAGCCAACTTATTTGGTAAAGAGGTGGTTGGGCTCCAAATCTGCTGGGAGCTCCAGACCTGAGCCTGAGAATTGGTCAGTTCCCCACCCCCTGCAGTGCTCTCCCTCCCTCCTCTCCCCTTCGAGTGCCTGGGGTGCCACCCTCTGGCGCTCACAAGCAAGTGAACCCGCAGAGCGTCGGAGCAGGTGGACAGCGGGACCTGCACGGTGCCGGGCTCTCCCTGACCAGCCCAGCGTCGGCAGCAAGCCACGGCGGTGGTGGGACTGGGTGGGGGCCAGGCATTGGCACCTTTGTGGAAGGTCACCTGTCTGCTGCAGGAAGTCATCTGCAGTTAACACCGAGGAACCCCCCCCCATACTCCCTCCCCATGTGTTCTGATAACCATTGGAAGGTGGATAAAGCATCCCGCAGACAGGAGGGGTAGATACATCCCAGTGATTTGGGAGGCACTGCACTGGATGTATTTATTTCATTTTCCATGGCTTAGGTGCCAGTGCATTGTTTTTGTTGTGTTGTTTGTTTGTTTGTTTTGTTCCCTGGAAGAAAAAGCTAGCAAAAATAATAGATTGTTTTTCTAAAACTCAGCAAGGACTGGGTGGAGGGACTGCTGTCCTTTGCAATAACCAGCTACACACTATACTCCCCCGTTTTTCAAGTTTTCAGTCAGCCATAAATTTCGTCCACTCACAAGTTAGCCCCAGGTTTTCATGGTTTATGTTTATGGTTTTTAAACACATCACTTAACCAGCCCCATCTTTCCCCTCATGGGGGTGGTCATGGCTGGGCTACACTAAAATGAGACCCAGTCCCTGTGCAGCAATCCAAAATGCCATTTCAGGTGTTCAGAGGCCTTGTGTGTGTGTGTTTTGGGGGAGGGTGGTCCCCAAGAAAGAGGAGGGGGAACTGTGGGCAAAGAGCAAGAATTTTAATAGTCCAACAATACCTCTTCCTTTCAAATGTGTTCTATTACATCAGAATTTCTAATGAAAACCTTCATTCTTTATGCACTGTGGTTAAGCATCATCAAATCAGTACTGAAAAGACTTTGATCATATTGCAAGATGCACTGTGATGAACTTTCACCCACCAAGATTTCAAAGTTTGTAATTAATACTCTCGACAAATTCCTGAGTAATCTGTCAACTGTCAGAATCTAACCACAACCCTGAACCCTGAGGTGGGGTACAGGTCCTATACTGTAGCATCCTTATTCGAGGTAATTTTTCCTTTGGGTTTGTATTAGGAAACACATCCATCCTTGTCAGACATTCAACAATGGGGGAAATTCCATTATTTGAATGAGTGGTGTGTGGATGAGAGTATGGGTTTGGTCTGACTGGTACCAAACACAGAAGGAGCCAAGGAAAAAAATTACAGGAGGCAGATCTCTATTCAGTATTTTTATAACTTTAAAAATAAGAATCAAGGAGACTTTTAAAAGAAGGAATTGGATGGTTGGAGCAGAGGAGAGCTTGTTCTGGGAGTGACCCTGCAATGGCACTCTGAAGAGGAATGACCTGTTGACGGGAAGGCCAGATATTGACTGCTAAGATTCTTTCTAAATCTAAATTGTGGGGCTGCCTAAAATACTCCTCTCATTTTCCCCATTTGTCACAGATGGCAACAGGGACTCAAAACCGCTTAGGGTGTAGATGGAAGGAACAGGCATCATTCCTGTCATACCGGCTTGGACTCTGATCCCAGGTATTTTCCCACTTCTGCTTGTGATGATAACCAGAATGACCATCCTTTCACTTACAAAGTATGCACTGGGGTCCTTGCTGCGTTAGGGATGGTGCTGGGCACTGGGGGCTTAGTGGTGTGCACTTAGCACTTTTTATAAATGTATTAATACAAAATAAACTTAAGTGGCTGATGTAGCACAGGTTATTATACAGTTACAGCATTTTTTATTACCAGAGAGCACTTCAGGGCTAAGCAATTATTCCAAGAGTTTGCTTTTCGTACCAAACATACACTTCTATATTATAAGGGTAAAAATGGAACATATTATAGGGGTCCCCTGTCTCTCGGTATGTCACCCACTGCCTCTTTACAAAGAAAATTATTCACCAGTTTTTGAAAAAACATCAATGAAGAGGTGCTCTTTCAACATAAAAGAACGTGAACAAGTTATAAATTCTTGCAGAAAATTGTTAAAAGGACAGACCCAAAGCAGGGGTCTACTGTTTGCTCTACAAACAGTAAGAATATAAGAGCCACTGGAACTTTTTTTCCACTGAGTGGATTTGAGAATATCTACTTTAAACAAAGAGAAACAGCCCACATGGGGCACTATTGGCTGTGTTAATATGTGGATTTTTGGCCGGGGTGGGGGGTGGGGGGGGGAGAGGGGGGTTGGGGGGTTGGGTTGGGAGGTGGGGATTTATCACATCAGTTTGGCTTCCCACTCCCACTGAGTTGCGGTAGGTTATTTTCCTCCTCTTTTTGGCTTTCCCTGCATTTTCCTTGTTCTGGTGGGTAGAGTAGGATGGCCCAGGATGGATGATGACAGCTTGGAAGCCATCTAAGCAAACCCTACTTCTCCATGATACCAGTGTTAATGATACAACAAACACTTAGGGCACACTTGCAGCAACACTCTCGCTACTCCTAGGCCTCTGACACGGGGTCTCCCTTCCTCTTTCCATACCCCTCCCCCATTCTGCTTGTGTAAAGTCCCTTACCCCCACTTGAAATGGCCCTCAACCAGCCCTTTCTTGCCCAGGCACTGGGATAGTCTTTTCTCCGTCTCCTGCACCTGGCTGCCTGTAACCCCTTTACCAATAGAATGTGAAGAAAGCAACACTGTGCAATTTCCAAAGCTGAGGTCTTTGGAAGCCCTGCAATAGCCACCTTGCTCTCTGATGACCCTGTGACCCCTTGCTGGGCAGAAGCCTGGTCCAGCCTGTGGGAGGATGAAAGGCCATCTGTAGGACCAAGGGCCTCGGCCAACAGCCAGGCCTACTGCCAGATAGGTCAGTGAAGGCATCATCTTGACCTCCCCCCCCGCCGCAGTTGTGTTGATCTCAAACGACTAGTGTAACCACAGAAACTGGTCCTATCCTGTTTCTTAGAAGCATGACCCAGAACCAAAGTTTCAACCTTGGATACACCACTTATAAACAGCACTTGTGAAATACCACTCACAGGTAACACTTGTGAATCCTTTAAAATCCTGCCCTGAACCCTGGAGCAGGAGAGACACCTGAGCCTTGCCTCCTGTGTCCTTGCCAAATAAAGTTCCTCTCCCCTCTCAAAAGCTAGTATCAGGCTGGTATGTGCATTGGGCAGCGGACCCTTGTTCCGTTACAGGAGTGATGCGACCTAAGACCAGCAAGAGAACTGCTCCAGCTCTCCACCCACAGAACTGCAACACATACACAACTGTTACTTTGTGCCACTAAGTTTCAGAGCTCTATGTGCACAGCAATCAGTGACTGAAGCAGATGATACCACACCATGCTGCCTTCAAAACCTCCAGTTGCCATCAGTGAGGCCATTGTCGGCTGCATTCTACCTCTTGTCTGAGGACGATTCTATAATCACACAGCTAAAGCAATCAATAGTGAAGGGTAGCTGACGGACAGGCTTAACTGTAAGAGAGAATTTGGCTTTTATAAAGCTCAGTGACAGTCTGGTTGGTGGGGGACCTGGGGGAGAATCTCAGCATAGGCTGGAAGTCCCCCTGCAAGCCACCACCCACCCCACTTCCCTAATGCGATGGAGAAGACAAATCTCCAGGACTTGCCTGCCCTACAGCCATTTGACAGTCCTTCTGTCTCTGAGGGGCTTTAACCTCCAACAAAAACACTCAGTGGAAACAAAGTAGCAAGGATGGGAAAGGAGGCAGACAGTACTTGTACCCAGGGATCACGTCTTGCAAATACTATGGTTCTCCTGCACCATTAGTGAAGAGAAAAGGATAGGGCCTGGGCAGGCAGAGCCAGCTGGTGTGATAGGACGGACTGGCACTTCTTTGTCACCTGACTTCATGGGGCTGCAGTGTTTCCTTACACCCAGAGATTTCTTAAACAAGGGTGGCCAATAGGGCTTCATCTCCAAGGCCTGGGGTCTGTCTGCTGTACAGTGTGGGTAAGAAATCTGACCTCAGAGGTGGTTGGGAGGGTGGAGATGAAATTGTGAAGGCCACAGTGTAAGCTACAAATGGTAGTAAAATGAAGCATTGTCAACTCATTTTCTCCAAGATACCATCATCAAGGCCTTAAAAATTTCCCAAGAAACTCATATCCAGTAAGTTCCAACACAAATCTGTCCATTGACACAGAAACGTGGGGGCTGACTGTGACAGGATGTGGAGGCAAGCACATGTACGCAGGTGTGACTTGCCACTTCTGTCCCATTGGATATTCTTATTATTGTGTTACGCAAAGGTATTTCGCATTTAAAACAGCTGCAAGGAGCGTCCTCCTTAAGGAGAAGGTACAGGACTCAGGAGCACACATGCCCTCATCAGCTGAGCTGGGGGACTCTGCCTGTGACGCAATGGTGGCCTGAAAATGACACCGGGGACTAAGTAGCGAGACCCCTCCTCATTCGATGACCAGACGCTTCTGTGTATCTGAAACCTTTCATGATTATTGTGTGTGTGAATGCTGCCTTCTCCAGATGGTTGCTAACCAATGGTGTCAAATAAGAGGGCAACCTGCCTCTGTCCCTTGGGTATACGGTTACCAGCCCTCATCAAGCCGAAGGTGGACTTACCTTTGTTGTGTCTCTTCATCATCCACGGAGAAGGCACCCCACGTTTCTCCACTCTGCTGTTCTTACACCAGAATCTAATGTGAGCCCCCGTCCCTTCCGTAGCCCCCTTACTCGGACCCTCCCCAGGGTCTTTAGGCTCTCGCCCGCCAGGTTACCTCTGCCAGTGCTGTTTTGATCTGCTCACTCTTGCTTCCCAAAGCTTGGACCTTTCACTTGCTTCTCGGGTTAGGACAAAATGGAGGACTTGAACTTAGTCCTCCCACAGCACTTGACTGACGGGCGGCCATCACCAGGGCCTCGTCCACCACTCAGCACATGTTGCTTGTCCACAGGGCCAGGAAATGCGTGTTGCCGCCACGTGACGCTCTTCGTCCCTTTCAATGGTTCCCACATTGGTCATGCTCCTTCACTGACGCTGGAACTGAATCAGGTCTCTTCCAAGCTTTCGGGGCTTGGTTACCGGTTTACCGCCCCCTCCCCCACAGCCATTGCAAAATATTCCCAGTGAAAGAATACAGGCAGGTCATTTAGCTTTGCCAAGTCTCAGTGCCTTCATCTGTAGAAAGGGGATCTCTCTCTCTCTTAGGGTTTTTTCAGGATTAAACTAAATAATAAATGTGTGACAATATGTTTATGTTATGTGATAATTGTAACAATAATAAAGCATTTAGCACTCCTGACCTTGTCACAGAGTTGATACTAGCTATGTTTTAGGTCCATTTGTTCTTTCTGTCAATTTTCTTTTTCCTGAACACCTAGTTCCTATCTGTATATCTATATATGATTGGTCTACATCTATATAAAGGTATGTGTGTGTGTGTGTGTGTATATATATATATATATATATATATATATATATATATATATATACAGTTTGAAAATTTCCATTTGGCTCTGCTTGATAGTTTCAGTTTCTTTGCTGAGACTTCCTATTTTTTATTTGTTTTGCGTGTGTTCATATTTGCTCACTGAAGCACTTTAATGGTGTTGCTTTAAAATTGCCAACTAATTCTAAGATCTGTCACCTCAGTGTTGTCACCCTCTGATTATCCTTTTTCATTCAGTTTGAGACCTTCCTCGTTCTTGCTATGATGACTGACTTTCACTTGAAACCAGGCCCTTTGGGTGTTATATTATGAGACTAGCTCTTATGTAAATCTCGGGTCAGCTGACCTCCAGTGCTCTCCCGTGTTGGATAGTAAAAGAATGTATTTCTCTGGGTGCTTTTTAAACCCTTCCAAACTCTCTTTTGAGTCAGTAAGGTGATGTCAGGCCCCAGAGGAACACACTCACTCGGGAGGTGGCATGTCACCATTCAGGCTGCTGCACTGCCTGCCAAGGGACAGCAATGGCAGAGCGCCTGACCCTGAATTTGAGACCTTCTGGCTTTGGCTGCCTGAAGGTACCATCCATCAGCTTCACCCACAGTCTGAGGGTGGCCTCCCGTATCAAAACTGTCCTTAAGGAAAGGACAAACTGCCTGACAAAAGGGTGCGAAACCCACTGGGAAAATAGTAATTTTTAAAAAGAAGAGATTTTATTAGGAAATTGGGGAAGGGGAACAGTGTTGGGGAATTGGAGAAGGGGAACAGCCAAGTTGTTGTCCTTGAATCTTAGTTGTGGAGGGCGCAGCTAGCTCAGCTCCAAGTCCAGTCACCATCTGGCTGCCTGTTGGCAGCTCATGACCACTCAACTCAAGGTGCCTGTGTTCTATTTTAGTTGCGGGTGGGCGTAGCCCATCATCCCATGCAGGAGTCAAACCAGCAACCTTGTTGTTAGGAGCACGTGCTCTCACCAGCTGAGCAATCCCGCCATCTGTTGGCAGCTCAGCGGCAGCTCACTGGCCCATGTGGGAATCAAACTGGCAACCCTCACACTCTTAATCAACTGAGACACTCGGCCGGCCAGTAATTTTAAAGAGATTTTGGAACCCATCATTTAGGGGTCTGGACTGGATCAAATAAAAGTCTCACATACCTGCTTACCACACAGATGCACCTCAGATAAGTCCCTCCAATGACGGAGCCAGACACACAGGTCAGCATGTACTGTGGGGGATGACAGAGGAATAGTCCCTATGGAGCTGACCCCCGGGAGCCTGGGAAGTCAGGGGTGCTGGGTTTGCAGAGGGCTCCCTCACAGATGCTCCCCAGGGAGTCAGGGTGGGACTGTGGCCAGGACCCTTCCCCGACCTGTTTCCTCAAAGCGCAGTGACAGAATGTCCATGTCCCAGGCGAGTGTGCCCTGCCTAGTCCCCATCACGATGGCTGTAGACTTCGTAGCTACAAATAGATTTGCCCTAAGATCTCAATTATGCCTAATTTTCAGGAGGAGTCTGTGCAGCTGACTGTTACTTTCTGAGGGATAGTTAACGTTGGTGGCTGCTCATGCAATTTTCTGCCCATTCTTTTCCAGCTGACTTGATTTTGGATTAACTAAATATTGAGCTGGAAACCTTATGAGAAGGAGGGTCTTAAAACAACCATCAGGCCGGCAACCGATCTGCCTCATTTGAGAAGAGCGCAATGACAATACCAACATGGGCCAGTGAAGCAACATCCTCCACAACTAGACTGAAGAACAAAGGACAACAACTTGTCTGTTCCCCTTCCCCGATTCCCCAACGCTGTTCCCCTCCCCAAATTCCCCAATAAAATCTTTAAAAAAAAAACAACAACAAAAAACAACCATCAAATAGGTTTTCATCTGAAAGCTGTGATGAGGGGATAAGATTGAAGCACCTGGTGAAATGAGGTTTTATGTTCCTTATGGCTGTCATGCCTGGCCTTCTGTGACAGGTAACAGATTTTGCCAGGTGCCTTGGCCACCCCTGCCTGCCTTTACTCCATGCTTGTGTTGGCCAACTCTAGCCCCCAGTGGTCATTTCGTAGATTGGTCCCCCAGCCAAGGATCTATCTCTACTATGCAGTATCTGTGCTACCACAACCCACCCCAGATGGCGAAGCATGAAAATGCCAAAAGGTACGGAAGATACCAGCGGGCTGCCTGGCCTGGTAGCCTACCTGCGCCCCAGCATCTTTATCACGGTGTCATGCAGCAACATACAGCCCTTTATACATGTCACTCAGGCTTTCTCTGCCCTGCTCCCTGCCATCTAGGAGTGCCATTCATTGTGTGCCTACTGTGTGCCAGGTGACAGAGGAGATCTTTATGTTTTTTTGTTTTTGTTTTTCTTTGAGGGCAGTGTCACTGGCCCTCATATGTGGGACCCGAACCGGGGCCGCTGGCGTCCCAAGCCAGCCCTTAACCAATGCGCCACTCGGCCGGCCCAGAGGAGATCTTTATGTTAACTGCCTCACCCAGTCCTCACAACTCTGTCAAGTGTCACCCCATTCTACAGATGACCAAGACAAGGCTGCAGCAACTTGTGGCCCTGGTTCTCCCCCTGAGTCAGATAGACGTCCCGTGTGTGCTGGCATGGAGAACGTGGATCTGCCCAGCCACACAGACCCTCCAGGAGGACTAGGGCAGCAGTGGGACCCCAGCGGGCCTGTAGGATGTGGCCACAGGAGGGAGAGGCTGGGGACACTGGCTTCAGAGCCAGCTGCCATGATGTGGAAGGGCCAGCCTGATAGCCTGGATTCTCTTCCTGTGGGTCAGACGGGGGTATTCAAGGGACAAAAGACTCTCCCCTGTGGGTGGAAGGCCACTCACCCTGTGCACTCCCCTTCAGAAATGGATGGACCCTCCAGCACCAGTCCTCCAGTCCACACATTAAGTCACCAAACAATTCAGATCCCTTCCAAAGATCAACATGCTGTCACACAGTGATCAGTGACAATGGCCACAATCAAGTAATTTACCTGCCACCATCACCACTTCTTGTGAAGACTGCCAAACTCATTGCACATACAGAATTCATATTACTTCTCTCCCACCCATCAGCTCTCCCAAAGGTTTTCCCACCACTGCACACCACACACATTCTCTAGGGGCTCAGAGTGGCAGGTCTGTAACAGCTAATTTGCCCCAAATGTCTGGCTGGTGGTCAACACAGAGAAGAACACACCGAAACAAGCCCACGAGGCACAGTCACAGGGTGTGTGCTGTCATTCTAGCTCTCTCCATTTACTCAGCAACCACTGGGGAGGGGAGCTCTGCTCCTGGGTTACTGACCACGAGGCAGGGCCAGACAGTAGCTCGTCAGGCCTCCTGATCCCAAGAACATATGCATTCTCATAGCTTCTACAGCCAAGTTTCGTTAGCAGGCAGAGCAAATGCAGGGTTCTATTAAATCAGGATACCAGCTTCATGTTTTCTCTTAACTGGTATAACTTACATTTTATGTGGATTAGTTCTTCAGCTGATAAAAATATTTAGCATAACCTGAGATGTTAGAATGGAGAAATGTTCTTCTTTACCAAATAACAAAAACACCTTCATGTAGCCTAATGTGAGAATTTATTTCGAGGAAAGACAAAATTGCCTTCAAGGTGTTCTTCCTATTGACACATTTAAAACACACACACACACACACACACACACTTCTGTTATTTGCTAAGTATTACTAAAAATGCCCATTTAACTAAAGTATTGGGACCTTGAACTCTGATGTCACCTCCAAGCCATGATATCTTCCTTATCTCTAAAATGTAAGGATTAAATGCATTTGACATAGAGTATTTATAAATATTATTATCATGTGTTCTTCAGTTAGTAATGAAAATAATTTCTTTATAAGTCTGGTATTTTCCATTACAAAGTCTGCTTAATCATCATCACCCAAAACAAAAATGCCGAGACAGAGGCATCCATTTAACCACTTAATAAGAACTTCTGACTTTTATCCACACTGCTACTGATTCATAAGAGGAGGAGTTTAAAAAGAAGACGAGGCATATAGCTTTCCCTTTAGAATACAGGAAACCATATAAAAGTATTGGCAATGGAATTAAAGTAACCACAATGCCACTCTTGGTAGCATTTTGTACAAAGACATTGACATGAACCGAGAAAGAATGTGGAATTAGGTGTGGGTAATAAAGTTTCATGATTAGCTTCACATCTTTTCATATGAAAGAATATGGTCTTTTCATCACCTGGCAGTTCAGCCTTGTAAGTACAGACTCAAAGAAATCTGAACATACCCAAGAAGGGATCATTTTCAGTCATTTTTTTTTTTTTTCCAAAAAGCAGAAGCCCCACACACGCCAGAACTAAATACCCAGCAAGAGCCCAGTTATTCTGGAAAAAGTCCATGTCACTGCAGCCTGCCATTTTTAATTTCATGAACCCAAATCATTTCAAAAGCAATTTGGGAGGACTTTTACTTGTAGTTAGGATGTAGAAAGGTTCAAGAGAAACTTGTTCCCATGGTAACAACAGAAGTTGAACCCAAAGAAGAATCAAAGATTTCTGAGACTCTAGTCCAACATCCTCCCAGTTCGACTGCTGGGAGGACCAGAAAGGAAGGATGGAAGTCGGGGTGAGGCTGGGCTTAGCGCCCTGAACTCAGTCTAATTAAAGCCGCCTCTGGCTAACTTGACTTGGTGGAATCTTAACTCTTAGCCCTTCACCCTAACAACAGACAAAAAAGAAGGAATAAACAAAACAAAATAAAATCTGTTATGCACAATGTCTGGAGTACAATACAGACTTATGAGACCTGCAAAGAAGCAGGAAAATGTCAACCGAAAGTGTCACCACACTAGAGAAAGCACGATAGGAAAAGCAAGACTTACAGATGACTAGTTATTGAAATTACTGGACAAGGATTTTTAAACCATTATTAGCAATGTATTCAAGAATTTGTAAGAAAAAATGGATATAATGAATTAAAATGGGATATTTCATGAGATAAATGTGACCTCTAAAAAAGAATGAAAGGAAATTTCTAGAACTGAAAAATGGAATATTTGAGGTAAAAATTCACTGATGGGTTTTATAGCAGAATGGACATTGCAGAACAAAGATCAGTGAGCTTGAAAACAGAAAAGTAGAGATTATTCTAAGTGGGTACCTGTGGGATTATATTAGTGACTTCATTTCCATACAGTTGGAATTCCAGAAGTGAGAGAAAATGAAAAATAAATTCTAGGAGATGTAATGGTTGAAATACTCCAAAATTTAATATAAAACATCCTCCACATAGCAGAAAGTTTGGTTTGATAAACTGGACTTTATCAAAGCTAAGAATTTTTACTCTCTAAAGCACTGTCCTGAGGGGATGAAAGGACAAGCTACAGCCTGGGGAAAATATTTGCAAACTATGTAGCGACAAAGGACTAATATCTAGAGTATATAAAGAGCTCTAAAAACTCAACAGTTAAAATAAAACAAACAATCCAATTAGAACATGGGCAAAAAGACGTGAACAGACATTTGACCAACAAGGACCCATAGATGGCACACGTGAAAAGATGGCCAACATTACTAGCCATCAGGGAAATGAAAATTAAAACCACAATGAAATATTACTACATACCTATCAGAGTGGCTAAAACAGGAAATAGTGACACCACCAAATGCTGGTGGGGTATAAAATGGTACACCACTCTGAGAAATGGTTTGGCAGTTTCTTTAAAAAAATCAACATGCTCTCACCATACAACCCAGCAACAATATGCCTGGATATTCAGTCCAGAGAAATTTCTGCACGTGAATGTTTATAACAGCTTTATTTCTAATAATCAAAAACTGGAAGAAAACCAGATGTCTTTTAATGAGTGAAGGGCTAAACCGTAGTCCACCCATGTCATGGAGTACTACTCAGCAATAAAAAAGAAAGACTGTGCAACAAGCTGGAAAAATCCCCCCAATATTCTGCTGAGTGGAAAAAGCCAATCCCCAACAGAATTTTGAAATGACAAAATTACACAGATAACAGATTAGTGGCTGCTAAGTATTAAAGAGGAGGTGGGAGAGGGGGAGGATGTGGCTATAAAAAGAGCCACATGAAGGCATCTGTGGTGACGAAGAGGCTCTGTGCCCACTGTGTCCACAGGAAAATGTTGCAGCGACATTATGCTACAGGTGTGCAGATGCTGCCATGGGGAAAAGCCGTAAAACAAGGGGAAAAGGGGACAGGAAGTCTCTGCACTGTTTCTCACAACTGCACGTGGACCTGTGATTCTCTCCAAAGGGTGACTTACCATCAGTAAAAGAAAAGCAACTACAAACATATTTTGTTTTATAAAAACACATTGATTTCTAGCTAGAATATTAATTTCTACCAAACTGGATGGAGCAGGGATCGTTTCTGCATCAAGCTCCATCATTCACTTAAATTTTATTATTATGGAATCATAATAAAACCCACCTTGTCCTTAACTGTGACTGGGGTCTGTCCTGCCTGCTTGGACACAGCTGAATTTCATCACCTGAAAGGTCGTGTTTGTGTAACACAGCTACTCTTAGGAACAAATGCCACCACCAGTGAGAAATTCTCACCGGATGTCCTGGAAGAAAGGGATGAATCCAAGACTCTCGTGGAGGATGTCCCAGGGCAGAGCAGCTGTGGGGAGGGCAGGATTGGAGCTCAGCACAGCAGGCGCTCTCTCCTCAGCTTGGGACAAGTTAGCTTTGAGTGACTGGGTGTGCACCCCACGTACACAAAGCAGCACTGCGGGGCAAAGCCCAGGGGGTCGAGCAGGTGGCTGCCACGAGGAAACCAGCACAACATGGGTGGTGACCTTTGGGTCTCTTTCACTGGCCAAACAGAAGAAACCAAGCCCCATTTGTATTTTCTTAACCTCATGTAAATGGCCTGCATTTATAGGTTCAACCATGTATATGACGGCACTGAGAGCAGGCCTGAGCCAATGGAGAAGGGAGGAGGGAGAAGTGATCCCGGCTCCCAGGGGGGCAATCTGTCCCTACTGAGTGTTTCCTGCCTCTGGTGGGTCCCTGGCTCAGGGAAGAGAAGGTGGATCAGGGCACACTTATATTCCAGATGGTGCCAGCTGCCTCCTGGAGGTGAGGCAGGGGTCCTACAGAAGCAAAAGGATGCAGACGGCAGTGCTGGGGGTACTTTCAAATCAAAGATTTAAACATTCCACTCAGCTACGTCCCCTGGGTGACTACTCTGTTGCAATGTCATTTCCGTAATACTCCTGGCCTTTTGACCCCGGGCCAGCGAGCAGAAGATGTCTCCCCCTCCCCCACTCCCCATGGGAGGGTGCCTTGTTTGGACCTCACACCAGCTTGCCCACTCAGCCTGCAGGACACAGCCACATTCTCACAATGTCACCACTTGCTCATAGCCAAGCCAGATGGGTGGGGGGTGGGGGTGGGGGCTCAGAGATTTTTTTTTCTGGAATTCCTTACAGAGACAAAAGAAGCAAGTGAATGTGGGTAGTAGGTGAGGCCAAGGGATGAGAAACCCCATGTCCCTTCCCCAGTGCACTGAGTGTTGTCAACATCCTGTGCCCAAAACTTTAGTTCATGTGCCCTTTGATTCCGGCATCTGAACGCCTGCTAAGCTGCTTCCATCCAGATGGTTGGGGGAAGGGAGCTAGCAGCTTGGGAAATCTGAGTGTCCACTTCCTGCAGCATGGGAAGCAGCCACCATGGCCCCTGCCGGAAGTGAAGGGCATGGCCCCTTCCGAAGCCTCAGGGGTACGGGTCTGGGATGCGTGTTCGTGAAGTGAAGATGTGAAGAGGAGAGAGTCTAGCGTCCCAGCACCACCTCCTGGCTTGGACTCTTTCCTCTGCTCACCCTGTTGCGTTTCTTCCACCCAAAGGCAATGATTGCACTTATATTCCACACTCAGTTCAAAATAGTAAATGAGGGCCGACCGAGTGGCGTTGGTTAAGAGCTGGCTTGGGATGCCAGCGGCCCTGGTTCGGATTCCACATATGAGGGCCAGTGACACTGCCCTCTACAACTAAGATGGTGAACAACAGCTCTGCCTGGAGCTGGGCTGCTGTGAGTCCCCAGGATGGCATAGCTGCAGCCCCTGCTGCAGTGGGCTGCCATAGGCTACAGTGAGTGGCGCGCAGCCAGCGTGAGTAGCCGGCAGCCAGTGTGAGCTGCCCAAGAGTCGCTGTGAGCAGCCATCCAGAGGCCCGCGACCGATCTGCCTCACCTGAGAAGAGCGCAATGATGATACCAACATGGGCCAGTGAAGCAACGTCCTCCACAACTAGACTGAAGAACGAAAGGACAGCAACTTGTCTGTTCCCCTCCCCCAATTCCCAATTTTTTAAAAAAAAAAATAGTAAATGAGTGTAATTCGTCTTCTAAATTTGAGGCAGTCAACTAGCGTCCTGGCTTCTGGGGTCTGAAGTCTCCGCACTTCTGCACATTCTTACTCTGAGCCACATTTCCTAAGAACAAACCACTGTGTCAGGGGCTATGTCTGCTTGCATGGCTCCCGCTCCCAAGCGGGCTTGCCCTGAGGTCCCCTCAATGACTACACCTTTCGACTGACCATTGACAGCAAAACCCAACCTTAGTGGTTGTTTTAGACATCAGCGGATACAGCCAAGAGCCAATATCCCTTGCCAGTGACAGGCTCCCGTGGCTTCCTGGCTGTGGCTGGGTCCCTGAGCACCTACCCCTCGGGGAAAAGGGACTGCCTCTTTCTAGGTGCTGGGCCCACTCCTGTGTCCTCTTGCCTGCAAAAGTGCAAATAGGCCTTGGACAGTGCTGGTGGACCTGGCTTCACACCGACATGAACCCAGCTTCAGGGCATGGGAGTGGGGGTGGACAACTCAGGGGGGTGGTGCACTGTTACCCGCTGCTCCAGCAGAAACAGCACTTGGGAAGAAACTGCCAGATCACGACACAGACCACAGGACCTTGGCACAACGTGTGGGGGAAGGGGGAGCAGGTGTGGGGATAAAGTGACCACATATCAGGGGGACGTCAAGACAGCCTGGACGTGGTCGTGAGCAGCGTTTGTTTTCTCTCTTCCTGAATGAGTTTCCAGTTTTTAACACTGTTGCTCTTACAGGCAGCCCCCACGTCCCAGGGGACAGGGACAGATGAGCCCTCCTGGTTGCTGCTAGCTTACACAGCCCCTGCCTCACCTTTCTACAGGACCTTTACAAGCTGCCTTCTCTCGTAGTTCCATTATTTGTGTTCCGGGCAGGAAGTACAACCCGATTCAAGATTTGGCTAAGTATTATTTCCACCACACTGAAGAGGGTCTTTTTTGATCTGCAACCCACAGCTGGGCTGTGGTTCTCTCAACACATAGACTGAAAAGCTCCCTCCTATGTTGATTTCTTAGTGTGAGCTGACTACACGTCCACGTGAATTTGCTGCTTCTCCACATGTCGCCAGGAGCCACTGTCCCCAGGTGGGCACTGACAGAGCTGGACAGCTGTGTCCGGGAGTTCAGGCAGCAAATGCTCTGATGAGAAAAAAATGAGGCTACTCTATTTAAAACTTAAGTAAAGTTTAAGGGCTGGTGTGAAATACATAGAGGACTTAAGGGCAAATATTCATTTGCATTAAAATATGCCATTTTAAAAGGATGCAATATTTGTTTTGTCTTTTTTTAAAAAAAAAAAAAAAGCAAAATCCAGTTGGTTTTTGTGGAGATGCACAATTGTTAACTACTAGGTTATTTTGAAAGGCTTCCCTCCCTGAAAAGAGCCTCAGTTGATTGTTACTCCCTAATGCTGGTAATTATCTAAAGCCAAATAAACACAAATATCCAGGTTAATGAAGACCAAAACAGGATAATGCCTGGACACTCAGTTTTCCAGGAACAAAGCACACAATTGTTCTGTACGACCCTGCAAAGGTTTTAATGGGAAGGGCAGAGCTGGTATGATGGAGCCAGGGGGACGGGGTACCACCACCAGACTGCCTTTGAGCCAGGACCCTCAAGTGAGGACAGTCCAGGCCTGGGGACAGGGAAATAGCGGGAACTGAGCACAGAAGCCCCACCTCCAGCACTCAGGAGTCAGCGGCTTCCCACTCCACAAAGTGGATTAGCAGCTATTCACACACAGGGTACTCAGTGGGGACCAGCCCTGTCAACACTGAAGTTCAGACAAGAGACGAGAGTTAGTTATCACAGCCAAGAAAGAAGGGCTGGCTCTGGGGGATTGGATTGAATTGGAAAAGGAAACAAAACCCAGCCCAAGCCCCTCTCTTGTGGGCCTCAGTTGGACCACTGGGCACCCCTGCTGCTTCCTGGATATGTGGAAAAGTTTCACCCACTCTGGGAGGGTACACAGGCCTTCATGAAGTTTTGGAATCCAGTACCCCTGCAGACAGGTAGGGCCATGAATGGAACTGCTTCCTTCTTCATCCACCTTCACCTGGGATTAGTTCTGATTTCTGGGCTGAGCTAGAATCCTGGGCGATCGTGTAACGTCCCTTTTTTCTTACTTTTACTCATTTGTTACATGGGGATTATTCAGCTTAACTGTCCTTGAAGATCTCTTTGAAAATGAAAAGAGGTTTTTTTAAGTATAAATATGTTGCATTGCTGTCATTGGACTGGAGCTTCAGCATAACTCCTGGGCGTTCCAAAACGTTTTATAATCTGGAATCAGCCCAGGCTGATAGCTATTTCCGGATTCTGACTTTTTACTTTTTTTAATACATTTCTTCTTTTTGGAATATTTTGAGATTTACAGAAAAGTTCTAACAGAAAGTTCTCCTTTGTCTTCACCCAGTTTCTCCTAATGTTAACACCTTACTTACCTGTGGTCTGTTGTAAAACCTAAGAAGCCAATCTTGGTACATTCACATTAATAAACTACAGACTATTCGTATTTTCCCAGTTTATCTGGTAATGTCCTTTTTCTGTTCCAGGACTCAACCCTGGACACCACATTGCATTCAGTCACCACATCTCCCTGGTGTCCCCAGGCTTGCAATAGGCCCTCAGCCTTCCCTCCCTTATCTTTCACTCACTGACAATTTGAAGTCAGGTATTATGTAGAGCATCCCTCAGTTTGGTTTTCTCTGATGTTTTTTTCTCATGATTGGACTGGGGCTTTGGGTTTTGAGGAAGAGTGAAGTGCTCTTCTCAACACATCATATCCGATCAATATGACTTATTACCAGTGATATTAACCTTGATCACTTGGTTATGATGGGACCTACCAGATTTGTCCACTGTAAAGTGACTGTCTTATCTTTCCATACTCTGTTCTTTAAAATCAAGGAAGACACTAAGTCCAACCCACACCCAAAGGAAAGGGTCTCGACTTGACCCACTGAAGGGGGCATATCTACATATATGATTTGGAATTCTTCTGTAAGACAGACTTGTCTCCATCGCTCCATTTATTTACCTGTTCAATCATTTATCTATATCATTTTGGACTTATGTTTATTTTATACTTTGCATTATAATCCCATACTACATTATTTATTTTGTGCTCAAATTGCTCTGGCTTCAGCCATGAGAGCTCCTTCTTTCAGTTACTCCTTCCAGTGTCCCCTTGACATGCCCTCATAACTGTGTGTGTGTGTGTGTGTGTGTGTGTGTGTGTGTGTGCTTTCTGACTTTCTGGATCTACAGGATGTTCCAGGTTCATCTTATATATTCATTATCCCAGCTCTAGAATCAGCCATTTCTCCAAGAACCCTGGTTCCTTTTACTGGAAAACGGTATGAGAAACCAAGCTGGGCACTGGGTGCTTGTTTTTACTGGCTGATACTTGATGCTGCATTTTCTACAAGTAAGTGAAATGTTCAGTGTCAGAGAGGTATAGGTTTATACTAGCTGTGTTACTTTGGGCAAGTTACTTCATCCCTTTGGATCTGTTTTCTCATCCATGTGTAAGGATAATGAAAATCACTCAAAGGGTTGTTGTGGAATCAAGGGGGATAATATTGAAGGAACTTTCTGTTTCTGATACCAGAGGGCTAAATTTTTTTCTTTTTATACATCTTAAAAGCATCAGTGATCTGACAAAACAATAATGTCAAAACTGATAGGAAAATGGGAACCAAGAGAAATAAAAAAGTAAGAAGATTGCATTTTCCCTGAAGGCATTTGCTGTTTCCAGCAAATCTGAATTTCATTTTGAGAGCCTCATGATGGTTGAGGTGGGGCAGGCAGTGGAGATAGTCAAAACCAGGGCCAGCACTAGGCAAGAAATCTAACAGCCAATAATCTGGATGCCAAACAGTTATAACTCTGGGGACCTCTCCTAGTCTTCCCTGAAACCTCAAGCTTTGAATTTAGTTTAAGGTGTGTCTCAAACTGAGAGCATCTTCAGATGCTTTGCAAGGGGAAGGACAAGGCACTTTCAATTTGGCCTTCATATACATCTTACAAATCATTTTTCAATAACAATGACTGGGGCCGGCCGAGTGGCACCTGGGTTAAGAGCTGGCTTGGAATGCCAGCAGCCCCAGTTCGGATCCTACATATGAGGGTCAGTGACACAGTTAAGATGGTGAACAACAGCTCCACCTGGATCAGGGCTGCTGTGAGTCCCCAGGACGGCATAGCTGCAGTGGGCTGCCATAGGCTACAATGAGTGGCCGGCAGCCAGCATGAGCAGCTGGCAGCCGGTGTGAGCTGCCAAGAGCCGCTGTGAACAGCCGTCCAGGGACCGGCAACCAATCTGCCTCACCCAGGAAGAGTAATAATAATGCCAACATGGGCCAGTGAAGCAATGTCCTCCGCAACTACAGTGAAGAACAAAAGGACCGCAACTTGTCTGTTCCCCTTCCCTGGTTCCCTAAAGCTGTTCCCCTCCCCCAATTCCCCAATAAAATCTTTAAAAAAAAAAAAAAAGCAAAACAAACAAAACAAGCAATGACTAGCACACATTAAAAGATACCTAGATACATAGCAGAGCAATGGACAACAGTAGACCTGTAAAGATTTACGATACTGGAATTATTAGCTACAGACTGTAACACAACCATGCTTCAATGCATAAAGAAATTAAAGACAAAATTGAATATATCTTTGGGGAACAGGAAACTTAAAAGTGACATGGATGATATAAAAAAGAAAACAAAACAAGCTTTTTAAATAAAATTCTTAACAAGTGGGATTAAAAAATTATGGGATGAGCTAAGAAGCACATTAGATGCACCTATAGAACTTGAAGCATTATCATGTGAAAGCACCCAGTTTTAGTAATATGGGTCATTCTGGCCCCTTTTCACCCCTTCACAAGTGCACTCCTATTTAGCACCTCTGATTGACCCAGGGTCCAAGGCATTCTAGTGAAGAGAAGCTGCTAGTAATATTTCTGAAGCCTTGAGATTCTTGCAAAGGGGTGTGGAAAAAATGGGAAAGGAAGCATCTATGCCAGCTATATGGCCCTCTCCTTCTGGGAATTCCAAGAAAGGCCAGAGAATGGGGGGTGCTCATAGCTGGCCACTCAATCTGCAGAGTGAAGTCCCACTCAGGCCTTGAGATGTCCCACAGGTCTGAGCAGTCTAGGTTAGCTCCACAGAGCAAGCTTGTTCCCAAGGGGCTGGCTGCTCCCTGCCCTTCTCCCAGGCTGCTATGAAGATCCAGAAATGAAATGTGTGGAAAATATGCTGCACTCTAAGAATACAAAAGCACAACAATGCTTTACATAAAAGTTGGTTCCTTGTACTCATCATTCTCTTGATGTATTACTTGTCTAATACGATATCACCGAAATACCTGGTCACATGGATTTAAAATCTTTTCTGTGCCTTTTTTAATTTTTAATTTTTAAATATTAAAAAGTATTCTGTCCAAAGTGGGCATTTTCTTTGTGCAAGGTGTTCTCCAAAGATAGTTGCCACTGGCTCCTTCCCTAGATGTACATGCTATTCCTGACGGTGACAGGTGAGTTCTCCCCTCAGTCCGAGGCCATTCTGGCCTGGTGACTTCCTCTGGCTGACAGAATGCAGCTGACCTTTCTGGGCCCAGCCTTTACAGTGACTGGCATCTCCCATTTTCTCTGTGGATGCCAGCCATTGTGGGAAACATTCAGCCTCTCTGAGCCTACCATGCTGTGAGGAAGCCCACGCTAGACCACCGAGAGGACAGTGGCCCAGCAGCCCCAGCTGTGCCTGTTGCCCCAGCTGAGGTGGCCACCATGAGAGTGAAGGACGCATCCGAGCACACAGCCCCAGCAGACCCCACGTGGAGCAGAAAAGCCACCTGGCTGAGCCTGTCCGGACCACAGAATCGTGAGAAATAATAAATGGTGGGTGTTTTAAACTACTAAGTTTTGGGATCATTTGTTATGTAGCATGAATAACTAGGACATCTTTATGTATCCTTTTCGTTATAGTCTCTGTTCTCTTTGAAAGGAAAAAGATTATTCTTCAAGATTCTTGAGGGCCCATGAGTGCCTAGCTCCTGCAGACATCTCCAGGTTTTTTCTGTCACTCGAGACTTCCATTACTTAGTGTGTATGTCCTACATACTCCCATTTCTATGATTTTGCTCATGTCACCAACCCTGTCTGAAGGCTCAGTGACATTGTCCCCTTCTCTACTGAACCACCACCTCCTCTTTGATTGGTTCCCTCTTCAAGATCTAGCTCAAGAATCACATTCACTCCTACAAGACATCTGTCCTGTGAGCTCCAAGCTTATTCTTGTGGCCCAGGTCTGCTCCCTTGTGTTGTCATTTGTCAGTTGTGTGTCCCCAGACACTGAGCTCCCTCGAGTGCTGGAGCTGAGTGCACACCTGCTGTGTGTCAGCGTCTCAGAGGCTGTGAAGATGTCCTCAGAGCGTCACAGATGATTATGCCATTTTATAGTCTTTCTCTATAGAGCAGCATTTAGTGGCCATTCAGGGGACCCACCTTCATTTTCAGGTGCTCTGTGATTGTCATATTGAATTCCTGTTGCTACTACTGACATAAAAATACCACAGGTCTTTTTTCTAAATATGAAGAGTGAGTTAATAGGTTTTGGCAAGAAGTAGGAAAATAAAAATCACTTAATATTTTTATTTTTCTGCCAAGACAAGGAAAACACTTTTGATTCCCGTCTCTTCTTCTCATGTCAGAAAGGTCATGCACAGCGAATCATTTCCTTGTCATTTAAACTCTGACATGTAATATGATCATGTCAGATAATGGAAACACACATATGTAAGTCCCAGAGGCATAAAAATCCATGGGCGGAAACTGAAAAGAGATTGGCAGGACTGTTTTCTAAGAAAGCCAGCGCTGACATCCCATCCACAAAGGCACCTTCTGCACATCAGACCACTTACCTGACTCCTCATCCTAGTGCTGGCCTCGGGAGTCAAATATTTATGTTCCAGATACCAGGCTCGTTCCTGGAACACCAGCTCGGTTCCATACAGCAGACAAAACTAAGGGTGGGGGAGAGGAGAGACACAGACAAATCGTAGCACATTAGAAAATGCAGACTCTATGGAGGTGGAGGAGAAAGCACCGGCTAAACGACCATAAAAGCTGATACTTTTGTGCTGTAAAATGGTCACATTTTGGACATGCAGTATATGTTTTATTTTTAAAAATCATCCTATGAAACATTTAAAGCATATATAAAAGTAGAAAGAAAAGCACAGCCAACTCCCATGTCTCTATCCTCCCAATTCAACAAATAGAAACTCACGGCCAGTCTTGTTTCATCTGTAACCTCACTGAGTTCCCCACCCCTCACGGGTTGTTTAAAAGTAAAGTCCACCCATAAAGCATGTATTTGAAAACATAAATTAGTATTTCTGCTTGCTTTCCTTCTCAGTTCAAGATGTTATTATTCGGAAAGTACATTTAGAGGATAGTTTCACGAATGAAAAGGCAGGCAAACATTTGAGCATGTTTTCATTAAACTTTCATAAAATAGGGCCGGCCGAGTGGTGCATTGGTTAAGCGCTGGTTTTGGGATGCCAGCGGCCCTGGTTTGGATCCCACATGAGGGCCAGTGACACTGCCCTCTACAGCTAACAACAGCTCCACCTGGAGCTGGGCTGTGCGAGCCCCGGTGATGGTGTGGGCTGCAGCCCCTGCTGCAGTGGGCTGCCATAGGCTACAGTGAGTGGCCCGCAGCCAGCGTGAGCGGCTGGCAGCCAAGCATGAGCTGCCAATAGTCGCGGTGAGCGACATCCAGAGGCCAGCCACCAGAAGAGCGCAATGACGATACCAACAGTGAAGCAACATCCTCCGCAACTAAACTGAAGAACAAAAAGACAGCAACTTGTCTGTTCCCCTTCCCCGATTTCCCAACGCTGTTCCCCTCCACCAATTCCCCAATAAAATCTTTAAAAAATAATAAAAAAATAAAAATAAAAATAAATAAACTTTCATAAAATAGCATTCCTCATTTATATTTTGTTTTAACACATTTTTCATATCACAGCTCTGAAACCTATACACAGAATTCCTTTCTGACCTCAGTGGCGTCAGGCAATACTAAACGAGTTTTCCTGGATCAATGAGTAACTCGGAAACTAAGTATCCATTTAACGTTTAATATCTAATAATTCCAAAATGACACAAAACTAGAGGGAATAACATCATGTGCCGCCATGGCTTCAACGGCCATCAGCCAGTGACCAGTCTTGTTTCGTCTCTACTCCCACCCATTGCCCATTCTGTGTTACTGTAAAGTACAGCTCAGTCATATCATTTTATTCACACACATTTCACTGTGTATCTCTGAGAGATAATGGCTCTAGAAGTAAGACGATCTCAAGGTCAACCCAGGAAACAGCAACAGAGTCCTCTTATTCAGAGATGGCCGCCGCACCGGAAGAAAGACCCCATGTCCTCTGTGGGTCCCCAGACTCAGAAATTACGCAGTTCGCAGCCATGCAGACTATTTGGGCACTTCCTTCCTTTCCCAAGATTCTGGGGCATCCTGGAAACAGCATCATTATGAAGACCCTGAACTCTTCCGTCTTCCCAGAAAGGGTCACAGTGGGGCTTAGCAGCTTGTCTATGAAGTATGTTTAAGATTAATTACAGCTCTTTTCCGACCTTGCCATGTTCTGGGCATCAGTTGCTTGGCCAATGTGAGCATCCTCTCGCTCTTTTCTATAACAAAGGTATTACATGAAAGACGTTGGCTGACCCTGCAGACCTGGTGAGAGCCGCTGAAAAAGACTGCAGCGCGTCCTGAAAACAGGCATCGTATAAAAGTAATACAGTGAGAGTACATGGTGAAGCTGAATCACCAGTCTCTGCTGAACTTCCTGTCACCACACAAATCTTTACTGTGGATTCCTAGGCGCAGAAAGTTTACCCTCAGGCCTCTTGGGTGTATAAGAGGAAGGCCAGTAACAAGGAACCCAGGGCCATAGAAGTACAAGTAAGCTTTTTTCCCTTAGAAATAATCTAGTTCACTTTCTGCTCAATCCAGACTCCAGTGTCCACCAAGGTCCAACCAAGGAACAGATGGCACATTCACACTGGGATGATTCCAGGAGAGTCTAGTAGTTACTTTATAACAGTGTCGGAGAAGTACCAGGGGAGCACAGTGCCCGGAGCCAGTGACTCTGCACCTGCTACCACCTCTAGGTTTGGAATGAGGGGGGCAGGGAGTGGCCCCTGGACCTGGAAGAGAGCTGTGTAGGCAGGGACAGCTTAAGACAGCTGTGTGACCCTCGGCCCAGGAACACAGAAATCCAAGGTGATACCCAGGAAGGCAGGCAGGGGGCAAGGAGACCACACCTCATTCTTCTCCCCTCTCCAATATCGAGCTGCACTTCCTGTTCAGAATCCACGTGGATCCAGAGCACAAGGATTCTACTGATGCAAGTATGTGGGTCAACTTCCAGGCCTAGAGCAGCATAGAGAAGGGTGGAGAGCCAGATGGAGGGTATCCAGCACAATCCCCCCATCTCTAACACCCATGACAGACAGTTACCTGGCTTCTAGTCCAGTCCATGTGACTCAGGCCCATGCCCACTTGGCCCCACAGAGCTCCCAAGGGGTCCCCAACAGCTTACACCATTCCTAGGCTTTGTCCCCAAGTGCTGGCTTTAACCAGGCTTACGCTGACTTACAATGGGCAAAAGATTTAACAGCCTTCACTAAAGAGGATATACAGATGGCAAGAAAGCACGTGAAAAGATGTTTCAATATTATTAGCCATCCTACATCCCTATTGGAATGGCAAAAAATAAAACATACCAACGGCACCAAGTGTTGGTGAAGATACTGGACCTCTCAGACACTGGGAATGTAGAGTTTCTGATAAAGTGAAATACACATTTACCATGTGACCTGGTAAATTCACTCCTAGGCATTTACCCTAAAGCAATGGTTCTCAATTTTGGATTTTTGTCCTTCAACAGACATTGGCAATGTTTGCAGACATTTGGTTTGTCATAACTGGGAGAATTCTGTGGGCATCTAGTAAACAGAGGCCAGGGTTATAGCTAAAAATACCCTGCAAAGCACAGGGCAGCCCCATCACGCAGAAGTATCTGCCCCCAAATGCCAACAGTGCCGACAGAAACAGCCTAGAGAAAGAAAATATGTTTCCATAATATAATAACCTGTGCGTGAATATTTATAGCAGCTCTACTCACAATCACCATACACTGGACACCACCTAACTCTCCTTCCATGGGTGAGGGGATAAACAGACGTGCTCCTCCCACAGCATGGAGCACTCCTCAGCAGTGAAAAGGAATAGCTGTTGACGCCTGCGAAAACTTGGCTGAATCTCTAAGACGTAAGTGAAGGACCTCAACACCCAAAGATTCCAAATTGTATGAATCCATTTATAAACATTCTCAAAAAGACAACACTATAGTGATGGACAAGTTATTGGTTGCCAGGAATTATTGGAAGGGGGAGAGGATGGTTCTAAGGGACAATTTTAGGATGGTCAAATTGTTCTGTATCTTGATTGGGGTGGTGGTTACAGATTTCTACTCACATGTGAAAATTCATAGAGCTGTGTACCCCTACACAAGGTCATTTTGCTGTATAGTAATGAAAATATATCACCTTGCTGTGTCCACACTCCATCTTTTTGGTCCTAGCAAATTCCAAGCGGAATCGGCTACATTCTCTAAGGGTTCCCAGTATTGCTACCTTGTCCATGAAACCCCTCCCTCATCTCCCACTGAAAGTTGCCACTTACCTTCTTGGCTTCCCAGTGCAGTGTTCGTTTCCCCCTGTGACACGTTCTACCTCTTGGTGTAATTACGTGCCTATGTGACCTTCTCTCTGGCCACAGGGTGCTCAGGAAGGAAGGACCTGTGGCTCGTGCACCCTGGAATTACTGCAGTGCCCCCTGAAATCAGGTCATGGTGCATTTGTGGGACTGAGGAGCTCAAAGTGCCTGGGTTCCCAGGAGCAGAAGCCCACTGGGACCAAGAACAAACAAAAGGGAGGTTGCCTGCAATTTATGACAAGTAGGCAGCCCATACCTGTGGCCCAGGCTGCATAATAAGCAAGAAATGGAAGCAAAAGGACCGAGTTGGGCCTCTAGTGTCAGACAAGATGAACACAGCTTATTAATGCAGGGGAATACCAGCATGATATCAAAATAGCTCCCCCAGCAACAACCCAGTTCTCTCACTGTGATGAAGTGCTCTGCCTTCCACCTCAGACTTTAGCCTCCTGGGAACTGCATTACTGCCTGGGAAAATTGATGGGCAGTGGCACCATCTCTTAGTTTAAGGAAATTCTGCCAGCATTAGCAAAAAGTATTGGCTGTGCAACTTCTAAGGGCATCCCATGCAACAGGAAAACAATGAAAAATAGGACCACACTGGCACGATGCCCATCCCTAATGCATATAGTTCACCTGCCCAGACTCCTCCAGGTGTGAGCTCATCACCTTCCACAGGCGAGGAACTCCTATTTATGCTTCACTGGAAAAGGGTGGAGGGGTCAACTTTAGAATGCTTTTCTTTGTTCACCCAAAGAAATTGTTCAGATAGGTCTCTTTTCCTTCCAAACTGCCCGAGATGTTAGTTATTTATTATTATTTTTATTTTATTTTATTTATTTATTTTTTTTTGGAGGGCAGTGTCACTGGCCCTCATATGTGGGACCCGAACCTGGGCTGCTGGCTTCCCAGGTCAGCGCTTAACCACCGTGCCATTCGGTGGGCCCAGTTACTTATTATTTTTTTAACCCGACCTGCTCAATATTTCTTGAACCTCCTTAAAAGCCTCTCTTCTTGAGAAAGGTGACAGGCGTGGCAGCTGGCTCTTTTTGGTAGCTCAGAGTGCTCTGGGAGGGGACAACCAGGATGAAGGTGATCAGTGCTTGGACACTGAGGGGCTTCACACCATGTCCTCTGGCAGAGAAACCTTTCTTCATGGGGCTGAGTATCCCAGCAAAGTGATGATGGGGCTTGTGCTGGTGTCATGGCAGGTCAGAGTGGAGGGCACGGTCAGAGGCAGGGATGGGCCACAGACGGCCAGACCCAAGGCATATCCGATTTTATGCCTCATTGGAAAAGCCTAGACTTACCTACTCATATATCCTGGCCTCCCCAGAAGTCAGGAAATAAAACATGCAGAAAATTCATCAGCAGGAAACAAAAACTCAGCAAGCCAAAAAGGAGACAGAAGGGAAAGCTCTGCAGGAGGTAGCCTGTGACATCCTTTAGCAGCCTGTTCAACTCACAGGAGGGAGAGGAGACTGACAGAAATGCTCTCTCTTCTATCTGGGGTCTGACCGCTGACAGTAGGACCCAAGCTTTCCCATGATTCGGGACCCTGGCAAACCACCTTCCACCTGGTGGTGTTGCAGTGAACTGGCCTTACCATGTCTGGAGGGAGGGGGCTCAGAGAGTACAGCTTTGTAGACAGAGTGCTCTTCTCTCCCTACGCAATCCACTCATCAGTCTGGCTCTGAGCACACCCCACTTTATGCAGGCAGCCCAGGCAACTTGTGAGGAAGCATTCTGCTAATGCGAGGTATGTCTGTGTCTCGCGAGGCATGTCTCTCTGACTTGTTTCAGCCCAGAATTGACGCCAATTTCCAGCCACTCCCAAGGTCCCATCTGCCCTTGGCTTCGCAACCATCACCACCAGCCGTCTCCAGAACTTTTCTCATCATGCAAAACTGAAACTCTGTACCCATTCGCCAACTCCCCAATCTCCCCTCCCTCAGGTCCCTGGCAGCCCCATTCTTTTTGTCTCTATGAATTAGACAACTTTGCATGCTTCATATAAGTGGAGTCCTGCAGTATTTGTCCATTTGTGACTGGCTTATGTCACTTAGTGTAATGTCTTCAAGGTTTATCCATGCTGTGACATGTGTCAGAATTTCCTTCCTTTTTAAGGCTGAATATTTCATTGTGCGTGTGCACCACATTTTGTTTATCCATTTATCCGTCAATGGACACTTGAGTTGCTTCCACCTTTGGGAAATTGTGAATAGTGCTGCTACGAACATGGGTTTACAGATAATGGTTTGACTCTCTGCTTTCATTCTTTTGGGTATATGCCAGCAGTGGGATTGCTGGATTACATGGTAAAATCACCATTCTGTTCCTCATAGCGGCTGCATCATTTCACATTCCCACCAACAGTGTACCAGGGTTCTAATTTCTCCACATCCTCGCCAACACTTGCTTTTTTTTTTTTTTTGATAGCAGCCATCCTAATGGGTGTGAAGTGCTATTTCCTTGTGATTTTGATTTGCATTTCTCTAATGATTAGTGACATTGAGCATATTTTCATGTATTTATTGGCCATGTGTAGATCTTCTTTGGAGAAATATTTATTCAAGTTCTTTGCCCATTTTTGAACCTGGTTTTTTGTTTTTTGTTGTTGAGTTTGAGGAGTTCTCTATATTCTGGATATTAATCTCTTATCAGATATGTGATTTGTCAATATTTTCTCTCATTCTGAGGGTTGCCTTTTTCCTTTGTTGATGGTGTCATTTGATAGGCAAAAGTTTTAAATTTTAATGAATTCCAGTGTGTTTATTTTTGTTGTTGCCTGTGCTTTTAATGTCATATAAAGAAATCATTGGAGGGGTGGCCTGGTGGCTCAGTTGGTTAGAGAGTGTGTTCTTTTTTTTTTTTTTTTTTTTAAATTTTATTTTTTTTAATTAGTTTCAGGTGTACAACACAGTGCAATAGTTATACATTTTACCCCTCAAAGTGACAACCCCCCCACCCCCAATACACCACCCCACACCCCCCCATATCATATATATCTATTACTCTTCCTCTGACTCTCTTCCACAGTATAATCCACATCCCGTGACTATCTATATATATTCAATTACAGTAGGTATACCACCTCCACTTTAGTAATACAGTGCAGTGATCAAACCTCTACTCCATCCATGAAATGGTCTCCCTAACAAGACCTATGATCATCTGACATTCCACAGAATATTTACAACATTATTAATTATATTCCCCAAACTGTTTTTCCTATCCCAGTAGCAATATTGTAGTTGCCTATTTTTGCTGTCTAATCCCTTCCCCTTCTCCCTCATCCCCATTCCTCTCCAAATTAGCAACCCTGATTTTTCCTCTATATCTATGAGACAGTTTCTGTTTACTTTGCTCATTCATACAGTTTTTCATATTCCACATATAAGTGAGATCATATGGTATTTGTCCTTCTCTGACTGACTTATTTCACTCAACATTATAGTCTCTAGGTCCATCCATATCATTGCAAATGGCACGATTTCATTCTTCTTTATAGCGGAGTAATACTCCATTGTATAAATATACCACAGTTTCTTAATCCAGTCATCTACTGATGGGCATTTTGGTTGTTTCCAAGTCTTAGCTATTGTAAATTGTGCTGCTATGAACATCGGGGTGCATAACTTTTTTTGAATAAGTGTCTTAGTTTTTTCAGGATAAATACCTAGGAGTGGAATTGCTGGGTCAAACGGTAGCTCTATTTCCAGTTCTTTGAGATACCTCCATACTGACTTCCATAGTGGCTGCACCAATCTGCAATCCCACCAACAGTGCAGCAGGGTCCCCTTTTCCCCACAGCCCCGCCAGCACTTGTTGTTTGTTGATTTGTTGATGATAGCCATTCTGACTGGAGTGAGGTGGTATCTCATGGTGGTTTTTATTTGCATTTCCCTAATGACCAGTGAGGTTGAACTTTTGTTCATATGCCTGTTGGCCATCTGTATGTCCTCTTTAGAGAAATGTCTCTTCATATCTTCTGCCCATTTTTTAATTGGGTTGTTTGTTTTTTTGGTGTTGAGTTTCATGAGTGTTTTATAAATTTTGGATATTAACCCCTTATCAGATATATCGTTGGCAAATATATTCTCCCATTCAGTAGGCTTCCTTTTTGTTTTATTAATGGTTTCCTTTGTTGTGAAAAAACTTTTAAGTCTGATATAATCCCATATGTTCATTTTTCTTTTACTTCCCTTGCCCGTAGGGGATGTATCAGTAAAAATATTGCTCCGAGTAATGTCTGCAAATGTACTCCCTATATTTTCAATTAGGATTTTTATGGTTTCAGGTCTTACATTTAAGTCTTTAATCCATTTTGAATTTGTTCTTGTATAAGGCGTAAGGAGATGATCCAGTTTCATTTTTTGCATGTGTCCGTCCAATTTTCCCAGCACCATTTATTGAATAGACTATCTTTACTCCAGTGTAAATTCTTGCTTCCCTTGTCATAGATTAACTGTCCGTAAATGCTTGGATTTATTTCTGGGCTCTCTGTTCTGTTCCACTGATCGATGTGCCTGTTTTTATGCCAATACCAAACTGTCTTGATTACTGTGGCCTTGTAGTAGGTTTTGATGTCTGGTAGCGTGATCCCCCGACTTTGTTTTTATTCCTCAGAATTGCCGAGGCTATTCTGGGTCTTTTATGATTCCATATAAACTTTAGGATTATATTTTCTATTTCTGTGAAAAATGCCCTTGGTAGTTTGATAGGAATTGCATTGAATCTATATATTGCGTTAGGCAGTATGGACATTTTAACTATATTAATTCTTCCTATCCATGAGCATGGTAGGTGTTTCCATTTATTTGTATCTTCTATGATTTCTTTCTTCAGTGTCTTATAATTTTCTGAGTACAGATCTTTCACTTCTTTGGTTAAATTTATTCCTAGGTATTTTATAGTTCTTGATGCAATTGTAAATGGGACAGTTTTCTTAATTTCTCTTTCCATTAGTTTATTATTGGTATATGCAAATGCCACCGATTTCTGAACATTGATTTTATATCCTGCTACTTTACTGAATTCGTCTATCAGTTCCAATAGTTTTTTGATGGAGTCTTTGGGGTTCTCTATATACAGTATCATGTCATCTGCATATAATGACAATTTTACTTCTTCCTTGCCAATTTGGATGCCTTTTATTTCTTTTTGTTGTCTGATTGCTGTGGCTAGAACTTCCAGCACTATGTTGAATAAAAGAGGAGAAAGTGGACAGCCTTGTCTTGTTCCTGATCTTAAGGGGAATGGTTTTAGCGTTTCCCCATTGAGTATGATGTTAGCTGTAGGTTTATCATATATGGCTTTTATTATGTTGAGATATGATCCCTGTATTCCCACTTTGCTAAGGGTTTTTAACATAAATGGCTGTTGGATTTTGTCAAATGCTTTTTCTGCATCTATTGAAATGACCATGTGATCTTTATCCTTCATTTTGTTGATGTGGTGTATCACATTAATTGATTTACGGATGTTGAACCAGCCTTGCGCACTAGGGATGAATCCCACTTGATCATGATGTATGATCTTCTTAATATATTGCTGAATTCTGTTTGCTAATATTTTATTGAGAATTTTTGCATCTATATTCATCAGGGAGATTGGCCTGTAGTTTTCCTTTTTGTGATGTCTTTATCTGGTTTTGGAATCAGGGTGATAGAGGCTTCATAAAAAGAGTTTGGGAGCCTTCCCTCCTTCTGGATTTTTTGGAATAGTTTGAGAAGAATAGGTGATAGTTCTTTTTGAATGTTTGATAAAATTCACTTCTGAAGCCGTCTCGTCCAGGGCAGTAGTGTTTTGGGAGCTAGTCAATGACTGATTCAATTTCCTTCGTAGTAATCAGGGTATTTAGATTTTCTGTTTCTACTTGCGTTAGCTTTGGAAGGTTGTATGCTTCTAGAAAATTATCCATTTCATCCAGATTGTCAAATTTGTTGGCATATAGTTGCTCATAGTAATTTCTTAGAATTTTTTGTATTTCTGTGATGTCTGTAGTCATTTCCCCTCTTTCATTCCTGATTTTGCTAATTTGAGTCCTCTCTCTTTTTTTTTTTTTGATGAGCCTGGCTAGAGGTTTGTCAATTTTGTTTATCTTCTCAAGAAACCAGCTCTTGGTTTAATTGATCTTTTGAATTGTTTTTCTGTTCTCTATATTGTTTATTTCTGCTCTGGTCTTTATTATCTCCTTTCTTGTACTCCCCTTGGGCCTCTTTTGCTGTTCTTTTTCCAGTTCCCTTAGGTGTAAGGATAACCTGTTGATTTGAGATTTTTCTTCCTTCTTTAGGTAGGCCTGCACTGCTATAAACTTCCCTCTTAGGACTGCTTTCGCAGCATCCCAGAGATTTTGGGTCGTGGTGTTTTCATTTTCGTTTGTCTCGAGGTATCTTTTGATTTCCTCCTTGATCTCATTTGTGACCCACTCACTATTTAATAGCATATTGTTTAGCCTCCATTTATTTGTCAGCTTCCCGGATTTCTTCTTATAATTGATTTCTAGTTTCATAGCATTGTGGTCAGAGAATACAGTTGAAATGATTTCAATCTTCTTAAATTTATTGAGACTTGTTTTGTGGCCTAACATGTGGTCTATCTTAGAAAATGTTCCATGTGCACTTGAAAAGAACGTATATTCTGTAGCTTTGGGATGAAATGCTCTGAAAATGTCTGTTAAATCCAGCTGGTCTAATGTGTCATTTAAGGTCGCTGTTTCCACATTGATTTTCTGTCTGGAGGATCTGTCCATTAGTGACAGCGGGGTGTTGAAGTCCCCTACTATGATAGTGTTACTGTTGATCTCTGTCTTTATGTCTGACAATATCTGTTTTATATATTTAGGGGCTCCTATGTTAGGTGCATAGATGTTTACTAGAGTTATGTCCTCTTGTTGGATCGATCCCTTCATTACTATGAAGTGTCCTTCTTTGTCCTTTGTTATATTCTTCAATTTAAAGTCCATTTTATCTGATATAAGTATCGCTACTCCAGCTTTTTTTTCAGTACCATTCGCATGAAATATTTTACTCCATCCCTTTACTTTCAGCCTGTATGAGTCTTTGGATCTGAGGTGAGTCTCTTGTATACAGCATATACTGGGGTCTTGCTTTCTTATCCATTCAGCCACCCTATGTCTTTTTATTGGAGCATTTAATCCATTTACATTTAATGTGATTATTGATAGGTGTGTATTTATTGCCATTTTCTTATTTGTGTTCGTAGTCTTTCATAGGTTGTTTTTCTCTTCTACTTAAAGAAGCCCTTTTAGCATTTCCTGCAAAGCTGGCTTGGTGGTAATGAATTCCCTTAACTTATTTTTTTCTGCAAAGCTCCTTATCTCGCCTTCGATTTTAAATGATAACCTTGCTGGATACAGCAATCTTGGTTGTAGGCCTTTATTTTTCATCACTTTGAAAACCTCCTGCCACTCTCTTCTGGCCTGCAAAGTTTCTGTAGAAAAGTCAGCTGATAATCTTATGGGGGTACCCTTGTAAGTAACTTGCTGCCTTTCCCTTGCTGCTTTAAGGATTCTGTCTTTGTCCTTAACCCTTGCCATTTTCACTATAATGTGTCTTGGAGTGGGCCTGTTTGGAATCATCCTGTTTGGAACTCTCTGCACTTCCTGGGCTTGTATTTCAATGTCCTTTGCCAGGTTAGGGAAGTTTTCAGACATTATTACTTCAACTATATTCTCAATCCCTTGCTCCCTCTCTTCTCCTTCTGGTACTCCAATGACCCTTAGGTTATTGCGTCTGATGTTGTCCCCCAGCTCTCTTAAACTATTTTCCATGTTTTTCATTCTTTTTTCTTTTTGTTGTACCGCATGGGTGATCTCTGCTATTTTGTCTTCTAAGTCACTGATTCGATTTTCTGCTTCATCCAGTCTGCTAGTGATTCCATCAAGTTTGTTATTTAATTCAGTAATTGTGTTCTTAAGTTCTAGCTGGTTGCTTTTCATGATTTCTCTATCCTTCTTTATATTTTCATTAATTTCCTTGAACATTCTAATAATCAGTGTTCTGAACTCTGTCTCCGATAGGTTGGTTACCTCTATTTCCTCTATTTCCACTGATTCAGGAAGTTTCTTCTGTTCTTTTATTTGTGTTATGTTTCTTTGTCTCCCCATTCTGGCTTACTCTTTGTGTTTGCTTCAATATAACAGATAGATCCCCCAGATTTCTCAGTCTTTTCTGGGTAAACTTATATGGTGTGTGTCCTTTATATTTGAATTACTCAGTCTCCCTATTCTCCTGTGCTTGTATCTGAGGTGTTCCTTGTGTCGTGCGTCCTCACTTGTTGAAGTTTTAGTTTTGATTACTTTTGGTTTGTCAGTAGGTGGGATTGACTCCCAGATTGATTAGCTGTGAGGATCAGCAGCTTCTGCAGTTTATGAGCTGCTGTGAGAGGATTGACCCCTCTGATGAAACTTGGACCCTATGGGTCTTAGTACCTGTAGTAACTTCTTTTTGGGTGTGACTCTTGTATGTCAAACCCAGAAATGCTCTAGTTTTATCTAAAGTTGGCCTCCGGGTATGATGATTCTTGTGTCTGTTTGTTTGGACCCACTGCTGCAGAGTGATTTTAGAGCATAACAGATCAACAAGAACAACCTCCGCAGCCACCAAAGGAAACCAAATGCTCGCACAAGTAAAAACAACCAACCATCAAACTACAGTCAACTTGTACAGAAATATCAATCATACTAATGAAGAAAACAAACAGAAACAAAACAAAAACCACATACTCAATAATAACAGAAGAGGAAACAAAATAAAATACAATATCCTAAAATAAAAAATAGAATAAACATGAGAAACCGATTAGCTATACCTAAAAAATAAAAAATAAAAATAAACTAAAATAATAATAAAAAAGTAAGAAAAATTTAAAAAATAAAATTTGCAGAAAAAAGGAAAAGAGGAAAAGTATAGCAGTGAGAAGAATGAATAAAATAAGAGAGAAAGTGAGGGTGGGGAAAAAGAAAAAGAAACGACAGCAAAAGCAAAAGAAACAAGGAAAACAACATATATATATATATATTTGTCTACACACCCATATATATGGACAGATATTCACCTATATACACCTATATATATATGCCTATATTAAAAACTACAATATGATTAGAATGAAATAGAAATAAAAACCAAAAACAACCAAGATAAGCAGCCAATAAAGGGAAAACAAAACAGAATAAAACCAAACAAACCAAAAATACCCGTGCTGGTCTAGGCTAAAGTCCACCAAGCTCTCTTCAGTTTGTCTGCTGTACAAAAATTCCTGTGCGTCTTGTGGGAACAGTAGGCCACCTGATGCCTAGCGTAATCCTGGCACTGCAGGTTTGCTGTACTTGAGTGTGGTTGTGACGTATGATCGGTGGTTTTTACAAAGTCACTGCCTTTTTGCTTTTGCCTGTCCCAAGGCAGGCTGCACCCCCAAAGGCTCAATGAGTGTCTCTGGGCACCCTTTGGGTTGACAGCCGTGGAGAATTAAAGAATTCCTCACTACCAAAAGCCTGCTGCTAAGAATCTGTTAATTAGTGCCTCAGCAGATGAACCTGCCCTGCCTCCCAAGCCTTGCCTAAAGGTGGGGGCGGGGTAGGTAGTCTCACTCTGCAGCCTTTACTGGGTGGAAATTCTCAACCCTCTGCAGGTAAGGATATCTTCCTAGTCTGCCCCTATTGCTCCCTTCAGGAGTCAGTTTAAGACTGTCTTGGCGGGGGCCAAAGTTTGTGGGAGTGGGTGAGTTATTGGGTTTTTTTTTTGCTTTCTGTTCAAGAGTAGAAAAAGGGAAAAAAAATAAAAAACATAAAAATAAACAAAGCCACAGTTCCAACACTGTTTCAAGCTAAGGCCTTTTTGCCTCTTATGCTCCAGCGGAGTTCCTGCTGCTCTCCCAAAGGGTCTGCAGGGATTTAGGGAATTGCGCGCACCCTACCGTGTGGCTCAGATCCCCGCTCCGCGTCTCTCGGGGACCTGCGTCTCTGCCCGGCGCGCTGCGTGTCCGAGTGAGCCTTCTTTTTCCCCTGCTCCCGGGTTTCAGGCTTCTGCCTTGGAGCCGGCGCGCGCCCGCGGTGCTCCTGCTGCTCTCCCGAAGAGACTGTCGGGGTTTAAGGGACTGCAAGCCCCCTGCCCCGAGGCTCAGATCCCCGTTCCGTCTCTCGGGGACCTGCGTCTCCACCCAGCGCGCTGCTTGTCCGAGCGAGTCCTCTTTTTCCCCTGCTCCCGGGTTCCAGGCTTCTGCCTCGGAGCCGGCGCGCCCGCGCGGATCTCCTGCTGCTCTCCCAAACGGTCTGCCGGGATTTAGGGGACTGCGCGCACCGTGCCGCGTGGCTCCGATCCCCGCTCTGTCTCTCCGGGACCTGTGACTCCGGCCGGCGCGCTGCGTCTCCGCGGGTGAGTCCTGTGTTTCCCCTGCTCCCGCGTTTAAGGCTTCTGCCTTGGAGCCGGCGGGCGCTCGCGCCGTTCTCCTGCTGCGCTCCTGGAGGGACTGCCGCCGGGGTTCAGGGGACTGCCCGCACCTTTCCACGCGGCTCCGATCCCCGCTCCGTCTCTCCGGGACCTGCGTCTCCGCCCAGCGCGCGCTGCTTCTCCGCGGGGCGAGTCCTCTGTTTTCCCCTGCTCCCGGGTTTCAGGCTTCTGCGCTCCGCAGACCCGGTGGGCACAGAGACTGATCCCTGAACTGGGAGGGTGCAGGGACTGATCTTGCCCTGCCGCTGCGGGTGCAGCTCGTACCTCTGCACAGTCGTCTCCTCTCTCTCCTCCCGCACTTGCCCGGCCTGAGCTTCTGCCTCAGACTGCAAACCAACGCGCTCTGGCTGAACTCGAGGTGGGCCGCGGGCCGCAGGGAGCGAGCCGGGGAACACTCACCGTGACTCAGCAGCCGCGGGTGCGGGCTGCACCTCACGCGTCTCGCCGCCTTCTTCCCCTACTCGCCCAGCCTGCCCACCTTCCAGCAATCCTTGTGTGGAACTCTTAGTCGCTCTGTGTGATGAGTAGATGTCTCTTTGAAGCGTATTAGAAGTTCAAATTGTGGATATTTCCAGGGGAGATTTCATGGAGCCCTCCTCATAGCCGCCATCTTGCCCCTCAGAGAGTGTGTTCTTAACAACAAGGTTGCTGGTTCAATGCCTGTATGGGATGGTGAGCAGCACCCCCCCACACTCCCCCCCAACTAGATTGAAAACAGTGACTGGACTTGGAGCTGAGCTGCCCCCTTCACAACTAAGATTGAAGGACAACAACTTGACTTGGAGCTGATGGGTCCTGGGAAAAGCACACAGTCCCCAAATAAAGTTTAAAAAAAAAGAAAAAAAGAAAAGAAATCATTGGAAATCAATGTCATGAGACTTCCGCATGCCTTCTTCTGAAAATTTTGTAGTTTTAACCCTTATATTTAAGTCATTGGTCTATTTCGAGTTAATTTTTTATATCATTTTAGGTAAGGGTCCCATGTCACTCTTTTGCATGTGGACATCCAGTTTTCCCAGCACCATTTGATGAAAAGACTGTCCTTTTCCCATTGAATGGTCTTGGTGCCCTTGTCAAAAATCATTTGACCACATACATGAGGGTTTATTTTTGGGCTCTGTGTTCTATACCACTGGTTTATATGTCTGTCTTTACACCAGTACCATGCTGTCTTGATTACTTTAGCTTTGTAGTAAATTCAAATCAGAAAGTATGAGACCTCCCACTTTTCTTTCTTCTTTTTTTCAAGATCGTTTTGGCTATTCAGGAACCCTCAAGATTCCATATGAATTTTAGGATGGATTTATCTATTTCTGAAAAAAAAAAAGTCATTGGTATTTTGAAAGGGATCACACTGAATCGGTAGATTGCTTTAGGTAATATAGACATCTTAAAAACATTGTCTTTCAATCCATGAACACATAATTTCCATTTATTTATGTCTTCTTTAAGTTCTTTCAGCAACATTGTATAGTTTTCAGGGTACAAGTCTTTCACCGCATTTGTTAAGTTCATTTCTAAGTATGTCATTGTTTTTAATGCTATTGTAAATGAAATTGTTTTCTTAATTTTCTTTTTGGATTGTTCATCATCAGTGTATAAAAATGCAACTGATTTCTGCATGTTGATTTTTGTATCCTGAAATTTGAATTAGTTTCTTATTTCTAACTGTGTGTGTGTGTGTGTGTGTGTGTGTGTGTGTGTGTGTAAGTTTCAGAGTACTTATATAAAAGATCACATCACCTGTGAATAGAGATAACTTTACTTCTTCGTTTCCAATTGGATGGCTTTTATTTCTTTTTCTTGCCTAGTTACTCTCGCTATAACTTCTAATACTATATTGAATAAAAGTGTCTTGGTTCTGATACAGGAAAAACTTTCATTCTTTCACCACTGAGTATGATGTTAGATGTGGGTTCTTCATATGTAGCATTTATTATATTGATGTAGTTTTCTTCTATTCCTAGTTTGCTGAGTTGTTGTTGTTGTTTTTTAACATGAAGTGGTGCTAAATTTTGTCAAATGCTTTTTCCTGCATCAGTTGAGATGGTCATGTGTTTTTCTTCTCCTTCATTCAATTAATATGGTATATTACATTGACCAATTTCTGTTTGTTGAACTATCCTTGCATTCCCGGAATAAATGCCTCTTGGTCATGGTGTGTAATCCTTTTAATGTGTTGCTTTTGGCTTGCTAGAATTTTGTTGAGGATGAACATTTTGCAATTTTAAGCATACAATTCCTATACATTTTTTGTTAGCTGTATACATACCTAAGCAATTTTTTTTGAGGAATTGTATATGATATTAATTTAAATTTTTTTCTGTCCAGGTGTTCATTGCTAGTGTATAAAAATCCAGTTAATTGTTATGCTGATCTTGTATCCTATGACCTTGCTGAACTAATCTTAGTTCTAGGAGGGTTTTTGGTTTGTTAGTTTGTGGTTTGTTTTGTAGATTCCTTGGGATTTTCTAAATAGACAATCATACCATTTGTAAATCGGAACTATTTTATTTCTTCCCTTCAGATCTGAAAGGATATGCTTTTTATTTCCATTTCTTGCTTGATTTCACTGGCCAGAACTTCTAGTATTATGTTGAATAAGAATAATGAGACCAAACATTCTTGCCTTATTGCTGCTTTTAGGGGAAAAACATTCATTCTTTCACCACTATGCATGTTGTTAGCTATAAGATTTTTGTATCAAGTTGAGGAAGTTCTTCCTATTTGTATAAGAGTTGTTATCATGAACTGGTATTAGACTTTGTCAGATGCTTTTTCTGTATTAATTGACATAATCATGTGATTTTTTTTCCCTTTAGCTAATTAATATGAATAATTGATTTTTGAAAATCGAATCACTCTTTCATCCTTGGCATAAATCACACTTGGTCATGGTTTATAATTGTTTTTATATATTGCTGAATTTTATTTCCTAATATATTTTTAGGAACTTTTGTATCTATATTCATAAGGAAAGTTGACCTGTAACTTTCACTTTTTGTTCTGTCTTTGATGTGGTATTAGGGGAATCCTAGTATCGTAAAATTAATGGTAAGCACTTCTTCTTCCTGTATTTTCTGGAAGAAATTATATAGAATTGTAGTTAATTCTTTCAATGTTTAATAGAATTCTCCAGTGAATTCTGGAGGCTGTAGTTTTTTAAATAGAATTTTAATATTACAAGTTCAATTTTCTTAATAGTTATAAGGCTATTCAAATTATCTATTTCATGTTGAATATGGTAATTTGTGTTTTTAAGGAATTGGTCCATTTCATATAAGTTGTCAAATTTATGTGTGTAGAATTTTCTTACTATTCCATTATCATTTTGATGTCTGCAGGGTATATATGACATCATCTATTTCATTTCTAACATTAGTAATTTGTGTCTTCTCTTTGTTAGTCTTGTTAATGGGTTGTCAATTTTATTGATCTTTTCAAAGATCCAACTCTTTTCTTCATTGTTTTTCTTCACTTTTTTTTTTTTTTTTTTTTTTTTTTTTTTTACTGTTGTTGTTAATTGTGCTGATTCTTGCTCTTGTATTTACTCTTTCCTTCTTTCTGCCTTCTTGGCTTTATTTTGCTCTTCATTTTTTTAAGCTCTTGAGGTGATACATTAGGTTATAGATTTAAGACTTTCCCCCTATGTAATGTAAACTATAAATTCCTCTTTCAGTGCTATTTTAGCTGTGTTCCACAAATTTGATATATTGCATTTTTATTTTCATCCAGTTCAATGTATTGGGTTGTTGGAAAGGTCATGATGCATTTTTGCAATGAAAAACAGAAAAAATACGTCATGACTTTTCCGACAGCCCCAATATTTTAAAAATTTCCTTTGAATCTTTAGAAATTTTTGAGACTTGCTTATGTTCAAGTTATGGCCTATCTTGGTTTATGTGCCATGGATACTTGAAAATAATGCAATCTACTGCTGTTGGGTGGAGTGTCTTATAAATGTCTATTAGACCCTCTTTGTTAATAGTGTTGAGTTTTTCTCTATGTTCTGATTTTCTGTCTCATTGTTGTATCAATTACTAAGACAGGAGTGTTGAAATCTCCATCTGTAATTATGTATTTGTGTTTACTTCCAGATCTATCAGTTTTTGCTTCACATATTTTGTAGCTCTGATATTTGCTGTGTACACATTTAACATTGTTATATCTTCTTGGTGAATTGACCCTCTTATCATTATGTAACATCCTTCTCTATCTCTGGTAATTTTCTTTGCTCTGAAGCCACTTTATCTGATATGCAAATTTTAATCAAAAGAAAGCAAAAGTGGTATGCATATATATATATATTCAAACTTTAATCGAACTTTAATCAAAAGAAAGCAAAAGTCTTGTATGTATACATACCACGTTTGCTCTCCTTTGATTAAAGTTTGCATGATATATTTTTTCTAGGTAGTACTCAAACAACTAATAAAAAAGCTGTCCTAGAGACACACCCCAAAATGTTATAGATAAGTAAAAACGGTATCCTAAAAAATGCTCAAGTAATGTATAGGATGACAAGGAAAACAGAAATGAAAAACTGAGAGAACAAACAGAAAACAAAAATAAAATGGAAATCTTAAGTCTTGGTTTATCAATAATTACATTAAATGTAAATGTTCTAAATGCATCAATTAAAGACAGATATTGGCATAGTAGATTAAAAAAACGTGGACCAGCTATGTGCTGTCTACAGAATCCCATATATATGTGTATACATAAAGTAAAAGGGTGGAAAACCATTTCCGGGTCTCAATCCGGACACAGGTGTGGCTGGCTGTAGGCAGGGAGCTGCCTGAGTGTGAGTGCTGGATGGCCTTGGTCAGCCCCCTTCAGCAGAGTTCCCACATGACCTCGGTGCTCACATCCCCTGACTGTGTGCAGGGAGATCTGCTATCCCTCCACCACTTGGTAATGTCTGATAGCCTGGATTCATATCACTGAAACCCCAGCTAGAATTTCTCCAATTCCAGGTAAATCACTCAAGAAAGTCCTCCTGGGCACCAGCGTCTGACAGCCAGGCCCTGCTTTCCTCTCCCATGGACTTCAGCCCTGTACAGCCGTTTTGCTCTCAGTTTTCCACACACGGCTTTCACCAAATCTTTCTAATTTTCTTTTTTCTTTTTTTAATTTATATATATTTTTAATTAGCTTCAGGTGTACAAGAAAGTGCAATAGTTATACTTTTTACCCCTTAAAGTGACAATCCCCTCCCCCAATTGTCCCCTCACACTCCTCCCCACCATATCATACTATCTATTACAATTCCTTTGACTCCCTTCCACCATATAATCCACATCCCATGACTGTCTATATATTCAATTACAGTTGGCATACAATATTATACAACATCATTTTCAGGTATACAGTGCAGTGATCAAGCCTCTACTCCATCCATGAAGTGGTCTCCCTAACAAAATATGTGACCATCTGACACCCCACAAAATTTTAACAGCATTATATTCCCCGAACTGTCTTTCATATCCCTGTGACAATACTGTAGTTACCTATTTATGCTGTCTAATCCTTTCCCCTTCTCCCTCATCCCCAACCCCTCCCAACTAGCAACACTGTTTTTCCTTTATATCTATGAGACTGTTTCTGTTTCTTATGCTCATTCATTCAGTTTTTCAAATTCCACATATAAGTGAGATCATGTGGTATTTGTCTTTCTCCGACTGACTGATTTCACTCAACATAATAGTCTCTAGGTCCATCCATATGGTTGCAAATGGTACAATTTCATTCTTCTTTATAGCAGAGTAATACTCCATTGTATAAATGTACCACAGTTTCTTAAGCCAGTCATCTACCGATGGGCATTTCGGTTGTTTCCAAGTCTTGGCTATTGTAAATAGCGCTGCAATAAACATAGGGGTGCATATATTTTTTCGAATTAGCGTCTTGGATTCCTCTGGGTAGATTCCCAAGAGTGGAACTGCTGGGTCATACGGCAGTTCCATTTCCAATGTTTTGAGATACCTCCAAACTGATTTCCATAATGGCTGCACCAATTTGCAGTCCCACCAACAGTGCACCAGGGTTCCCTTTTCTCCACACCCTCGCCAACACTTGTTGTTTGTTGATTTGTTGATGATAGACATTCTGACTGGAGTGAGGTGGTATCTCATGGTGGTTTTTATTTGCATTTCTCTGATGATTGGTGAGGTTGAACATTTTTTCATATGCCTGTTGGCCATCTGTATGTCCTCTTTAGAGAAATGCCTCTTCATATCCTCTGCCCATTTTTTAATTGGGTTGGTTTTTTTTTTTGGTGTTGAATTGCATGAGTGTTTTATAAATTTTGGATATCAATCCCTTATCAGATATATCATTGGCAAATATCTTCTCCCATTCAGTAGGCTGCCTTTTTGTTTTATTGATGATTTCCCTTGCTGTGAAAAAACTTTTGATGTAACCCCAATATGTTCATTTTTTCTTTTATTTCCCTTGCCTGAGGGGATATATCGGTAAAAATATTACTCAGGGTAATGTCTGCAAACTTACTCCCTATATTTTCTTCTAAGAGTTTTATAGTTTCAGGTCTTACATTTAAGTCTTTAATCCATTTTGAGTTTGTTCTCATATATGGTGTAAGTAGGTGGTCTATTTTCATTTTTTTGCACGTGTCAGTCCAATTTTCCCAGCACCATTTATTAAATAGACTATCTTTACTCCAGTGTAAATTCTTGCTCCCATTGTCATAGATTAAATGACCATACATAAATGGGTTTATTCCTGGGCTCTCTATTCTATTCCATTGGTCTATGTGTCTGTTTTTATGCCAGTACCATACTGTTTTGATTACTGTAGCCTTGTAGTATGTTTTGATGTCAGGTAGTGTGATGCCTCCCACTTTGTTCTTATTTCTCAAGATTGCTGCAGCTATTCGGGGTATTTTGTGGCTCCATATAAATTTTAGGATTCTATGTTCTATTTCTGAGGAAAATGTCTTTGGTAGTTTGATTGGAATTGCATTGAATCTATATATTGCTTTAGGAAGTATTGACATTTTAACTATATTAATTCTTCCGATCCATGAGCATGGTATGTATTTCCATTTATTTGTATCTTCTTTGATTTCTCTCTTCAGTGTTTCATAATTTTCTGAGTACAGGTCTTTTACTTCTTTAGTTAAATTGATTCCTAGATATTTTATTGTTTTTGAAGCAATTGTAAAACGGATTGATTTCCTGATTTCTTCTTCTGATAGTTTATTATTGGTGTATAGAAATGCCACTGATTTCTGAATATTAATTTTGTATCCTGCTACCTTACCAAATTTGTATATCAGTTCTAGCAGTTTTTTGGTGGAGTCTTTGGGATTCTCTATATATAGTATCATGTCATCTGCATATAATGACAATTTTCCTTCCTCTTTTCCAATTTGGATGCCTTTTATTTCATTTTCTTGTGTGATTGCTGTGATTAGAACTTCCAGAACTATGTTAAATAGAAGTGGTGAAAGCGGGCAGCCTTTTCTTGTTCCTGATCTTAAGGGGAAAGCTTTCAACCTTTCCCCATTGAGAACGATGTTTGCTGTGGGCTTATCATATATGGCCTTTATTATGTTGAGGTATGATCCCACTATTCCCACTTTGTTAAGAGTCTTTATCATAAATGGCTGCTGGATTTTGTCAAATGCCTTTTCTGCATCTATTGATATGATCATATGACTTTTATTTTTCATTTTGTTAATGTGGTGTATTATGTTAATTGACTTGTGGATATTGAACCAAACTTGCATACCAGGAATGAATCCCACTTGATCGTGGTGTATGATCTTTTTAATGAGATGCTGAATTCGGTTTGCTAGTATTTTGTTGAGAATTTTTGCATCTATGTTCATTAGTGATATTGGCCTGTAGTTTTCCTTTTTTGTAATATCTTTGTCTGGCTTAGGAATCAGGGTGATTGTGACTTCATAGAAAGAGTTTGGGAGCCTTCCCTCCTTCTGTATTTTTTGGAATAGTTTGAGGAGAATAGGTACTAATTCTTTTTTAAATGTTTTGTAAAATTCACCTGTGTAGCCATCTGGTCCAGGGCTTTTGTTTGTTGGAAGATTGTTGATTACTGATTCAATTTCTTTCACAGTAATCAGTCTGTTCAGAGTTTCTGTTTCTTTTTGGTTCAGACTTGGTAGATTCTATGCTTCTAGAAATTTACCCATTTTTTCCAGATTGTCGAAGTTGTTAGCATATAGTTGCTCAGAGTATTTGCTTAAAATTTTCTGTATTTCTGTGGTATCTGTTGTCACTTCTCCTCTTTCATTTCTGATTTTATTAATTTGGGTCCTCTCTCTCTTTTTCTTGGTTAGTCGTGCTAAGGGTATGTCGATTTTGTTTATCTTTTCAAAAAACCAACTCTTGGTTTCATTGATCTTTTGTATTGTGTTTTTTTTTGTTCTCTATTTCATTTATTTCTGCTCTGGTCTTTATTATTTCCTTCCTTATGCTCCCGTTAGGCTTGTTTTGCTGCTTTTTTTCGAGTTCCCTTAGGTGTAGAGAGAGTTTGTTGATTTGAGATGTTTCTTCCTTCTTTAGGTAGGCCTGCACTGCTACGAACTTCCCTCTTAGGACTGCTTTCGCTGCATCCCAGAGATTTTGGGTCGTGGTGTTTTCATTTTCGTTTGTCTCGAGGTATCTTTTGATGTCCTCCTTGATCTCATTTTTGACCCACTCACTATTTAGAAGCATGTTATTTAGCTTCCATGTATTTGTAAGCTTTCCAGATTTCTTCTTATAATTGATTTCTAGTTTCATAGCATTGTGGTCACAGAAGACACTTGATATGATTTCAATCTTCTTAAATTTGTTGAGACTTGTTTTGTGGCCTAACATGTGGTCTATCTTGGAGAATGTTCCATGCGCAGTTGAGAAGAACGTATATTCTGTAGCATTGGGGTGAAATGCTCTGAAAATATCAATTAAATCCAGCTGGTCTAAAGTGTCATTTAAGGCCACTATGTCCGTGTTGATTTTCTGTCTGGAGGATCTGTCCATTGGTGACAACGGGGTGTTGAAGTCCCCTACTATGATAATGCTACTGTTGATGTCTGCCTTTATGTCTGTCAGAATCTGCTTTATATATTTAGGAGCTCCTATATTGGTTGCATAGATGTTTACTAGGGTTATGTCCTCTTGTTGGGTTGATTCCTTGATTATTATGTAGTGCCCTCCTTTGTCTTTTATGGTAGTCTTCATTTTAAAGTCTATTTTGTCCAAAATAAGTATTGCTACTCCAGCTTTTTTCTCATTTCCAGTTGCATGAAATATCTTATTCCATCCCTTTACTTTCAGTCTATGTGTGTCTTTTGATCTGAGATGAGTCTCTTGTAGACAGCATATGCATGGGTCCTGTTTTCTTATCCACTCAGCCACTCTGTGTCTTTTGATTGGAGCATTTAGCCCATTCACATTTAAGGTAATTACTGATAGGTGTATATTTATTGCCATTTTGTTATCTGTATTTCTTGTCTTCCTGGTTTAGCTTGTTTTCCCCTTTCTTCTGTTTAAAAAAGCTCTTTTAACATTTCCTGTAATGCTGGCTTGGTGGTAATGAACTCCTTAAGCTTATTCTTTTCTGAGAAGCTCTTTATCTCTCCTTCAATTTTAAGTGATAGCTGTGCTGGGTAGAGCAATCTTGGTTGTAGACCTTTATTTTGTGTCACTTTGAATATCTCCTGCCGCTCCCTTCTGGCCTGCAGAGTTTCTGTAGAAAAGTCAGCTGTTAGTCTAACAGGAGTTCCTTTGTATGTAACCTGCTGTCTTTCTCTTGCTGCCTCTAGGATTCTGTCTCTGTCTTTAACCTTTGCCATTTTAACTATGATGTGTCTTGGTGTGGGCCTGTTTGGGTTCAGCTTGTTTGGAACTGTCTGCACTTCCTGGGCATGTATGTCGATTTCCTTCACCAGGGTAGGGAAGTTTTCGGTCATTATTTCTTTAAATACATTCTCAATCCCTTGCTTCTTCTCTTCTCCTTCTGGTATTCCTATGAGTCGAAGGTGGTTGCGTTTCATGTTGCCCCAGAGGTCTCTTAAACTATTTTCATTCTTTTTTATTCTTTTTTCTTTTTGTTGTTCCAGCTGGGTCATTTCTGCTATTTTGTCTTCTAATTCACTGATCCACTCCTCTGCTTCATCTACTCTACTGGTGATTCCTTCGAGTGTGTTCTTCATTTCAGTTATTGTATTCTTTAGTTCTAACAGGTTGTTTCTAATGGTTTCCCTATCTTTCTTTATGTCCTGGCTAAGTTCCTTAAACATTCTTATCATCAGTGTTCTAAACTCTGTCTCTGGAAGTTTGGATACCTCTGTTTCATTTAGTTCCATTTCTATAGTTTTCTTCTGATCTTTTACTTGGGACATGTTTCTTTGTTTTTTCATTCTGGCTGTTGTTCTGTGAATGCTTCGATGTATTAGATAGATCACCTAGAAAGAAAAGAAAAAAAGAGAAAAAAGAAAAAGAAAAGAGGCGGGGGGGCTCTCAGTCCTCTTTAATCTGCAGACCACTTTCTCAGGGTTGCAGTAAGCTTTCCAGAATTAGCTGCTGTGTGCTCTGGAACCGTGCTCACTACCAATATATATAAAATCTTCACAGGTTGTTGCAGGTTGTCTGCTACTGAGTCTCAGTGAACAGACTGATGCAGCTGGAGAACACCCGCCCTGCATTTCCCTGGCAACGCTGCTCAAGCAGAGCAGAGGGTGGGGACCCAAGGCCACTCATACACTCCTGCGTCTCAGTGAGCAGCCTGATGGAGCCAGAGGGCACCCACCCGGCATTTCCTTGAAACTGCAGCACAAGCAGGGCAGAGGGTGGAGACCCACGGTGGCTCACGCTTCTCTCAGTGAGAAGTCTGATGCAGCCGGAGGGCACCTGCCCGGTGTTTCCTTGGAAACGCAGAACAAGTAGGGCGGAGGGTGGGGACCCAAGGCCGCTCGCGCACTCCTGCGTCTCAGTGAGCAGCCTGATGGGGACGGAGGGCACCAGCCAGGAGTTTCCCTAGCAACGCAACACAAGCAGGGCGGAGGGTGGGAGTCCAAGGCCGCATGTGCACACACGCACGCACACACTCCTGCACCAAGTTCACCAGACCAATGGGATCCCGGCTCTGACCCTCCGTGGGAGGGCCCAACCCTGAAAACATGGCGGCCTCCTGTACACCGCTCATGTGCAAGCTCCGCACCAGTGGAACAACAATCCCAAAACCTCCAGCTTCTGCACCAAAGGTGCTCAGTTCAGTCCCTCCCGGCAGGCTTCTGGGCCCAGCTCATGCAGCCACTCCCTCCGACAGGAACCGGGTGAGTGCTCACCGGCGAGCGAACCCGTGTGCCAGCCCCACTTGTTCTCCAGCTGCCCCCAGCCTCACCGAGCCGAGCAAAGAGAGTCCTCACTAATTTCTACTGCCCGCTATCATAGAACTCCTCTTCCTGGCAAAGCAACTCTGGGCTGGTGAGCTCGGTATGGGACCGGAGGGTCTCTCCCCCAACCGGAGAAGCCTCTCCACAGCTGGGGCTTCCCTCACGGGGCTCGCCCGCCCTCTCTCGTCGGTGTCCCTCCTACCAGACTTGACGTGGACTCCTCTTTAGGTCCTTTGTTTAGAGGTTCTGTTCATCTAATATTCAGGGAACTTCCGAGGTTAAATGTTGTATAAATTATTTGTAATTTTGATGTGATCTTGGGAGGCAGTTCGGAGAGCGTCCGTCTATTCTGCCATCTTACCGGAACTCCTCTAATTTTCTTTTCTTCTTTTTTTTTTTTTTAGATTTTAATGGGGAATTGGGGGAGGGAAACAGTGTTGGGGAATCAGGGAAGGGGAACAAGACAAGCTGCTGTACTTTTGTTGTTCTTCAGTCTAGTTGTGTAGGACATTGGTTCACTGGCCCATGTTGGTATTATTATTGCACTCTTCCCAGCTTAGGCAGTTATTCGCAGGCCATTGGACGTTGGCTCATGGAGGCTCACGGCAGCTCAGGCAGGCTGCTGGCCGCTCATGCTGGCTGCCAGCCACTCACGGTAGCTTACGGCAGCCCACTGCAGCCCCACTGCAGGCTACACTGTTGCGGGCGACTCATGGCAGCCCAGCTCCAGGTCAAGCTGTTGTTCACCATCTTAGTTGTAGAGGCTGCAGTGTCACTGGCCCATGTGGGATCCGAACCGGGGACCTGCTGCTCAGAGCTTGCACTCCCAAGCCAACTCTTAACCAACGAGCCACTCGGCTGGCCTCCTTCTAATTTTCTTATTCATCTCAAATAATTTCCTCTCCTGCTCTGTCCTGTCTATTAGAACAGTCTGAAATGAAATCTGCCCCCTAGAGCTCGGCATGGAGGAAATGGTGGGCAAAGTTCGGGGAGGGACAACCTCCATGTGTCCAGTGCCAGGCCTGCAGGGCTGGGCACCCCACAGCATGTGCCTCCATGTGCCCTGTGCCAAGCCTGGAGGGCCGGGCACCCCGCAGTGTGAGCCTCCATGCTCTAGGAGGCTCACTCTTTTATGAATGCTGGTTCTCCATTCCTTCAGATGTTTGATGAAGAAGTGTCAAGGCCAGTGCGGGTGTGATGTTTCCACATGCCCTGCCATCCATCCGTGTGACTGTGTGCACAGGTGACCAGGCACAGATAGAGCTTGTGCCTGATGCCGTTTGGCCCCAAAAGACATTGGTCCATTTCCCCTGACAGGAGAGCTTTGTGAAGGTTATGCATGAAGTTCAGACTCTCAGAGAGCAGAGCAGGAACCCCTCTGTCTTTCTCTTCCTAATCCCCACTGCCCACTTCACTTGCTGTCCCTGGTCCCTGGCCTGGGGACCATGCTTGCACAACAGTCCTAGAGCATCTATTAACTGATAGTGGCTTCTGCTGGCTTCGTCTCAGACTGCTTTGACATTAGCCTCTAGAAGTCAAGGAAGGCTTCCAAGCTAAGGGAGGGAATACGGAATGCTCTCACTGCAAGGCAGCTATAGCATGCTGGCGAAATGTACACAGCATAGTAAGAATGGAAGCTTGGGGACCCTGCCCCTGGAGAGGCAGCTGACTGTAGGTCCTGCCTTGGCAGCCAGCTCTCAGGGCGCGCAGCAGTGCAACTGAAACATGCTATAAATGGAACACAGCCTCTCAAGTTGACCCCACTGGTAAGCACAGTACAGCCCACACAGTTGGCTAATTTAATATCCTGCAGAGACATAGAGACTTCACTCAAATGCCATGTCTCTGGCAAGGCTGCTATAAACCCAGCTGAGTGGGGCACCCAGGTGAGTGCTCCGTTAGAGACCCAAATTCCCTCTCTCAGCACCTAGCTCACTGCAGCATGCTTGCCTACTGGAGTACAATGAAGTACTTGCCTTACCTACCTGTCAGGGAGCTGTTGAGGATGAGGGCAGGGCTTACTGACATTAGCATCTCAGTGCCTGGCACAGGACCTGGCACATATAAACACTCATCAGCATTTCTGAAGAAACACTGTGGTGGATGTGAGCAGACAGCCACCAAAATAACCCTTCTGTTGACTTACAATGGAGCCTGAAATTCTACCATTAGGTATTCATTCCTTTGGCTTAAAAAGTTAGTCCTATGCACCAACAATTCCTTTCCAAGTAAGTTTCATTGGGAGGGATAACTGTCATGGAGATTTTGGGGGTCTGGTTTGAGATGAGTCCTGCACAACCTTAGCACTGGCTTGGAACTTGTGAGGAGGGTGCCAGGAATGAAGGGAGGGGGCATTCTGGGACAGAATGGCATAGAGGTACAGAAATGAGAGAAAACCATTTGGAGCTAGAAGACTAGGTATGAAACTTGATTTCTAAGTCACTCGTAGCTCTTTTCCCTTGTTAAATGTAAAAAATATTAAAGATATTCTTCAAACGAGCCAGGTACTAGATAAACATTGCCTGGTACATAATAAGTGCTCAGTAAACATTTATGGGATGATTCTTCTCAGGGGCACTGCCAGCCACATGATCACTGCTCTCCATGGGGCCCTAGCTTGCAAAGAGCTGAGAAGGTGGCAGGAAGAGGACAGGGGTAGGGACTTCACTTTCCCACCACGGACTTGCCACCTTCCTGAGCTGGGTGATGGAACCCACAACTGGGACTGCACTACTTGTCCCACATTGGTTTAGAAATGCAGTCACACCCAAGATGAGGACCCTCTTCTGTGTGGGAGGCCAATCCCATGACCAGCCCAGATGGCTGAAGGGTGGCTGTGGGCACGCACTGTGCTCACACAGGATGTCGGCTCCTACCTGCTGCTCAGGGGTCCAGGATACTGACAGACAAGGCAGGGGCTCAAGATGGGGTCCATAGGGATGAAAAGGGCCACCTGAGGAAACGGGACATCACAGTCCTCCCATCCCTGGAGGGGAGATGCTTATAACTAAGTACTGGCTGCTAGGTTTGGGGCTTGAACTGGCTACCACCCACACACGGTGAGAAAAGGAAGAAAGACACTTAGAATGCAGGAAAGAGGGGAAAACCCACCTCACCCACTTGACAGGCGCAAACTGCCACTGCCAGCCACCGTGAATGGGGACTGTCCCCTGCAGCACCCTGCTTCGGTGCCAGCTCCATCAGGCTGAAGGAGCCGAGGCCTCCTCTCCAGCAGAGCCAGAACCATGTGAGGGTGTGCAGGCCGGTCTGGCTCGGCTCCTAGGAGGGAGTGGGTGCTGAAGGGGACAGTGGGACCTGTGAAGCCTAAAGAGTCTTTGTGACAATGACAATTTAAGGAATGCTAGATAATCAGCCTGAGGGGTTTTTCTAAAACTTCTGGGGGAGGTGAACCAGCAGAGCAGTCATGGGAAAAAACCCCTTCTCCTCAAACTCAACTATTCCCGTGCTAGGGTAAAGCTGCTTTTTTCTTATGAAAACAGTGGGAATCTAACAGGTGAGATTCCATTCGGCCTGTATCTGAGAAGTTGTACTCCGTAAGGTTGGAGGACTGAAGGGCCATGTCGCATTGTTCACTGGGGACTTTTGGTTTTGAGAAGGACTCAGTGTGTCCAATTCCTAGGACATTGTGAGACAGAGAAAGGGCTTGGTCTGGCCAAACCTGTGGGGAGGAGGCCTGGGGGACCAGGGCTTGGCACCCTGCCACCCACATCTGCCCAGCATCCCCTGTGCTTCGGGCAGCATTTCCATGGCGGCTGGTCAGGAATGTTCTGGAAGCTTCTGGCAGCACCCCAGCCCCGCTCCACAGTTTGCAGAGGATTCCTGGGGGCTGTCTGCAGCTTGCCTCCACCTGGGCCTCAGCACCTGGCACTGCGCCCACCAGCTCCCACCCAATAGGCCCTGCGAGTGCCAGCTGGGCAGACAGCAGACACAGAACTGCTCTCAGGCTGTGCCCCAGACAGTCGCCCCTCTGCCAGCACTCCAGCACCACAGGCTGGGGCATGGGCACTGTGTGGCGGTGGCAGCCCTGCTGACGTCTGCAGTTTGGGCAGCACAGATTCAAGACGGGGCGGCCCCGATCTCGGATCTCAGGTGTGCCATAGGGTCCTACCCACAGACAGGATGGCCGTGGGCTTCACACGTTGTTGGCATCCCTGCGCTGAGGAAGCCTTTCTCCGAGCCAAGCCTGGCCTCACTGGCCAAAGCCCCTTCAACTAGTTCTTGTCTGCCGCCTGGGAGCAGCACCCCCACCTCCTGCAACCCACTTGCTCTTCAAGGGAGGCAGGGGGATCCAGCAAGTGCTGGCCTCGGGGAGGCTCATGGCAGGAGCTGTCCTGTGGGGGCGGCTGCCTCCCACCCGGACTGGACAAGAGAGCCACCGCATGTGTGACAAACTCCCTAAGAACAAAATGAGGAAGCTGAACCACTCCCATTTGATTTAGAAAATGATGGTGCAGATGCAGACTGGCATCACGAGGCCTGTCTTGCCGACAATTTCCATCACATCACGTTTCAGAGGAGGCAATTCTGGAAGGAGTAGGGGCAAGGGCAAGGAGCCTGGCAGGCAAAAGCAGCGCCGTCTGATGGAGCGGGGGCTTGGGCTGGACTCCAAAGCAGGCTAACCGATCGCCTGGTTTGCCCACAGTCAGGAGTTGTGCCCGTCATCCAAGCTTCCTTTGTAATCATGCCCCCATTCACTCTCAAATACGTGCAGGTTTGGATGACAATTTCTGTGACCACCAGTCACACAGGAGACAGCAGTTATGGCTGCAAACTAACACAGAGAGTGGCATGTAGAACTCAAGGCTTCAAGAGGTTAATTTGGAAAAGGACAGAGCAGGCATCTGAGGGCCAGGCTGGTGCTCTCTCAGGGTCTTTGGCCACGTCCAGGCATAGGCTTGCAGAGTGTGGATCCTGGAAGGGTCTTCTGAGTAACCGAATTCACCTCCTCTTTCAGCAGAAGAAGACACTGGGTCAAAACAGAGAACAGTAACCTGCCTGTGGCCACACTTGGCTCCTGGCAGAGCAGTAACAGCACGTGCTCTGTTCTGGGACAGAGGAAAAGGCATGAATCTGAAAGATGCTGCAAAGGACAAACAGATAGAGGTCCCAATCTGGTGTGGCAGCCCCAGGACAGGGGACAGTCCCAGGCTGTCCCATGGCTCTGTGGCTGAAGAGGGCGGGCTGAGACAGGGACCCCTGAGCATGCCTGGTGTGGGCGGAGCTTAGATCTGGAGTCACCTGTAGCTGGCTCTGCAGGGCAGTGATAGCAGAGACCTAAGAGATTAACTGTCCAATAGAAGTAAGCACAAGTGAAGAAACAGGGAAGTGTGGAGAAGAAAACTAATTGGAGTCAAATAAGTAATTGACAGACTCTAAGTCTTCTCTATGGTTCAAATAGTAGTGAAATCTCGCTGAAAGGGAAACCTGTGATCCAGGTGCTCCCTGTCTGCCCTCCCACCTGAACTGTCTTCTCTCAAAATCATGTAATGAAGATTGTCGGCAGGACAGCTGTCTCACCCCTTGGTGCCTCTTTCCTAGCCTCTTAGCAGGGCTGCACGTGGGACAACCCCAAGTAATGGCTATGGACTCTACTTGGTAGATGGGCAAACCAAGTAACGGAGAAGCGAGAGCCCTTGGTCCCCAGCATCTGTGCAAACAGACTGTGACTGACAGCAAGCCGTGACCAACTCCACGAGCCTGCCACAGCAGTACCTCTGCTGCTCCACCATCTTCATCATCTTCCCATCCATGGGGCTCTGGTGTGCCAGGGAGCGGGAGAGCCTGGTCCCCTGGGCGGAAGTCCCAGGAGCAAGGCCAGGCTGGCAGTCTCGAGACTCTCTGGCCCAGTCTCCAGCCCACCAACGTGTGGTGCTCTCCCTGGCCGTCATCGTCAAATGGCGGCTCCTGCCTGTGTCATCTCCAGAGTCTGACTGTGGGTCCATCTTCACAGGGGTGTCTGACCTGGCCCGACGGCAGGCACGGCTGCATGCTGGCGTTGTGCATCTTCTCTGGGCCCTGGGAGAGGTGCCCTGTCCAAGCAAGTACACTACTCCTCAGGCCTCCCTCAGCTGGGGCAAGGCAGGGATGCAGCAGCTCACTGCAAAACGTTACCTTTAAAATCATTGCATTCGCTCCAGATCGGCTTCTTTTGCCTGCAGCCACTTTCACCCAGTGAAGCTGAGTTCAATACTTACGTTGGCTGCAAGGGAGTCTGTGAAGTGAACTGTTTGTGGAGCAAATGAGCACGAGGCTGCAGGCTGACAATGGTCACCATGTCCTGCTGTCACCCTGAGCTGTCCTCCCATATGACAGCTGCAAGCGGCCTGCATACCACTGTCACACCCACATGGCTCTCTCTGATATGGGACATTAAAAAAACCTCAATCTCCTGAGAAAAATCACCAAATAGTTTCAGTATATGTGAACTAAGCACACGTTTTTGTTCACTGAAACTTCTTTGATGGTTCCTGTTCAAATATCTGCGAATAGAGAGAAAACGCCCACAGACACCATCCTTGGTTGCTACAGAGTCACAGTCTGCAGAAACCAACAGCAGGGACATAAATACTGATGTCACTGCAGAGGGTTCAACGCAGGACTGGAGGCCTGGTCCCCTGACGTGGGCTCTGGCCTCTGCCCTCTCTATCCTGCACAGCCCCTGCGATACCCAGGTTCTCCAGGTGGGCTCCACAGCCACCACGCACCACTCGCAAGCGTGCTTACACACACACAGGCATTGTGGAGATGGGAGGATGGGGGAGGGAGGGGCAGCAGGAAGAAGACACGAGAGAAGCAAGAGGGGCAGAGGGCAGGAGGCAGCGCTCGCAGAGCAGGAGGGACGCGCCAACGGCTCGTTGTTCCCATCACCTGCATAGCGGGGCAAGGAGGTGGGTGTTTGGGGCCCAACTGCTGCCTCAAGGCCACTGAAATACAGCCTAAACCTGACAGGAGGTCCTTGGTGAATGGACCCCCATGGCGGGGAGCTGAGAGTTAGGTATGGGAAACCTCAAAATACTGAGAAAAGCTTATGTGCCAGAGTTTATGCCATTCAAAGTGGGTGTGTTATAGCCAGGACCCTGGTGAACCAGATCCCAACAGATTTGGTATCAGCATTTCTTTATTATACACTAATATCACTGCAAGCTAAAAGCAAGGAAAATAAAAAAAGACCAGAAATATCACATCTTAGGCAAATGAGTGCAAATCTCTTCAAGTGGTGCCCTGTATTTTCCACCCATTTCTAAGGTCAGAGGACACCTGGCACGGTGTTCAGGTAAAGAAACGAAATTCCTGGTACACACAGTTTCCTAAAGGTGCAGACCTGAGCTGACATCAGGGAAATGTGTGCCTCCAGGCCAGTCCAAGGACAGTTTCGAGGGGGAAACGTGAGTCCTGGTCATGGGTGGGAAAGCACGTGTCCCTTCGTGATTTGTTGGCACCTACTGTTTTCTGCCCGAGACAATGTTTTACTACAATGCATGCCAGCCGCTGGCACGTTCCCCACACTTTGGCTCACCTGGACGTTACAGCCAAAATGCAGGCTCCACCCCACCTGTGCTCCTTGGTCATCCAGAAGGAAGTGAAACCATTGACCCTAAGAAAACACGAGCTCTATCTTCCACTGAAGGTCAGGAAACCTTTGGGCTGTGACACCCTTTCCAGTGGTGAATATGAGCAGTGACATTTGTGTAGCGTTCCCCATGGTGATCAACATGAGGGCTGTGGCAGACACAGAGCTTATGGAATTCTTTGTATTAATTAACAAGTACGGTGAGAGTCATGGAATTTGGCTAAGCCTCATAAATCTGCTGGCAGAATCAAGGCTCTGTCAGAAAAGCTTAACTGGAACCAGCGAGCCCCCGGGAGGATTAGTACGATCCCCGCCAGGGGCCGACACGCACTCTCCTGTCACTTGGGCAGAGCTCCACGGATGGCTCATGCTCATTAGCCAGCAACCCTCCTGCCGGCCGGTGACAAGTTTATCCCCGCCGAGCACAAAATTCAGACATGATAAATTTACTCCCGCTTGTAAAAATGAAGCTCTCCTCAGGGCAGCACAAATGCTGCAGCCTTTAAAGAAACAGGACTTAGTGTGATAACCTACCTTCAACAGGAGAGCCGGGTCCGCTGGGTCGGGACAGCACCTCACTGCCAGGGAGAACTGCTCGAAGGTGACTGGAAAGGAAGACTCAGAGAGGGTGAGTGGAGCCCAGCAGACCTGGGCACCTCTGCTGTGGAGGACGACATGGTGGTCTTTCTTTGGTCACATGATAGAGCTCCCACCTGTCCCTTGAGTGGGGTGGGGCCACACACAGTGACTTCTCCACCATTATCAGCTGATGCAATTACATCCAAACACGTGGCCGTGATCCTACACTGATCCTACACTGCCGGGGAGTCATTGGTTCACCATCATATGACATCCTGTCCCCCAATGGCCACACAATATCCCCACACACTGTAACCTCCAACTAGAGAACTCTACCTGTCTTGTAAATAGGGCGGTGCTAAATTTTCTGTCTCAGTCTTCCATCATGATTCCTGTAGCTTTAAACCTTCTCTTGGTGTGAACATGCTACGGCCCCCCCAGTGTTGATGCAAGCAAACCCCACAAACTCCCCTGAATATTTGAGTCATGTTTCCCCAGCCATCCTTCTCTCACAGAATGGAAAAGAGAAACTCAGGAAGGTTGCAAAATAATAATAATAATGTTAATGATCCATTTAAATTGTCCATAAAACTCTTGCAACATTAACCTAGACAAATTACACGCTCCTTCTTCATATCGGAGGCCTGCTACCATCAAAGGCCCACCCATGTGAGCCCCTTTCATTTGGGTCTAAATGAGCCTCACAGTGCAGACCCTTCCTGCACACCGTGTTGCACTCAAAAATGCTCCCATGGGTCCCTGCCACCCTCAGATTTAAATCCCCCTTCTCTCGACAGGCATGAACCTTTGACTTGGTCGACCCTTTAGACGAGCCTCTTACTTCTACACTCAGAGCTGCGTTCACCCTTCACCTGTCACAACCCTTCACTGCTGTCTGCTGGGCACAGCGCTGCCTCTCACCTTCAGGCACAGGAGAGCTCCTGGATCCCTGGCACTGTGCAGGCTCAAAGCCCTTGACTGCCAGGGATCCAGCCCAGCTCCATGGGGCCCACAAAGGTGGACAGAGCTATGCCCAGCTTCGTGACAGAGGGACACTCCGAGTTCACTGTTCTGACCCCAAAGGTCTGGATGTCATGTTTACAAATGCAGATATTTTAATGAGAATTGTATCAGTGGTGATGAATTTTCACCAAGTAAGCATTTTCTGGGTCATTTTTATGTGGGCTTTCAGTGTTACCTACAAAATACATTTCTTTAGACAGTTTTCATCTACAACTAAATTACGCTGTGCAATCTTAACTGTTGTCAGTTGTATTTTGTGCTTGTTGTTTCTTCCAACTCTACATAGATGTTTATAGTTGCTTTTTTTTAAAGATTTTTTAATTGGGGAATTGGGGGAGGGGAACAGCGTTGTGGAATCGGGGAAGGAGAACAGACAAGTTGCTGTCTTTTTGTACTTCAGTCTAGTTTGTGGAGGACATTACTTCACTGGCCCATGTTGGTATCGTCATTACGCTCTTCCCGGATGAGGCAGATGGGTCGCCGGCCTCTGGACGGCTGCTCACCGCGGCTATTGGCAGCTCACGCTGGCTGCCAGCCGCTCACGCTGGCTGCGGGCCACTCACTGTAGCCTATGGCAGCCCACTGCAGCAGGGGCTGCAGCCTACACCGTCGCCGGGGCTCGCACAGCCCAGCTCCAGGTGGAGCTGTTGTTAGCTGTAGAGGGCAGTGTCACTGGCCCTCATATGTGGGATCCGAACCAGGGCCGCTGGCATCCCAAAACCAGCTCTTAACCAATGCGCCACTCGGCTGGCCCTATAGTTTTTTAAAGTAAAATCTTTCAGGAGTTAAGAACTGAAGCATGATACTGTGTCCACAAAAGGGGCGCAACAGAAACTTGCCACGTAACATGAGAGCCCGAGGTCTGCTGAGCTACACGAATGCGCTGGCCCTCACCACGAGAACACATCAGCTCGTGCAGCACCCTGAAGATGACAGTACCCTCTCCCTGGATCCTGCCACTAGCTGCGCTTTGGACTTCTTCTGTGACAGCATTTAGTGAAGGTCAGTGCAGTGAGCAGCCATGGAAATCTGAATGCTTGCCCCATGGCTGCTCAGAGGGCTGCTGCATTCTCACCCTCCCCTAGCCCATCTGTGGCAACCCCACCTGCACGTCCCCAGCTGCCCGTGACTGGACACTACTGTGACCTTTCTAGCTGTCCACACGATGTGGCACCCAGTCAAGCAGCTGTTACCTTGAATTCTGTACCTCCAACCCAAGCCCTGTCGGCCTCCACGCCTCGCCCACCTTTTCCCAATCTTTCCCCTTCCTGTGGTGCTGTCACTCACCAGCCACAGGCTTGCTTCTTCGATTCTTCCCTCATGTCCCTAAGCCTGCTGGCTCTTCTTGTACCCTATCTTCAGATGCCCCCCTGCCCAGACACAGTTGCCACTTCCACTCTTGCAGAACCCTCTAACTTGACGCTCAGCCTCAAAGTCCAGCGCTCCTCTCCTGGGACCTCGCCCGCTGCTGCCACCGTGAGAAACCTGGCACCACCAGGACCTGGCACGCCTCTCTTTGCCCCTCCCCACTGGTGCAAACCACCCTGTCCCATGGCTCCTCATATCACCAATTGGTCCTCGGCCCACTCGATCCCCTGTGTCACCTTCCTATCTGCTAAATTCCTACCCTTCTCCTGGGCCAGCAGGTGAGTGGTCATTGGTGCAGGCCAGTTGTCAGAGGGACTGGACTTGAAATCACCACTCTGCCTCTGTGGGCCTCGTGTGCTTGGACAAGTCACATCTTGTTCTGAGGCACTGAGCCTCAGCTTCCTCATCAGTCCCATGTGGAGACTGCGGCCTGTCTTTGGGAGTTGGCGTGAGGACAAATGGGGACGCTGGGTGGCACTGAGCCATGCCTGGCACGACATCAGGACCCCATCTGTGCACCTTTAACTCTAACTTTTCCTGTCACACTGACTTGTTCCCAGTGACATCTTGGTGTGACATGTACATGCTGGGGTTTTCTTTATAAATCGTTCTTTGATTTTTAAGCGCAGAGGCTGGCCTGTCTCTGGGGTAAGGCTATGGGCTCCAGAAGACAGCCAGTGTCCTGGCCTGACTACCCTGCGCCAGACATGTCCGGCATGCCACAGTCATGGCCAGCTTTGTGGAATCAAGCTGCAGTGCACTGTGAGGGCCAGGCCCACAGTCTGGCTGAGGTTCACGGGGGAGTGCCTGTTACCCTCCTGCACACATAACCAAAGCCAGCCTTCCAACTGGACGCCGAGCACATGCAGGGCAGCCAGTCTCGGGATTCTCTCCTCACCTTGGATGACTGTGTCACACGTGCTCGGAGGCCAGCAGAGGCAAACCTCTCAGCCACCTGCTCTGGTCCCCACAGAGCCCCGAAACGGGAAGGGGCACAGACACGGTCGGCGCCCACTCTGCCTCACTCACCACAATGAGGCTGACACCTTGCCGCCTGCTCCCTTTTCTCTCCCGGACTTGAGTGGGAAAAGCCCTCAGAATGAAAGCATCTGGGGTATGTGATTGGCCAGGTGAGAGCAGGGTGCAGGCCCCAGGCCCCGGGGCACGCTTCTCCTTCACGCGCTGGCTGGAATCGTTGTCTCGATGCAACACTAATGGTTTCTGCTGCCCTTGTGGCCCAGTGCCTCTGTCAGCAGGGGATGCAGAGGTTTCAACCTGTGTGACAAAAAAACTGGCCTTACAACAGAGGGAGAAGGCAGGTTTCCAGGTAACAAGTGGCTCTGAGGTTGGGGGGGAAGATGGAGTGGGGAGGGAAGCACAGAAAAAAAATGACCTGATTGAAGTAAATAAAAAATGATAGTTTGGGAGAAAAAAGTTATCCACCAGTATGAGATGCCTGGCAGGATGTACAGCAGCCCCCCACCCCCACCCTGCAGACACTCTGAAAGGGACACAGGACTTTGTGCCATAAGAACATGTGCCACTCAAGGCAATGGCTGTACCCAGAAGAGCCTTCATTGTGACATGCTGATGTAAATAAGGGGGGAGAGTAAGACCAGCCAAATGCATCATCATGCTTATCTTCTCTCTGAAAGGTGGCTGCTGATGTTGTGGGACCACCATGGTTAGCAGGCAGAGCTGACCTTGACATACGGCACATGGGGCTGGATTGTTCAGAAACTCTGTCCTAGAATATTCTTTCAGCTCCTCTCTAAACTCCTGTGACAGGATCCTGGGAAACAGGTACTGCCCAGGTGCCCAGCTTCAGGAACCCCTGTCCTGGCATTCCTCCAGCTGCAGCCTTCCCCATGGGTCACAGGCAGTGCCTCCCAGAGTCTGTACCCACTTCTCTAGGCTGCCAGGGCTCACTGGGGTGCATGTACCCAAGGCCTCTGCCTGAACAGTTCAAGCCTCTTCCCTGGGAACACGCTCCTCCTGGGGTGGCCCAGTAGCAGCTGTTGGTGATGTGTAGGCAGACCTTGGGTGTCTAACCTGGAGGACACACACAGTGGGGGTGGGGTGCTGTGGTGGGCAGGGGAGGCTTGTCCCCATGCTACAGAGGCTGCACACTTCTAGGAGACAGGAATTCTTGATTGGAACCCGGCGTACTGGGTGGACAAAGCCACATGTGCCTGAGCAGGAGGGCTGAGAGTGGCCTTCAACACTTCGTAGCTCATTCTGTCCTCTGGCCTGGGCCCCGCAGAGCAGGGCAGACTCCCTCTGCTGGAACACAGGCTCGTCCAGGCCCCTTCACAGCCAGGCCTTCCGTGCATCTGTCCCTGGAAAGGGTGCTGTCCCAGCCGCACGTGCAGTCTGGCAGGAGAATGACTTCACCTCAGCAGCTACAGTGAGGGTGAGGAACCAGCAGACCCAGAGGCCAACACCTGCCCCTGGGTCGAAAGTCCCATCTGGAGGAGCCAGCCAGCTGAGCTCCCGGGACAGTGTCCTCCCTTGCTGAGGCTTTCCTGGCCCCAGGGCAATGGGTCCCACATCTGGGGCTCGGGCAGCCTCTCCCTGGGAGCCCTGAGGCTCCTGGCTGGGGCCCTCTGCTTACTCTGTGGCACAAGGTGGAACTCAGCGGTGACTCCTGAGCCGTCTCCCCTCCCTGTGTGTGAGAGGAGTGCCCTCAGCTCATTTTGCAGAACTGCCACTCCAAGCTTCCGAAGTCCCCCACCCACCTCTTCTTCTCAACAACAGGGAGACGTTGAAAGAGCAGGTGGCAGAAGGGCCCCATCTTGGCAGGAAGAAGCCTGGCTTTGTTTTCAGAATCAGCACAGGGGCAGCAGTGGCTGGTAGCTTCTTGGCACCTGGCAGTTGTGGGGTTCCAGCCTCCTGCCCATTGGGGTGCGGTGGGAGGGTGTGGATCTGGCCCTCGGGCCTCTTCACCAGGCCAGGGCCGAGGCCCATCCCCTGCCAGCCCTGCCGTGGCCACTGGCCCACTCCCGGCTCCAGTTCACATGATCCATTGCAGAGAGCAGGCAGGACCCTTGTGGGCCACATGGCCCTGCACTGTGACCACATCTGGGAGCACAGCGGGGTCTAACGGGGCACCTCTTTCTGCAGACGCGCTCTGATCCTCTGTAACTAAGTCTTTCTGCCTGAGTACTGGGCCCTCAGCACTTCCAAAGGGCCAACTGCCTCCAGTATGGGGAGGGGGACCCTGCTTCTGCTGTGCAGACCCTCCTTTCAATTGCCACTGTCACCACCTCCATGCAGGTCCTCTCTTGTGGCCACTCTCTCCTGTGTGGTCTGCCCCCTCTGCCCACCCACCTTGGGGTTTCTTGGCCCAGGGCCAGGAGGATCTCTGTCAGTGACCCTGATGTGTGGTCGCTGTCCAGCTCAGTCCCGTCACAGCTCCCTGCTGTGCAAAGGCCATGCTCTGAGACGAGGCGTGTAGCACACCCACAGCCCACCAGCCCACCCTCCTGAAGTTCACTATTGTTTCCTAGCCCCTCCCCAGACACTTCACTCTGAAGGAACAGAGCCTTCACTAGTCACCTTCACCTTTGTCCACACTGTAGCTCATCCCAGAATGCACTGCTCATTTCCACCTCTGGGATCCTAGTCATACTTCAAGCCAGTCCCAAGGGACACTCTGTGAAGTCGTCTCAGAGTCCTGTGATGTCTGCAGGTTCCTGTACCACTCATGGGTTCATCACAACTCACATATGAGGGCACATGCTCACATTTTATTCCTGCTGCTATACTGAAAAGCATCCTATGTCCTTCTAGCCAAAAGTCTTACAAATTGGAGGCACTGAAAAGCTTTGTGAGCAAATAAATATTTTCCCCGCTCCTTTGCCCCTATAAGGACCCTGCCCACAGTGTGGATGAGCAGGGAGCAGCTTGGCCAGGCCCTGGGATGGAGCAGCCATGGGGTCTCACTGACATCCTGGAAGCCTTGGTCCTCGTCCGAGCCATGGCAGAGAGATGTGGATGACCAGCTGTCAAGTTCCAGAGTGAGCAGTTCCCAGAGTGTGGGGGGACCAGTGTGGGAGGGGCCAGACCACATCCCCGCTTCTGGGCCGAAGGGGGACAGAGGCTTTCTTCTCTCAGCCGCACGTCGCACACCTGTCCCATTTCTGTCCTCGCGGCTCTTTTCTACAAAGCTGGTTCCAAAGGGGCCCCATCTGCGGTCTTTGGCTCAGGTCAAGCATGACCCACCAGAGAGCACATTTGTCACTGACTCCCCGCTAGATGCCTCTCAGCCCAGGGCCAGTGTGGCTGATCACTCCGGAGGACTTGAGGCGCAGCTGCCCTAGACCCTGTCTCTGGCCCAGAAGATGGGGCACGCCCTCACTCACTCCATGGGTCCCACTCAGCATGGCCACAGACACTCACTGGGCTCCAGACCAGGAGGCAGAGTGAGAGGCGGTCATTGGCAGTGACCACTATGGCCATACCTTCTCCCGCAGAGCCTCCCCACCGGCCTGCCCCACCCACCCGCCTGCAGGGACAGCTCCGAGAGTGACGCCCAGCTGGCGGTCACTGATCCGCCAAGAGAACAGGAGTTGGCCGATTTTGGAAAAGTATGACCGTGGACTCCAGATATGTCATTTAAGTCAGGTGGATCACAGACAGGACGGCTGTTCCTGACACAAGTAGGTTTTCAGCATGTGCTGCTGGATGAAGACAGCTGCACAGAGTGATCTACTCACACTTCGTGTTGCATCTGAAGGACACAGGCGATGTTGGTCCTATGGGGCAGCCGGGGTCTGAGGCGACACCTTGACCCCATTCCCTCCAACCCACGCTGTTCGCATGTTCCTTGCACGAAGAAAGACCAGACACAGAGCTTCACTGTTACAGCCACGACTGGTCCTGGGCGGCCAGGATTTCAGGCACCTCTGGTTCTTGAGACACAAACTGAGTGTCTCTTTCATCATTTTTTTTTTTTGGAAAATCCTTTTGGTAGCAATTATCAGAAAAACTCAGCCACATGTCCACGGCTGGAATGTGTCTGCATAAAATGTAGTTTCTTAAACTTCTCAGGAATTAAAGGACTATAAAATATGCACAAGCAAGGAACTCTAACATTCACTCCATCAAGAAATTGCATTCTATATGAAGAAACAGTTATTTTGAACATTTCCAACAGGCCATTTTATCTGCCATATCTTCTTGACCAACTTCCTTTATTGGCTCCTGAACTTTTATCTCCAGATCACAGAAGTTAGAGTTTAGCAGCCATTTGTACTAAACTCCTTTCTGCTGCAGTGTTGGACACAGAGTAATTTTCACCTCTAATTATAGAAATCCATGGGACCTTTTTTTTTTTTCCAGGCCACCAATTAAGAGAGAATTACTGAGTGATTTTTCAGGGGAAAAAAAAACACAACACAATAAATGGCTTCATCAATCTCTACATACACTGATGTTAAGTGAAATTTCCCTGCCGAGTTTTCAGCATCCACTGTGATGCACGAGATCAGGGGTGCCCCTTGTCAGTAAAGGAGGGGGGACACCGCCGAGAACTTGCTTTTCATTATCTTGCCATCACTTGGCCGTGTACCCACCCAGGCCTCTTTAAGCACATCTCCAAGCTTGCTAAACGATTACCTCTCAGGGGCTTCAACGCTTCTCTTTTTTCTTTTCTGTTCTCACGTTTCTGAGTAAAAGCCATCATTTTCAAGTTAATAGAGCATTATGTTTTCTCTGCAAATAAACTCCCATAACTCATAAGCAGGGAGAGAGGCAAATTGACCAACAGGAGACACAGCACTATTTTTCCTCCTGACACTTGGGATCTACGATAGGTTATAAATGATGTTTTTATCTCTGGTGATTTATCAAACTCCAGATTTCATAAAAGATAAACAGATGCACCAAAGAAAGAATACATCATCTTAATGCTTCTTTTTGACACTTTTGGTATCTAAAAAGCATGTGGATCAAAGATCTCCCCTCCCAAAGCCCGATAGTTCCCATGGTTTACACATTTAATCCTTGTTTTTAAAACACACTGAAGTGAGGACATGCCAGGAGACACCTTTAAAGAAAATGGTCACATTTGAAACATACAGATTATTTATAGACAAAAAAACTCAAAAGAACTGAAAGAAAATCTGGTTGTCAACAGACAGTTGCTTTTTCTGTGTTTTTTCTGTCCTTCGTTTTGGTTTTTGTGTGGGTGGCTCATGTGAACTCAAAGGTTATTTTGTGAGATCAGAACATGTTGTCCTTTCAAACCTAAATGTAAGTGTATACTTATTGCAAATATGTTTAACTTTGTAATACGGGGAGTGGGGTCATACTTTTTATATAGAATAATACCTGGACTTGCTGTTAAACGAGAGCTCTCATGCGTCTGTTGCTAGTCACAGTTTAGAAGGTCTTATTGCAACCATATTCATAACAGAAAACTCACCATATAAAGCTACTCAGTACAAACCGTTTCTTACTCTGTGTTATTGTCGCCTGCCCGTCAGGGCACTGATTAACCTTGTTTCAAAACTATGTAGGTTCCAGAGGCTGTGAAGGCAGCATGGACCTCACACCAGATCCTCACACAGGGAGAGTGTTCACCACACAGTGGGGAACAAAGGAGTGAAAAACATATTTGCAGAATGGGGAGGGCTGATTTTTCTCGCCTTCCTGGCCATGCTGAGCTACCAGATTGGGACCCACAAGTACTTAGCAGCCTTACGGCCAGAAGGCCACCTGCCCCTGCTGGGGTGTATGTCCTCCTTCTGCTGTGTGACCCTGGGAGCTCACTTAACCTCTCTGTATTTGGACTTCTTCAGATGGAAATGGGGTGGGTAATGGTTCCCTCCTCATTGCCTTGGTGGGGAAGACGGGGGTGCTCCGTCCCTTACATCTGCTCGGGGCTGTGTGTTACTGTCCCATGAGTCTAAGGCCCTAGTGTTTCTACAGATGGGTTTGTTTTTTTTTTGAGGGCAGTGTCACTGGCCTTCATATGTGGGACCCGAACCGGGGCCGCTGGCTTCCCAAGCCAGCGCTTAACCACTGTGCCACTCGGCCGGCCCATACACAGATGGTTTTTTAGTTAGTGCTCACAGAAAGCCCATGAGATAGAAGAAACAAGAAGCATTACTCAGAGACAAACCCAGGAAGAGTCCTGAAAGGCAGTACAGACCTACTTTAATATAGGAAAGTATGTGTTAAATAAACATACAAAGGAAAGCCTCTGAAAGTTTGAGAATACCGGAATTCCCATTCTTCTGTGTTCTTCAGTGAGAAGGAAAGCCTTGGGGAGTTGGGGGTAGGCGGGCTCCCCTCAAAATCTGATGCCTCAAAAGCCTGTAGGCAGGAACGGCCAGTTAGCTCAGTTGGTTAGAGTGTGAGCTCTGAGCAGCAGGGCTGCCGGTTCGATTCTCACATGGGCCAGTGATGCTGTGCCCTCTACAGCTAAGATGGTGAACAACAGCTCGACCTGGAGCTGGGTTACTGTGAGTGGCCGCAGACAGCATGAGCTGCCATGTGCTGCAGTGGCCTGCTGTGAGCTACCATGAGTGGCTGGCAGCCAGCGTGAGTGGCTGGCAACCGGCAAGAACTGCCGTGAGCCGCTGTGACCAGCTGTCCAATGGCCAGCAACCCACTGCTTCAGCTGGGAAGAGTGCAATGATCACAATACCAACATGGGCCAGTGAAGCGACATCCTCCACAACTAGACTGAAAACAATAAATGGCTGTTGGGGCGGGGGCGGGGGGCAGGGAGCCTGTGGGCAAAGCTTTGGATTCAAAGGCCTTGTTTGGGGTCCAGGCTGTCCCGCACCCCTGCACCTCCATTTCCTCAACGGGCGCCAAGAGGTTGTGGAGATTAAAGAAATGAGACAAGCCACGCACTACGCACTCAGCAATGGGGACTGCAGCCATCATCACAGCGGGCCGATGTCCTAGGCCCGAATGGTGAGTAACATCTTACTAGCACCCAGGCCAGACGCAGTGGGGTGTTGGGCAGCCTGCCTTGCAGAGTATCCTCTCTTTCTGTGGCCACATGCTGAGGAGGAACAGAGTTAAAATCCAGTGTGACCAGTGGCAGGTTGTCCCAAGGCTCACATGCAGCAAAGCTTCAGCTCGGTCAACTTCTTCATTTTCAGAGCTGTCACCATGCTAGCACAGAGGCACCCCATGCTCTTCCATGGCCGCAGCCGTCCCCACCTCACTGGGTACCTCCCTCACACTGCCATTGCCCCGCGCTTGGCTCTCCCTGCAGGGTTCTGTGAGAGCAGGTGGAAGCGGTTCTTACTTCCTGGTCTCCCTCATGTTGCCACCTCCTGGGTTCCCAGAGGGCGCCTGTCCACGGTCCCCAGTGTGGGCACAAGTGTCCCCACTCCCACAGAGCACTCACTGTGGCCATCGTGCACCTGATATGGAAACCCTCAACCCTGGACTCAGGAGCCAAGGGCTCTGAGGCTCAGCCATGTGACCAAGCCGGAGGAAACCAAGCCAGCCACGCACGTTCCCTCCCCTCCCAACGTGGGGCCTCCAAGATGCTGGTCCACGGCATCCAGGCTTGGCTCACAAGACCCTCTCACCTGCTCATGTCACCCACAAATTCAAGGGGTGCAGACAAAGAGAAATGCCAGCAGCAGGGACAGCTGATCCTCAGACCACCTTCTCAGGGCACTGGGACTGCTCTAAAGGTCATTCACCCCAGCAGAGGGTGCACCCAGGAAAGGAAGGCACAGGGGTGTCACAGCCAGCACAGTAGGTGTGGTTCTCGCCTGCCAGGGCTCCCCATCCAGCAGTGACAACAAAGCGCCGCCGACCCGTGACTCAAAGAACAAGGCGCTTGGGTTTGTGACTTCTGGTTCCACCCAGAGGTCAGGTCCACCCGTCAGGCTAGGGGGACACAGGTGTCCAGGGCTTCTGCACCTTACTGTAAGACGACAGGTGCCTAAGCGCAGGTGGGACTTGCGATGAAGTCAGGTTTTATTTTTCTGATTTTGCATGACATAAGCACATTCCAGGAGGTGGTAAGTATATGTCCATAAATGCCCAGAAGATGGATACCAGAGCTGAAACAAAATCAGGGTGAAGATGGTTTGTGTGAAGAACATATAGCCCTGCTACCAACAGGGAGGGTGGTCCTGGTCCCAGGGAGAACGCTGGGACAAGCCCGTGTGGGGTGCATACAGGAGTGATGCCCCAGTTATGCCTGAGATCACATTTTTATTAGCAGAGGAAGTCCTGTTTGCAAACGAAACATCCCTGAGAGGCGTCTGAAGCTCGTCCTCCAACAGGAGAATCCACACTCTTCATACATTCGAATTATAATTACAACCTGCTTGTAGCATGAACATTCTAAATTATTAGTCCCTTTATTGAAAACCAAAAAGAAGGGACTTCCTGCAGCCTAATGAGAAATTATCACAGGCTTCAAGAAGGAGAAACCAAGAGACAGTTGTGTACAAGCTGGAGGACGGTGCGTGTAATTTATTTAAGAAAAGTGCTTAGTTGAGGAGCTTGTGTACCCTTAGGGGTTCAGCAAGCTCCACGCCTCGGGACGGCTCTTTCTAGGGCAAGATAAAAATGTAGCATAGGAAAATAATTTATCACTGTAACAGTCATATCCACTCCAGAAACCACTAGAGACTTGCTTAACATTTTTATTTCAAACATGGTTTTCCCGAGGCCTCAGGTGACACGCATACTGATGCCAGAAGACTTTTTCCCATTTGTTCCCGATAAAAGTGACAAGATCCTGAGCTCATTTGCACCGCCGGGGTGATGTGAAGGTCTCCATGTTCTCACACTGACCCTTACCGCCCCCCCCCATGCTCCCCCCTCGAATGTATCCAAAGTCACCGCCTCCGGGCTGTCGCCCAAGGCCAGGGCTTCTCTGTTCGCACCCCCCACCCCCAGGCCTCTGCCAGAGGGTCCCGTGCCATTTGAATGCAGTGACGTGCGACCCTGTTCTCCCAGTAGCCTATGCTCAGTGCTCAGCCGCTGGGGTCCATTCTGTACCTGCCAGGGCTCCTCCCTATCCATGGGTTTCTCCCTTTCAAAACGCTTCCAGGATTTGCAAATGCTGCCGTCAAACTAATTCTTATCATTTTTCTCCTGTTACTTTGCACGGCCAAGCCCTCTTCATCTGACACGAACCAACCTGAGGCCAATTTCCAGAAAACAATCCCCTTTGCTACTGTGGTTATTAACAAGCCCGAGGTCTGGAGTTCTGCGCTGTGGCAGCATCAAGTCCTTGCTGTTTCTTCCTGGTGTTAAGACTTCATCTGTTGGAACCTCACCTGTTGAACTTTTCTCTTTTCCTGCATCTTAAGGAGCAAGGAACTGAAAAGTCTCTCTGGTTTTGGGAACTGACGTTTTTGCAGAGCTGTAACTAACAGGCATAAAACCCTTTTACTGAACTTTTAAGCTGTCTTCTCAACAGCCCTACAAAATGATTACCACATTATCTACATTTTGTAAAATCGAAACTAAAGCTCAGAGAGGTTGGTTAGCTCACTGGCTATCACACAGCTGGTGGGGTATATAAAGCCCCTGAATTCAGACAGCCCGACTGAAGACAGTTCTGTACTCACACGCTAAGCTGAACTTGACCAGTGGGATGAGCGGCTCCAGGTGGGACCGTCAGTCCTCTAGGGAGAAGTCCTGGTTCTTTGACGCCCCCTTTCAAATTTGGTCCTTTCTCTCTGTTTAGCTTTTCAGCTGGAGTCCATGGGAAGGGTGACAGCTGTGCTCAAAACCCAGGGTCTCAGGAGGAGGGGCCTGGAAGCCAGGGCCACAGCCCGAGAGCAGAGCCGTAAAAGTCTACACAGAGTGGACAAGGAGGCCTGCAGCATCATGAATGCTGGCTCATATCCTATGTAAGTTTCAGACCCACATAATGAGGAATAATCTGGAAGCATAACCCACCAACGGAAGAGGAGTGGTTTACATAAGCATTCTAGGGGACGAGGCTGGTGCTGGGAACCAGGACAGTCTGGGAGGAAGACCCCTGTGGGTTCCAGTGTGCAGCCTCTCCGGTCAGCCAGCCGGCCAGCATGGACCCTCAGATACCCCACCAAGAGCTGTGGGAACAGTGCAAGCCCTCAGCCCTCAGATCACAGGTGGATTCCACATGGAGATCTCCTACACAGAGGTTGGAACAGGCATGTGTCATTCGCACCTGGGTTTTGATTTGTGGTGAAGACACTAGCAGCGCACTTTGTAAGTCTGCCACACTGGGGTTCGAGTAAGACAAGTCGCCCTGAGCCTCCACGCAGTGGGCTGCAGACAAATTAAAGCTTCTGGATCTGAAAACAGGGGAGCCCCATCCTGTTCCTGAAAGTCCTGTGGGAGGGGCCTGGTGGCCCCAAGGAGCAGGAGGTGGAAGTCAGCCAGTGTGTGGGGCACGACGCGGAGCATGTTACAGATGTGTCACTGTGTAAAAAGGCGCCCTTATCCCCATGAGGAGCCTGTGCCTTTGGCATGCTCTCACTTTGGTCCTAACTTCTGATTCTGTGTCCTGAGCCCACCGAGGCCCCACGCGCTGGGAGGAGGGAAGAGGGCAGGTCTGCGCCTGCTCTGCTCCTGCAATCAGCCCTGTGGAAGGTCAGCTCTGCGAAGGGTCCTGGGCATCCCACAGTGAGGGGTGGGGGTGACCGGCCTGGCTGGGAGGGCAGGTGGGCGCAGGTGCTCATTCCTGGGTTGCTGGCCTGACTCTTGACAGAGCTCATCAAGGAATTCCATTCCCGAGACAGCGCCCAGGGACATGAGGACTGGGAGCCAGGCCCCGGAGCCGTGTGGTGACCACACCGCCTGCCTTCCTAGCCCAGCAATGACCCTGGGTGATGGGGCACCCCGCACAGCAAACACACGGGGCGTGCCTCTCTCTCTCATACTCCCCGACAGGGTCCACCCATGATGAGGAACTGGCTAACGAGTCTCGAGGGTAAACAATAATTTTAAGAATAATTTGTCATATCTTCATGGACCCAACTCTATTTCCAATGTTTTGTTTTATGTAATTTTGGTCTTTTGAGGTCAAAATGAACATTCTAGCTTTGTCACCCTCAGCAGGACTGGCATTTGGGGCAGGCCCATCCTTTGGTGCGGGCTGTCCATGCACTGTAGGGTGTTTTGCAGGGACTCTGACCTCCACCCACTAGCATCCCCTGCTCAGTTGTGACAACCAAATATGTCCCTGAATGGCGCTGCATGTCCCCTGGAGGGGGGCACACAGCTTTAAACGGCCAAACCAGTTTCTCGGTGATTTGGGGATTAGGTATTAGTTCACTGGCTCTGACATTCTCCAGGCAGCGATCCTATTAAAACGCCCTCCCTTTATCGGTGACTGCCCTCCCCGTTTGTTTATATGGGAACGCAGCCACCGTTGGGCAGAGGGCCACGGCTGCGACTGGACTGCCAGCTGGCTCCTGCCAGGTGCTGTTGGCGACTGTGGGCATGTGAAGGATCCTGCTCCTGGGGTTCAGCATGGGCATCTGTGGGTGCCGTTAACCTTGAGGACAGGGCATTTAAATTGTTTAAGTGCATGTTCCCAGGTTTAAACCATTGAAATCAACTTTTAAACTGTATTTCTTTAAAAATTTATAAGAAATTCGCTATTTTTGTGAACTGAATTTTCAGGAAATACTCACCAAAGACCCTAGTAGTGCTTGAGGGTGTGATACCTCTGAAAACATTCCCTTCTTACTATATAGACGCAACTCTGTGTCACCGGTCCCCAATGTGTTAGTCAGTACTCCTAGTAAGCTGGAAGTCACCTGGCGGACCTCAGTTCAACACAGGGCTCAGACTGGTGTGGGGCCCGCCTTTCTTCTGCAGAGTCCCATGTTCCCAGGTAACATGGAAGTCACTCAACTACGAATATTCAAGCACAGCCACTGACCTCTGTGAATGTGTGTCAATGACAGGGAGGTGACGTGATGCAGACACGAGTTCCAGGCCTTGAAGAAGTCCTCCTTCTTGGTCACCACCAGTCATATGGAAAGAAAAGGAGCCCCTGACGACATTCTGAGAGTATGGCACTTAGGAGCAAGGCAGGGGCAAACACATACGCTTCCAACACACCCTTAAGTGTGATGTGTCTCAGGGTCGCCTGCTGTGATCTGCAGATGCCACGCGGTAGCTGAAGCAATGCCCAGGGATGCTGGGTGACCAGCTTATGTGTATGTGATGTCCTCACACATGCCTACGTGGTCACTACCGGTTGCCAATTCTGGAGATGTAGTGGGCGTTCAAGAAAGAGTTTGAAGGCAGAGTGTATGCACGGACAGAGCAAGACCAAATCTCCAGTGGTGGCCTGAAAAGCCCTAAACGCCAGAACCAACCAGGGACGTGTGACAGCAGCAGAGCCAGTACCCCTCCCCACTCCTTCCACTATAGTCAGGCTTCCACTTGTTTGCCAGTTGTCCCTTCACCGCCTGTCACAGCTCCAGAGTTGGCATTTGGTGGCAGCCTGTTTGCCGCGTGGCGGGAATTCGCAGTGAACGTGGAATCTGTGGAGGTATGTTTATGTCATGTGCTCATCTAATGAATGCGGGCCACTGTTGGTCACTCTAACCAAGGGAGGGGTTTTGTTTTCACGGGTTTTTTGCTTTGTTTTGTTTTTCAGTTGGAGGAAAGTGAGGAAATATAACTAGAATAAAAGAAAAACGATGAAAATACATGGAGAAGAGAAAGATGCCAAATCACGGAGCTGACAGTCACGTAGGTGAAGCCAAAGGCAGATTCTTATCTCACCAGAATGTTAAATTTGGCACTTCTGACTTCTCTGTTTCTCCTTGCCTTTCTCTGTTTTGAAACCTAACAGTTTGATATTTAAGCTTATACAGCACTGCTTTTTGTTGTTGTTGTTTTGCGCATAGAAGGAACACTCAGATTAAGGTCATACTTGTAGTATCTGCTTCCCCTTAGTTGTGAGTGCAACCTGGGCCCTGCTGTGGGGGGCAACCCACCCCCCGCTGTTCCCAATCCCCTGGGCCGAGGTCCCTCCTGTGACCTGGGCTTTGTGCTACAGTGCAGAGCCAGCTGCGTATAGCTCAGCAGTCACCTGTGGCAGCAGGCACAGTTTGGAGGAGCCTGTCACATGTGCCTCGGAGTCCCCACTTAATGGGGGCATCTCAGGACAGTCGAGAGACAGGAGAATGTCTATCCCTCTGAACTGGTATCTCTCTGTGTTGGTGTTACAGCTACAACTGAAAAGGCTGGAGATTTGCAGCTGGCAAGGGACAGTCTGAGAACACCTCTGGCAGAGGTGAAGGCAAAAGCTGGCCAAACGTTTCATCCTGAAACTCTCCCATGGCACTGCAAAGGAATAGGCCAGTGGCCATGCTGGCGCCTGGGGGCAGGCCCTTTGCACGGCATCAGCTGGCCCCAGCACGGCACAGGGAGGAGACGGGAAGAGGGAAGGGAAAATGCCATGCAGATGTGTCCATGGAGGGTCCAGGACACTGCTAAATAGTTTTAAATACCACTGTGCACAATAAGTCTTTCACTGCCTGGTCTAGAGACAGGCAGGCAAACACAGCTGGCTGGGCTGTGTAGAACCTTCCTGAGAAGGGACTTGGGTGGGGAGAGCTTGCAGAGGGCCCCTTTTAAAGCCTGCTCTGACTGAACCCTTCAAACAGTACAATGCAAAAAGAAAAAAGCAAGTCCAAGTTCAGGGAAAGGCCCTGTGAAGGCCTGCCAGCCAGCTCTGAAGAGCTTTTCTTTATATGCCAACATCACAGTGCTGCTGTGGACCAGCTTGAGCAGCTCAGTGAGACCCCCCTATTGGCAAGGTGTCCCCTCGCCCCCCCCACTCCACAAGCAGGAAGGCTGGCATCACTGCCCCTTCAACGCAGAACAGCACCCAGGACTTGGGACACACTGACAGGAAGGCAGCTTTGCAGTCTGGTGCCCAGGACAGTGACTGGCCAAGAGGCCTCTGTCCCCTGAATAAGTTTATTGGCAGCAAATATTAGGCTGATGCCAATCGGAGGCTGCACAGTGATCCGCATGTCCAGGTATGGTGGCCCCGGAGCAGCATGTGGGGTCACATGCCATCCCACCATCACATGGTCAAAACGGGCAGATCAGAGGGTCCAAGTGGTTCAGCCTCCAGGTGCAGACTCAGCGTGAACTCCAGGGTGTGTGCCCACTGCTGGGCCCCAGCTGATAACTGCCTGTAACAGCACTTTAAAGTGGGCTGCTGCACAGACAACACTGTGGAACAACAGAAATCAAACATGCAACCCGCCCACCTTACTGACAGAACTTTACCACGAGGTTTCAGGAGAGAGGACTTTTTGGTGGTTTGGCTGTTCTTTGCTTCAAGCCGGAAACCAGCTACTGAAAACGTGTGTGTGTGTGTGTGTGTGTGTGTGTGTGTGTGTGTGTGTGTGTGTTAACCTTATGCAAACTAAATCCTTCTTAAAACGCACCAAACAGCTGACCCTGTTTTAAGCCCTTTATTGCTTTCCCTCTCCTAATCTTCAGAATCCTTGGAGGTAGTTGCTATTAATGCTTTAAATGTCTTTAAATTTTGCAGGTGGAAAACGGTGACACAGAGAGGATGAGGAACCTGCCCTCGGTTGCAGGGCAGGGATTGGACTGGGCGCCCAGGTTTCTGAACCCATGCTCCTAACCACAGGCTGTGCTGCCTCCCGATGGTCTAACAGGGAGTTAGTTCCTGGTAACACCTGTCCCTCCCAAATACACAGTTTACGATAATGCATTGTCACACACGGCCGGTCACAATTTAATGTAAGCCACACCCCACACTTAAAGCCTCTAATGAAAAATAAATACTTATTTCCTAACACTTCATACATGGCAAAGACAGAGCTGAACTCATAAAGAAACCCCTGCTGGCCTCCCCTTTGGGGTCTGCCCACATCCATCTTCCCTTCGTCTTTTCTAGAATAACCCAAATAGCTTTGGGCAGCAATACAGCCAGTTAAAAATACTCATCTCCCTACAGAGGACCTACAGAAAATCTCAGCTGACACTGTATTGAACAGTGAAAGCCTGGGTGCTTCCCGCCCCGAGACTGGGAAAAGGACAAGGCTCTCATCACTGAACTTCTGCAGCTTCCAGCCAGGGCAATAAGGCAAGAAAAAGAAACTCAAGGTGCAGCGATTGGAAAGGAAAAAGTAAAGGTGTCTTCATCCCCAAGACATGATTTTCTATGCAGAAAAGCCTAAGGGATGTATAATAAATCTTCTAGAACTAATAAGCAAATTAAGCAGAGGCACAGGGCAAGGTTTTGGTACACAAAAATCAGTTGTATTTCTATATTCTAGCAATGAGTAACGGGACTTGAAATAAAAGAGCCATTGCAATGGCACAAAAGCATGAAATACAGATACATTTTACAAAACACCGCAACATCTGTTCACGAACCTAAAAGACATCGCAGAAGGGAATCTGAAAGAAGCAGGAAAAGGGAGACAGGTGCTGTGTTCATGGGGCAGAAAACTGTCTTGTGAAGATGCCACTTTGTGTCACATTGATCTACAGATTCAACAGAATGACAAACAAAAACCCAGCAGACTTTCTTTTGGTAGAAATTAACAAGCTGACTGAACATTTATATAGAAATACACCAGAGCTAAAATTGTCAAAACAATTTTGAGAAAACTGGAGGATTCACATTGATTTCAAGGCTTAGGAGAAAGTGATAGCAAGCACAGAAGGAATGTATTGGGATAAAGATAGAAATACAGATGAATGAAAAAAGGTACAGAATCCACAAATAGGTCCACACATGTATCTCAACTGATGTTCGACAAAAGTACTGAGGTAACTGAATGGGGAAAAAAGTATTTCAACAAACAGTGCGAGAACTGAACACCCCCATGCAAAACTAACAAATGAACCTCAACCCTTACAAAAGTTAACTCAAAGTGGATCATGAACCTAAATAAATCTTCTAGATCTTATTTTTTGTAAAAGTAAATCTACAAAATTTCTAGAAGAAACCATGGGAGAAAATCTTAGTGACATTGGGTTAGACAAAGATATAGTGAGCTAAGACACAAAAAGGTTGAATTTCATCAAAATTAAAATTCTTCTCTTTAAAGACACTATGAAGAAAATGAAAAGGCAGGTAACAGGTTAAGGAGGAAATATTTGCCCCCGGAGAGGTCTGTGTCCTGACTTTGGGGCCTGTGGGAGGGAGCAGCTGTGGGGTTCATGTCGGGTCTCAGGGTCTGGGTCAGTGTTTAAACCAGGGCGCTTTGTCTCCCAGGCCCGCCCCGCGCCCAGCCCTGCCCCACGCCCAGCTCTGTCCCAGAAGGCAGCAGGTGGCAGCACTGTAGGGCCCAGTGGGTGACTAGGCCTTGCAAGGGAGATGAGACCTGGATACAGGGAGGGGACTCTTAGAGACGCACAGCCTAAGAATGATGAGTGACAGTGTGACGGTGGGAAGGGGCACAGCCATGAGGACATGTCCTCTGTGGGGAAGACACTAGCTTTACAGTGAGTCTCATGAAAGACCATAACAGTCCCTGGGTCACACACTGGAACAGACGTCTGCCAGGGGGCCACCTGCCACCCTCCTTGTCCTCAGCCCCAATGGAGCGTGGACAGCACACCGTGTGAGTGCAGACACAGCCCCCTGGCCCTCCTGGCTCACACAGGGGCTTCCCCTGCAGACAGTCTGGCCCAAGGCAGCAGGGCGCAGGCTCTGGGTACACGTGCATTCACACACGCACACGGGTACACAGGGCCCCTTCACCCTGAACTCCGTCCAGGCCTAGCACACCTGCCCGCCGCTGCTTCTCACACCAGCATGTGCAGCTCTCCCCGCCTGCCTTCTGCCTCCTCCTGGCTCCAAGAAGGCCCCCAACAGCTTCCCCTCCCCTGTGCAGTCTAGGTGTCCTCCTCTGGGCTCCCACCCGGCAGGCACATCCCCTGTGGAAGCCCCTGTGGCACTGCAACGGGGGCACTGCTCTGACCCGGGCAGGGCAGTGACCTGCCCAGCGCCAGCACAGTGGGCAGGGCCAATGACCACAGGAAGGACCGCTTCACCAAATGGGGGTAACAGTACACATGGATGCATGGGGAGCAGAAGGGAAACTGGACTCAGGGGGCAGAGAAATCGGGAGAGGAACCCAGTAGAGAGGGACCCAGCCAGTGTCTCACTGCACCAAAGCCACGGGGCCCGCCATGTTTTCTGGGGCCTGCCAGGGTCCCTGCGGCCTCTTCTCTCACCTGCACTGTCATCCAAGCTCTGGCCTGGGGCCTGGCAGTATGAACAGAGCCCAGGACACAGTCCCCCTCCCAGCCCAAACCTGACTATTTGTGTCACACACACAAGAGCTCCAGGAGTGGGGGCCCACATGTTTGATCTGACCTGTTCCTGAATCTTTTCCCTGCTAAGGCCTAACTGAAATTGTCAGAACACGAAGTCAATAGAGTCTTGGCAAAGGGCTCCTGTAATTGAATATATTACTTCCTAATTTCTCCTCCTTTCCCCCTTTCAAGCCAAATGGGCAGCCTGCTTTTCATTACTAGCTTTTCAGGATAGAAAATGATTGTGGAGCGATTCTCTCCCTCTGGTCATTCAGCAGTCATTGGAACCCCACACTCCTGAAATCAACGTTGATAATTTTCGACAACAGGTACATAAACAAATGTTTGATAGCCTCTCCCTTCCTTAACAGCTCCCCCATTTTAAACGTTTCTCCTAACTGTTCTGGTGGATGAGGAAGGGAGCGGGGAGTCGGGAGGCCCTAAACAGACTTCACAGGCACCAGCCACGCAGCTGGAGCACGGTCAGCTGGAGGGATCTTGTTTCAATCACAGGATCTTTGCATGTAGCTGAAGACTGCACTATGGAACCTGACTGCCCTAGTGACGGCCCCACGCTGACATAAGGCAGAGTGACGTGCATTTAATATGTGAGAGAAATGAGGCCTCGAGATCTGTTTCCTGAGTCTTGAGGCCGCTCAGCTGGTGCTCAGCCCTTGAGCTGCTGGAGGAGGCATTCTGGGGGCTGAGCAAAAGGCAGTGGGTTTGGCACACCGCCCATGGGGGTCCGGACTGAACCCAGCCAGCAGGCGATTGGAGTAGAGGGCAGAGAGCCCACTACGAGTTGGGCCTCCTTGGGGCTCTGCGTCTCTGTGCCCGCCAGCGGCATCCTACCTTCCCGGTGTGCGAGCTGGAGCGCGCGGCTGTCCTCGACTCCACCTTCAGTGCTCTCCCATTCAACGGTCCCAAGTCTCACCGGATGCCCCCCTGCTCAGGGCCATCACCCCACAGCTCAGGCTGGCTCCTAACTCCTCCAGGGTGATGGGTCCTGTGGCCTTCCACAGGGTAATTCCAGAATGATCTTTCTGACTCCAACATACTCAGGACACGGCCCCTGGCACCTGCAGGAAGGTGGAAGGCTGCACAAGGCTCACCGCAGAGTGAGAAGCCTCCAGCCACCACAGTCACCCCGTCGCTGGCCTCGCTAACCGGGACTGGACATGCCAGGCGCTCGCTCACATCCATGCTTTGCCTCAGAAATCCTGTCGCTTGCCTGGGGATGGTGTGAAATGGCACACTCTGCTGCTTATCAAGCAAGACGCAGCTCAAGGACATGCTGCCCCATGTGCCACCTGCCCCACAGAATGCGGCCCTCCCTCTGCTCAGACCTCCTCACTGCACCTCCCCCTTTACCCGTATCGTGGCTGCCTATGCCTGCCCATCTGAGAGTCCAGGGAAGACAGCCATCGCATCTGTCATCATCACAGCCCCAGGACTCAGGCAGTTCCAGGCACGCTATGTCACTGGAAGTGAACTATTCAGTAAAAACAAAAACGGTTACAGGTTTTCTTTTTGCTTCTTTATTATTCATTTAAATATATATCTGAGGCTCCAACAAAGTGTTTTTATTTCACTGTTGCTAAGAAGCTTAATTTTCTGCCAACCTTTGAGGAATTCTAAAACAGCTAACATTTCAGAATGGAAGGCAACCTCTGTGAAGCCTGTGTATTCACCAGGGACAGGGTTCTGAGTTACCGGTGAGTAAGGGGCGAATTAACACTAGGGGTTAACAAACAACAACAACGAAATAGCCTATCTGAATAGGGAAGAGAGGGCGCAGGTCACTAAGACGTGCCACATAGATTCAAGGTCAGTCAGGGCGGGGGCGGGAGTGGAGAGGCCCAGTGGGGAGGTGTTAACCTCTTTACAGAGATGTATCGGACTCCCTCCTTTGCATTTTGCTGTTTTCCAAAGTCATCAGCCACCCGTGTGCTTGGTGCCAAGCACACCCTGCTGGAGGCCCCTGCAGCCTGACAACTTCACCATTCCCTCTCAGTCCTGCAGTCAGGTTGATGGCTATATGGCAAAGTGCTGGGGGAAGGCGGAGGGGCTGCGGTTGAGCCGTTGGTATCGGAAGGGGTTGCCGAGTGGGTCTGGGGCGAGGTAGGGCGGCTGGCACCATGTCGAGGCAGACGAACCGAGGCACCGAGAGCAAGAAAATGAGCTCTGAACTCTTCACCCTGACCTATGGGGCTCTGGTCACTCAGCTTTGCAAGGACTATGAAAATGATGAAGATGTGAATAAACAGCTGGACAAAATGGGCTATAACATTGGAGTCCGACTGATTGAAGATTTCTTGGCACGGTCAAATGTTGGAAGGTGCCACGACTTTCGGGAAACTGCCGATGTTATCGCCAAGGTGGCGTTCAAAATGTACTTGGGCATCACTCCAAGCATCACCAATTGGAGCCCAGCTGGTGATGAATTCTCCCTCATATTGGAATATAACCCATTGGTGGACTTTGTGGAACTTCCTGATAACCACTCATCCCTTATTTATTCCAATCTCTTGTGTGGAGTGTTGCGGGGAGCCTTGGAGATGGTCCAGATGGCTGTGGAGGCCAAGTTTGTCCAAGACACCCTGAAAGGAGACGGTGTGACAGAAATCCGGATGAGATTCATCAGGCGGATTGAGGACAATCTCCCAGCTGGAGAGGAGTGACGGTCCCCCGTACTTGCGGGTACCCAGCAGGAGCGCTTGTTGGAATCAGAAAGCCTCAATGCTCCCTCGGCCCTCTAGAACTCAGTGACTCTTGAACACGGATGTTATATATTCTTCTAACCTTGTCTCCATTCTCCATGCTAGTAAAGAGCGGACTGTGATGTAGTCCATTTGCCCCACGAGTGTGCAAGGTCAGGAGGGAATTCCTTCGTTCCCCCGTTTCCGTCAATCTCCCTGATGAATATAGATGCAAAAATTCTCAATAAAATATTAGCAAACAGAATTCAGCAATATATTAAGAAGATCATACATCATGATCAAGTGGGATTCATCCCTAGTGCGCAAGGCTGGTTCAACATCCGTAAATCAATTAATGTGATACACCACATCAACAAAATGAAGGATAAAGATCACATGGTCATTTCAATAGATGCAGAAAAAGCATTTGACAAAATCCAACAGCCATTTATGTTAAAAACCCTTAGCAAAGTGGGAATACAGGGATCATATCTCAACATAATAAAAGCCATATATGATAAACCTACAGCTAACATCATACTCAATGGGGAAAAGCTAAAACCATTCCCCTTAAGATCAGGAACAAGACAAGGCTGTCCACTTTCTCCTCTTTTATTCAACATAGTGCTGGAAGTTCTAGCCACAGCAATCAGACAACAAAAAGAAATAAAAGGCATCCAAATTGGCAAGGAAGAAGTAAAATTGTCATTATATGCAGATGACATGATACTGTATATAGAGAACCCCAAAGACTCCATCAAAAAACTATTGGAACTGATAGACGAATTCAGTAAAGTAGCAGGATATAAAATCAATGTTCAGAAATCAGTGGCATTTGCATATACCAATAATAAACTAATGGAAAGAGAAATTAAGAAAACTGTCCCATTTACAATTGCGTCAAGAACTATAAAATACCTAGGAATAAATTTAACCAAAGAAGTGAAAGATCTGTACTCAGAAAATTATAAGACACTGAAGAAAGAAATCACAGAAGATACAAATAAATGGAAACACCTACCATGCTCATGGATAGGAAGAATTAATATAGTTAAAATGTCCATACTGCCTAACGCAATATATAGATTCAATGCAATTCCTATCAAACTACCAAGGGCATTTTTCACAGAAATAGAAAATATAATCCTAAAGTTTATATGGAATCATAAAAGACCCAGAATAGCCTCAGCAATTCTGAGGAATAAAAACAAAGTCGGGGGGATCACGCTACCAGACATCAAAACCTACTACAAGGCCACAGTAATCAAGACAGTTTGGTATTGGCATAAAAACAGGTACATCGATCAGTGGAACAGAACAGAGAGCCCAGAAATAAATCCAAGCATTTACGGACAGTTAATCTATGACAAGGGAAGCAAGAATTTACACTGGAGTAAAGATAGTCTATTCAATAAATGGTGCTGGGAAAATTGGACTGACACATGCAAAAAAATGAAACTGGATCATCTCCTTATGCCTTATACAAGAACAAATTCAAAATGGATTAAAGACTTAAATGTAAGACCTGAAACCATAAAAATCCTAAATGAAAATATAGGGAGTACATTTGCAGACATTACCCAGAGCAATATTTTTACTGATACATCCCTAGGGGCAAGGGAAGTAAAGAAAAAATGAACATATGGGATTATATCAGACTTAAAAGTTTTTTCACAACAAAGGAAACCATTAATAAAACAAAAAGGAAGCCTACTGAATGGGAGAATATATTTGCCAACGATATATCTGATAAGGGGTTAATATCCAAAATTTATAAAACACTCACGAAACTCAACACCAAAAAAACAAACAACCCAATTAAAAAATGGGCAGAAGATATGAAGAGACATTTCTCTAAAGAGGACATACAGATGGCCAACAGGCATATGAAAAAAAGTTCAACCTCACTGGTCATTAGGGAAATGCAAATAAAAACCACCATGAGATACCACCTCACTCCAGTCAGAATGGCTATCATCAACAAATCAACAAACAACAAGTGCTGGCGGGGCTGTCGGGAAAAGGGGACCCTGTTGCACTGTTGGTGGGACTGCAGATTGGTGCAGCCACTATGGAAGTCAGTATGGAGGTATCTCAAAGAACTGGAAATAGAGCTACCGTTTGACCCAGCAATTCCACTCCTAGGTATTTATCCTGAAAAAACCAAGACACTTATTCAAAAAAAGTTATGCACCCCGATGTTCATAGCAGCACAATTTACAATAGCTAAGACTTGGAAACAACCAAAATGCCCGTCAGTAGATGACTGGATTAAGAAACTGTGGTATATTTATACAATGGAGTATTACTCCGCTATAAAGAAGAATGAAATCGTGCCATTTGCAATGATATGGATGGACCTAGAGACTATAATGTTGAGTGAAATAAGTCAGTCAGAGAAAGACAAATACCATATGATCTCACTTATATGTGGAATATGAAAAACTGTATGAATGAGCAAAGTAAACAGAAACTGTCTCATAGATATAGAGGAAAAATCAGGGTTGCTAATTTGGAGAGGAATGGGGATGAGGGAGAAGGGGAAGGGATTAGACAGCAAAAATAGGCAACTACAATATTGCTACTGGGATAGGAAAAACAGTTTGGGGAATATAATTAATAATGTTGTAAATATTCTGTGGAATGTCAGATGATCATAGGTCTTGTTAGGGAGACCATTTCATGGATGGAGTAGAGGTTTGATCACTGCACTGTATTACTAAAGTGGAGGTGGTATACCTACTGTAATTGAATATATATAGATAGTCACGGGATGTGGATTATACTGTGGAAGAGAGTCAGAGGAAGAGTAATAGATATATATGATATGGCGGGGGAGTGGGGTGGTGTATTGGGGGTGGGGGGTTGTCACTTTGAGGGGTAAAATGTATAACTATTGCACTGTGTTGTACACCTGAAACTAATTAAAAATAAAATAAAATAAAATAAAATAAAATAAAAAAATAAAAAAAAGTGCTGGGCCCTGGACCGTGAGGGTCCGCACACTGGCCTTTTGGACAGGCGGAATGAAATAGATTGATAGGCTCATTCCTGTTTATACCAACACTGCAGTCTGTAGCGGCATCAAGCCCCAAAACAAGTCTACCCCCAATCACAGAGAACTTCAAGAAACGGTCGTTCAAGCCCACAGCTAACATCATACCCAACAGTGAGAAGCTGAAACCTTTTCCTCTAGGATCAGGAACAAGACAAGAGTGCCCACTGTCCCTACTCCTGTTCAACATAGTCCTGGGAGGCCTAGCTGAATGATCAGGCAAGGAGAAGAAATAAAAGGCATCAGAACTGGAAAGGAACAAGCAAATTTGTCTCTATTTGCAGATGATATGATCTTATATGGAGAAAATCCTAAAGACTCCATCAAAAAACCATCAGAACCAATAAATTAATTCAGTCAAGTTGCAGGATACAAAATCAACATTCAGAAATCAGCTGCTTTTCCATACCCTAACAACAAACAAAATATCTGAAAAAGAAATAAAAACAATCCCATTTACAACAGCATCAAAAACCAGTAAAATTCTTAGGAATAAATTTAATCAAGTATGTGAAAAATTGTACACTGAAAACTGTAAGACAATGATTTTAAAAATTGAAGAAAACACAAATAAATGAAGAGATATCCCATGTTGATGGATCAGAAGAATTAATATTGTTAAAATGTTAGATCTATAAATCCAATGCAACCCTTATCAAAATTCCAATGGTATTTCCCCCAGAAAATTTATATGGAACCACAAAAGACCCCAAATACCCAAGGCAATCATGAGAAAAACAAAGCTGGATATATCACACTTCCTGATTTCAAACTATATTATAAAGCTACAGTAATCAAAACAGTGTGGTATTGGCATAAAAATAGGCACAGAGATCAATAGAACAGAATTGAGAGCCCAGAAATAAACCCACACATATACAGACAAATAATATTTGACAAGGAAGCCAAGAATACTCGATGGGGATAGTCTCATCAATAAGTGCAGCTGGGAAAACTAGATAACCACATGTGAAAGGATGAAATTGGACCCTTATCTTACACAAACTACAAAAGTTAACTCAAAATGGATTAAAAACTTAAATACAAGATCAGAAAACCATAACTCCCCTAGCAGGAAACATAACGGAAAAAGCCCCTAGGCATTGGTCTTGGCAACAATTTTTTTTTTTTTTTTTTTTTTTAGAAATGACATCAAAAGCACAAATAACAAAAGCAAAAATAAACTAGTGGGACTATATCAAACTCAAAAGCTTCTGCACACCAAAAATATAATAAACAAAAAGAAAAGGTAACCTACAGAATGGGAGAAAATATTTGCAAACCATCTGTGTGATAGAGGTTAATATCTAAAATATGTAAGGAACTCATACAACTCAATAGTAAAACAGAAGGTCAAAGTAAAAATGGGCAGAGGACCTGAATAGACATTTTTCCAAAGAAGACATACAAATGGCCAATATGTACATGAGTAGATGGTCGACATCACTCATCATCAGGAAAATGCAAATCATAACCACAATGAGATGTCATCTTACTTCTGTTAGAATGGTCATCATCAAAAAGAGATAACAAATGTTGGCAAAGACTGCCGGTGGGAATGTAAATTGGTGCAACCACTATGGAAAACAGTATGGAGGTTCCTCAAAAAATTAAAAATAGAATTACCTATGACCCAGCAATCCCACTTCTGGGTATTTATCTGAAGGAAATCAAATCACTATCTAAAAGAGATATCTGCACTCCTAAGTTCATTGCGGTGGTACTGATAATAGCCAAGATACGGAAGCAACTTAAGTGTCCATCTATGGATAAATGGATAAAGAAGATATGCGTACATACACAGTGGAATATTATTCAGCCAGGGGAAAGAAGGAAATCCTGCCATTTGTGACAATATGGACGGACCTAGAGGATATTATGCTAGGTGAAATAAGTCAGACAGAGAAAGACAAATACAGTATGAGCTCACTTATATGTGGACTCTAAAACAGCTATAGTCACAGAAACGGGGAGTAGAATAGAATGGTGGCTGCCAGGGGTTGGGGGTCAGGTTGTGGAAAGATGTTGGTCAAAGGATGCAAACTTCCAGCTCCAGGAGAGTAAGTCCTGGGGCTCTAAGGTACAACATGGTGACTATGGTTAGCAGTACTGCATTGTGAACTTGGAAGTTGCTGACAGAGTAGGTCTTAAATGTCCCAGCCCCACCCCCAAAAAAGATAATGATGTGAGGTGATGGAAGTGTTAACTAACGCTGTTGTGGTCATTGTTTATTATGCCATATACATGTATCAAGTCATGACATTGTATCCCTTAAACTTGCACAGTGTTACATGTCAGTTGTATTTCAATAAAGGTGAAAAAATAGTGGGGAGGGAGAGGAGAGAGAGAGAGAGAGAGAGAGAGAGAGAGAGAGAGAGAGAGAGAGAGAGAGAAGGTGTTGTTCAGTATTTAGTCACTTACATCCAGTGACACTCACCAGTGTGGCATAAACTAGAAAAACATCATTTCTATGATATGCTCTTCCATCACGATCCCAGGATTTGGCACTTGTCCCCACAGATTTGCCTGTCCCTGAACTCAGCTCTGTCTTGTTCCCTTGTCCTATCTGGGTGATTTGCCCAACTGTTCAGGACCAGGCCTTCCTCACCACTTTGGCCTGGGCTCACAGAGATCAAGGTCTGTGACCAGCCCACCTCTTGCCAGACCCCTGTGGTCCTGGATGCTGGCCTGGATCACCACCCATCACCCGTCACCGTGCTCTCCAGGTTCACTGCTGCTGGCTGACTTGGGCACCCACCACTGTGTAGTGATGTGACATTGAACAGTGTCTAGCATAGAACTGACACTTGGTGAATGCTGTCATGAGCCATTTCTTCTCTCCCCCCATTAGTGTATCAAGAGTCAGCAGCTGAGACCTCCTGCTGGAAACTTCTAAGTTTCCAATTTCCTATATGTAAAGATGATGAAGTGCCTGTAATACAAACAACCTGTCCAAATGCTGTGAGGCACTATTTAAGTTATAACACTAAGTGTTTTAATGGAGGTGCAACATGCAGACAGTCAGGTGTGTCACATGCACAAATCTCAAGTTCACATGTGTGTGTATTCGTGACCACCCAGACCTGGATAGGGGTTCCCACGCCCCAGGTACCCCTCCCCCAGTCACTACCACACTCTCCCACTCTGCGACCCCACATCACCATCACCTAATTTCACCTCTTCTTCAACGAATGTTAGATAAATGGAATCATAGATGATTTACTCTTTTGCGTCATGCTTCTGTCACTAAACATAATGTCTGCAAACTTCACTTGTGCTGTTGCTTGTAACAGTAGTTTATCCCTTTTTATTGCTGAGTAGAAGTCCATTGTATGAATATAGCCGAATTGGGTTTTCCAATCTCAAGTTGTTGAACATTTGGGTTGTTTCCAGTTTGGGGCTGAAGCTGATCCAAGTTTCCTGGGGAGCATGCGTTCATGCTGGTCAGAGGTAGGTATATATTTAACCCGATGAAAAACCGCTGAACTGTTTACCAGAGTGGTTGTTACCACTTGACACTACCAACAGCAATTATGAAAGTTCTCCTTGCTCCATACTGTTACCCGGATTGAGTGTCACTAGTCATTTTTGTTTAAACCACTTCAGTGGGTGTGTTGTGGTATTTCACTGTGGTTTTAATTTCTATTTTCCCTGATGACTAATAAGATTGTGCAAAGTTTCAGGTGCTTGTTACCATTCTTTTATCTTCTTTTGTGAAGTGTCTTTTCAAGTCTTTTGTGCAATTTTTCTGGGATCGTGTCTTTTTATTATTGTAGTTCTTTACATATTTTGGATAAAAGTCTTTTGTCAAGATACATGCATGAAAATAATTTCTCCAAGGTTATGGTTTGCCTTTTTGTTTTTTTACTGATGTCTTTTGGAGAACAATAATTTTTTTAATTTTGAAAAAAAGTCTAGTCTATCAATATTTAATTTAACGGTTAGTGATTTTTATCTCCTATCTTAAAAATTGTAGTTTATCCAACTCCACAAAGATAGTCTCCTACACTTTCTTCTGAAAGCTTTATAGTTTTCACTTTCACTTTAAGTCTATGATCAATCTCAAATTAATTTCTGTGTATTATATGGGGACTAGATCAAGGTTCATTGTTTTCCATTCAGATACCTAGTTGTTTCCTGCACAATTTGTTGAGAAAGTGATCTTTTCATCATTTAATTTTCTTAGTACCTGTGTCAAAAATTAAATGAACATACATGTACAGGTCAATTTCTGGACTCTATAGTGGTCCATGGATCTATTGTTTATCCAAACCCCAGTCCCATAACTATCTGCATTACCGGAGCATCAGCAGGAACCTTGAAGTCAAGCAATGTGAGGCCTCCACATTTCTTCAACTTTTCTCATAGTTGTTTTAGGCCATTTTCATTCCCCTATGAATTGTCAAATCAGCTTGTAAGTCTCCACAAAAATTCCTGCTGACATTTTGATGGTAAATTCTTTTCATATTTTCTATGTAAATGATTATTTCATCTGCAAATTCAGACAGCCTTATTTGTTCCTTTACAATCCTTATGTCATTTATTTCTTTTTTTCCTACCTTGTACACAGCTAGGACCCCCAGTGTAACAACAAATACAGGTGGAGCAGGTGTACATTCTTGCCCTGCTTTCTATCTTAAGCAGGTAAGTGTGCACCATTTCTTCATTACATATAATGTTAACTATAGACTGTAGATGTGCTCTTTCAAAACTGAGGAAATCACTTTCTATTACTATTTTTCTAAGATTTTTTAACCATGAACTGTGGTTGAATATTGCCAAAAATGTTTCTGCATTTTATAATCATTCCATTTTCTCCTTTATTTTGTCAGTGTTGTACATTTCATTGACTAATATTTGAATGTTAGATCATCTTTGCATTCCTGGAATAAACACTACATACTGATGTATTTTCCTTTTTATATGTTGTTAGATTTGATCATTAATATTTTATGAAACATTTCTACCTATATTCATGAAGAATATTGGTTTATATTTTTTTCTTTGTAATATACTTATTAGTTCTTGGTATCAGTCTTACACTAGTTTTTGAAAGAATTTTGCATAAATTGATATTATTTCATCTTTAAATGTTTGATAGTATTCAACTGAAAAACCACCTGGACTTGGAGCTTTCCTTGTGGGATGTTTCATTACAAATTAAATTCATTGAATAGATATTTTTAGATTTTTTTGCTTGATTTTGAAAATTGTGTTTTTTCCTTTTAAAAGGAACTTGTTCTAAGTTCTTGAATTTATTTGCAATAAAGTTGTACATAATATTCCCTTGTATTTTAATATCTATACTATTGGCTTGTCGGAAAAGTCATGATGCATTTTTTTCTATGTTTTTCATTGCAAAAATGAGTCATAACATTTCCAACCACCCAATATATGTTATGATGTCCACTTTCATTCTTGATATTGTTAGTACTTTATTTTTCTCTTGGTTGGTAGGGATCAATTTATTAATCATTTCGTAGAACAAACTTTTAGGGTTGTTGATTTTCTCTATCGCTTTTCTATTTTATTTTATTGATTTCTCTTTAAATTTATTCTTACCTTTATTCTACTTGCTCTGTTCTCCTTTTTCTAGCTTCTTAAGGTGGAGGCTTACATCATCTATTTGAAACCTTTTTTTTATTCTCCGGGGTAAGCATTTCAAACTATAAATTTTGCCCTGAAAGTACTTTCACTATAGCCCACAAAATTTGATGTTTTCATTATCACTCAACTGAAATATTAATATTTTCTGATTCCTTCTTTGATTCACAGATTATTTAGAAATGTGTTGCTCAATATTCATATATTTGGAACATTTCCCAGATAACTTTTTGTTATTGATATGTGATTTCATTCCATTGTCGATAGAGAATATACCGTATTCTGCATTGTTTCAATCTTTTAAAAAAATTTTGATGTTTGTCTTATGGACAGTACTACAGTTCTGGGTGTAGTTTTCAATAAGTATCTATAAATGTTAAATAGGTTGAGTTGGGTGATAGAATTGTTCACCTTTTTATTGCCATACTACATTTCTACCTACTTGTTCCATCAGTCACTGGATCTGTCTTATTTCTCCCTTTTTTCTGTCTGTTTCTGCTTCATGTATTTTAAGTGTCTGTTATGTTGCACACCTATCTTAGATTATTCTATCTTTTTGATGAAGTGACCTTTTATTCATCATGAAATGACCTTCTTTATCCTTGGTAATACTCCTTGTCTTCAAGGTTGCTTTATCCAATATTAAAATAGGCTCTCTTATGTTCTAGTTGCACACTGTATCTTTTTCTTGTCCATGTCTTTACAGCATATAGATGGGAATTGCTTGTTTTTAACCCTCTATGACAATGTCTGCATTTTAATTGGAAGGTTCAGTCCATTTACATTTAATGAAATTATTGATAGTGTTTGGTTCAAGTGTACTATATTGCTACTCGCAGTCTGTCTTTTTAGGGTTTTAATTTTTGTTCTTCCTTCCATGACTTCCTCTGGATTAACTAAGGATTTTTCTTTTTGTCTCAGTCTTTCTCTCTCTGTCTCTCTGTCTCTGTCTCTCTGTCTCTGTCTCTCTGTCTCTCTGTCTCTCTCTCTCTCTCTCTCTCTCTCTATATATATATATATATATATATATATATTTATCAAGAAATCTATACACATTTTAAGAAAGGAAAACTGTATTAAAATTGTAATGCTCTATATATACTGATAACAAAAGATGAATACAAGTCATGTTTGACTTCTGCAACTACAAGAGGTGCTCAAACTGGTTACCATCAGATCCAGACACTTCTGATTATGGCAAACTACTGCTTGAGCAATGATGATCAAAGTGTCCACCTGTATACATTTTTTTGGCACCCCCTATATATGTATATTTACTTATAATAGTCTGCCATTAAGTAATAACACTTCATGTATAAGATCCTTACAATAGAATAATTCCATGTACACTAATCCCATCTTTTGTGCTATTGTTGCCATAAATTTTATTTATATATATTATCAAACTTAAATATTTATTTTTGCTTTAAATAGCCAATTGTAATTCTAAAAAGCTTAAGATGAGAAGTAAAAGTGTCAATATTTACCTATACATTTTGCATTTTTAGTGTTCATCTTTACTTTAGTTTTGAATTGACATGTGATTTCACCTTGTTCAGCTTGAAGAACTTTCCTTAGCATTTCTTATAGTACAGGTCTGCTGATGACAGATTCTCTTAGCTTTCCTTTACCTGAAAATGCCTTTAATTCATTTTTGATATGTATCTTTGCTGGATCTAGAATTCCAGGTAGACAGTTTTTTTGTGTGTTTTTTTTCCTTCCAGCTTCCCTTTAGATATATTTTTTCTACATCTTCTGGCTCTACAGTTTCTAATGCAAGTCAACCATCATTCTTATCATTGCATCTTTGCTTCTAATATTCTTTCTTTTCCGGATACTTTTAAAATTTATTCTTTATCTTTTGTTTTCAGCAGATTAACTATGATGTGCTCTTGTTTTCACATTTGTTTTTGTGTTTTTAATCCTTGCTGCTTGAATCTTGTTGAGCCTCTGGGATTTGTGTACTGTCATTTAGAAAAAGAAAACATTTGACTAATACTTTTTCTGTTCCATTCTCTCATCTTTTTTTGAAACTCCCATTACCTGTATATTAGAATGTGTGGTTGTGTCCCACGGGTCACTGAGGCTCTGTTCATTTAATCAATCTTTTTTTACGCTGTGCTTTAGTTCAAATGATTTCTATTGATCTGTCTTCATGTTCACTGGCCCTTTCTTCTCTTGTGTCTAATCTGTCATTAATCTCATCCAATTAATTTTTTTTATTTATAGTATTGTCTTTTCAGTTCTATCTCATTTGATTCTCTTTTTTTTACAGCTTCTAAAAGTCTCCTGAAATTTTATTTTTTATTTTTTAGTTTTATTTTATTTTTTTTTTTGAGGGCAGTGTCACTGGCCCTCATAAGTGGGACTGAACCGGGGCCGCTAGCTTCCCAAGCCAGCTCTTAACCACCGCGCCATTCGGCCAGCCCAAGTCTCCTGAAATTTTAATGTACTACATTTTGTTCAGTCTTTAATAAATATGTCATACTTTTTAAAAGCCCCTGTCTTTGGATTTCAAAATCTGGGTCATATTTTGGGTCTTCTTCTACTGATTGGTTTTTATCTTATTACGGATTGCATGACCCTATTTGTTCACATGTCTGGTAATATTTTATTGTACATTGGACACTGAATAATACTCATTCTGCATTCTGTTATCTTCCTCTAAAAGGTGTTGAGTTTTATTCCAGCATGCAATTAAATCACTCACAGATAAACTTGAATTTGTTGGGGCTTGGTTTTGTGCTTTGTCAGGAGAAGTCTTTTTGGCTTTGTCTTTAGTGTTGTTTAATTTTACCTTTAGTCCTTAAGCAAATTCCTTTTCCTGGGGACATAGTTTTATACCTAAGTCATGGCTCTTCAGGGTTTCCATGGTAAACCCACTGGCTTTACCATACAGCTCTAACTTGGCAGGTTTCAAACTACACATTCTGCTTCCTATGTGGTAGGAAAGCGTTGAATTCTCTGCTCAGCTCCTTAAACCTTCCAGATTAAAGATGCCTTAAGCTCTCAGGAGCCTTATCCACACATGCATATTTCAGAGCTCAATTAGGGATCTGACTGATGTTCATACAAATGGTTTGAAGATTTCCCCTCTGTGGTTCCTTCCTTTTAGAATTTTCTTTTTTTTATTTTCCTCCTCAATTTTCAGTCTTTCAGACAGGTCCAAACTCTATCTGCTGACTCATCAGGATATTAAGATTAAAGTTTCCCTGTGGTAGTTTCCTCTTTAACTTAAATGTAGGGAAAGGCTTTCTAACTGTCAGTGAAAATCCAGAAGCAATAAGAGAAAATATTACTATGTTTGACCACACAAATGTTTTAAAACATTTTTTATGCATGGCAAAAATCACCATTAACAAAGTCAAAAGACAAAGGACAAACTGGTAGAAAAATTCTACAATATGATAAAAAGCCAAGATCCTTATCATAGGAACTATTCTTAAAAACTCGTGGACAAAATACCAAACCCTATGGATTAATGGGAAAATAATATGAATAGACAATACATAAAAATATGTTAAAATGTCCCTCACACAGATGAAAAAGTTCAAATTCACTCTTAGAAAAATGTAAATTAGACCAACACAGAGATATCATTTCTCACCCATCAAATTGGCAAAAATAAAAAAAGTATGAGAACTCATTCTGTTAATGAGGCTGTGAGGAAACAAACCTTCCTGTGGGAAATGTAAATTGGTACATCCCTTCCAAAGGAGAATTTGACAATACCTAACCAAACTACATATGTACCTACCTTTGGACCCAGCAATCACATTTCTAGAAAATGCCTTGATGATACACCTTAAGCAATACTAAAATTCGTGTGCATCAGGTTATTCACTGCAGCATTATTTCTGATTGAAAAATACTAGGGAAAAAAATAAATGCACATGTATTAGAAAGGGTGAGTAAGCTATGGTATGTCCACACAGTGTATTATTCTGGTGCTATTTTTTTCTTAAATGAGGTGGATCTCTATGAACTGATATGGTGATTTCCAGGACATACTGTTAAATGGAACGAATTTACCGTTTGTGTAAGAGAGAAAGCAACATAAGAAAACACATGTGCTTCTGCTCTTTTGTATAAAATAAATACAGGAAAGATAACCCCAAACCTAAAAATACCAGACATATATAGGAAGTGTGTGGGGGAAAAGGGAAGGGATAGAAACGGGGTGCAGGGGTGAGCAGGGTGTATATCTTTGAGTCCTAGAAACTTAGTAACATTGCTCATAGCTAAAACATGGACTAAAACAAACCAAGATGGAGGGGCATCCCAAAGTAGAAGACAAATAGGAACAAAGACACCTACTTAACTGTGCTGCAAATGAATAACATAACCCCGAAGGGTGTAGAGAAGGAAAAATGAGTCAAAGTTGAAAATACTTCAGAATTAGAATACTATTTTGATTAGATGCTGGAAGCTGGATTCACAAACAAAACCACAGTGTTCTTGTTCGTAAATGTGTTTCCTGGGGAGTCTGGGTTAGCAATCCTGACATGACTAACGTGTGTACTCGGGAAGGTCAAATAAGTGCACATGTCGTAGACAGTGAAAGCCAAGGTTCTCACTTTCTTAGAGAAAGAAGTTACAAATGTGGGGAGGGCTGTGGTTTGGGATTGGAATCAGAGATCCCAGTGGTTTCAAATAAACATGCAGATCTGTGTGAGAACATGTGTGTGTGAGTTGGGAAACACATGTCCTCTCTCACTCAGAGCAGGCCTGGAAGCATTGATGCCACAGTAGCAATTAGCACACCCAGCACTGGATATTGGCTCTTAAATACCATTTTCTAGTAAAAGGAACCAGAGGTTCTTGGAGAAATGGTGGATTAAAGGTCTGGCAGGGAAAATGCAGGAAGATGCACCTAGAACATTTTGTGGTACCAGAAAACAAGGAGGTGCTAAGAAAAGGAGCATGGGGATACAGCAAAGGGACATAGGGCTGACCTGAAGCAGCTCTCAATGGCCAAAGCTGGAACATTTGAGAAACAAACTAAATAAGGATAGCATTGGATTGTAGTCCAAACATAGAATAAATGTGAGCCCACACTGGTACAAACAGAATAAATAGGAAACTGGAGGAGAAGGGACAGCTCTTGTTTCTGTAATTAATAAATGTAGTAGCAATAAGTGAAACAAAGACCCCACTAAGCAAACACCGCAGAAGTCAGGAAGATCCCTAGATGGATACTAAAAACAGTGGGCAAACGTGGGAGGAAAACTAGGGTATTTGCACGATGAAATAGCAGTCTCATCTTTGCTCTTGGTGACTGTGTGACCTTGATGAAGTCACTGACCTCAGGAAGAGTCCTCAGCTTGTCTTCCTATAAGTGGGTGGGTTTGACTAGGTCACCTCAAGGGACCCTTCCAGCCCTCCACTCCAAAGAAATGGCTGCACCTCCCTGTGGTTATCAGGAATATAACTTCCTTTGCCTTTCCCTTCTTTTCACTTCCCCTTCCTTCTTTCCTTTCCATTCCTTACCCATAATAGGCTTCCCTAGAAAGAGAATTAGGGTGCTCTCTATGGCAGAAAGATGGGGAAAGTTAAAAGTGAGGGGAAAGAGATAATGCAACTCCTAACATTAATGGGGTTGCTACTGCTGGAGGAGTACGAGGGAAACCTCACAGAACAGAAACATGTCCCGTGACTAGCAATGACAAAGAGGGATGTGCTGAGCTAAGGCTTGGGAACACCACACACCAGGAGGCAGGCATCTCAGCCTCGGGGCTTCCTGCCTGTCGGTTCTGGGGTCTCTCCAGACTCTGATCTGTCCCTTCCTCCGCCACCACACAGAGCTTCTGGTGAGGTACAGTCAGGCACCATCCCCCTCTCTCTGGAGCTTCCTGAGCTCAAGCCTTACCTCTTGATGAGGGATGGGACCATGTTCTCAACTAAAGGCATTTTGGACACTAGGCAACAGAGAGGGGGACATGGTAGCCTTTGCTCAGGCAGCACCCATGCTCTGAAGATACAAAGGTCGCTCACCATGTTGTCCCCATCTTCTGGTCGTCCGTGTTCCCAAGCCTGGTCGACCAAGGAGTTAGAAGATGTATGAAGATCAAGGTGAACTATGAACTCAGGAAATTTGGTTTCTAATCCTGCTTCCTGGCTTTGATGATCTGCCTCTGGAACAAAGCTCTTCATATTTTTGTGCCATGAGATTTTCAGCAAAACATCTGCCGATCAGGCCACTGTGTTAGCTTTTAAAAATGTAACAAACACAACCCAGCTGCCGTTACTCCTGAGCCTGTCCCCACCCTCAGACTCTCAGAGACGCTGTACCAGCAAGTCAGCACCGGAGTTCCTCTCTGGTTCCTGGAAAATGCCCTTTGCCAGCTCCTCTCTGCTCCACCAGCTACCTGAAGAGCCAAAGCTCTTCAGGACCCCGTGCCTGATGGGGACTGTGACAGATCTCCCTCCAGCATGTGCCATATGTATATGCCACCCATCTTCCCACACAGGCAGCTCGCACTTTCCAGACAAGAACTCAGATAAGGTTCCAAACCCCAACACGGTGACCTGAGCGAAGCCGCTGTCAGTCTGTGACAAACAGAATAGCCACATCGTCTGTTACAAAGACAGCCTTTATCGAAGAACTATGGTCACACGGTGTTTGAAAGATCTAAATTAAGAGCTTTGAAGTCATACGCACACAAGAGTCATCAGGGTGCACAATGACCACAACAATAAACACTGGAGGTGACAGTGTTTTCTAAGCAGAAAGCTCTAGAAAGTTACCTCTCTGGTAACCTTATTTCCAATCTCCACCAACTCTTCTCCATCCAAATCTCAAATTCTGAATAAGGAAAAGTAACTTCGGGGAGCTGCTTCCAGGTCTGTTTGCTGGCCCTGGATTTTGAGCATGATTCATGAGATGCAGCTTACAGTGAGGTGGATGGCTGCGCCCGAGAGGGAAGGCATATTCTGTCACAAGAGCCTAGTGATCCTGACTTTCTGGCCCTGACTGTGAGCTGCCAGCCCTCAGCACTCACTCCAAAGTAAGAGGCAGGCAGGCCATCTCATGTGTACAGAAGGGTCTGCCAAGTGGCTCCAAAATAAAATGTGCTTTTGAAGAAAACTGAAGAGCATTATTGAAAAGCTGAGAAGAAAAACAGATTTCTAAAGCCCACTCATGTTTTTGCCTCTTTAAAGATTCTCAACCAAATCACATCGTTATTTTTCTAAGATCTTGGCCCTCTAGATGAAATCACCCACCTTTAGACACTGTCCAAAGACTCCTGTCCAGACTCTGTTTGGGTCAGATGTTCGGTGTGCTGAACAGACCATTTTATTTCAAGATACACAAAATTAATGTAGGCAGACATAAGCCAACATACAACTAGCTGAACAAAAAAAGCTGAGCCAAATACAAACTCAAATAGAGAAGTCAATATCCTTTCCTCTAAGCTTGTAGGTTTTGTCATAACTTAGCACTTATCTCATTTTTCCTTGGGCTGAAACTAGTAAACTTCTCCCAAGGCAGGAGCGTATCTTAATAATTTTGGTGGTCCTCCCATGCTTAGCCCTAGAAAACTGTATTGCTTAATGAATATCTAATGGAATTCACCATTAAAATAGTTACCTTAATGGTAGTAACTAAGATAATTAATGTGAGTACAAAGTGTATCATTTTTGAAAATTCTTTGTAAAAAAACAGTCTATCTTATTCGATCTTTGCAACAAGTAATTTGTGCCACTCTTATTATCCCAAATTTACAGACACAGATGCAGGGGCTCAGAAGTGGTAAAATGTAACTATATAATTCTAAAACCCTTGTATTTCTTCAGTACATCGCATGCTTAAATTTTTTGCAATGTTCAGAAAACACACTTATGTGTGTGTGTGTGTGTGTGTGTGTGTGTGTGTGTGTGTGTGTAAAGGTTTTCTTTTCCTGAAAATTAGAGAATAATTTGTTCTCTGGCAGAGAACAATTATAAGCAGAAAATGATTCTGAATATTTAATAAGTACCAGACAGCATTGAATATCATGCTAAAAGTGGAATTAAAAGTAAATATTTTACCATGGGCCTATGTTTCTAATGTCAATAAAATATGAAAAGAAGATGACAGGCTCCCAAATCCTGGAGATAAGAAGTGAGAAAGTTGGAGAAGTAAAGTGATAGAAAAATGAGTGTGCAGAGATGTGGGCCCTGGGGAAGTCCAATTTGGTTCAGCACTTGCAGAGAACAACCTGGCAGCATGTCAAGTCTAAAATCTGCACATTGTTAGGCTGTTCACAGCACAGTGTCTATAATCACCGAAAAACTAGAAGCATCAGGACATTGTGAGGTCACGTTCTTACTGACATAGAAAGAATGTATTAGTAAATGGAAATATTGGTTAAAAACACTATAATCTCCTTTTAGTCTTTTGTTACAAAATGTGTGTATCAAGGCCAACACTTCTGAATAAATTTTGCTTTCAGAGGCTATATTCATTATCCATTGTTGTACAACAAATTATCTCCAAATTTAGCATCTGAAAAACAATAACTTTTATTCTCCGACACGGCTTCTGAGGGTTCGGAACCGGGCCGTGCCTTCACTGGGTGACTCTGGCTCAGTCTCTCTCGGGAGCGTGCCATCAAGTTGTTGACTGCCCCAGTCCTTGCCATCCCTGAAGACACAAACGGGGCTGGAGGAAACACTCCCACACTCATTCACATAGCTTTTGGCAAGAAGGTCCAGTTCCTTGCCACATGGGCTGCTCATGACACGGCTTTCCTCAGAGTGAAGGATGGGGGTGGAGGGGAGGAGAGAGGGGGAGAGAGAGGGGCTAACGCACAGAAGCCTCTTAGAATACAAGTACCATCTCCTGCTGTAATCCATTGCCTACACAGACCAGCCGTGGCACCGTGGGGACTCTGTGAGGCTGGGGCTACCTGGAGGTAGGAGGTGGGGTTGCTGACGTCCACCTTGGCCCCTGCCTACCGCAGCCCATCTCACCCTGCCCCATGGCTCACAGAGGCCTCATCCTATTAGAGCACTCATCTGAATTCCGGGACCTCCTCATCTAAATCCAATCTAGGTGCAGGTCAGGTGCCTCAGATGTCATTCCTTAAATACAGTTCCTCTTGATTTGAAGGTTGTTAACTGAAAAGTCATCTGTCCCTTAACCGCCAAATACAGTAGTGGGACAGCCCTAGGGTAACCAGCGCATATGTTCTTGCTCAAAAAGGAAGAACATGGGAGGACGACAGGCGTCAGTGATCCCTAGAAAGTCTAAAATCCAGCTGAGCAAGTGCCAGAGTTCCTTGGCTGGGTGCGTCCTACCCCTGCCCAGGGGTTTGTGTTGTCCATAGCTTTGGTCACACCCTCTGGGCTCACGGTTCTGCCCTCTGGTGCTTACGGCCTCTGGAACTGTGAGAGTATAACTTTCTGCTGTTTAAGCCCCAATCTCTGGTATTTTGTTACAGTGGCCCAGACAAATACATCAGTCTTCTGAAAGATGTCCAAAAAACGTCTTGCTGTTGCCCGATCTATATTTACTCTTTGTTTTAAACATCTTCATGTTTGATGCATATAACTACACATCACTGTATATAATTATATTTGTGCCTACACAAAATGCATATGATTAGATTGTTTCTAAGCTAATCTGACAGCCTGTACTTTCACTAGAAGAATTGAAACCTCCTTCATTTCATGTTATAGCCCATTTCACATCTAACCCTCCACTTTCCAGATGTGGAAGCTGGAAGAATTTACGGCTCCAGCTCCGTAAGATGGGAATGTGTCAGGAGATGCCTGTGTGTGGCTTCCTGTGGACTGAATTTAGGGATCCTGTTGTAATGGAAAAGTTGGGTTCCAGGAATCACCAGACCAAATCACTACTCTTTCAAGGCCATGGGAAGGGGACTTGCACTTCACCACATTAGACAAGGACAAAGGGCATATCATAATGAACAGGAACCAGGTTTGAGGACATCCCCAGGGAAATTCTCAAAACAAGGAGCACATGGCAGTGAGGAGTCTACAACAGCCCCAGGCTCGGCATGAGGCCAGCAGGAGCCGCCCTGGGGTCTCCGAGGCCTCCGAGAGTGCTGGCTGACACACTCTTCATTGCTCTGCCTCTGATCACACAAACCTCTGCTCACTTATTTATCTTCGCTGTGTCTTCATCAGTGATCTGGATAACAAGTGTCCTGTATTTAGAACTCACAGTAATGTTCAATTTGATGAAACATATATTTTAGCCAATGTTTCTTTGATGATCAAAGTCAGAGCAAAACAATGTCTTCTGTCTGCACTGTAATCAAAGTAAGAAACGGAGCATGCTTTTTTGATCGATCTCTCCTTAAAATTTATCTCAAACCCAATCCATTATATAACCAATTAGTTAAGGTTATTTTTTAATTCAAGTTCAGGTTCTCCGCCTCCCGCAAAAAAACAAACAAACAAAAAAATATTTTTAGCTTCTGAATGTATTGGTTGGCTCTACAGGGACCACCAATAGGAAGTCTTGACTCTTTATTTTATTCTATTTTATTTTATTTTTTGAGGGCAGTGTCACTGGCCCTTGTATGTGGGACCTGAACTGGGCTGCTGGCTTCCCAAGCCAGTGCTTACTCGGCCGGCCCTTGACTTCTTTATTTTTGACTTAATTATTTTGATTCTTTTTAAAGTCCTATGGAGTAGGCCTTTGAATAACTTTGAATAAGGAAGACCAGTGGGTGAAACTGCTTCTGATTCTTAGCTCTCCGAAAGCGTCCTTCCACTGCCTGTATTCATGAATTAAATTTGGCTTGGAAAAGTATGCTCAGGTCATGAAATTTCCTCTTCAGAGAAGCAAATAATACCCCATTTAGTGCTGGTGAATAAAAATGGAAGCTAGCCTTATTTCTTTTCCCTTTGTGGGTAAACTATTATTTCCTGTCTGGTTGCTTATGTGATCATCTCTTTTCTGTAGATTTGCAGGCTGCATCCGGGTATCAGCAATTTTTTTTTTCCCATCAAAATGTCGATTTTTTTTTTCTATACCAAGGAAAAATATTTTTTAAGTATGTCTGTGATTATTATTTCTGCTCCTTTTGTCTCAGCATTTTCAGGAATACTTGTTATCCACAAGTTGGATCTTTGCTGCTTTCGCTCTGGGTCCATTATGATCTCTTGCCATTCCATCTTCAGACTTCACAATCTTGGGAAGCATGTTCACAGATGATATTTTATCCGCTGTTGATTGTGCTCTCTGGTGCATCTATAGCATTTTTACCTTTGATTGCATCCTTCTCTAATTTTGGCTGGCTCCATGTTTGATTAGGGCAGGGAACATGGAGTGACTTGGTGTCTGGCAGGGCCTCACCTCGGATATGCAAGTGAGGGCATGGCTTGATTTGCACCGCCCTGGTCCAGCTCACAGCAGGCACTCCTCAGGCTGGCTCTGCTCCAGCAGGGTGGATCCTGGCCATGTTGTGCTCTCAGGGCTGCTGTGCCTCCAGAGCATTTCCTAAGGGAATACCCATCCCCATGTGCCACTCATCCTCTCTAGCACTGTGCTGCACTGGGAGACGTGATCTTGGAATCAGCATGAAGAATTAAGGACAGTTGCTCAGGGCCCAGTTGTGGCCCTCTGAGAACTTAACTGTCATGCAGAAGGGAGCAGTGGTCTGGTTTTAGGCTGCAGAAGCCCTGAGCCCCTGAGCCTGGCAGAGGGCGGGGTAAGCAAAGCCTTCTCTTGGGGTCTTGTTGTCTCGTCCATGTTGGGATTAGAAGAGAAAAGGGGTGTTCTGAGGCAGGGGCTGTTTCCTCAAACCAACCCCCCAGCACTGGGGTTGGTGAAAATTCCCTTTAGATTTCTAGGTTTTGTTTCTTGGCAGAGTGTCACAGGTATTTTAATAGGAAAGAAAGTGCATCTCAGGCTAGTCCAATGGATAATTTTTACATATGCCTGGTGTACTCCCCCTCCCCCCACACACAAAGAGAACAATGTATTCATTATACATACAGAGGAAGACTTTTCCCATTATGGCTAACAATCACTCCACTTATCAACCCCATGGCAACCAAATGATGCCTGTGGGTAGAATTCCAAAAGACGGGTTCAGGATAATTACACAGTAGCATCTGGGCCGCCACAGCAGGCAAGGTAGCCATGCAAAGTGGCCTGTAGGACTCTAGCCATTTCCAGAAGCTTGTGATGACGCTGGCTCATCCTCTTTTCCATTTAGCAAATAGTTCACCAGCAAGAATACACCTTAAACACACGTCAAGGGGAAAAACAGAACACTATGTGTCCTTACCTTAGAATAAATATGGGCCACCAAACTCCGCTGGATAAAACCCTGTTCACGAAAATCCATGCTTTCAACAGAAAGGCGAGATTACCGACTGTGTCCGTGTTAACTGCCAGGAAACTGAAGGAAAAGTACAGTAACTATCGTTGCCATTTTTTCCTCACCAAAGAGTTTCATTTGAAAGAAATGGACAGGGTTTGTTTCCATCAAAGAGAATTTTCTTCCCCTAGAAAGTGCTGTCAGTACCACCCCTCACACCTCTCACCTGCTGATTGGTGTTTCCTTCAGTATTTGTTTGATGAATGTTCAGCTCTGGTTTTCCTACATGGTGGTCCTTGTAGTAGAAAGATAATTTGGGCTCCTGCTCTTTCCACTTATAATTATATTATATGTAGTGTTCAATAATTTATATATATATATATATATATATAATTCTCATCAAGTGGGCTTATCATAATTTACTCAACCACTCTTGGGCATATGTTACCATAATGATGATAAGTGAATATTAGTGATCAAATATATCTGTCACAAAGTATTGGTCAATGGATGTTATTTCTTAGATAGATATATTATTTATCAGGAACTGTGCTAATTATTGCTGTGGATTTTTCAATGATCTCAGTAATTCTATGATGAGGACACTATAATTATCCAATGCACAGTTTGAGAAACTGAGGCTCAGCAAGATGTAATAACCTGCTCCAGGTCCCCCGCAGTGGAATATGGTTGAGCTCAGGTTTCTGTTAGGGGACACTCATATTTAGAAGAGGAGCCGGAGGGCAGTGGCAGGGGTGTGGGCCAGCACAGGGTAAAGTATGCCATGGGGATGGCAACTTTCTTCAGCAGGTAGGCATTCCCATCTCCCCCATCTGGCAAATAAGGAAACTGAGGTGCAGTGGCTTTAAAAGGCTTAGGCATGGACAGACTCAAAACACCCAAGTCTCCTCCCAGCCCTGTGGGCTTGTCATCATGCAACTCTGCCTTTGGTGCTAATCTGCCCTCCCTCCCCGCCATGAAACTTCCATGTTTACAACTCAGATAGACAGCTGAGCAGTTGATTCACACTTAGGGGCCCCCACAGCTCAGCCACCCCTTTGCCCACGTTCTTGGGAAGTAAGATATTATAAGACCCAAGTCATTAATTAATTAAAACAAAAAGTCCACAAGCAGCCATTGCTGCTTAATCAGAAGCCATGAGAGAAACACAAAGAAGCAGCTGATACAGTGCTTTAGAGACAGGAAAGATGGGAGGTTATTTACCACATGCTAATTTCCAGGAAACTTAAATTCTATTAATCCTCATTCTGATTCTGGTCTTTAGAAGGTTGAGTCTCTGTCTCAGTTCATGTAACAAAAGGTATAAAGAACATTCCTATTTTATTGAAAAGTATGTTTCAGTCATTCCAGGGACAGTGCCCATGAATCCTGGAGACTGTGAATATTGTTATCAGAAATGACCTTTCTTGGGGTGTTTATTATAGAATGTTATCCACCTGAGGTTTGTGAACTGCTTACGCTACAGGAAGTGGGTGTCACCCATGAGTGACATGACTCTATCAGTCACAAGCCAGACACACCCACACCACAGAGCTCGAGGAACCCATCCAGCACAGAAGACCATAGACTCTTAAAGATAGGAATATCAACAAAGGCAACCTCTTTGTATTTTACAAGGTCAAAATGACTATAACTTTAAATTAAATTCAAAGGCACATCAGTATTCATCAGGGAAATGCCAATGAGAACCACACGAAGCAGCATTATACATCTACTGGAATGACTAACAGTAAATACACTGACCACATCAAATGTTGACGAAGACATGGAGCATGTAGAACTCACGTACTTGTTGATAGACTGTAACACGGCAAAACTGCTTTGGAAAAAGTTGTCCCAGTTTCTCACAAAACTAAATGAACACATACATTATGACCCCACGAATCCACTTCTACTATTTGCCTTAGATAAATAAAAACATATATTCACAAAAAGGCTTATATACGAATGTTCACAGCAGTTCTGCTCAGAGGGGTGAAAAACTGGAAGCATTCCAGGAGTCTGTCCAACAATAAGAGAATGGAAAATGAATCCTAGCATAGCCATAAAGTAGAATACTACTCAGCAATAAAAAGGAGGAAACTAACACACATGACAACATGAACGCATCTCAGAAAGCATTATGACGAGTTAGTAAGCCAGCTCAAAAAGAAGACATACAGCATGGAATTCTCAGATAGGAAAAACTAACCTGTGGGAGAAAACTATCAGAAGAGTAGTTGCATCTGGGATGGTGGCCATAGGGATTGACTGAGAAGGGACATAATAGAACTTTCTGGAGTGATGCTAATGGCCTTTAGCTTATAAGAGTTTTGGACACACAGGTGTATGCATTTGTCAAAACTCGGTGAATATGCATGCAAGATTGGTGCATTGCATTGTATGCAAATTCTGCATAACAAGGAAAAACTATAACCAAATATGGAGCTCTAGTTAGCGATGTAGCCAATACAGTGATGTAAATAGTAGAATCTTGATGGTGGGCACATAAATGTTCACCAAAATTCTTTCAATGTTGCTGAATATTTGAAAATGCTCATAATGTAAGATGGCAAAGCATTCAAGTGCAATGCATAACCTTGACTTGTCCCAGCACACAGCCTTCTCCCTAGGAGGAGGGTCCGGGGCAAATGAGAACACTGAGGGCTCAGTGGCAGCCCCTTGGGGGAGGAAGAGAGGGAGGCATTGCCAACTGGCCCAGAACAGGCTGAACGGAGCTGTTGGCCAAAGCCAGGTACAGCTCACCTCAGAAGCACGGCCACCCTTCTCACTTAGTCCCACTGGCCTTTCAGCATGATGGCGGGCCCTTCCGTGGTCCAGTGAGGGGAGCCTCCGGGCCTCCACACAATGGCTGCTATTCAGGGGGACTTCAGGGCAGCAGGAAGTGTTCAGCCCATCATTCCTCACATCTCTACCTGCTCATGTACATTGTCACTCTGATTGTCATCTGACTGCCCTACTAGAGTATAAGCTCCACACGGTGGGGACCCCCCAGTCACTGTGGTGTCCCCAAGGCCCAGAGAAGTGCCCAGGATACAGTATAGGTGACAAAAGCTTGTCTGACTGTACATAAAAACCAGCGCAATAAGGTCTTAGGGCTTAAGTAGATAAACACAGACAGACTGAATCAGTAAACCTGGATGTGTGGGAGAGAGATGTGTACTGTTTTGGAGGTTAATAACCGAGACAAAAATAAATGGACTGGAACTTTCCAAATATTTACAATTGGAATACTGCCTTTGGCGCCTCTCAAGTCTGTCCTGGAAAATTTGCTGGAAGCAGAGATTTGCATGTGGGTGAGAGTCTGTTATGCTTTCAGAGTGACGGGGACAAGCCCCGCTCTGCCATCTGGAAAAGAAATGAAAGGGCAGATGTGCGTGGCCAGTTTGGGAACAAGGTCCCTGAACGGATGGAATTAACTGATTTTGATGGGAACTGTACTATTCTTTCAACTCCTTATGTGTTCGAGAGTTTTCAAACTAACAAGTTGGGGGGGAAACTATTAGGACCATAAAGTGCCCACTCAGGGCGAGAAATATTGAAAGATGTACCCATCTACTACGTAATGTATGCTGAGACAGATTGAGACATTAAATCTAAAAGACTTAAGAAAAACAGTCCTAGGATATGGGAGCTGATAAGATAGACTACAGTTTGAGTAAACAGGAACCTGAGCAGTAGTAAAAAAAAAAAAAAAAAATGGGGGGGAATAAAGTACAGACAAAGTATGAATTTCTTAATTTTGCTTCATGCCAACAGATATGAAAAGCCCCTTACTATCATTTATGTGTGTCCCATGTTTTTAATCGGGATTGTAAATGATATTTCCTAATTAACAATTTCCTTGGAAATTAGCTCAATACTTTTGGGTTATGGAGACTAATAATCTGCCTCCAAATAAAAATAATAATTTTAAAAATACACAAAAGGAATAAAAGCATAATAAGCTCCTCAAAAGTAGAATAAAGGTGGGCCGGCCAACTGGCATGGTGGTTAAGCGCTGGCCTGGGAAGCCAGCGGCCCTGATTCGGGTCCCACATATGAGGGCCAGTGACACTGTCCTCAAAGAAAACCACAAAAATAATAATAAAGTAGAATAAAGGAAACTATACATTTATGAGTATAAATCAATGAAGTAGGAAATAGAGGTATGACTGAGAAGATCCATTAAGGGAAAAGCTGGTTGTCTGAGAAAAAAATAAGCCAAATAAACACCTGGTGTTATTAAACAGTACAGAAGAGCTAAGACACAGGAATAATTTTAGGCATGACAAATGGGACATAACTACAGATCTAGCAGAAGTGCAAATAATAATTAGAGAATAGTATGAAATACCTTACGCCAATAAATTCAAAACCACATTAATAAAGTCCTAGAAAAATACCGTTTACAAAAACTGACGCAAGACAGTCTAAATGGTCTTAAAACAATTAAACTAATTGAATTAGTAATTTATTATCCTTCTGGCCCCGAGAGTGTTCTAATAAACACAATCTCCCACAGAATAAGACACTACTCCCAGCGTGACTTTATGAGACCAGTGAAACTTGACATAAATCCAAATCAGAGAAGTACAAGAAAGGAAAACAATATGTCAATAAAGATACAGACGACCCCACCCCATACAAGCCAGCCAAACCCAGGATAATGTAAACATGATAACACAGCATAACAAAATTGAGTGTTCTTCAAGCATGCTGGGTTAAATGTAGTTTAACACCAAAAGATTCATAAGGGTTATTTATCATATTAGCAGGCTAAAGAAGAAATGTCATAAGATCGCTTCAATAGATGCAAAAAATTATTTTCAGTAAAGTCAATAAGATGCATCATCTAGTAATGACAAAAATATGTTAAAAATAAAAATAAATGGAGCTTTGTTAGGGAGTAAAGTTCATCTCTCAAAAAGCTCAGCAACTATCATTCTTAATAGTGAAATGTTAAACTAATTCTTTTTAAAATGAGGAATAAAAGATCACCATGTACATAAAAAAGAATAAAAAGAATAACTACTGGAAAGGAGTAAATAGCAAATCATTATTTGCAGATGGTATGACGGTCTATGGAAAAAACAAAACAAAGAATCTATAGACACATTTAGAATAATATTTTTTTTTTTGAGGGCAGTGTCACTGGCCCTCACATGTGGGATCCGAACTGGGGCTGCTGGCGTCCCAAGTCAGCTCTTAACCACCGTGCCACTCAGCCGGCCCTAGAATAATTTTTTTATGGACAGATTTATATACAAAGTCAACTGCTTTTGTAATAAACCAGCAACCACAAAACACAGTTAAAAAATATTCTTTTAACAACAACAACAACAACAAAAAACAATGATAAGTGCCTAACAATAACTCTATCGAAGTATCAAGAAAAATTATTAAACTCTGGAAGACACTTCTGAGATTAAAATCTTTGAGAGGAAGATCATTTTATAAACATGTTGACTTTTCTGCAAATCTATAGATTTAATACCCTTTCAAAGAAAATTTCACCAGATTTTTAAAAATTGTGGTAAAATATACATAAAAGCTACCATTTTAGCCATTTTGAAGTGTCCAGTTCAGTGACATTAAGCACATTCACAGTGTTGGGCAGCTATAGCCACCATCCATCGCCAGAACTTTCTCATCTTCCCAAACAAAAACTCCCCCACCGCTCTACCCCCACCCCCAGGCACTGGTAACCACCATCCTACTTTCTGCCTATGAATTTGACTCTTCTAGATACCTGATCTAAGTAGATTGTTGTTGTTTTGCTAAGGAACTTGAAAAACTGATTTCAAGACTTACATGGAAGTCACAAAAGACCCAGAATAGCCAATAGAATTCTGAATTATATTTCAGATATTGTATTATAATACGAGGTCAGACAATTAAGCTTGTGAACTCATCCTAGAAAAAGTGCTACATACCTCATTGCTGAATATCACTATGGTCACCTTTGAAGTACTCCCCTTGGGAAGCTATGCACTGATGCCAGTGCCTAGTCCACCCTTCATAGCAATTTTGGAACTCTTTTCCTGGAATGGCCATCAGAGCTGTTATAGTCGTATTACCTTAGATGACCTGAATGTCATCAAAATGTCTTCCCTTCAATATTTCCTCAATCTTCAGGTAAAGAAAGAAGTCATTGGGGGCCAGATCAGGTGAGCAGGGAGGGTGTTCCAGTACAGTTATTTGTTTCCTGGCTAAAAACTCCCTCACAGACAGCGCTGTGTGGGCTGGTGCATTGTCATGATGCAAGAGCCATGAATTGTGGGCGAAAAGTTCATGTCGCCTAACTTTTTCATGCAGTTTTTTCAGCACTTCCAAATAGTAAACTTGGTTAACCGTTTGTCCAGTTGGTACAAATTCATAATGAAAATCCCTCTAATACCAAAAAGGTTAGCAGCGTGATTGCAACAAGTTTGTGAACTTAATTGTCAGAGCTAGTTAATATAATATAATATAATATAATATAATATAATATAATATAATATAATATAATACAATACAATATAATGCAACATAATATTAACTATATAATATTATACTATTATAAGCCTAGTGTAATTATAACAGTGTATTGTTGGATTAAGGATATACAAATAGACTAGGAACAAAATAGCCCCAAAAGGGACTTCCACGAATACAGAATTTAATGAAGTCCAGAGAGGGCATTGCCAATCACTGGGAAGAGACAGTCATTTCAGGAAACAATACTGGAACACTGTATAATCCGTAAGGGAGATAAAAATTAAATAGATCACTTTCTCACATCACAGACAAAAACTCCAAGAATTAAATTTGAAAGATGAAACTCTCAAACTTAAAAAAAAAAAATGTGTATTTTAGTATCTCGAAGTAAACAAGACACAGAAAACTGGCATATAAACAATGAGTAAATTCAATTGTAATTTAAGAATTTATGTTGATCAAAAGACACCATGAAGAAAATATAAGAGGAGCCACAAACTTGGCAAGATCATTGTAATATCTATACCAACAAAGTATAAAGAACCCCTAAAAGTAAGAATAAGACCAAAAAAAAAGGAAAACTGGCAAAACACGTGAACAGGCATTTCACATAATAAGAAACGCGAATGGCCAGTCAGCAAGTGGGGGCATGCTCAGCCTGAACCATAAGAGGGAAAATGCAATTTAAGTCAGTGAGAGACTTTCTTATACTGTATTGATGAAAATTAATACAGCACTAGTACTGAGTGCTGGCAAAGATACGGTTCCACAGGACCCATGCTGCTGGCGGGGTATGCATTGTGCAGTCACATTGGAAGACAATCTGGCACTATCTAATAAAGTTGGACGCCCACAATACAGCAGTTTCACTCCTAGGTAATACACACTATCGAGGGGTGGTTTTCAAACAACAGACTGCGAATCATTAATGAGTCATGAAAGAAGCTTAAAGAATTGAGATCAGAATATTTTTTTTAAAAAAATTTAAATATCAGAGAGCACATGAGTAAAAGAATAAGCACCGTTTCATGAAATGGTTGCTTCAGTTGTGTCTCTTGGGTGGGATGCTTGATGGATGTGTGGGTGTCAGTGGAATGTAAAATTTATTTCTTACTCTGAGTCACAGCAACTAAATTTCAAAGCCCTGTAGAAATGCTCACACATATTCCCCCAGAAAACAGAAGACTTTTCACATAAGAGCGTTGTACAGAATATCAGAAACACAGTCCAAATGCCCACTGATACCAAAGATGAGAATGGATGAGTGATCTGTGGTGTGCACGCGGGAAGTGTCCTGGGCAAGGAGGACAGCCCTCCATCTCACATAGAAATTTACATAGATGAGTCTTGGAAACTAAATACTGAGTGACAACAGGAAGCTACAGAATATCACATACATTACGCCTTATTTTCAAGCTTAAAGTCAATGCTATTGTAAAAACTCAATAAAGACAAGCAAAAGCATGATTCTGAAGCCAGACTATGTTCAAATCCTAGCTCTGTCACTCAGTAGCATGTAACTTTGGGCAAAGTACTTCACCTCTGTGCCTTGGTCTTCTCAACTGTGAAATGGAAATAATAGCCCATCCCATGGGGTTTTTATGATTAAAACCTACAAGGTGCTTGGAACAATGAACATGCAATCAAGAAGGGGCACAGGAGAGGATAGAATCAACATGCTTTAGTTGTAAATTTGGGGAGTGGGTACTCAAGTGTTAATTTTATATATTTGTGTATTTTTTGTATGTATCAAATAAGCCCTGGAAACAAGAGAGAACTGTGCGGTGACAAGACTCTACGCTCTCAGGCTCAGTAATAGGACACTGAGGGCCACAGCTGATGACAGCCTGAGCAGTTAAGCACCTGGTTCTCAGCTTGTCACCCCCAGACTCATCCCAGCTCTGGAGCAGGCCAGCAAGCAGTCTTTCTTCATACTGATTGGCACGCTGAGCCAGCAGTTCCCAAGCTACGGCCTGTGCACAGAGTTTATCATTCACCAGTCATCTGTCAAAAACATAGAAAATGCCAGTGTCTTCAATGCTGCAGCCAGGCAAGGTCGAGTAGCTTCTAGCAAACTTTTGGGAAGGAATCAAATACACCGCTTCCTTCCAGGGGCCCCCACTTCCCCTCAGCAAATGGGTGGCGTGTACCTTCCACTCTCAGTCCCTTCCTTTCAGCCAGCGTGGCCAAGGAGCTAGAGACACACTGCTCCCCCTCCCCCTTGAGACACCAGCCTCGAATGCCAGTCCCAGGACCAGCTATGTCAGCTGACACTTCACATGAAACCCACTTGCATTCTCTGGACCAGGCAGATGTCTGGTCTGTTTTCTTCTTTGCCTCTGAGAGTCTGTGGCTGATTGGGCCTTTGGGGAATAGCATTCAAATACACACGGAAAACTGTCCCCATCAATCTCTTCCCTTGGCAACTTTCAAGTTACACTTTGGGCTGAAAACTCAGTGTGCTTTTCCAAGTTGGTTAAAAGAAGATGGCTAGCCTGCTGCAGGGAGGGGCCCAGATGATGGCGGCAGCCGCCAGACACAAATGAGGCCACCTCTGCCTCCGGCTGACTGCAAGTCCAGTACAAATTGCTGACACGGTGAACCACCTGCGAACGACTGCATGTTGTTTTAAGCTACTAAATTTTGTGGTGGTTTGTTACACAGCGATAAATAGCTGACTCATTGTCCTACCAAACCAACTTTAGAATATTTCCTTCTTTGTTTGGTATACATTCATGTCTTTATAAAGATGGTATAAAATGTATATGTTTTCAATCAACAATGTGTCATAAGTTCTGGTTCACATCGCTGTTTCAGATTCTGTTTTACTGCTTGGTGGAAGTATAATGTCTTTTATTAGGAAAAATCATAGGTAATTCAACATTTCCATTCATTTAGATGTTTAGGTTGTTCCCAATTTTACAGTGTCACCAATAACCTTAATATCAGATATTCAGGTAAATAGCACTGTCCTTTTTTTGCTTACTACCTGAGAATAAACCCATGAGCCCACTGTTGCAGAGGTTTTTATAATGGCCGCCCTGCCTACACGAGGGATTCTGAAATGCTTGAGGCATATGTGGAGGTGGGCACAGCCCGGCGTACAATGCAGGGGACAGAGTCACATCAAGTGATCTGTCGAATGCCACATGGTCAGACACAGGCCGCCAACTGATGGCCCAGAGCTTCACTCAGTTACACCCAAAGTTCTCAGGTCCTCCCGCCCCAGGACTGAGGGGGGACTCCACTCACAGCCCCCTTGAAGTCAGAGGTGGTCAGTGACACAGGAGCTGGTGCGATGCTCCCAGCTGTGAGTGGTCGGTAACTCTGGGCTTCAATCTGCATCAGAGGCTGCAGATGCGGTACTGTGAGAGCTGACCATGTCGTTCCACTCACTATAAATTACTTTCCTTTTATTTCTTTGAACTGTTGTCTTGACTTCTGGAAATTTGACTTCTACCTAAGTTATATCATCAATGATTTCATTTCAGGATAGTAAAGGCGGTGTGGCAAAATACTTTTTATAAAAAAGAGGGCATTCAGTGCAATAAGTTTAAGAATCACTGTATTATGGGTCCAAGGATGTGAACGTTTTTCTGGTTGTTGCTGTCCAAAATGAGTGTGAAAATCAAAACCTTCAGTGGTGGGAAACATGGGGGAAACCCACTAGCTTTAACTAGAATGTCAACTGAAATAATACAGCACTCAAGTTCGTTTCACAATCCCAAGGATTACCATCTACACTCTTCGTGTTGCTAATCTGTTAAGTTTACAATGGCTGTAACTCTGGCTTGCTCTTGTTGCAAGAGCAACATCACTCCAAGAATTAAAAATCGCTGTTCCTGCCCCTCTGTCCATGTCTTGCCTCCATTTCTTCAGGAGTATTTACTGATGATACAGAGCACAGCTTCTTTACCGCTCTCCAGTCTTTCTACTGCCTGGAAGGTAAGTGCTGAGAAGGGAGTCCGTCAATTTATTCACTACTCCCTCCTTTCCCATTTGAGCAACTTAACTTGGGCAAAGTAACTCACTCTAACTAGAATTAAAATTAGAATGAAATAACCATCCTGTTAGGTTGCTAAATGGAAGCAGAAAGACAGACAATTGGGCCCTTTCTAACATCACAAAAGCAGATTTGTTTTTGCTCCTTTTTTCTTTCCTTTTTGCTCCTTGCTTTTGGCATGCTACCTCCTTTTCTAGGTCATGAGACAAGAAAACATGGTTTAAAAAATGAGTTTATTTTCTGTCATTGATACCCCCTTGGTGGAAGATACAATGATTGAAGCCATCAGCTACCATGGAGTTTGGGCACTGCAGTGTCTAAATCCAATACTTCATTTGATGAATGACCAGGGAGAGGTGGAGGTAGGTCAGTCACCATCTCAATGGGCATAATGGACATGAGCTGGTTTCACACCTTCGACGTGACCCTGACACATTATAATACACTGTGTGTATACATATTACATACTAACATATACTATGTACTACGCACACACATACATACCGGGGTGCCAGAAAAATGTATACATGTGACTTGTATTCCATCTTTTGTTATCAGTATATATTGAGTGTTACAATTTTAATACAGTTTTCCTTTCTTAAAATGTGTATACATTTTTTGGCATCCTCTGTATATAAATTTTTTAACTTTCTATTTCAAAATAATTATTGAAAGTTGAAAAATTAAAATAGTACAGAGGGTTTTTTGTTTTGTTTTGTTTTTTTGTCTAGTCATCACCCAGCTTCCCCCAAAGTGGTCTCTTACAAAGCAATAGCGATTATCAAAACCAGGAGATTTAATAAAATTTGTATACATTGAACATTTTAGTTGTGGTAGAGATGCCATTATTTAAAAGCGAACCCAGATGTAGGTCATTCTGCAAAGTGAAATATCATTTTTGCAACGCAAACAATTACTTCCTTCTCTAAGTCCGGGGTTCTGATACCTAGGCCAGATTTTCCTAAGATGACATGTGATGTTCTTTCTTTCTAGGTGATGGTCTCTGTGGACACAGCTCTCCGGGTCTACAGAGGAACACTCTTGACCTTCCTATGCACTTGATAATGCCAACTGAGCCTGGTGCCCCTGCCCACAGGCACTTTCTTCAGAGAACTCTGGAGACTGAGCTCAGAGTTGTGACATCCTTTCTTCTGGGAAAAGGTCTGCCTGAAACGGAGTCAAGCTAATCTACGGCCAACGTTTAGACACTGAATCTAGGCAATTGTGCAGAAAAATGGCACCAGAAACACGCATTCATAGTGGCTATCATATATCACAGGTGACACCGACTAGTTAACGTCCGTATAAGGTATGTTTTAGGTCGAATGGCTTTTCAACGCATCTAGGAGGCAACTAGCATTTCTATTCGTGAAGTATCTCACTGATTTATGCCAGGTACAGTGAACTTGGATTAAACCTAACAAGTAGTGTCTGTTGCCAAGGCAGAAGTGCTCAGAGCCAATTAGAATAGAAAACACGGTGTCCAAGGAAAAGCCACCAGATGTCACCCACTCTACATCAAGGGCGAGCCAGGCCATGGAGTCACACTCGGGTTTGCGCCACATAGGGCGATGGAGTCTCTCAAAGCGGCATTACTCACGGCATTGGAGTCCCAAACCACCGCCTAGCAGGACTGGCTATGTAATCCGGGGTCAAGTGCAAAATGAAAATGCAGGGCTCTTGTTCCAAAATCATTTAGGATTTCAGAATGGTGACAGCAGAGCATTAAAGCAAGCATGGCATTTCTGAGCATGAGGTCTGCACGACTGTCCAGCATTCACCCCATGAAGTTGGACCTGGGGCCACCAGACACAAATGTACTTGCATGTCCTAGATTTTCATTACATCCACAAGTGGCCACCTTAGGTTTCTGAGAAGAGCTCAGGTGTCACCTAGGTATAAAGTTGAAGAAAAGACCAAATGGGCATGACTCTCCACTAAGTCTCCTAACTTTTCACCTGCTTAGAGGCTGAACATCCCATCTTGGTAAGATTCCTTCCAGGAGAATCTTTGAAGATTCCTGGCTAGAAGAAATGAAGCGGGAGGAGGAAGAGAGGAAGGAATCAAAGAACGGAGGGGGAGAGAGAGGGAGAAGGAGAGAAAAAGGAGAACTGAGGAGGAAGAACCACTTTAAACTAACCCATCAACCAACGTGCACAATGCTCTGAGTCATGGCTGGGCCTTGAACATGGATTTGAATTTTGTATTTAGGAGGATGGATGGGTCCAAAGCAGTGATTGAAGCCCAGCAAAGATTATGCACTGCTCAACTGAATTTAGGAGTGGTTAATTTTTTGTTTGTGTGTCTTTTTTAGTTAGATCAGGACCAAATTTAATATATTTTCCCAGTTCTCTTCCCTACAGAATCTGCAGCCACCTTGGTGGTTCCCCTCCTTCGTCCCACCCATGTTACGGGGCAGCTCCTACATACAAGGCGTCACTGTCTGTGCTGAATGCAGCATGGATTAAACACTGAATAAGAAATCTCTGTGTTCCTGGGGCTTCCAGGCACAAACGCTGCACACGGGCGTCGGTCAGGGCCCGACAGGCACAGGAGCACCGCCCGCCAGGGGAGACGCTTTTCCATGAGGATCAGGGAAGGCTGCTCTGTCTACTTCTCCTTCTCCCTCCGTTTTTGCTCACTGACCTGTCTCAAAGGTATGTATGAGTGACCATGCAGCGGCCACCCCACGCACCAGGCCCTCGTGCAATCAGGCGTGCTCCAGCTACAGACGTGGCCCTGGCCCTGGCTGCTGGGCGGGTCCCAGGCGCACATAGTCCCTTCTTGAGCCTTCTCTCCTTCCGAAATTCCACTCAGGCCTCTGCTCTGGCGCTGAGCACAGTCCTGCCGCTTCCTGCCTCCTTCCTGGAAATGCTTCTGGAAATGCTTCTGGAAATGCTGCCCATGGCCGCAGGGAAAGGCCCTGGAGTGATCCAGGTCAAGCCAGGCATCCACTGTGCTTCTGATGGGCATCTGCCACGTGCACTACAGGACACCCGCAACAGACGCACATAACTGAGCTCTGCATCACATGTACAAGCTCACCTCAGAGACAGTGGGCTCCAGGCGCAGTGAGCTGAGGGTCACAGTCAAGCGAGTCGTAATCTTGCTGATGGAAGGTCTTGTCTTCAATTTGTTAAAAATATAACATCTGAGAAGTGCACTAAAGGGAAGCACAATAAAACCAATAACTGTGGTCAGCATTGAGCCTGTGTCCCTCACTTAGCCCTCAGGAAATCCCGGTAGAGCCCATAAAGCCAACTTATCTTATCACCCCATTTAGGAATGTGGGGAGGGGCCTCAGAGAGACAAGGGACCCTCCTAGGCTGTTGCACAGGGGAGTGGGGACTGAGCCAGTGCCTGGAAATCACCTATCCCTGCACACAGCCTGAAAGCTCTATCAGGTCTGGGGCCCGGGGCGGCGGACATGCTGACCAGGGAGCTCAGCACAGATGGAGAGTCAGCCACAGCAGCACGCAGCCTTGAGTGCAGGCCCCACTGTGTGCCCAGCCCTGCCTGGCCTCCAAGGGGTCCAGTGATGGCTCTCCTGGGGACTTCCTGTCTGTCACTAGAGGTGGGCAGGCAAACGCCCAGGAATGTACCAGCCTGCAGGCAGGAACAGGGTTGTTCCTCCTTTCTGCTCAGGCCTCCCCGGGGAGAGGTGCCAACCTCACCCACCAGTCTCTGGGACCACATTTTCTGGAGCAGGAACTGTCAGAGGAGGCAGGTAAGCCAGGGCTCCAAGGACAGAGTGTCATGCTGTGTGGTCATCCCACCTACAGACGTTTCCTCAGCTCCCCCAGCCCTTCCCCATTAAAGCACACTGTGTGTTCCCCTCCTGGAAGACGGAAATTTCTGGGGAGCCAGAACCCATGTTCCATTGAGGCAAGTCAGTGGGAGGTGACAGCAGCCCCTGGAGGTTTTAAGGGTCTGCGGCCATCATGCTGGTCTCTGCCTGGCCCTAAAGACCACTGATTGAGACACCTCTGGTCCAAGAGTCCCACGCAGCTGGTGTGAAGTACCTGGCAGCGAGGCCCTAACCCCCACCTCCACCTCTTCCCAGCTACCCGCCTGGATGGGTCAGCCATCTGTGACCTGCCCAGTTCACCCTGAATGGTGGGGCCCAGCCCAGGGGCACCGCATCCTGTGGGACAGCCCCTGGTTGGCTGTCTGCTCCAGGCTGCCACAACACCATGCCCCCCACTGACTTTTCTTCCTGGCCCACACCTGCTCTCACTAGGGGTGGGAAACACCCAGTGCCCACCCCCAGCTTCTGTGCAGCTAGGACGTGGCCAATGGCATAATGCTGGCCCTGGGACCTGGAGGGATCCGGGCGGGGCTCTGGGGCAGCGCTGATGAGACACCCAGGAACCACGGCAATGGCACAGAGGCGAATGTGGGAAGGATGCTGGGCCTTGAGGGCAGTGCTGTGGGGGACCAGGCATGTCCCTAGGGTTTGGGCCACACTGGTTGGGATTCTGCAGCCGCTGTGTGCTGACTGGTGACCCCACCCAAACCAGGGTCCAAGCCAAACTTCCAGAAGCTGACTGGTCCACTTTCCCAGCACCGGGCCACTGCTGCAGTCAGCCCAGCTTTTTCCCTCTTCTTCCCCCACCCCCAGACTCCCCCTTCCAGAAGTTTCCCTGCATGTATGTGTGTCAGGCCCCTCCTGAAGCCCAGGTCCAAACAACATCAACAAAGTATGTCATTGGACTAGGTGTGAATTGTTCCAAAAAAACGGCAAGAAGGAGAATGTTAAAAAGAGAAATTGTACAAAGTGTTCCACCACTTGACTGATGTCCAAACCCCTTCTGAGGGAAACAAAAATTCCCCTACCCTCAGTGCTGACTTAAGTTGTTTCAAATCAGAATGTACTTAACATGTGCAAACATAAAACTAGATATAAACAGGGACGGCTGAGTGGCTCAGTTGGTTAAGAGCTCACTCAAGAGTGCGAGCTGAGCTCTGAGCAATGGCGGTTCGATGCCAGCCTGAGCTGAGTTGCCGTTGAGCTGCCAACAGGTGGCAGGATGGCTCAGCTAAAAAAAAAAAAAAAAAAAAAAAAAAAAAAAGAAAGAAACTAGATATAAACACCTTGAGCTTACCGTCTCACTCCACTGTAAACTAGGACATTAAATGCAGGCCAAGCGACAAAACCCACGCGGTTCAACCACCAGCCCTGATAACGCAGGTCAGTTGTGCTCTGCAGCCTGGATGGTCCCCTCGGGCGGGGCTGCCTGTGCCTCTGAAGGCTGGGCGAGGGGACCCTTGTCGTCCAGTCCCCCGTCCCTCAGCCTTCACTTGGCACAGACACATGATTTTAGTCATAGAAAGCCGACATCCCTTCTTTCCTGACTCGCTCCTGATGACCTACGGGGCATTACTGAGTGGCAAAGGGCTTAAAAATATAGGCCCCAGGGCTGGAGCCCCACGGCACTCTCTGGTTGTATGATTGTTATCCAGGTAACCAACTCACTCAGATTATTTCTGTTTAGATTATCATCAAAATTAAAGCAAACAACGCATTCCTGCAAAGAAGTCGTAGGTTCCAGCTTGGAAAACAACTCCCAAGTCCATCTCACTATACAGAAGTTGAAGGCGTCACTTTGGGGCCCAGGTCCAGAAAGCTCCCTTCCTCCAAAAATCTCCGACATGGAGTCTGTGAGGAGAGTTTTCACTATTTAGATGCTGCCACATTTGCCAACGTTGTATGTCAAAAAGAGAAAAATGGGATGCTGTGCAAGCTACCACGGTCAGCTTTTCTATGGGTACGCAATGCCAAAGTCCCCCAAGTTCCCAAAGGATACATTCTGTCAATGCTTAGTATCAATTCTGTCTCCAAAGCAGAGCTTCCAGCTGCCTCCTCACCCCGTTTCCCACGCCACCAGCCTGGCCTGGGCTCCACACCCTCCCCTCAGCTGAGACTGGGTCCCTAGCCCAGTCTTGCTGCCGCGTCGTGTGTCCACAGCCCTCACTAGGCAGTCCTCTCAGGTCTCATTCATGCTCCTCCCTTAATGTTCCTGCCTTCATCGGGGGTGACTGTGGGGGTAACTCCGCATCTGCTGGCCTTAGGGACAGACCCCTGGAACATGTGCTGCTGACTTTGCTGGGTCAGGCGGCCCTCAGCCTTCCCTGCTCTGTGAGAAGAGGCCCTTGGAAGAGGAAGGCATCTTTCCAGCAAGTAGAGGGGTCGTGTATGGCCCATCACCCCAGTGTCAGCTGCACCTCACATCTGTGCTGTGGCTGTGGGGTCCCAGGGCCCTTAGAGCTGGTGCTCTATGGCCCTGTAATTGGGCTCACCCAACCCTCCCCTCTGACTGCAGGACAGTCTGCACTTCCGTCCTCCTAGTTTCTCAACATCTCCCCCTGCTGCTGACGGGGGCTCCCCCACAGCCAGGAGGTCAGCCTGGCGAGGGGGCTCCTCAGGCTCACGGTGGCATCTTTTCTCACAGGGGCAGAGGGAGTCCAACCTCGCGCAACACTACCTCCGTCCTGAGTCCTGCTTGTCGGAGAGAAGAATTTGGAACTGTCCCCAGTAGTGGGGGTGGGGAGAGCCAAGGATGGAGGGTGAGGGGTTTGTGTGTGTGAGAGAGAGAGAGACACTGGCCTTTGTTCTATTTTGAGGCCTTCCTTTCTTTGCTACCCTTCATTCCTTCTCTTCTCTCCTTCACTTTTTACATTTAAAGGAGGAACTATTTTAAGATCGTTTTAAATATACTTGATTTTTTAAATTCAAGCCATATTAAAGTCTTAAATAAAAAGTAAATGTCTTCTACCCAGCCCCATACCTTGAGGACCTCCCTCACTCCAGAATAACATTCTTGAGCAGTTTTTGTTCTGCTGGAAGGGGAAGCCTCCAGGGTCAAGGCCAGCCAGGGTCAAGGCCAGCCAGACTCCTGTATCCTGTCCCAGCTTGCTTCATATTTGGGCCATGCTTTTTCTTGAGCGGTTTTATTTTTCCTGGAGTCTCAATGGACCTTTTCTCCCTTGTTTCAAGAAGAAACATGCCTTTTCCATCACATCACTAAGATCTTCATGCTTCTTAATTGTTCTATTTTTGAACCCAAATCACTTCCTTCTTAAGGTCCTTGTTTTGATCCCTCTGACTTCCTGTTCCAATTTACACTCATCAGGTGCGGGCTGCCCACGCCACTACTATCCACATATTTCTCTACACGTCCTCCTCTTGGGTTAGCTTCAGAAAGCACACATGCCTTATCATCTTTAATTCCTTTTATGCTTCTGTGCAGTTAACCTACAAGTAATATTTTTCAGAAAGTGCATGGCAGGTAAGTTCACTGAACATTTGAAGACCTGTAAGTCTTTATTTCACTGCATACTTGATCAATAATTTGCCCAAGTATGAGATTTTGCATTCAAGATAACTTTCTTCTGAATTCACAAGGCATTGTTCCAGTCTATTCCAGACCCTTGCCTGCCACTCAAAGTGTGGTGCACAGATAGCAGCCTGGACGCTTGCTAGGAATGGGGACTCCCAGGCCCACTCCAGACCTGATGTGAACAAACCACCTGGGGAAGGATGGATGGGCCAGAGCTGAGAAGTGCTGTTCTGGCCTTCATGCAGCCCCTCGGAGGGTCAGCCTGCCCTTTTTTTCTTAGTAAACAATTTGTTTTTTTTCAGTCTAAGGTCTCTCTGTCCTTACTTGGTGATCTGAAATTCACCAGGCTGCTTTTAGGCTCTGACCTTTTCCCATGGGTTCTGTCAATTCAAGACTAGTGCCTTTCTTCAGCTCTGGGAAATTTTCTTCTTTTATTTCTGTGATTGTGTCTGCCTCTCTGTATTCTCTGTTCCTTCTTTCAGGAATGTTGTTGATTTCCTGGATTGATCATCCATGTCTCTTAGCCTTTTATTTCCCTTTACTTGGTTTTTCTGATCTTCATCCTGAGAAATTTTCTCAAATTTATCCTTTAGCCCTTATATTGGACTTTTTAAATCTGGCCAACGTATACTTTTTTTTTTTTAATTTTATTTTATTTTTAATTAGTTTCAGGTGTACAACACAGTGCAATAGTTATACATTTTACCCCTCAAAGTGACAACCCCCCCACCCCCAATAGTTTCAGGTGTACAACACAGTGCAATAGTTATACATTTTACCCCTCAAAGTGACAAACCCCCCACCCCCAATACACCCCCCCACACCCCCCCATATCATATATATCTATTACTCTTCCTCTGACTCTCTTCCACAGTATAATCCACATCCCGTGACTATCTATATATATTCAATTACAGTAGGTATACCACCTCCACTTTAGTAATACAATGCAGTGATCAAACCTCTACTCCATCCATGAAATGGTCTCCCTAACAAGACCTATGATCATCTGACATTCCACAGAATATTTACAACATTATTAATTATATTCCCCAAACTGTTTTTCCTATCCCAGTAGCAATATTGTAGTTGCCTATTTTTGCTGTCTAATCCCTTCCCCTTCTCCCTCATTCCCATTCCTCTCCAAATTAGCAACCCTGATTTTTCCTCTATATCTATGAGACAGTTTCTGTTTACTTTGCTCATTCATACAGTTTTTCATATTCCACATATAAGTGAGATCATATGGTATTTGTCCTTCTCTGACTGACTTATTTCACTCAACATTATAGTCTCTAGGTCCATCCATATCATTGCAAATGGCACGATTTCATTCTTCTTTATAGCGGAGTAATACTCCATTGTATAAATATACCACAGTTTCTTAATCCAGTCATCTACTGATGGGCATTTTGGTTGTTTCCAAGTCTTAGCTATTGTAAATTGTGCTGCTATGAACATCGGGGTGCATAACTTTTTTTGAATAAGTGTCTTGGTTTTTTCAGGATAAATACCTAGGAGTGGAATTGCTGGGTCAAAAGGTAGCTCTATTTCCAGTTCTTTGAGATACCTCCATACTGACTTCCATAGTGGCTGCACCAATCTGCAGTCCCACCAACAGTGCAGCAGGGTCCCCTTTTCCCCACAGCCCCGCCAGCACTTGTTGTTTGTTGATTTGTTGATGATAGCCATTCTGGCTGGAGTGAGGTGGTATCTCATGGTGGTTTTTATTTGCATTTCCCTAATGACCAGTGAGGTTGAACTTTTTTTCATATGCCTGTTGGCCATCTGTATGTCCTCTTTAGAGAAATGTCTCTTCATATCTTCTGCCCATTTTTTAATTGGGTTGTTTGTTTTTTTGGTGTTGAGTTTCATGAGTGTTTTATAAATTTTGGATATTAACCCCTTATCAGATATATCGTTGGCAAATATATTCTCCCATTCAGTAGGCTTCCTTTTTGTTTTATTAATGGTTTCCTTTGTTGTGAAAAAACTTTTAAGTCTGATATAATCCCATATGTTCATTTTTTTCTTTTACTTCCCTTGCCCGTAGGGATGTATCAGTAAAAATATTGCTCCGGGTAATGTCTGCAAATGTACTCCCTATATTTTCATTTAGGATTTTTATGGTTTCAGGTCTTACATTTAAGTCTTTAATCCATTTTGAATTTGTTCTTGTATAAGGCATAAGGAGATGATCCAGTTTCATTTTTTTGCATGTGTCAGTCCAATTTTCCCAGCACCATTTATTGAATAGACTATCTTTACTCCAGTGTAAATTCTTGCTTCCCTTGTCATAGATTAACTGTCCGTAAATGCTTGGATTTATTTCTGGGCTCTCTGTTCTGTTCCACTGATCGATGTACCTGTTTTTATGCCAATACCAAACTGTCTTGATTACTGTGGCCTTGTAGTAGGTTTTGATGTCTGGTAGCGTGATCCCCCCGACTTTGTTTTTATTCCTCAGAATTGCCGAGGCTATTCTGGGTCTTTTATGATTCCATATAAACTTTAGGATTATATTTTCTATTTCTGTGAAAAATGCCCTTGGTAGTTTGATAGGAATTGCATTGAATCTATATATTGCTTTAGGCAGTATGGACATTTTAACTATATTAATTCTTCCTATCCATGAGCATGGTAGGTGTTTCCATTTATTTGTATCTTCTATGATTTCTTTCTTCAGTGTCTTATAATTTTCTGAGTACAGATCTTTCACTTCTTTGGTTAAATTTATTCCTAGGTATTTTATAGTTCTTGACGCAATTGTAAATGGGACAGTTTTCTTAATTTCGCTTTCCATTAGTTTATTATTGGTATATGCAAATGCCACTGATTTCTGAACATTGATTTTATATCCTGCTACTTTACTGAATTCGTCTATCAGTTCCAATAGTTTTTTGATGGAGTCTTTGGGGTTCTCTATATACAGTATCATGTCATCTGCATATAGTGACAATTTTACTTCTTCCTTGCCAATTTGGATGCCTTTTATTTCTTTTTGTTGTCTGATTGCTGTGGCTAGAACTTCCAGCACTATGTTGAATAAAAGAGGAGAAAGTGGACAGCCTTGTCTTGTTCCTGATCTTAAGGGGAATGGTTTTAGCGTTTCCCCATTGAGTATGATGTTAGCTGTAGGTTTATCATATATGGCTTTTATTATGTTGAGATATGATCCCTGTATTCCCACTTTGCTAAGGGTTTTTAACATAAATGGCTGTTGGATTTTGTCAAATGCTTTTTCTGCATCTATTGAAATGACCATGTGATCTTTATCCTTCATTTTGTTGATGTGGTGTATCACATTAATTGATTTACGGATGTTGAACCAGCCTTGCGCACTAGGGATGAATCCCACTTGATCATGATGTATGATCTTCTTAATATATTGCTGAATTCTGTTTGCTAATATTTTATTGAGAATTTTTGCATCTATATTCATCAGGGAGATTGGCCTGTAGTTTTCCTTTTTTGTGATGTCTTTATCTGGTTTTGGAATCAGGGTGATAGAGGCTTCATAAAAAGAGTTTGGGAGCCTTCCCTCCTTCTGGATTTTTTGGAATAGTTTGAGAAGAATAGGTGATAGTTCTTTTTTGAATGTTTGATAAAATTCACTTGTGAAGCCGTCTGGTCCAGGGCTTTTGTTTTTTGGGAGCTTGTCAATTACTGATTCAATTTCCTTCGTAGTAATCAGGGTATTTAGATTTTCTGTTTCTTCTTGCGTTAGCTTTGGAAGGTTGTATGCTTCTAGAAAATTATCCATTTCATCCAGATTGTCAAATTTGTTGGCATATAGTTGCTCATAGTAATTTCTTAGAATTTTTTGTATTTCTGTGATGTCTGTAGTCATTTCCCCTCTTTCATTCCTGATTTTGCTAATTTGAGTCCTCTCTCTTTTTTTTTTTTTTGATGAGCCTGGCTAGAGGTTTGTCAATTTTGTTTATCTTCTCAAGAAACCAGCTCTTGGTTTCATTGATCTTTGAATTGTTTTTCTGTTCTCTATATTGTTTATTTCTGCTCTGGTCTTTATTATCTCCTTTCTTGTACTCCCTTGGGCCTCTTTTTGCTGTTCTTTTTCCAGTTCCCTTAGGTGTAAGGATAACCTGTTGATTTGAGATTTTTCTTCCTTCTTTAGGTAGGCCTGCACTGCTATAAACTTCCCTCTTAGGACTGCTTTCGCAGCATCCCAGAGATTTTGGGTCGTGGTGTTTTCATTTTCGTTTGTCTCGAGGTATCTTTTGATTTCCTCCTTGATCTCATTTGTGACCCACTCACTATTTAATAGCATATTGTTTAGCCTCCATTTATTTGTCAGCTTCCCGGATTTCTTCTTATAATTGATTTCTAGTTTCATAGCATTGTGGTCAGAGAATACAGTTGAAATTATTTCAATCTTCTTAAATTTATTGAGACTTGTTTTGTGGCCTAACATGTGGTCTATCTTAGAAAATGTTCCATGTGCACTTGAAAAGAACGTATATTCTGTAGCTTTGGGATGAAATGCTCTGAAAATGTCTGTTAAATCCAGCTGGTCTAATGTGTCATTTAAGGTCGCTGTTTCCACATTGATTTTCTGTCTGGAGGATCTGTCCATTAGTGACAGCGGGGTGTTGAAGTCCCCTACTATGATAGTGTTACTGTTGATCTCTGTGTTTATGTCTGACAATATCTGTTTTATATATTTAGGGGCTCCTATGTTAGGTGCATAGATGTTTACTAGAGTTATGTCCTCTTGTTGGATCGATCCCTTCATTACTATGAAGTGTCCTTCTTTGTCCTTTGTTATATTCTTCAATTTAAAGTCCATTTTATCTGATATAAGTATCGCTACTCCAGCTTTTTTCTCAGTACCATTTGCATGAAATATTTTACTCCATCCCTTTACTTTCAGCCTGTATGAGTCTTTGGATCTGAGGTGAGTCTCTTGTATACAGCATATACTGGGGTCTTGCTTTCTTATCCATTCAGCCACCCTATGTGTTTTTATTGGAGCATTTAATCCATTTACATTTAATGTGATTATTGATAGGTGTGTATTTATTGCCATTTTCTTATTTGTGTTTGTAGTCTTTCATAGGTTGTTTTTCTCTTCTACTTAAAGAAGCCCTTTTAGCATTTCCTGCAAAAATATGGAACGCTTCACGAATTTGCGTGTCATCCTTGCGCAGGGGCCATGCTAATCTTCTCTGTATCGTTCCAATTTTAGTATATGTGCTGCCGAAGCGAGCACCAACGTATACTTTTAATGTGCTATGTACAGTTTTCAGAACTGTGGTAACTGTGGCTTAATGAACCGCAGTCCTCTGAACGCTCATTTTTCACGGCGGGCTGTCCCTGCTTTATGAATGCCACATTGTCACACATCTCTAGGGACACTAGCTGATTTTCATTTCTCTGTTTTGTTTCCTCCAGCACCAATAGTTCTGTTCGTTCATCGTGCTCCTTCTTTTTCACATTGTTGATTTTCCTTAAGTGTCTGATCATTCTTATTAGATAATATTACAGAACTACTGTTTATTTGCGTAGGTGTGACAATGGTACGGTGCTTATGTAAGAAAATGTCCTTATTTTAGACAAGGCATGTTGAAGTTTTTAGGGATGATGTGTCTGATATCCACAATTTACTTTCAAATCGTTATGCACTCAAGCACGGGGGGGTGGGGGAGGAAGGCAAGGGAGAGAGGAAAGAGAACATGTAAACACTCAGAAGTGGAGAATTTTCTCAAATGTTATTGTATTAGACTTAGCATTTTTCTCTTGAAATTTCTCTGAGAATTTTCATAGCAATAGTTGGAAATAAGAAAAACAAAAGTCTCTAACTATCCTGGAGAAAGTACCTCTGGGGCCTGAAATCCCTAAGGAGTCAGTTTCCTTGTAGGAAGCCAGACACCTGCATGGTCTTCAGGCACCTTGGGCTACAGGTCATTTGCATGCATGTATATTCACTCTGTTCACAGTGATGGCCACTGAGTGCTCAGCCCACAGCTCCCGTCTGATGCTTGGGACCTCGGCCCCAGCAAGGCACCTGTCCTGGCCAATCTCTAATGAAGCCAAAGAAAGCGACAATAGGATTTCATGGGTGTGAGCAGTAATTGGATTTCCTGGAGGATGTGATTCAATTTCACCAAGGGCCTCCAACCCTGCCCCCAGACATAAGGAAAGGGCCTGAAGACCGTCAGTCTTTCTGAAAAGGAGTTCTGTGAGGCCTGCAGAGCACATGCCTGCTCTGTCCCCATGTCCTCAGTCACGGGACAGCAGCCCCAGCACCTTCACAATCGATCGCTAGTCTCCCTTGTAGGCAGAAGGCTGAGAGCCTGTGAGTTAACACCTGGGACTGTGAAACTCACCGACCAGCTTCTGAGCCGCATCTCCTGAATGGCTAGCGACTTGAGTAAGTGGGATCAAAGGAGGACCCAGCCCCACCCGGGGAGCCTCCCCAGTGTGGGCAGATTCCACCCCTCAAGAGAAAGGGCAGCTGACTACAGGCAGCCAGTGCCACCTTCCCATCATCAGGAGGGTGCTGGACAGCCTGAAAGCTCTGGGGACAAAGTGGGGCATGTCAACTGATAGGTTTCCTCTTAGAGGGAGTCAACAGTAGGCAAGCAGGCTGTTGACCCCCACCCCGGTGCAAAGCTAACATACTCAGGGGTCTTGGTTCTCAGCCCCGGACACTGAGCCCTCCCTGGGCAGGCTGCCCAGCATCCTTCCCGGGGTGGTTTCTAGAACTGGTTTGTCAGGGGTTCTGTTGTGGGAGGCTGGCAGCAGCCCACAGAAACACCTGCTCTCTGCCCAAACCGCTCTCCTGCTCTCCATCCCTGGGACTCAGCACCCCTCCAGAAACACCCACAGAACCAGCTCCCACCTCAGCCATGACCACAGATTGGCCCATCCAGTCCATCCAATCGCTTTCCATTCCCCATAAATCTGTCAAACTCCCCGTCCTCTGACAGCCCGTCCACGGTCAGGACCTCTGCAGACTCCTGCCTTCTGTCCTTTGCTCCATTTACTTCACAGGGTGAGGGCAGACAAGCAGCGTGGTGTCCGCACTATTGTCCCAAACAGCAAGTCCTCCCCTGGCTCCTAGTACCCCATCATGCTGCAGTGTCCTGGCCCCTACCCACCACCAGCCTCACTCACTGCTCTCTTCTTAGCAGTAAATCAGGGAGGCATCGGCCTTGCTGAATGACACCACTGCAGGCCTGACACTGCTGTTCTCCGAAGGTCTGCTTGCAGGGATGGCCCTTAGTGGCACCTGGGAGTTTAGACGTGGCGAGGGCCCCCACACTCCCTGAATGATCAGAGTAGCCCACTGTGCCCACACTGTTGTGCAAGCAATATGGTTTATGCCACCACCCACCTCTCCTTCTAAAAGTTTAGAAGTTTGATATTTGTGAGGCAGAAGTGCCCACATGACCGGCCCCCAACAAAGGTCTTCATGTGGGGCCTCTGAGGAGCCTCCCGCTAAACTAAGGTTCGCCGGTGCTATCACACCCATCGCTGGGGAACGAAGCCTGACCTGTGTGACGGCACTGGTGGTGCGGGGATCTTGGAAGCTCTGCTGCTTTCCTTCCCACTTTGCCCCCTCGCTTTTCCCCTGGCTGATTCTGTGTTTTATCCTTTTGCTGCCATAAATCATAACCATGAGTAGACTATACGCTGAGTCCTGTGAGTCCCCTGGAGAACTGTCAAACCGGGGGTAGCCTTGGGGACCCTGACACACACCACTTATACAGTGTTTCCAGCTCTGGATAAGTTTCCATTGTGACTTGAGGCACTAGCCCAGCACATGTCTGCAAACTGTCTGCCTGAAAAATCGGCCTCAGAAAGTCTACACAACCTGGGCTTAAGGTCTTTGGTGATCACCCTCTGGCAGCCTGGGCCCTGGAGCCTGTGTGGGGCTTCTTGCTGCACATGGGCTGTGCCCGCCCCTCTGCTGGCGCACGTCCCCCTAACAGGCGGCCCAGCGTCTGCCCCACTGCCCTCCGTGGTCACAGTCCCGCCCTGGCACTGCCCAAGATCCCCTTACAGGACGATGGCAAGCAGTTCCTGTTCCTTAGAAACTGTGACCACTCCCACGGCTAAATTAAACAGCCTTTCCGTGGTGCTCACAGAGAGAGCTTGCAATTGAAGCTCTGAGTCACAAGTTCAGGGTCAAGCGATGTGGGGCCACACGCTTGGGCCTTAAATACACGCCCTAAAGGAAAGCTGTCGGAAAGCCTCACACACTTGGATCAGCAGACAAGAGGGAGAATGGAAATTAGTACAACGTCTAAATTACTGAATCATCTTAATCAGTGTTTTTTTTAAACAACGTTTGAGAGTAGAAGGGAGACAAGACAAAAGAACAGGAGATTTTTAATCTAGCCCAAATTAAATGGCAATTCTGAAATAATTCCCCCCAAGTCATTTACTTTACTATAGAGTTTTCTAAAATTTAAAATAATGGGTGGCAGGAGAGAGCTGTCGCTGAGGACCACATAACATTTTAGTTTTCAATGGACTAAACTATATATCTGAATAGCATTCTAAAAATTTCCACATTACTCTTTAAGTTAGCAATTTTTCATTATGAAAACTCTTATTATAAAAATTTATTTCAATATAATTTTTCTCAATCATCCAGAGCCTTTATAACATAGAGATAACTGTATCTAGCATTTGGATATATTTCCCTTCTAAATTTCTCCATGCCTAGGTTTTGATTTTTTCTTTTTTTTTTTTTTAACTTTTTCTTTTTATATAATTGCAGTTGTGAGCAATGATTCAGAGATCCTACATACTCTTTTCCCAGTTTCTCCCTAGAATAAATCTTGTATAATTACAGTGCCACAACCAGCAAAGGGATGTTGGTACAATCCACAGATTTTATTCAGGTTTTGCCAGTTTTAGACATAGGTGTGTGTGTGTGTGTGTGTGTGTGTGTGTGTGTGTGTGTGTGTGTGTGTGTGTTTACTTCTCTGCAGTGTTTTCACATGCAGGTCTGTGTGGCCACCACAGTGGGACACAGGACAGCTCCACCCCAAGTGTACCTCACGTTGCCTTTGTGCAGTCACAGCCATCTCCACTCTTCTCTCTCCTCACTCCTGGCCAACACTGATCCCATCACCATCGCTGTAACTCTGTCATTTGAATAATGTTATATACATGGAATCCTACAGCATGGGACCTCTCAGGGCTGGTATTTTTCCACTCAGCATCCAAGTTGTTGTATCAATAGCTATTCTTTTTCACTGTTGAGGAGTGCTCCACGCTAGGATGGACCACATGTGTTTATCCCCTCACCCACTGAAGGAGAGTTAGGTGGTGTCTAGCTCAGGGCTATTATGAATAAAGTGGCTACGAACCTTCATGTGCAGATATGTGAACACAGTTTTCATTTCTTGCAGATTAGATGCCCAAGAGCCTAACTGCTGGGTTTTGTGGTAAGCTCATGCTTAGTTTTTCAAGCAACGACCACTTTTCTAGAGTGGCTGTAACTTTTTATACAGCCACAAGTGATATATAAGTGATGTAGTTTCTCTGCTTCTGTCCAACATCACAAAAAAGCAATTCATATTTTTAAATTTTAGCTCTTTTGATTGATGTATAGTGGTATCTCATTGTGGCTTTAATTTGCCTTTGCCTGATGACTGATGGTGTTGACTGTCTTTTCATGTTCACATTTGCCATTGGTTCTTCCTCTCCAGTGAGATTTCTGTTTGTGTCTTTTGCTTGTTTTATAAATAGATCATTTGCTTTCTATTATTGAGTTTTGAGAGTTCTTTATACATCCCAGACCCAGGTACTTGTTCAGATATGTGGTGTGCAATTATTTGCTCCCTGTCTTCAGCTTGTCTTTTCATCCCCATTGAGAGAGTCTAAAAGTAATGTACCGTTTCTCTGTCTGATTTCGAGAATTTTCCTTCCCTTTAGCTTTCAGAAATTTAATTATGATGCATCTTGTGGTGAATTTCTTCAGGTTTATCCTATTTGGGATTCACTCAGCACGTTGGGTTTTCCATTTCCTGCCTTTCAACATATGGGAAGTTTTCAGGCACTCTTCCCTTGAACACTTGTTCAAACTCATCTGCTTTCCTCTATTCCTGAGACTCTGATACGAATGTTCTTTGTTATTATTCTCAGGGCCCTGAGAAAGCTCATTTTCACCCACTCTGTTCAGATGAGATCAATTCGATTGCTTTGTCCTGAATTTTTCAGATTCTATTCTCTATCATCTCTACTCTACTATCGCTGTCATTCTGCAAATTTGCTATTTCAGCTATTGTATTTTTCAATACTATAATCTCCATTAAGTCCTTTTTTATTTCTTCTATCTTTACTGAAATGTTCTATTATTTTTATTTATTTCAAGAGTATTTGTAATAACCCTTGAAGTGTTTTTATGATGAACACTTTAAAATCTTTGTCAGATAATTCCAACATGTGATTCTTCTCAGTCACCATCTATTGATTTCTCATTCAGGTTGGTTCTTTGTATCACGAGTGATTTTTGTACTATATCCAGGTGTTTGGATATTGTATTATGAGATTGAATTTAATCCTGAGCACAGGTCTGGGTGTATGTATATGTTCAGCTTCCCAGTGAGTGCTGCCAACACCACCTGGCAAAAGTGCGGCACTGCCTCGCATTGCCTTGCTGCCAACAGGTGGGAACCTTATTCCTCCTGGTCCTCTGATACCAGGGGAAGGGGGTGGGGAAGCAGAGTAACAACTACCCCATTTCCTATCATCTCTTCCCCCCTCGCTAATGCCAGATGAGGCTACAGGCTGAGCTTCCCACTGGCTCCTCCTTAAACTAGGGGAGGGGGAAGTGCAGTATTAATTACCCCAGCTCATTCCAACACTGACACCAAGTGTGGCTGGAGAATCAGCTCCCACTGGGCCCCTTTGGTATGGGGGTGAGAGGGCAGGAAGAGAAGGAATCAAAGTACCCACTAGTCCTGCTTTAGGCTAAGCTGGTTCTTGTTGCTGTGTGGGTGTGTAGCTTCACTCCTCACTGGGCCCACTGACATCAGGGATAGATGGAATGTGGGTGGTGACAAAACCTGACTCACATGTCCTGGGTTAGTCTAGCTGACATCAGGAGGGGGTTGGGGCACAACTCTCCAGTGGACCCTGCTGACACTGGAGTACAGAGTTGAAGCACTGGTGATTAGTGCTGCCTCACCTCACCTCACCTCACTGGGTCTGGCTGCTGCTGGTGGAGGTGAAGGCGGAGGTCACCAATAGGCCCTAACTCCATGACCCCAAAGGGAGAATCTGAGCTCCACTTGATTAGACCAGGGGACGGAAGATTAGTTCCCTGCTCAGCCCAGCATCACTACCGGGTGGGAGAAGGGATAGCTACCCCTGCGGCCTGCTTCCTCGGATTGGAGGTCGGGGGAAGATCAGTTTCTGCCAGGCCCTGATAAAATTGGTGTGTGTGTGTGTGTGTGTGTGTGTGTGTGTGTGTGATGTACAGTGAGTATTGCCCAAAGGATTTTCTGTTGTTAGACAACCCTCTTCCCTATCCTTTGACCACAGGAAACAAGCTTTTCTTGGAGCACATTTTGTCTGTGCCTGTTAGAAATTCAGGGCATATATGCCATGTCCAGGGTTTATGGTGAGCAATAAGGAAACCCAGAGAACTGACTGCCATTTCCTTCCTCTAGGCAGCCTGCTGCCTTCTTCCCCCTTTTAGAGTCTTCCTGTGCTTGTTATGTCCAGGGTATTTAATTGTTAAAACATAGGCCCTAGGAGGAAGGGGCCACTCCTTCTTAGCAGAACCCAATGTCCCTATTCTTCTTTTTCAAAAACACCAAATTGTAATCACGTTCTATAGACAATTTTATACCGTTTTTACCTACCATAGCAGAAGTTTTTGCTTTCTGTAACAAATTCTTTGTAAGTACAATTTTAAAGGCAATATTATTCTCCAGTGAGGGGCCAGACATGATTTACATAATCATTTTCCCATTGTCGGAAATTTGGATTCCAACATTATTGCTATAATAAATAAGGTACTAATGAAAACATTTGTGCCCTCTAGTTTCTCTGTATTTAGGGTTATTACTCTCGATAGAGTCCCAGAAATAGAACCCCACATGGACCAGTACAACATGGACGAGGCCCCTGGGGCTCCAACACGCTCTTAAACACGAGCCAATGTGATAGAGAAAAGAAAACGGCACCTCAGATACCTCGTGTGCATTTTTCTGCTCACTGGTGAGGCTGACCAATCGCTCGCCTTTTGTAAACTGGCTCTTCATGTCTCTGACAGGCCATCTCCAGGGCTCTAAGTACTCTTTGGGAATAGCCTTCCCAGTAGAAGACTCTGACTCAATATGCACATACAGCTATCTTAAACCAAAAAAGATAGAATTTAATGTCAAAAACCAGTGAGGTGAGAAATAACTGAATCCCTGTTCAAAAATCCAGTGCCTGACAGGACACTTGCCAATCAAAGGAAGATAAAACACATGAAACTTTTCAGATTTTTAAAAAACTCTTGATCTTGAAAATGATGCTGTTTAAGAAGAACAAATATTTTCTGAAACTTACCTGCAGCATAACAACATTGTCACCTTCAAAAGTTACAAACACGTCTGTGTCACATTTTAAGCCTGAGATATGGTTTTCCATCATGTAACCCTATAGCAAAAAAAAAAAAAAGGAAGAAAAAGAAAAACATATTTTAAATTTGCAATCTCATCTTTATAAAGCACTAACATATTCTTTGAAATTAAAAAAAAAAAAACACAGAAAATTGAAAAGAATAAATTTTGTCATACCCACAATAACCATTCTAAGAATTCTGATCCATCACAGTAGCTTTTGGTGCATAAATATTATTTTAGGTGTTGCCTTCATTAGGAGTAAAAACATTTGAAAATAGTTATGACATATATTCCCAAAATATTTCAACAAATAATGCTGATTTTTTTTTCCCTTTTCTCTCTTCCAAATCTTATGGGTTCTAATAAATGTCAAAGTATTAGTGATTTGACATTCAATACTTGGGAGAAGGATACTGCCCCTTCCCTCAATGCTTTCAAAATTAGCAAATAGAATTATGATTCTCAGGAAACAACACAAAAATACTAAATTGCCACTCTACATCTGAACATCATTAAATACTCTGCATCATAACTGTGCACTCCAGCTTCTAGCTAACTTTTTTCCCTTTTCTCTTGTGTACTTCCTGAAACCCTTACTTGAGTGGCAGGAGCCTGCGGCTCATTTTCAAAGTGTTGATAGCGAGTGTTTCTGCACACAGACAGGGAGAATCAGCTGCTCAGGAGAAAGTCGGTCAGCCCCAGGCAAACCGTGCAGGGAGCAGAGTCTGCCTTTGTTTGGCCTCAGGCTGTCCCCTCCCAAAGGCATGTGCGCTGTTTCTTCCAGAACCTTGTTCTCCCCATCAAATCCCCATAACCCTCCCCACGCTCAAAACCTGCTTCTACTAATGCATCCTGCCTCAAGAAGGCATGTCAGAGCCCACTGTTATGTTACTTCTCCTAGGAGCCTCTACTCTGAGACTTCAGCTCTGCCCAGGGCGTCACAAGTTTTCGCCTTGTTGACATTTTCAAGCCACCAAGCTATGCAAGGTCCCAGAGGTACTCCAGTCTCCAGGGACCCTTAACTGGCTTCACTTCTGGAAACGTTGTTTGAGTCATAGAAGCTTGCGCTTCCTGCTGGGCCCTGAGGCCCTGTGAGCATCAGCACTGCCCAGCCCAGTGACGCCCCCCTTTCCTTTGTCCCCAGCACCAGGGCAGTCCAGGCAGGCAACTGGAAGTGTTAGTACAGTCTACAGAAGCAAAGGCATCTTCATAAGCCCTCAGGAATCCTGAATTACTTTCCTAAACGTAAACGGACTGCATTTATGGGTAAATAAATCGACAACATTTCCCCATAACCACAGGGTCCAAGCCGCCCCACAGGCCAACCATGTGAAATTCAGCTGTGATTGAATGTGACCTGCCACCAAGCATGTCCCGGAAGGGCTGGCTCTCGCTCATCATCCTCTTTCTGCCATTCGTGCATATCCAGCACAAGCTGGGTCTTTACCCAACTCCACTTATTATCTCAAACTAGCTCTTTTCATGCTTGCAGCAGCCCCGTAGGGCAGGCAGTATCCACCTTACAGATGAAGAAAGTGAGGCTCGTGGGCTATGTTGGGGTGCCCCTGTACAATCTCTTAGATTCAGCTGTGGAAAATGGTAGCAGTGAACACGGCACTGCAGTGTTGGGAGAAGCGTTATAGCAGCAGCACAGCTGCTGCGCACGCCACGGAAGTTTGAGGCGACAAAATACTTTTCCTTGGAGTTCTGCTCCAGTGTCTCCCTGTACGGGCGGGGGAGCAGGTTCTCTGCAGCTGTCTGACACCCTGTAAGCCTGCTCACACTCTGCCCGGAAGCCAGGCCCCCAGCGCTTTAAAATGACCAGACGGATCACCTAGTCCAAGGGCAGCACAATCAGAACACGACACGCACAGCCTCTTGGGGAACGAGCCGGCCGTCCTGCGAACACACGTGGCGTGTCTCCTGTAACTTCACAAACACAGCATAACCAATCTCTCTTCTAGGCAGTGAAACCCAGCTTTCGGCTCCTTTTCTAGCTTGAATGTCCAGTAAAACGTCAGTCTTTGTAAGAAAAGGACATTAGAACACAGACACACAGAGGAGAAACCTGGATCTCAGACTTCCAGCCTCTGTAATTGTGGGAAAGCACTTTCCTGTTGTTTGAGCCCCCAGTCTGAGGGACTTCGTTATGGCGGCCCCAGCAAATTAATCGTGTGTGTGTGTGTGTGTGTGTGTGTGTGTGCGTAAAGTGTTAGCCAGAGCCTCGCTAGGACACAGCCAGAGGTAAATCAATGTGAGCTGCCTTTCCGATGTGAATAAGCCTTCGGAGTCTTAGGCAGTCCTTCCCGTAGGCATCATCTCAAGGCACTGAGCAGCACCTGAGGTTCGGGTTACAAGACAAAATGGCAGTGCCCAGCATTTTTCTTCTTTCCACCTTGGACTCTGCAGTGCGGGTATTTGCTTATACATTTCAGGTTGGGGGTGGGGGTGACAAAGAAGAGGGGAGTGAGGGAAGAAAAAGTCTTCATCCAAACAAAAAAAAAAGTGAATATTTTCCATTAGCTTACCTCATTCTCAATTTAAAAAAAAAAAGAGAAAGAAAGAAGGAAAGAAAGAAAGAAAGAAAGAAAGAAAGAAAGAAAGAAAGAAAGAAAGAAAGAAAGAAAGAAAGAAAGAAAGAGTAGATAGCAGGAACTGTAAATTCCATGCTCCCCAAGCCAGCAGAGTGCTCGGGGAGACGCTGGCCGGAATTGGGGCTTGGCACAGAGCATGCTGGGCAGCCGGCTCCTCTCCCTCTGCCTCTGGGTTACATCGGGCCTCTTAGCACATAATTGTGAATGTCATTAGGTTGTGTCCCTTTTCATTGAGGGCCCCACCAAGTTTATGATTTAAACTTTGTACATCGAAAGTTTAATATTTTCCTGCTATTTATGCCATCTCTGAATTTTTTTACTGTATGATTACATTTAATAAGTATATCAGAATAAACTAGAAACAGGCTTTCTTTACCCCTTTTAAACAAATTGAGGGTAAATTTTGTTAATTTGAAGAAGGAGAAACACACAAAATCAATCCTATTTGTGAGGGGAGGGTCCAATAGAGACCCACCAAAAGGGACTGTGCGTTACAGTTGCATTAACTTTATGCCTGTGTATTTCTACTGCTCCGAGTGGGGACAGCCCATATGTATGACAACAGTGTGTGACATTCACTGCACCCTCTCCTGGGACAGCTGTGATCTGCAGGGTTGTCCCGATATCCCAAGTTCCGGGGCTACAGAAGGTGGATGTCCAGATGGATGCGATGACATGTCATCCCACCCTGCCAAGTGCACTTTGAAGTGACCCCGCATTCTCAGGGCTCATGAACAACAGGTGGGAGGGACTCACTCATAGGCCCCTTTACCAAACATATACAGAGGGTCTCGTGTTGCGGGCATGATGCTACATATTGCAAACCAAACACATGGTCCCATCCTCTGGAGAGATGGGCATTAATCTGGTGAACAAATGAAATAGGTAATTAAAAATCTGTGGTAAGTACCAGAAAGAAAAGATCTGGGATCCATGAGAAAAAAGTAACAAGAAAGCCCTCTTTTAACCCAGATGCCAGAGAAGGTGTTCAGGGGGATGTTTAACTTGGAATCATAAAGAGAAGTCAGCCAGGCCAGGAACGGGAAAGCTGCTCCCACTGTGAGAACAGCCTGTGCCAACATGAGGCCATGGAGGGGCACGGAATATGTGGGGACTAGAGGGAAGGCGGGCTGGGGCTGCTCAGGGAGCTGGCCCAGAGACAAGGGCAGAGAGGCAGACAAGGGTCAAGTGACTTGGGGCCCCTGCAGCCATCTTGGGGAATCGTTCTGTGTTAGTTTAGGTGCAATGTGAAGTCATAAGCAATTTTAAGCTTTGGAGAAAGATGACTTGTGGTTTTAAAAGATGGCTATAGCTGCTGAGTGAGCAGAGCCCAAGGGATGAGAGAGGAGGAGTTGGAGTAGTCAATGGCGTGGAGACAGAGCCTGGTGGCATGGAGGCAGGAGAAGGCTGAGTGAGGTTGGGTGTATGCATGAGAAGCAGGAAAGCTGGCCATGTGCACAGCAGGTGTGCAGGTGGTGGTCACTGAGGAGGAGACTCCTGGAGGACCAGTGTGTTTGTGAGGAAGAGCGAGCATTCGCATCTGGAACTGTTAGATGTGAGAATCGGTGAGACACCCAAGAGGACCAGTCAAAATGAAAGTCAGATACAAGACTTGAGATGTTAAAAGATGCCTGGGATGAGATAGAAATTAGAGTCCTCACCCTATGTTCACTATTTAAAAGCTCAGGAAGGGACAGTCATCCAGAGTGTGACCACTCCGAGAAGAAACCCAAGATCACGTGTGGACAATATCCACCTTCAGCGGTTAGGGAGAGGAACACTAGCAGGGGAGCCTAAGAAGACAAAGCAGTGGGAAGAAAACCTGACTGCATGGGGTCCTGAGAGCTGGCAGGTGTGCCTGGGAGGATGAGGTCTGCAGTGACGATGCTGCGGAGAGCTCGGACAGGGAGGAACAAGAAGGGTCCTTCACACTGAGCCATAGGAAGTAATGAGGACTGGACCAAAACAGTTTCAGTAGCATGGAGGAGGAGACGCCAGATTTGTATGGGACATCTATCTCTGGCAATATGGCAGAATAGATAGTCTGTTAAAAACAACAGGGCCGGCCGAGTGGCACATTGGTTAAGAGCTGGTTTGGGGATGCCAGCGGCCCCGGTTCGGATCCCACATATGAGGGCCAGTGACATTGCCCTCTACAGCTAACAACAGCTCCACCTGGAGCTGGGCTGTGCGAGCCCCGGCGACGGTGTAGGCTGCAGCCCCTGCTGCAGTGGGCTGCCATAGGCTACAGTGAGTGGCCGGCAGCCAGCGTGAGCGGCTGGCAGCTGGTGTGAGCTGCCAATAGCCGCGGTGAGTGACCATCCAGAGGCCAGCGACCAATCTGCCTCATCCAGGAAGAGCGCAATGATGATACCAACATGGGCCAGTGAAGCAACGTCCTCTGCAACTAGACTGAAGAACAAAAAGACAGCAACTTGTCTGTTCCCTTTCCCCGATTCCCCAACGCTGTTCCCCTCCCCCAATTCCCCAATAAAATATTTAAAAACAACAACAACAAAAACTAACTCTCCAGTAGAAACCACTGAAAATATGCTTGATAGGAGCGGCTGAGTGGCTCAGTTGATTAGAGTGCAAGCTCTGAGCAACAGGCTTGCCGTTTTGGTTCCCACATGGTCCAGTAAGCTGCGCCTGAGCTGAGCTTCTGCTGAACTGGTGAGAGTGCATGCTCTTAACCAGGTTGCCAGTTCAATTCCCACATGAGCCAGTGAGCTGCACCCTCTGCAACTAGATTGAAGACAATGACTTTAGCTGAGCTGCCGGTGGGCAGCCGGATGGCTCAGTTGGTTAGAGCACGTGCCCTTAACAACAAGTTTGCCAGTTCAACTTCCACATGGGATGGTGGCCTGCGCCCCCAACAACTAGATTGAAAATGGCGACTGGACTTGGAGCTGAGCTGTGCCCTCCACAACTTAGATTGAAGGACAACAGTTTGACTTGGAGCTGATGGGCCCTGGGAAAAACACATTGCTCCCCAATAAAGTTTTTTAAAAACTGTATAAAAAGGAAAAGAAAATGTGCTTGATAAAACATTTTAAAAATTATTCTGAATACATATTAAGCTGATAAAGAGAACTATTCAGAGGCCAGACACAATGAGAAAACACAAATCCAAAAAGGGCAGCAGGTGTTGAGGCCAGGTAGGAGGTTATGCAAAGATGCCCACGGAACACAGTCCTGGGGAAAATGATGCCTAGCATGGCCAAAGTAACACCACCCTCACCCAAGGAGAGGGTCAGGAGATCTGCTCATCTGAGCCATGGCCTTGGGGGTGGGGGGCGGGGAGGAGGAACACCACTTCTTAGAATTTTCGACCACAGCCTACATTCATTCACATGGTTCTGCAGCCTGAGTCCATGCATCCTACAAGGCTTGGAAGCCCAGGCAGGAGCTAGGCTGAAGTGTAGATTGGTCTTGAGAAAAAAAATCACCAAACACAAGGGGGAAGTAAATGACAATCGCACAAAGATAGGTAACTAACAGAGCCGAAGCCTCGGAGACACTGAGGTCAGCCTGACACACCTAGAAGGAGAAATCAAGGAACATGGGGAGACCGTTTTCAAAATGACAGTGGTCTGAAAGTTTCTAGAACTGCAGAGAGACACAAATCCACACATTCTGCAAACCCAAATGACCCCAAACAGAAGACGTGAAGAAGAAATTCATACTTAGACACGTGATACTATAACTATAGATCATCAAAAACATGAAATATCTTAAAACAAGTAGAGAGAGAAAAATAGATTGCCATGAAAAATTACAATTAGACAGACAGCCGACTCCTCAGCAAAGGAGCAGCTGGAATAATAGTAAAAATGTCAAAGTGCTGAGAGAAAGTGACTGCCCACCAGGAACTGCATACTTACCAGTCCTTTATGATTTAAAACCCTGCTCCCACTCACAGGATGCACATCCCTGAAACATGCGTAGAAACTCTGGTCTAAGTCACAAAGACGGCCATAACAGATTCCAAAAGAAATCCATATCACACTGGCCATTGTCTCTGACGACAGTGGAATTAAGTGAAAAAACCAATATACTATTACAATAACAACTCCAGTGAGAATGGTTACTGACAAGACGGCTTGTGTGCAGTAGTTACACTCTGTAGCCAAAATGCCTGGTCTTGTGGCCACATCAGGAGCTGCATGAGCTTAGGCCAACTGACTAAACTCTCACTGTCTCATTTTTCACATACATAATGTTGGGGTCATAATAGTCCTACTTTGTGGGGCTGTTGTAAAGATGATAAAGTTAATCATTGTGAAATGTAAAGACTGCTGCCTGACACATAGCAAGAATTATTCAAAGTTTGGCTATGATTATTTTTAAATACTAGACATTAGGAAATTAAAAATACTCAAATACTAATTCATAGTTCAAATAAGTCATGATGAAAATTAAAATATACTTAGAATAAATAAACTGAAAGTCTTAAATATCAAATAATGGTTAATCAGTCAAAACAGTACTTTTTTTTAAGTTATAACTTTAAATATTTAGACTAGAGAAGGATAAATGGTAAAAATTAATGAAATAACATCCCAGTGACAGTACTAGAAGAAGAGGAGGAAAACAAACCCAAAGAAAGTAGAAGGAAATGGATAATGAAGGTAAAAGTCGATGAAATAGAAAAAGCAGATAAAACCTGGAGAGGATCAACAGAAACTAAAGTTTACTATTTTAAAAGAAAATGTGAAAATAGGTCAAGTGGCATAGGGATGCAAAAGATAAATAATATTAGGAATGGCAAACAGAGCGTAACTACAGATAGAGCAGGGATGAAAGAGATACAAGAGTGTTATGAACTTTATGCCAATAAATTTTAAAACAAAGAAGAAATGGAGAAATTACTAGAAAAACATAAATTATTAAAACAGACTCAAAAATAGAAAGGCTGACTAGCTATAACCACTAAAGAAAGAAAATCAATTATTTAAAATGTTCCCAGAAAGAAACTAAAGCCTTACATGGCTTTATGGGTATTCGTTGCAAATAGTCAAGGAACAGAGAATTCAATTTTACACAAACTCTTCAAGAGAATAAACAAGAAGGAGTACCCACCCTCAGTCATCTAGTGGGTGGTGTAACTTTGATACTCAAATTAAACAAGGGCAGTACCAGAGGGCTAGCCAAGTTCACTGATGATCATAGACGGGAAATCCTAAATGAGTATTGGCAGACAGAATCAACTGTATTACACACACACACACACACCAGGACTAACTTGTATACACATATATCCTTAAACTCAAGGTTTGTTAAATAGTAGAAAACATATTAATGTAAATTCACCACATTAGCATTAAACGGAGGAAAGGGAGCGATTATCTCAATAAAATAAGTGCACATAAGTAATCCCATAAAATTCAAATACATTCATAATTTAAAACCCACTGAAACACACACACACACCTCTTCATAAACTAAGGGTAGAACAGCACTTCCTTCACATGATAAAGGGTGTCTGGAAAACACCCACCCCAGATAGCACCTTCAATGTTGAAAGACTGAGCACACTGCCTCCAAGGTCAAGAATAAAATACAGGTGCCTGCTACCAACCGCTGCAATACTATGACAAAGAAATAAGTGTAAGTACTCACAAAGGAAGAAACAAACTATGGAAAATGCAAAAGAACTACCAACACATTATTCATTATTACAACACTTTAACAAGGTTTCTGGGTATAAGATCAAATATAAAATTCAATTCCGTTTCTATACAGCAGCTGCAAAGGATTGTTAGAAAACACTTTAAAACCTATCCATATACTGTGAAAGATGCTCTCATCACCCACATGAGGGAGCATCAGTAGGCATGCTTATGATATGTGACTCACCCCTGAACCAAAGAGGACTGAGCTCCGAAATCAGCCCTGGGTCCTCGAGACACCCTCACTGCAGCTGCTCAGCAGCTGTAGACGCCACAGCCAAAGCACAGCCTCAAATGCAGCCAAGCAAGAAGACAGGGCGGACCCCAGAGAGGCAGAGACCGGGGGCAGAGCTGCCCCCCAGTTGCGGTCCTCTGAGACCCGCATTCCAGAGCACACCTCTCCCTCTCCCTCAGGATCATTCTCTTCTTCTGCTTGAGCGAATGAGTCTGCAGTGGTCCCTTCTTGAATCCAAACAAATCTTAAGTAAGATGACCATGAATTAGAGGCCAACGTGTGAAGCTTCCTTTCTTCCCCTCCTTATTTCCTTGATGTGATGGGGTGGGTCTTTCTGGGGAGTCATGAACTATCTCAGAGGACGGTAATGACAATACAGTAGACTCAAAATCTGGCAAACTGGCCAGGGTGGATGCCAGCGCTCGCTGTATGTTCTCAGACATCTGGATGCTATCCATTCCACACGAAATTTACACTCACCTTTATGCCCTTTGGGCTGAGCTCTTCGGAGGAAAGTTTCCAACAAAATGGATTGTCCTTGGGTCACTTTAGTAATCTCTCTTTTCTTTGTCAGTGATGAAGGTCAGTTTTACTGCCCAGCACTCCCCCACTCTAATTTGCCTGACAAAATAAGTCCTGCTAACATAAGATGCTCACAAATATGACATGAGGAGTCTCTCACTGGGAGACGGTATTTTCCACTGACCACAAGCGAACAGTAAAGCATAGAGGGTTGTTAAAAACTCACGGATTATGTTACATGAGGACTAGGTGTAGAACACTGATTAACACGAAACCCAGGGGCCAGAATCAGAGTTAGCGTTCCCCACCCCCCAGAAAGCAAGGCCTTGAATCAGGGTCAAAAACCTTGGATCTGTGACACCTAAATTAGAAACGCTGCCTCCATCCTTTGCTAGACCTGGACAACAGCATGTGATTCCAGCCCTAGTCCCACTGGCCATGGGGAAACCACGGCACAGTAACTCCCAGTCAGAGGACTGTCAGAGAATTAAAGCTGGCCGCTTCTGCACAGACCCCGATGGTTTCCCTAAGAGGGGCTCAGATGCCAGGAGGTCAAAAACAGACACCTTTTGAAAAATAAGCGCTGGTTCCTCTAATCTTGGAGCAAGGCTCTTTGAAAGTTGGGAAATAATTTATCATCACACAGTGATTTTTATTGCGCTATCTTTCTAAATCCCTACAACCAAACTGTGACTGTCTGCATAACAGTCTGAAAGTGACCGCACAGATGAGAGGCCTAGAAGTGGATCCGGAGCCCCAGAATGCTGGGATTCTCCTTGAAGGCCCTCACTCTGTCCAGAGAACAGGGTCTCTGATTGATGCAATGGAAAGGCCGGGATTTGGCAAGAGACCCATTGGTGCCCTGGAAAAATTGGTTCGGGGCTGAGCGAAGGGTCTGGCTGATAACATCGTCATAGCAGCCACAGAGAAGGCCTTTCTACTGGGGTGAACACTTGGACCCAAGCCAGGCCCTTCTCAGGTTTCCCACATCCAACCTTGCACCCTTTCTGAGGAGGGGCTGTGCCTGAACCCCTTCCTCTCTGCTACCCGGGTACTTGGCCCACGGTGAAGCCCAGCTTGCCCCCCCTCTGCCCACATATGGAGGCCTAGCCAGCTGGCCCCACGGCCTCAGACTTAGAGCCCTCCACCAGCATCACTAGCTGCACATGGCCCAGGCACCGGCCAGGAGTTTTCTTGGCTCTGTTTCTTCTTAGGAAATTGGATGGGGGAGCAAAATGGTCTCTGCCATATTAGATCCAAGTCAAGCTGACCTACTTATCTGTTTGGAGAGATACATGTCCAGGGGGTTGCAGTGGAAGGCTGGGCAGTTAAGAAGCACTATTTTGTTCCAGGGACCAGTAAATCTGCAGCATTCGGGATGGAGGGGTGACCCCCCAGCAGTTCTCTTCCTGGGCCAGCACGCCTGCTTGCAGGGGCCCAGTCTGCCTGTAGGGTGCTGGGTTCCAGAAGAGTTGCAATCCCTCCTCGGGGCTGAGCAGGGGCCCCCTGTGCTCTTGGACGTTTGGGTCTGGTGTCCGCAGGTCTCCTGGCTCTCTCCCTTGGTCACCAGCACTCTTAGCCGCTCTCCTTGGAGACCCTCTCTCCTTTCTACTCTGTGGCACCCCAGGAGAGCAGGAACCATGTGAGAGTGAACCCTATACACAAGCGGGCTCCCAGAGGAAGCCGGTGGGCGCCCTCAGCAGGGGGCTCGGGCTTGAGCTTCCGCACACGACCTCATGTCACCCCTCTGGATCCCCAGAGCTCTGCTTTGCTGTTTTGGGCCCTGGTTCTGTTCCAGGAAACCAGTCTTGGACTGCATCGACTAAATAACCGGGGGCTCGCCATCACACTTGCTTTTTATAATTTACAAACACTTGTAATCGCTTTAGTGTTCTCTTATGCAACCTTTACAATATAAAGCCTCAGTCATGGTCCAGCTGGGTCACATCTCCATGCAGCCAACAGCAGCTCTGTGTCTAACGGGAAGGGACCAGCCAGCATGCGCTCGCTGATAACCTTATCAGCAGGCTTGGCCGTAGATCTCTCTTGGGACTTCCTACTGCTCCAGTTCTGTACACATATTTCTTTACTCTGCTTCAGCCTGTTCGGCTCTTCATGTGGGATTCTGGAACTCACTGGGGAGAAACGGAGCATCCAGGGGCTGACATGAGAAGGCTCCCACAAAGGGGCCGTGATGGAGGGGGGCCCAAATCCTGCCCAGTGAGCTCAGGAGTGGCATCTTGCAGTGTGGATATAAGGGGCCAACGTGCAGGAACAGCCCCTGGCCATGGGCATCCCAGCTCAGGTGACACTCAAGGGCCAAGGGATGCTGTGACAGACCCATGTGAAGAATGTGTGTGTCCCAAGGCCAGCAGCTGGGGCTCCAGGCACAGCTCTACCCCAGGGGCAGGCGAATTTGCAGCTGTCCACGCTTCCAGCTGTCTCTTAGACCCTGGTGCTTTACCATCAGATTCACTGACAATGTGACTTGCTGCCATGATCCAAAGTGGCGCCCTGAGGAGCCCCAAGCAGGCAGCTTCCACACATGTCTAATGGGTCTTGGTTGGGGAGGAGAGGGAGCAGGGGAGAAAGCTGGGGTCCCTCACTGTCCAGGCCATAGCTCAGAGATGTTGTGGGCTTGGTTCCAGACCACCATGATCAAGTGAATACCTCAAAAAGTGAGTCAAGTGCATTTTTTTGTGGTTTCCCTATAAAAGTTATGTTTACACTCTACTGTAGGCTATTAAGTGTACAATAGCATTACGTCTAAAAAAAAGTGTATATAGCTTAATTTAAAAATTTGTTATTGCTGGGCCGGCCAAGTGGCACATTGGTTAAGAGCTGGCTTGGGATGCCAACGGCTCCAGTTCGGATCCCACATATGAGGGCCAGTGATACTGCCCTCCACAGCTAACAACAGCTCCACCTGGAGCTGGGCTGTGCGAGCCCCGGTGATGGTGTAGGCTGCAGCCCCTGCTGCAGTGGGCTGCCATAGGCTACAGTGAGTGGCCAGCAGCCAGCGAGAGAGGCCGGCAGCCGCCATGAGCTGCCAAGAGCCACAGTGAGTGGCCAGCTGTCCAGAGGCCAGCGACCGAACTGCCTCACCCAGGAAGAGTGCAATGGTGATACCAACATGGGCCAGTGAAGCAACGTCCCCCACAACTAGACGAAAGAACAACAGGACAGAAACTTGTCTGTTCCCCCGCCCAATTCCCCAACGCTGTTCCCCTCCCCCAATTCCCCAATAAATATCTTTTTAAAAAAAAAGTACAACTTCAGTGAGTTGTATCTTTTTGCCAGTGGAGGGTCTTGCCTTGATGTTGATGAAAACATGCTGTCTGCAAAGTGCAATAAAGTGAAGGGCAGTGAAAGGAGGTGTGCCTGTAATGACACCCAGGGAAAGAGAAGGAAAGTCATGTTTCTTGGGTGCCTACCACATGCTAGGCTTCCAGAGAGAAGGACACTGAGGCTCCCAGTGGTGAGGTTCAAGGTCACAGAAATCCTACCCTTCTGTGATGGGTGCGCTCCACCTCTCAGAATACCCAGCTCCACAAAGCAGCCACGTAAAGGACAGAAATGTAATCTGGGTTCCGCTTGCCTACTCCTCATTCAGACAACTGTAGGAAATGCTATCTGGGTTTGTCGGATGAGGGGAAAACAGGCAACATGCAAGTACAGTTAAGTATCAACAATCTCAAGGACTTGGATGACCCTGTTAATCTTTAAAGAAAGGAAGTGGGCAGCTGAGAGAAGAGTGGAGGCCTGAGGCACATGACTGGCCAGAGCCTCAGAGCTCCCGCTCAGCATTCCCACGTGGGCAGGTGAAGGGCTTGCCCCATGTCCAGATGAGGCCAGAAGGGTTCTCACACACACGCTGAAAGTAGAAGCCAAAATGCAGCTAGCGTGTGAGCGCACACCCTGGCCATGGGAACAGCTTGGATGCAGGCCAGGAGCAGGCTTTGCTTTCCCAGCTTCCGTTCCAGCCCCTCCCGGACTTACAGAGAGGCTGGGTGAGGAACTTCACCACGTCCCCCTCACCTCTTCAGCTGTCCAGCAGAGGCAAAGAGCTGGGTGACCTCACAGGGTCCAACAGGACAAGAAGGGCCTGGTCCTGCCAGCCTACCTCCACTATCACAGCAAGAGCCACTTTAGCTAACACTCAAGTCTGGGCACTTGCAAACAGGCTCAGGAAGGACAGCGACCTGCCCGAGGTCACACAGCTGCAAAGCAACGGGTTAGATTCAAATGGTACCCATCCCACCAAAACAAACCCGGCCATTTTCTGGAGCTTAAATGCCGAGGCCAGCATGCTCAGTTTGCACATGGCAAGGTATTTGTGTGTGGGCTCTGGGCACAGACTCGCCAAGCTCAAAGCCTGGTTCTGCCACTTGGGCAAGTTCTTTCCTCTCTCTCTGGCCTTGGCTTCCTCCTGTGTAAAGTAAGCCTACTAATAATACTCATTTCACTTTAAATTAGCCAAGTTACTATAGGCAAAGCACTTATAAAGGTGCATGTATATAAGAAGTGCTTTCTGGCTGTTCACAGAAACCAGTGAAAGCAGAGACCGCCCAGTCCAGGTCCCATGTGTGCTCTGTCCGCCATGGGAAAGGCTACTTTTCCACCAGCAGAAAGTCGGTTGGAAGGGCAGGTCTAGAATGCCCTGTGGAGCTCAGCACCTCATCGGTGGTCAGCCTGGGCCTCCTGACAGGCTTGTTAGGTGGGGTGATGCGGTTTCGTTAGCCCAGTGATGTCTGCTTATTCCACACAGCAGAGTTGAGCCTTGCCACCCTGGGGAGCCCTGCAGGCACCCCAGTTTGATTTCCTGCCTCCTCCTCTGGGCATAGCGTTAACCTATCAACGTGGGCTCTGGGGTCGGAGAAATCAGGCTTCCATGCCCTGGCAAACTATCCGACTGCTCTGAGCCTGTCTCCTCATCTGCAAAGTGGGGGTAACCAAAGTAGCCGAACTCCGAGGGTTCTTACTGCATTTAAGACTGTGATGTCCTCTTAATGAACTGGCCCCTTGGCGACTATGAAAAGACCTCGTTTGTCCCTGGTGATATTCCTGGCTCTGAAATTTACATTGTCCGGTATTAGGGCAGTCCAGCTTTTTTCTGATGAGTGTTAGCAGGGTGTATCTTTTTCCATCCGTTTACTTTTAACCTATTTGTGCCTTTATATTTGAGGTGTGTTTGCTGAGTCTTGATTTTTTAATCCAGTCCGATGATATCTGCCTTTTAATTGGGATATTTGTGGCACTTAATGTGTTTATTAATATGGTTGGGTTTACATCTGCCATCTGGGTATTTGTTTTCTGTTTGAACCATCTCTTCATTCCCCCACATTTCCTCTTTTCCTGGTTCCCTTTGTTATAATTCCATTTTAACTACTCTGTTGGTTTACTAGCTATAGCTCCTTGTTATTTTAGTGGTTGCTTGAGGGTTCCTAGTAGAAACCTCCAGTCTACTTCAAGGTGATATTATAGTTCACGCCAAACATGAGAGCCATACAATAGTATATCACTTCCTTTTCTTCCCTCCTTGCCTTTATGCTGTCATCATACATTTCACTTTCACAAATGTTATAAAACTCACACTATATTCTGAGTTCCGAGTTTTGTTTAAACAGTCCATTATCTTTTAAAGAGATTTAAAGACTAAGAAAAAAATCCTATATGTTGTCTCATATGGGTACTACTATTTTTGGAGCCTTTCTATAGATCCGTATTTCTAGCTAGTGTCATTTCCTTCTACTTGAAGAATTTCCTTTGATGTTTCTTATAGTGAAGGTCTGTTGGGGATGAGTTCTTTCAATTTTTGCATGAACTAGCTTTATTATACTTTTGTTCCTGAAACATAACTTTGCTGAGTATAGGATTTTAGATTGACTGTATCTTTTAGCACTATGGTTCCACTGTCTTCTTGCTTACATTTTTTTCCAATGGTAAGCCTGCTGTCATCCTATCTTTGTTCTTTTATACATAACATTTCTTTTTCCCTTTGGCTATGAGTCGTAAGGTATTCCCAGCTGGTTGGTGGGAAAGGCACTGTTCCCCAGTTCCATGTGAGCTCCAGCTACTGTTCCCCCTAACCCTTTCAGATGGCTCTTTCCTCACAATAACACAGAGCAAGTCCTCCAGCACTCATCTGACCAGAATCACAGGGCCTCCCAGTTCCATCATAGTGTGCAGTGTGCCCCCTCATATCACCTGGCTCTGAGAACAGAGACTGTGTTCCCAGTGCACTGCCTCCCATACAGAAAGAACTTGGAAATACTTAACAGTGACTTTTAATCCGCAGTCATCCAGGCAATGAAGTGTTTGCATGAACACGAATTATGAAAGTTCCAACCAGCAGTGTTCATTTGATGATCTGATTGGGAGGATTGGGGGAGTCTCTTTTTTGTATGAAATCTCATTTGTGCCAGGCTTCATGCACAAAAAGAACAGACTATGCTGAAAAAGGACAGACAGTGGGAGAAAGTTTGAGCTGGAAACAAAGGAGTTAAAAGACAAAAATGAGACTTAATTCCAAAGTTCCACTTCCATGTATACTCTGAGTTCATCTACTTCACTGCTAAGCATGTTCTTTAAGCAACTAATGTCAATCTGGCAGCATTCAGCCTACCACCCAAAGAGAGCAATAATAGCCAAGGCTATTATTGAAACAGCCAACCATAGACTTTCTGACACAGTGATAAGGTTATATTAAAATCCACCACCAAGGGCTAGGCAAACACTGATTTGTGGGGAGAAAATACCCCACAATCCAAAGGTTCCCACGGAACATTTGAGAGCAAAATGTGGGAGCAGGAACTCCTGCCTAGACCAAACCTGGGCTGCTGTGTGTTGATTCTTCCCCTCAGATCTACAACCAGCGAAGCAGACAGGACAAACGGATCACTCTTCGTAAGTATTGGTGCTTAGGAAACATTTAAAGGCCCTTATCTCTTTCCCATTTTCAAACACATAATCCTAAATCCCAAAGGGCCAAATTAGTAACATTCTAATGAACACTGAACTATCAGAGATTTGGGTCTCAGCAGACGCAGTCCAAAATTTGAACTAGGAAATGGATCTCCTGAAACCCTTACTTCTTTCTATCGCGTGGACATTCCCTGCGGACCTGCAGCTCTTGGCTACACAGAGCTAGGCCCCTTTTGTCTGATGAGTTGGTCTGAGCTCTGTTTTCAAAACGACAGATTGTAACACACCACAGGTCATGCAATCAGTTTAATGCATCATGACTAACTTTTCTTAAAATGACATAAACTGGAAAGAAAATACTAGAGCACAGCTCAATAGTGAGGCAAGCACTGCTTCATGAAATTTCTCTTTGATTTCATGTATGTATGCTTGTATGTACAGAATGACAATGGACAGTATATCTTTTATTTTGGGTGATAGTCAAAAGCATTGGAAGTCACTGGTCCAACAACAATTAAGATTCCATGTTCAACTCCTGGTGGAAATGGGAATGGGTATAACCATTGTAGGTCTTGCTTCTAAACAAGGTGGTTTTCTGTGTTGTCTCAGCAGCCCCCAGACTCAAGTCCATATGTCCCCACCTGGAGACCTGCCTAAAGAAGCCATGTGTGTGGGAATATGAACTGAAAACAATTAGAAGCTGCTCATGCTTATCTTTCAACAATATGTGTGTGTCTATGAACAGCCTCGTGCTAGGTGTTGGGTGGATGTTAGGTGAGAAGGGACCGAACCAGAGGCCCTGTACCCAGGAGGGCCTGGTGGGGCATGGGACTGGCACCCAGGCTGGAAGACCAGCCCTCCAAGGTCACGTCTCTATGGCAAAGGGGTCATGTCTCCCCTGGTGGTGTGGGCAGTAAGGGGACATGACTGGGCAGGGGCACTGGACAGCAGGGTGAGCAAGGACTGGTTGTTCAGGGCAGGCCCGCCACGGCTCAGGATCGACTGAGAGAGCACATGGCCTCTCAGAATGGAGCACCGGGCTGTGTCTGAGGATGGAGGGTCATGCAGACCAAGAGAAGGGCCAGGGGGACTCTGTGCAGGGATGGTATGCTGGCCTGAGGACAGAAGACCACTGGGCACACCAACCCAGGAATGCATCAATGAGAATGAACCGCGGGAGGAAGAGCAGGAGACTCACAGACCACAGCGGCCTTGCGCCAACCCTCAAGCTGAGTCACCTGCTATAGGCCTGAGCCAGCCCAGGACCCCCAGCAGTGCCCCAGCTGCCCTGCCTGAGGCTCACAGCAGCTCTTACCTCCCCACTGCTGCCCTAACCTTTTTTGCTGTGCCCGGAACCCCTGAGCCCTATTCCCAGGTGCTGTTTCCAGGATCTGTCAGAGGGGCAGATACCTGCTGGGAGCTGTAGGTGGAAACCAGTCTCCACAGGGCCTCGTGATGGGTTGGGGCACTAGGGATGGTCACAATGAGTCTTTGCCCCTGGCCACTCAGAGGGCCTCAGAGCGCCCCAGTGCCAGCAGTCACTTTCTTGTCCACTCTCCTTCTTCTCCATGTGGACTCCACAGGAGCAAAGCAAACATGTCCACTGTCCCCATGGCCGTGAGCAAAGGCATGACTGACTGCAGCCCCCTGTCCTCCACTGCCCCACCCCCACATCACGGGCTCATCTCTATTCAGTCTCCTTCAGACACATGATCACAGGAGGTGCTCATTCCCACCCCCACCGTCCATGTGGGGTACCCTCAGGCCTGCCTCCATGAAGGCCCAGCCCCTGGCTCCCCACACCTCTGTGGGCCCCGCTTTCCAGTGCTTTCCAGATACTCAGCCTTCCTCTTTTATACTCTACAGCTGCCCTTGACCTCCTCTTGACCCCTTCTCACTGAGGCTAAAATTCTTCATCAACTCCTCCAGATTCAGAGCTGCTGTTTGGAGGCACATATTCAGCCAAGTTCAGGATTAAGCTCCTGCCAAAGGCCCCGCTGTCCTCTGGGAGGTGGGGGAAGCGATGACATCTGGAGCTGATCCCCAGTTGTCACCGCAGCTGATGCCTGTAGCTGGCCATGCAACCGAGTCACAGGTCCACAGCCCCATCCCTGGCTGTCCTGCCCTCAGAGACCTCACTGGGTCCCCTTCTCCACAGCTCTGGGTCCCCTCCCCGCCAGGGTACAGACTTCTGTGCATCCCACAGGCACCTCTTCTCTCAAGGTGGTGGGGAATAGGCATAGGTCCCTGGTGTTCCCAGTCCCCCCGCTCCTCAAAGATTCACATGGGGGTTTCTAACCCCTGGTGCCCCTCACCACACAATCCAGCCTGAGGCCCCAGGCTGGGGACACACCAAGTCATCTAAATGCTGGCATGTCCCATGTGTCCCCTCCCTAGGCTAGAAACTCCTAGGTCAGTTCCTCCTCTTTCCCCACAGGACTAAAACACTTGAGCCGAGCTCTGATCACCTGACCCTCTCTGGCCCCTCCCCATAGTGTCACCACCACCACCACCAGCTAGTAGAATGACATTAACCGCAGGCTCCATGGGCCAGGTCCTGCGGCCAAGCATTTCACAGACCTGCCGCATGTGGGTCCCACAGGTGAGGTGGACGTGTGGACGACAATGCTGAGTGATGCACACAGGGCCACATAGGCAGTTGGGGTCTCTGCCTGGCACTGTTGGCACGGGTGCACCCCAACACGTGCCATTACATTGGGACCCGTGGGACAGTGCCTCTGGACTCACCATGCCTCCAGTGCCCTCGTGGCAGTCCTGCAGACAGCGGATGTTCTCCCACGTGCTGTAGGCTTTCTGCCCCGCCACCAGCACCTGCAGCGGGCAGCTGTCCACAAGATCCTTCTCCTGGGAAGTGTCCTCATCCAGGAGGCCCCCGGCATACCTGCGGTACCAGCAGAGATGTGTGCTGCACGCAGCACATGTGCAGGGGACCAGCACAGGGCACCACCTGCTCCTCCCGTGGCACCTCCAGAACCATCCCCTGCAACCTGAGCCCCCACCCCTCCTCCTCTGCCTCTGCCCACGGTGACCAGCCTCTGCTCGTATCAGCCTGGATCAACCCTCTTCCCACTTTCGTCTACACAAACAGCATCATATCCCCAATTATTTCTCCTACCCCTCACACAAAATACGTGTCAAGTGTCTCCTGTGTTGTAATTGTTTAAATCCAACATTCGTGGAAAATTTTGAAATGGACTGATGCCAGGCAGACACATGGCCCCAAAGGAGTACAGACTCCCGTGCTGAGGCCTCAGACTTTGTTACCCACGTGGCAAAGGAGCTTGAGATGGCAAAGTTATCCTGGGTTGACCAAATGGGCTCAATGTCATCACAGGGCCCTTCTAAGTGAAAGGAAAGCAGGAGAAGACGTGACAATGAAGTGGGCAGGGTGATACAGTATAAGAAAGACTCAGCCGGCATTGCTGGCTTTGGAGATGGAGAAATAGGCCATGAGCCAAGTGGTGAGGAAGCTTCTAGAAGCTGGAAAAGGCATGGAAGTCAGCTCTGCCCTAGAGCATCTAGGACTGTAGCCTCAGTTTTCATCAATGGACTCATTTCAGACTCCTGACCTACAGGATGCAAAGGTACTAAATTTGTGTTATTTTTAGCCACCAAGCTGATGGCAATTAGTTACAGCACCAACAGCACACTGATACAGATTATGAACCATTTCTTCCTTCGAAATGACGAGCCCTTTTCCTTGTGTCTCAGCCACCTGTGGGCATGGCTACTGTGCAGCATGTAGTGATGTCCACACACCTTCCCCTCTGTGCAGGTTTTCCTCTTTGCCACCTTTCGAAGCACCACAGTGGAAGGTACAGCTTTCCTTGCCCCTTCTCCTGACACCTTCCCGCTAGCCTAGTTTATAAAGTTTCTTTTACAGTCAGTCCTTGTCTGTCACCATTGCTAGGAAAAAAGTTTCATTGGACTCTTTCTGTGCTCAGCCAAACTCCAGGACACACAGGAAGCCCCAGGACCAGGAACTAAGGTCAAGGGTGGTCCACACACAGGCTGGGCGCTGTCATCGAAGCACCTTGAACTTGCTGGCAGGATCCGGGAGAGTGCAATAAAGCCCAGCCTCACTGGTGTCAGCTGAAGCCCCCACACTGGAGACTGAAAATAGTGACAGCAGTTAGAGGTATTGGCTCACTGATCATTCTCCATCAACTGAGTGTCATCTATTAAGATGATTATATGGCTCGTCACCTTTATAGTGTTAATATGGTCAATGATATAGATTGATTTTCAAATGTTACACTAAGCTGATATTCCTGGGTTTAGTCATTGTGTACTATCCATCTTACATTTTACTGTGGTATCTACTAAAATTTTGTGCCTAAGGGGTGCTGGTCTCATAAAGTTTTTGGGCTTTGGTGTCAGGGTAATGCTTCTAAAATTAGTTGGAAAGTTTTCCCTTTTCCTTTATTTTCTGAAAGAATTTGTGTAAAATTAGCATGTCTTCTTTTTTAAAAAATTTGGTAGATTTCACCAGTAATGTCAGGTAGACTTTTCAAATTTTCTATTTCTTTTTGAGCCACTTTTGGTCATACGTATCTTTCAAGAAACTTGTGTGTTTCATATATGTTGTAATTTGGGCATTATTACATCAATAGCAGCAATAATATTTAACTCCATCCTTTCAACATCTGTAGGATCTGTAATGATGTCCTCTCTTTTATTCCAGATACTAGTAATTTGTGTCTCTTTTTCTCTTCATTAATCATTTCTAATTTAATTTCACTCTAATCAGAGAACATACTTTATATGATTTCAATCTTTTTAAATCAACATGGTCTGTCCTGATAAACATTCTACATGCTGTTGTCGAGTGGAGTGTTCAATAAACGTCATTTAGGTCAAACTCATCGGTAATGTTCATATCTTTAATATCATTACTGGTTTCCTGTCTGTTTATTATATCAGATACTCAGAGAGGAGGACAGATGTCCAAAAGCATAATTTTTAATTTTTTAATTTCTTCTTTCAGTACTTTCCATTTTTGCTTCATGTATTTTGAGGCTATTATGTTGAGTTCATACACATTTGAATAGTTATGTCTTCTTGATAAGTAGACTGCTTCATCATTATGAAGTGTTCCTCTTTATCCTGATAATATTCCTTTTTCTGAAGTCCACTTTATCTGATATTAATGTATCCAACCAAGCTCTCTCATAGTCAGTGTTTGTAGGTGTAAATTTTTTTGCATACTTTTAACTTATTTGTCTTTATATTTTAAGTGGGGTTCTTAAAGAAAGCATCTAATTCAGTCTTGACTTATCATGTCTGCAAATCTATAGATAGGAATGTTTGAATCACTTACATTTGATTATCAACATGATTGAGTTTAAAACTAGTACTTTGCAGTTTCCCCCTATTCATCCCATATGTTCTTTGTCTCTTCCCCTCCTTTCTTCTTTTGATTAATTGAATTGCTTTTTTTTTTAGCATTCCACTGTGAGATTTTTAACTATACTATTCTTATTTTTTTAGGGATTTTTCTGTGGTCTAAAATAAGCACCTTTAACTGATCACACATTTCCTTCACGGATAATATAAGAGCCTTACAACAATCAACAATATACTTCCATTTCATTCTCCCATCCATTGTGCTACTGTAGAATATCTATATAGATGGATATTCATATATCTATATGAATACATATATACATATGTATGTATATACATATAGATATTCTACATGTTATAAATTTCATTGTTATTTTTGCTTTAAACAATTTGTCTTTTTCCCTTATCAACGTTCTTGAGGAATAAATTATTCACAACAGACTGCATTCAATCAAAGCACATTTAAAGAATTTTGACAGCTGACATGCCCATGAGAACACCACCACAACCAAGCTACAGAGTATTTCCGGCACCTTCCAAAATACACCTCTGCCTTTTGGCAGTCCATCCCTTCCCCCACCCCCACCTGCAGGTAACAACTGTCCAGCTCTGTCACTACAGGTTAGTTTACATGTTATGTCCTGGGAGTATACACTATGTGTTATGTGCTGCTTCTTTATGTGCATATTGTTTTGAAATTCATCATACTGTAGAGTGTAGTCATAGCTCCTTCTTTTTATTGCTGACTAGAATTCCACTTTGTGTAATGCACATATCACATTTCATTCATGCATTTTCTTACTGATGAACATTTTGGGTCTTTCCAGTTTAGAGCTATGACAAATAAAACTGCTATGAAAATTCATATAAAAATCTTAGAAGAGACATATGTCTCCATTTCTCTTGAGTAAATATGCAGGAGTGAAATTGCTGAGTCATATGGTAGACATGGTAACTTTTTCAGAAACTGCCAGACAATTTCCCAAAATGATTGTGCAATCTTACATTCCCACCAGCAGTGGATGAGAGTTCTAGTTGTCCCACATGCCAGACAACAATTGGTCTTCGCAGTCTTTAATTTTAGTCATTCCAGTGGATAGGTGATGGTATATTCTCATGGTTTGAATTTGCATTTGCCTGATAACTAATGATCATCTTGTCATGGATCTATTGACTGACCATTCATATGGCTTCTTTCTTAAGTGTCTCCTCAAATCTCTTGCCCATTTTCTCTAGGCTTGCTCATTTTATTTTTAGCTGAATGTCTTCTTTACATATGCTGGATAAACATCGCACTGTCAGACATATGGACTGCAAATATTTCCTCCCATTCTGTGGCTTGCCTTCCAACAAAAACTAATTTTGGCTCAAGGTGTTTACCTTCTTCCATCCATAAAATAATCTTGTAAATTTTTTTTTTTTTAATTTGAGGATAGTATCACTGGCCCTCACATGTGGGACCGAACCAGGGCCGCTGGCTTCCCAAGCCAGCACTTAACCACCGCGCCACTCGGCCAGCCCATCTTGTACATTTTTGAATATCCTTGTTTGCTCAGTTAAAATCTGCACAATCTAAAGATATAACATTGGGCCTTGTCCTGCACAAACAGGAATGACTGCAATCGAACCACATACCTGAGACCACTGAACTGAGCTGGGGTAAACTGACAAAACATGAGAACCGTCATCTGTGTAACTGGCACTTGGACGTGAAGAAACCTAACTGCACTGAGCAGCTACTGTAAGCAAATGGCTTCTGCATTTATCACCTAACATCCTGTACTACAACCCCATGAAATAGGAAATCATAGCCCCACCTTACAGATGGGAAAACTGAGGCTCAACTAAGGTTACATAGATAAATCAAGGTCTCACAATTATCAGGCAGGGCTAGGGTTCAAACCCAGTGCTCTCTAGTCCTAAATACCAAGCTGTTTTCATTATAAATCGTGTACATGTCAGTGCCCTCGTGAGTTCATAGCATTCTAACACTGTGCCATGGTCACCTAGGCCCTGGGCTGTGACTGCAATGCAGTGGCTGAGAGAATCCCACATCCAGTCATTTTTAAAAATGTGTATATGATTCCCTGCTGACCTGCCCCACCACACACACACACACACACACACACACACACACACTCACACACACATTCACATCACACACACTCACACACACTCACATACACAGTCACACACACTCACATTCATGCACATACACACTCACACACTCACATCACACACACACATACACATTCACACACACTCACATACACAGTCATACACACACATACACACACATCACACGCACTCAAACACACTCACACACACACTCACACACATACACATTCACACACACACTCACACACACTCACACACCACCCTATCTGTTCCCCATGGTGGGAATGGGTAGGAAAAAAAAATGGACCTTAAGAAAAGAGAGAATCATTGGGCTCTCCCCTAGCAGAGACGTCGTGACATTTCTTGGCAATACTGGCCTGTGATTTCACTTACCACTGACCAGACACGGGCCCTGCTGAGGGAGGGCCTCCATCTGCCAGATGGAGAGGAGCCCAGTGGTCTATTCTCTGTCACATGTTCATGCCTGCTCGCAACGGGGATCTGAAAAATCACCTGTGTTTAGGGGAATGGGTAGAGTCCAGGAGGCAGGGGTCTTAAGAAAATCTGCATAAGAAACTCAGAGTGACCCAGAAGATAAATTAGGAAATAGAGATTCTGTGGCAAAATGATTCCTTATTTCTAAACATGTTTATTTAATGGGCAATGCTTCTAGAAATGCAAGGTATTTGGTTACAGATTACATCCTTGAAATATTAGAACTCACCATCAAGGTAAGATTCAGGGAAAATGAAGATAGAATATCTCTAAGACCACTGAGTCAGCATGAGAGCAGCATTCAATGACAGAAATCTGTTTTACATAAAAAGAACAAACAATGGGCCGGCCGAGTGGCGCGGTGGTTTAAGAGCTGGCTTGGGACGCCAGCAGCCCTGGTTCGGATCCCACATATGAGGGCCAGTGACACTGCCCTCAAAAATATTTAAAACAAACAAACCAACAAAAAAAGAACAAACAAGACCTCCTGGCAATAAGATATCAATATTATGTTAAAATCACCATCTGGTGCACAAACAGGAGAGCACACTTGGGGAGGGATAGCTAAAGAGCTGAACTATCTCAACTCCAGTTTTTCCTAAGGACAAGACTTTGACAAGTGTCTGAAAATGATAAAGGGCTGTTCCACCCATTCATTCACTTAACAAGTACTAATGAGATCTTACTTTGAGCCAGGCATAGCTCTAGGTGGTATAGAAACACCAATTAAAAACAAAGAGAAACCTGTTGACTCGTTATGAGTCATTTAATGAGTTACTGTACATAAGATCTTAGCACGGTGCCTGGTACACAGTAAGCAACTGAATACATGTTAGCTACTATCTTAGTTGTACCTTTCCAGGCACTGAGTAAAAAGAGATGGCTAGAGACAGTGCCTGGAACCAGTGGAAAGAGCAGTACGAGGTGCTGTGGCCCCTCCTGGCCAGAAACCCAGCCTAATGCTTGAGTTGCCCATTTGGCCTGGAATCAATAAGAGGAGAGGCAGACCCAGAACACTCCTTTTGGCTGGCATGCCACAAACATTGATATTCTTTGAAAGTTGTTAGTCATTTTTCTAAGCTAGGAAATTTATTTTTGTAGCAAACCCCGCTAGATAATTCCGAAGGGAGATACCAGCTGCCACCTACCCCACCGGCCAGCTCTTGGCCTCTTCTCCAGTGTGTAGCTTCTGCTTCAGAGACTATCAGAATATTTGAAAGCGATGCTCCAGGCAACCTCATGGCCAAGTGCAGTGTAATTACACAAGGTGATTTCATTCCATTGAAGCAACCTGTGCAGAGCCAGGCATGCTCAGATGTGGAGATGCCAAAGTAGGACCACAATTTCTCTGCTCGAAGAATTCACAACCACAAACCAAGAATAATGCAGTAATGATCAGAGGGACCCAGGTTGCTGTTCCAAGAAACTTATAAAGGCTCCTTATTCCAGAAGGGGTTTGGGGAAGGTGTCTTGGAGGAGATGACAACCTGAACTGTATCCCCAAAGATGACTGAACTACCACGTGAAGGAAAGCAAGAGTGTGAGAGGTAACTGCGGGAAGCGGGATGGAGTGCCTGTAAGAAAGGCCAAGGCAGGGAAGAGCCTGAGCTCAGAGCTCCATGGGGGTCGACAGGAGAGACAAGACGTGGGATGGAGGCTTGTGGGGCCAGGCTGGGGAGTGCTCCAAGGCCATATGAGGAAGCTTGAGTTTTATCCAGGATGGAAGGCCACCAGAGTGTCCCCTCAGGCAAGTGAGAATTTAGATTTTGTCTCGGACATGGTGACTTATGAAGACCAGATCCAAGGAGGCCCAGGCTGGGTGTGGGGAGCTGGGAGAAGCCAGGCAAGATGATGGGAGAGGGGGACTTGCATGGTTTCAGTGTAGGAGGAAAAATCACTGAAATGTGGTCACTGGTAGGATGGGGCAGAAAGCTTGAGGAGTCTTGGGGATAACAACTAAATTCACTGACTATCTGCCATGACCACAGAAGGGCTCGCTGTCCCAGTCAGTGGATGAGGACCCAGAGGGCACTGGTCGGGACGTGCAGCATGGTGAGACCTGGCATCAGTCACCGCCAGCAAGGCACCAAGCCAGGAAGCACACAGGGCACCGTCAGCACTCAGCAGTGAGAAGGAGGCCCTGGGTGCCCTGGGGCCCCATGGGAGGAGGTTAATAAGAGGCCCCAGGATAGGCATCCATGGCAAAGGCAGGAAACAGGAATCCCACCAGGCCACACCAGCCACCACTCAGAGCTGTGATCTTTCTGTTGGCTGCCTGGTCCTTGGGACTGAAAAGGTGCCTGGTACACAGTGGGTGAGAAGAGGGAGGAGGGGCCAACTCCCCCAGCCCTATGGAGGGTGAGCAGAGGCCATGCTCAGGCAGACTCCTCGGGGCACCGTCACCTCTCACAGAGGCCCCCACTGAGCCAGCCGTCCTCACGAAGTGGGCACTGCCCAGCAGCGGAACAGCCACTGGGCAGCAAGGGCCCATCTCCTCCTGGACCCAACAGGCTTGCTGAGGGCAAGAGAATGTGAGTGGTGCAGGGTGGGGGTGGGTCTCACTAAGGGTCACATAGATCCCCTATTTCCAGGCCTATGACAGCAATGGGGAAAGAAGGGGACACGGAACCTGGTCTGCTTGCCCTCCAGCTCCTGTCAAACCCCAGACAAGGCATCGCAAGCTCCACGTGGCAGGGTCCAGGTCCGACTGAAGCACCACTGTATGTCCAGGGCCTAGCAAGCTGGACTTCCTGAGGTAACAAACAGAAACTGGGTCGCTCAGTTCAATTTGAATTCATATAAGCAATGCATCATTTTTGTTCAAGTGTTGGGCGATACTTAGAGTAAAAAATTATGTATTAAATATCTGAAATTCAAATTTAACTGGGCGACTGCATTTTACCAGAAAACCTACTACTAGCAAGGGACCTTGTCAATGTCAGACACATAAACACGTACGCACAAGAAGCCAGCCACTCCACTTCTATTGCCTGTGATGTGAAGGTCTGACTACTCACGTTTTTGTCACACTGGGTAAGAGGAGAGGCAGGGCCAGCTGATTGTGGCTGGTAGCTGTTTTTCCCACTCAACTAACTCTAAACTCATACACCTAAGGTCTGAGGTATTCTCACACGCGTCTCTGTGCACTTGAGTGGGACCTGGTGCATTTAACGAATATCCAGCTCATACCTCAAGCTACCCAGACCTGGCATCCAGGCAGCTGGTGGTGGTAGGTCCACAGGCAGGGAGATGGTACCTATAATCACGGTTTGACAACCTGAGTTTTAAAAAGTGGGGTGTAGGGCCAGCTGAGTGGCACATTGGTTAAGAGCTGGTTTGGGACACCAGCAGCCCCGGTTCGGATCCCACATATGAGGGCCAGTGACACTGCCCTCTACAGCTAAGATGGTGAACAACAGCTCCACCTGGAGCTCGGCTTCTGTGAGTCCCCGGGATGGCATAGCTGCAGCCCCTATTGCAGTGGGCTGCCATAGGCTACAGTGAGTGGCTGGCAGCCAACGTGAGCAGAAGTTGTCCCAGAAAATGCCATCTTCTCCCTAGGCTCATTTTGGGACATGGACAACCTTTCCCTCCATTGAAATACCTCTTCCTGGGGACTCCTCCAGCCAGATTTTCAATGGCTCACTTGCTGCTGCCATGGGGGACAGAGGGAAAGAAAGGAAGGGGAAAGGGTAACAGAGATGTGATGGGGACACTGAGATCCAGATGGCATAGGGACGTGGAAGTCAAGACAATCGGGACAGTCCAGAATGACTGAAGCCTAGTGAGGCCATGGGTCTGATCTGTCCTGTTCAGTGCCATCTCACCCATGCACAGCCCATGGCCAGGGCTCCGGGGCTTATTAATTAGCTAATTTCCATTAATCACCTCTCATTTCTCCTCTTGAAACCTAAAGCTAGAACGGTGACCTCTCTTTATTTCTTCTGATGTTGGCATTTGGGGTTTGTCTCTCTAAATTTCAAGAGAAACTTTTATTAAGAGTTTCTTAATTAGCTCTTACAAAATCAAGGAATGTTAAGCATAAATCAAGCTAAAAATAAAAAAGGAGATGAAGAATCGGAAAATGTATTGGTACATATGGTACTTTCATTCCACATAAAGATGCATGCACAGACTTACAAATGTGGGATGTGGAGCCACCCTTTGCTAGATGGTCTAGTAACTTTGTGTGTCATGGTTGTAAATAGTGTGGAAAGACGGCAGGAAGCCTTGATGAACTGAGTTCCACAGAGGAGACAAGCACTTTGTAGTCTGTAGATTGGGCATTGCATAAGGAAGGAACAGAGAACGCAAACTAGATCCATGAGCATTCTCCAAATGGAAGCACAAATGGAAGCAAAAGATAAGGAAAAAAGAACATCACTTCACTGACGTGGAGCAATACAAAAATACAAAGCAGTTTAACATCTGCATAATTAGAGGTCCAGAAGGAAAGAAAAGGAAGAATGAGGCAGAAAAAACAAACAAATAAAAATTTAAAGAAATAATGGCCAAAAGATTTCCCAGTTTGATGAAAACTTTCAGCCCACACATCCTTGAGGCTTCACAAACAGCACAGACATACAAAACCACAAAACTACACCAAGGTCAATACAACCAAACTTTGAAAACCAAAGAAAAAGAGAAAATCTTAAAAGCAGGTAGAGTGGGAATACATAGGGAATATAAGGAAACAGCCAGAAGGCTGTTTTCTCACAAGAGTCAAGGAATCAAAAAGGCAATAGAGTGATGTCTTTAGTGTTCAAAGAAAAATCAACCATCAGCCCAGAATTCTGCATCTATTGGCCATGTCTTTTAAAACAAAAACAGAAAAAGAGAGAGAAAAATACTTTCTCAATAAACAAAAATATGGAGAATTTATTGCTAGCAGATATACTCTGCAAGAAATGCTTAAAGTTTAAATATGGTGTTCGTTAGGAACTTGGATATGCACAGAGAAATTCACAGTGTTAGAAATGAAATAAATGGACATAAAGTAGAATTCAATTTTCCTTATTTTTAATTGTTTTAAAACATAGCTATATAGAAGAAAAAGAGTAGCGATGTATTATGTGTTTTTAGCATACATAAAAGTAAATTACATGAGAACAACAGCAGAAAAAAAGGATGGTGGGGAGGAACTGGGAATATAGTGTTTAAGATCCTTATATAGGGCCGGCCAAGTGGCACATTGGTTAAGAGCTGGCTTGGGATGCCAGCGGCCCCAGTTCGGATCCCACATAAGAGGCCAGTGACACTGCCCTCTATAGCTAACAACAGCTCCACCTGGAGCTGGGCTGTGTGAGCCCCGGTGACGGTGTGGGCTGCAGCCCCTGTTGCAGTGGGCTGCCATAGGCTACAGTGAGTGGCCGGCAGCCAGTGGGAGCAGCCAATAGCCGCAGTGAGTGACTATCCAGAGGCAGGCAACCAATCTGCCTCATCCAGGAAGAGCGCAATGACGATACCAACACGGGCCAGAGAAGCAACGTCCTCTGCAACTAGACTGAAGAACAAAAAAAAAGACAGCAACTTGTCTGTTCCCCTTTCCCGATTCCCCCAACGCTGTTCCCCTCCCCCAATTCCCCAATAAAATCTTTTTTAAAAAAATCCTTATACTAAAGGGGAAGTAGTATAATATCATTTGAAGGTAGTATCTCTGATTCCCTAAAGATTTATTCTGTTAATCCTGAGTCAACAATTAAAATATTTTAAAAGAAGTATGACTAATAAATCAGTAAAAGATAAAATGGAATAATAAAAAATGTTCAATTAACCCAAGAGCAGGCAGGAAAAAAAAAGAGACCAAAAAAAAAAAAAAAACCAGAAAAAATAAAAATCAGCTATCAATGTGAATTTCAATCGCAAAATATCAATAATCACTTTAAATGCAATTGGTCTAAACAAATCAATTAAGTCAGAGATTTTAAAAATGGAATAAAAAAGCAAGACCCAACTATGTGCTGTTTTATAAGAAGCCCACTTAAAAAATACAGGTAGGTTTAAAATAAAAGTATGAAGAAAGATGCACCATGAAAACTCTAAACGAAAGAAACCTGGAGTAGCTATATTAGTATGACAAAATAGGCTTCAGGACAAGCAATATTTTCAAGAACTAAGAGAAAAATTACATAATGATAAAAGTCAATTCTCCATGAAGTTATAACAAGCTTACATGTATATGCATCTATAAAAAGGATTCAAAATACTTGAGGCAAAAACTGATCAAACTGAACAAATAAATAGAGAAATACATAATTATAATTGGCAATGCCAACCCTCTTCTCTCCGTAACTGATGGAACAAGTAGGCAGAAAATCAGCAAGGGGTACAGCTAACCAATTTAACCTAATAGACATTTACGGAACTGTCCTCCTGACTACAGCAGATGACACACTCTTCTGAATGGGGGGGTGTGTGCATGAGCACACATATCCCGGCCCACACATTTGAAGGAACAGAATTCAGATCAAGGATCGTTCTTGGCCCATGACTTCTAAATAAACAAAGTAGTCAAAGCAAATATCTCAAGGAACATGTTAAAGTATTTTGCACTGACTACAAGTGATAAATGGAAATATACCATATCAAAAGCAGAAGGATACAGCTAAAGCAATGCTTAGGGAGAAATTTTAGCATGAAATGATTAGATTAGGCTAAGAACAAAAAGAGCTATACACTAACAGTGTAGGCAGGTTGGTAAGTGTTTTATCACAGTGGTCCAGATTTGCATTTCTGAAACTAATTTGCATGCATACTATGGTCAAACAAGAAAATGAATTGCATTGCTGTGACTATTATAGGGATATGTTTTCTTTTTGACCATAGTATGCATGTAAATTAAAGTACAAGATAGAGACTATAGTCAATAATATTGTAATAACTATGTGTGGTGACAGATGGGTACTAGACTAACAGGGGGATCACTTCATAAGTTACATAAATGTCTGACCACTATGTTGTACACCTGAACTAATATAATATTGTTAATTATAATTTTAAAATTCTTTTTAATTAAAAAAAACACATAAGAAACTGAAAACAGAAGAAAGAAAAGAAAATGTATTATAGATACTAAAAGTAAGATTTCTCACAGTCAAAGAAAGAAGTTACAAATACAGAAAGGGGAAAATGCTAGAATAAATCCTGTGGTGTTGGACTGGAGTCAGAGGAATCAGTAAGAGCTCATTTTTAAATTCTTATTATATATACTGATAGATACATCCATTTCCCAGCCATGTCCTCTGAGAGGGACCAGAGCAGTGATACCCCCATAGAGGCCAGCATGCCCGTCACCCAGACCTCTGGTTCTAAACATCATTCTCCAACAAAAGCGACAGGAATCCTGGGGCTGGGGCAGGAAAAGTACAGAACCCTGCAGCACCTCTATGGCCATAAATTAAGGAAGTGCTAAGGGCGAGGGGGGGCGGGAAGGGGAGCACATCAAAAGGATATAGGCGTGAAGTCAGTGAGAAACAGAATTGTGATCATGCACTGATGTCTGCTACAGATGAGGGATGAAAAGTGGCTGTGGGGACACACACCAGGCGTTTGACAACTCTGCCCTAGGTAATGCTTGCCCTGCGAGCTGTTGCTCTCCATACGTGTGTATGATCTACTCTGTTGTCCATCTTATGTTGTGTCTTTGTGACCATCTTTTCCCAGATCAAAACAGAACACAAGGTCTGTCACTTAACAGAAATTCCTTAATTTATGCTTTATTAGAATATCCAGGTTGTACAATTTGAGGGAAACAGGAACCAACCTTGAGTTTCCCATAAGAAATCGGTGGTTCAGTGAGGGTGTGAGAACAACAGGAAGCAGCATATCAGTGAAAAAAGTGTGAACAAACCTTTATGCACTAGCTACGTGTTTTCTGAAGTATCGTTCTTAGAAGAATTTAGGTTAAAAAAAAATAGTCTTAAAAATATTAAGACTAAGACAGAGCAGTCTTGTCCACAGACAAGGAAGTTAATTCAGGGTTTGAGACAAAAAAAAAAGAACACAGACTCAGCAGAAGCTGAGCACAGGGATTAAAAGAAAAACGAGGATATGGGAGTCTACCTAAAGGAGCTCCCAATGGCCAAAGCTGGAACAATCAAAGCAACTAAATAAATGAGATGAATAGGAGAGGGAAAACTTCCGTCAAAATTCAACTATGATAAACATGTTCAGACAACGAAGAGTAGAAGGGAACTTCCTTTATGTAACACAGGCACCCGCAAAAATCCTGCAGTGACTATTCACACTTAATGGGGCAATACCACCAAGTGCTTTTCCTGTAAAATCACAAACACTGCTGTTCAGTATTGTAGTGGAGGTTTCAGCCAGTCCAATAAAGCAAGAAAAAGAGGGGGAAGCATAGATATTGCCAAGGAAGAAGTCAAGCTGTATTCACATGTGGTATGACTGTGTGTGTAAAAAATCCTAGTCTATAAAGAAACTCCTAGATCTAATAAGTGAATTAAGGAGAATACAAGTTCAATATACAAAAATCAGTTACATTTCCACATGACATTAACAGTTGGTAATTAAATTTTTAAAGCAATCCCATTCAAATAAATTTAATAAGAAATGTGAAAGATCTCCACACTGTAAATTATAAAACACTGCTAAGAAAAATGAAAAGACCTATGTAAATGGAGAGACCCAATCTGAGCTGCTTTCTAGATTCAGTACAATCACAAATAAATCCAAGCAAGCTTTTTGGTAGTAGTAGTAGTAGTAGTAATAAGAAGAAGAAGAAGAAGAAGAAGAAGAAGATTAAAAATTGTATATGGAAATGCAAAGGGCCTAGACAAGCCAAGACAAGTCTGACAAAGAACAAGCTTAGATAACTCACACAATCTGATTTCCTTTTTTAGTAACAGCTTTATTGAGATATAGCTCACATACCACAGTGTTCACACTTTTAAAGTGTGCAATTCCGTGGCTTTAGGTATATTTACAAAGTTGTGAGACCACCCCATCCAATTTTAGAATATTTTATCACCCATATACAGAAGCCCCATGCCTGCTAGCTGTCACGCCTCACTCCCTTGCTCACCCCCAGACCCTGCCAACCACCCATCTACTTTCTGTGTCTCTGATCCTGACTGTTCTGGAAATTTCCCATCGATGGAATCATATCATGGATCCTTGTGATGAGCTTTTCACTTAGCATAATGTGTTCCAGGTCCACTCCTGCTGTAGAGCCTACCAGCACTGCATTCCTTTTCATGGCTGAACACTATTCCACTGTGTGTTTGGACCACACCTGTGCATCCATTTATTAGCTGAAGGGCCTTTACGACTGTTTCCACATTTGGGATATTATGAATAATGAGCTATGAACATTCACGTCCAAGTTTTTGCACATATATATGTTCTCATTTCTCTGTGCACATACCTAGGAGGGGGATTGCTGAGTCATGGTAATTTCGTGTTTAACATTTTGAAGAACTTCAAACTGTTTTCCACAGTGGCTGCACCGTTTTACATTCCCACCAGCCATGCATGAAGGTTCCGTTTCACCATATCCTCAATAGTACCTTTATTTTCTGTCTTCTTTCATTACAGCCATCAAGTGGATTTGAAGTGGTCTCTCGCTGTCATTCTGATTTTCATTTCTCTGATGAATAATGATTTTAAGCCTTTTTTCATATGGAGAAATATCTATTCAGATCTTGCCCATTTTCAATTGGGTTATTTGTCATTTTGTTGAATTGCAAGAATTTTTTATATGTTCTAGATACAAGTCCCTTATCCAATATATGATTTTCAAGTATTTTCTCCCATTCTGTGAATTGTCTATTAATTTTCTTGATGGTGTCCTTTGAGACACAAAAAAGATTCTACTTCTGATGAAGTCCAGTTTCTCGATCGCAACAGGATGTGATGAAGGATACGGTGGACATCCAGATGGAAGAGGCATGCGCCAGGGGCACGGAGCTCCCATGCCCTCCCTGGGTCCTGCTCTCCCCGCACCTCCACGTGTGCACCAACACGAAAGCTCCCCAAACCCCACGTATTTGGGACTTTATGAAGCTCCCTCACGAGGCATGACCCATCATTAACTCCATTTCCAGCCCCTCCCCTCCCTGGAGAATTGCAGGCAGGGCTGAGAATCCCAAGCTTCTAATCATTGTTGGTCTTTCTGGTGATCAGCCCCCATCCAGGAGCCACCCAGAATCACCCCATTAGAACAAAAGACACTGCTGTCACCCAGGAAATTACAAGGGTTTCAGGAGCTGTGCTGGAACCAAGAATTGGCAAGTCTCAATTGTCTGATCTTGAGAATACAGTGACAGCCCGCAGCTGCCCAGGCAACCTCCTGGGGCCATGAGGAGGGGTGTGTGGCACGGGCCGCAGAAGTTCTGTGTGAATTGATACCACCATTACTGCGTTTTATTACACCTGACTTCTCCTCTGCTCCCAACATATTCACACAGCTTCATATATTTTTGAAAACTTTACTGTAAATTAAAACCTTTATCCAAGGTAGAGAAACTGTCAGTATTCAATTCTGTTTCTCTTGGAAATTCAGGAGAAACTCCAGTCCAACTCTCAAATTCTCTGAAGGTCCCATTCATGTGGACACAGATGCCAAGATGCAGACACCGCTTTTAATCACACATCCTGCTCACATCAGAAAATAAAGCCCCATCCCCGCCTCTCCTCTCCTTCCTATCCAGGCCGGGCCTCCATTCACCCTGAGACAGCAAACCCTGAGGGCCATCTCACCTGCTAAGATCCGGGCCAAGGTCGTGGCCAGGTGAGGCATCAGGGAAAGGGTCTGTGTTTGATGCTCAATGATCTTGACCTCTTCCTGGGCCTTGGGCCCAAACTGCCTCTGGCTAGAGAGCGTCAAGCAGACAGTTTTACCAAAATCCAGTAGGTAACTCCATCCACAGAGCTGAAAGGGACAAGCAGTCATTTGTATGGAAGCCTTTTAGATACTTCAGAATACAGAATACCCGGGTCTCCGAAAATGTGGGTAAGAGAAGCAACAAAAAGCTCCTGAAGATGGTGCAACAGGGAGCTTCTCAGCCCTTCTGGAAATTAACCTTCCCACCATGGAATATTTTTAAAGCCATGTATCTGTTAAACAACACAGAGTAATTTTACTCCTTAACATTTGCATGGCATTTCATAGCTCCAAGTATCCCACAATCATCAATTACTCTGCTTTACTAAGTGTCTGACATAATTAATAGGGTGGGAGTGATACCCTAGAACATATTTCAAAAGGACATTCTCTGCAAAGAGGCGACGCAAACCCTGGTGCTCCTATCAGACTCCCTGCAGCCCACTAGGGCCACCCTGCGGCTGCGCACGGAGAAGGTGCTGGCTTCATCCTGCCCTGCCTGACTCCCGTGCCTGTTGGCAGTGCTGCGTCTGGATCCGAGGCAGCTGTTTTCCATGAACTGAGGCAGTCTTTGGAGCAGCTTATAACACACTGTGTCTGGGGCTGTCCCCACAGGCAATCCCTGTGGACCAGTCTTACAGCACCCCTTGGCCTGCGGCAGGTCACCCTTCTGCCCGATCCTGGGCAGGGCAGCATCCTGTCTGTGAACACCTCTGACCTTCATGTGGATTTCTGAAAGAACATTTTACACATGTGCACACATGCACACCCACACACACATACGCATGTATGCACACACACGCATACATTGGCATATACACACAGGTACACACGGTGCTACGTTATCAAACAGTCACACCTGTGCTTCTGGCACCAATGAAGTGAGGCTATCCACCTAGCACTTGAGAGAGAGAAAGGAAGCAGCCATCTGTCTTAATTTTTATGTCTGATAGAGATTTGCTTAAACATAGTTTTACACTTTAGTAATTGTCTTTACTTGTACTTTTTAAAGAGCACCATAGTCCTTTTAGTGCACAGGCGTCTAGAGTTCATCCCGGCCCAGTCCTGTGGTGGGAAGTGGGGACACACATGACGACAGGGTAGCCGCTGTGAGCACGATGAGCACAGGTGTGTTTTCCCAGAGCGCAGACTTCCCAGGCACAGTCTGCCCCCCACAGACGGCTGTTGGGGAACACTGCCTGATGCTGCTCAACACAGCACAGCAGGGCACCATGTGAGGCCTGACAGTCCTGGGGAAACCTCTCAGCTTTGGCTAGATCACTGCAAACTCCACTTAAAAACTCACAGACCCAATAATGGTGTCATCATAATGTCAGGTCACTTTACAAACGCCATTTGTCCCCACCCTCTTGGCTCTCATTTTTAAATGCTCTGATTATAGTGTAGCTTTTTCTAGGGCTGCGTGGCTAAAATCCTGTTGACTAAAAGCAAACATTGTCAAACGTGAGTCACTCTCCTGGGAGACATCGGCACCACACTGGTCACCGGGTGTCCACCAGGGTCAGGAGGGCCAGGCCGAGCCCCTGAGCTCACAGCCTGGCACACAGAACCAGACCAGATGGCACGAGCAGGAAAGCCCTGTGCATGGCCCTATCCACCCACCCACCCATCAATCACCATATTTCCTCTGTGTGGTCAGAAAGCCATTTGATGAGCCTTTGCCCACAGTGATAGCAAGAGAAGAGACTGATCACAGCACCTTTTAGTTTTGTTTTGTTGAAAAATAATTACAATAACAATACAATTTTTGACAGCATCCCATCAAATTTCCCATTTTTGAGTGTGCAGCCTCAGTCTTGGCCCAGCACACAGCAGACATGAGTTTTGTCAAGGAAGACTGGCAGATGATACAGGACAAGTGGCCCACTCAAGTCCTCATGGCACATCTTTGATGCTAGATCTGACCCCTGCCCTTGTGTGCCTCAGTTTCCCAATTTAGGCACATCTTGTAATCATCCCATTTCCTCTTTGGCCCTCACAGTTGAATTGGGGTGATAGGTGCAAAGCAGAAAGAGGCCACCAAGGGTCCAGGTGGCAGGCCTTCCAATACCTTCTGTTGTGCTGATAAGAAGGGGAGAGTTTAGCTAAGGTGCCACCAAGAGGCCAGGTGACTTCACAACAAGATCCGAATTTCCAGCCTGTCTTGAAAACAAGGAGGATCTGGCAACTCCGGACCCCATTCCCATGATGCAACCACTGAAGCCCAGAGGCCACCAACCCCTCTGCTGGAGCCTATCTGTCCCCTGCATCTCCTGAGCCCTGTCACTCACTGGCATTACCTGCAGGCCTGGGAGGCACTAAGTTTTCAACCACTGCCATAGGGGATTGCTTTTTCCACCTGGAATAAATTCACCTTCAGCACCCTCACTGGCTGATCAAGTTCTGTGATTATGAGCCTATGAATTCATTAGAACTCCCAGACCGGCCGAGTGGTGCGGTGGTTAAGCGCTGGACTGGGAAGCCAGCGGCGCCGGTTCGGTTCCCACATATGGAAAAAAAAAAAAAAAAAAAAGAACTCCCAGAAGGCAAACCAGCTCTGCCCAGCTCCTTCAGAGTGACACCCAGGTGCCGCAGTTAAGCATTCAGGAGCAGACTTTGGCCTTACTTGAGTGTTCCAACTGTTTGTTAATCCCAAAAAGGAATATACCTGCCAAGAAGGACTCCTTGTGGTTAGCTGGGCTCAAATTCACCATCAGAGTCTAGCAGCCATTGCTGAAAGAGGCCTGCTTCTCACACAGGCTTCACTCAGGTAAAAGTCACAGACTGGGATGCCAGCCTCCTACACTGTTCCTGCCTGCCCAGCTAATCCTTATAAAGGGGTTCCTGGCATGTCTTTCCACCAATGGGCTGAGACATGCTCCACCCAATCGGAGCGGCACAGCTATATCCTCATTTGCATCTTTACTGGCCAATCAGAGCAGCTCTATAACAATCAAATGAACAATTCTAACCAATCAGTACAAATTTGGATTCCTCATTTGCATAAAAATGGACCAATCAGGTACCAGGGCAGGACTTTCTCTATTAAAAAAACACCCTCCCCTTTGTTTTGTTTTGGGGGCGTTTTTTGTGGGTGAGGGGATGGTGCACTTTCTATTTCCTCTGGAGGCTGTGTTTCCCCAGTTTGCAAACTATTCATGTCAATAGTCTCCGCTTTTATGGCACCCCAGATTGAGGACTCCTGTTGGCCTTGAATTGATGGCAGTGACCATTTGTTGACATGCTTTTCCTGCTAAACCCTTGACATCCAGGGCCTCTGTCCAGGCAGGGCTCTCCGCTTGCAGCCAACCTCGCCCATAAGGGCCACACACATCACTTGTCAGTGGCTCAGCCAAATGTCCTCCGCCACTGAGACCTTCCCCCTCCTCAGCACACCCCTCAAAACCCAAACCAGTCTAAGCAGGAAGCTGCTTCTCCTCAGAATGCCCGAATGTGTCACCTGCTATTCCTCCCACACAGGAGCACTTTTCCCTTCAGCTGGCATGTGTGCACCTGTAGTAACCACAGGTTTCGATGCTTTGACATCTGGGCCCTTGCTGACACTGGAGGGACAGTCCCTCCCAGGGCCAGCTGGTTCCTAGAGCGAGGAAACAACTCCTCTTCGAGCCCATCTTCCAGCACAAACTAACTAATGCAGAGCCACAGCCACAGCCAATGCTTTTGTCTGGCTCTTCCACTCTGGGCCACTGTCCGCTGCCCTAATCCTCCCAGGGCCGGGTACCAGACAACCAGGGACAGCCCCATGCACCAGAACCTTTGAAATTTTTCAGACCAGCCAGTCCTAGCCTGCTTAGCCTGCTGACCCTGCCTCACCCATCCCTTGCCATGGAAATCAGAAACAAGGCTATCGTCCACACCTCCCCTCGCTCCCTCTGCTTCCTGACTGCGCCTTGGGCTTCCTGTGTGGCTCTGTGAGTGGTGGTGTGCCCCCTCCCCTTGGGAACTGTGATAGCAAGTTATCTGTTCAATGGCAGTCATCTCCTGATCTGTTGGCGTCACCACCCCTGAACAATAGTAAAACCTAGGTTTCAAAACACCTGTGGCAGGACTCATAGCTCGCTGAGGGCAGGTCTGTCCTGCCCTCAGATGCTCCAGTCTGGCCATGTGTGTGTGCCTAGGAGAGATGAAGGGAGGATGACAGAGTGAAGTTCTGATACCTTTCAGTGACTCCACACAGAACCTGCCTCCCAGCCCCCTCCACCCGCCCCGTGCTCACGTCCGCCTTCTCACAGTGTCCCTCTGCCCGTAGCCCCTTCTACATATCCCCTCCACCCTCCCCTGTCCACACAACTACCTTCCTCATATCCCCTCTCCTCATGTCCCCTCCTCACATGCTCCCTCCTCACTCCCCCCTCCTCTGGCCCCCTTCTGCCTGCCCCCCTCCTCACATCCCCCCTCTTCACGCACCCCTCCCTACATGCCCCCTCCACCCACCCTCCTGGCCCCCCTCCACCTGCCCCCTCCTCATACTTTCCCTCTTCATGCCCCCTCCCCCTGTACCCCTTCACATCTTCCCCTCCTCACATCCCCCCTCTTTACACCCCCTCTCCGCCTGCCCCCTCCACCTGTCCCCCTCCTCTCATCCCCTCTCCTCACATTCTTCCTCTTCACGCCCCCCTGCCCCCTCCTCACATCCCCCCTCTTCATGTCCCCCTCCACCTGTCCCTCACCACCACTGCTCCTTGGAATGCTTGCTTGTTACTCATGTTCTGATAAAAAAACAGTGAGTGTCAGGGTGGGAGCAGTGGGCAGTGAGAACAGGGGTGGAGGACACAAATAAGATGAGGACTCACCCTGCCACCAGCCCCACCTACTGCTGGTTTGTTTGCCTTGTGCTGTGGACTAGTGGGAAACAAACGAGTGGGCAGGAGGCAACACCCACACTCTTTCCCTCCCTCCCTCTGGCCTGAGACACTGACAATCCCCAAAGCACTGAGGCGGGGTTCCCCCGGCTTCTCACCCGTAAGATGTGTTCTTGGACTTCAGGGGAAAGCATGACTCTAAAGGCTCCTGCCCATAGATGCACCAGAGGTCATCCCTTGATGGCCACCATCTGCCCCCATACTGGCAGCCTGGCTCCAGCAGAGGCGGCAGAGAGAGGGGCCTCAAGACAGTGCTTTGAAAGGGCATGGTCAGTGCAGGAACCCTGCCTGCCACTCTGTGGCCACCCTCTGATTTATGCTCTCGGGCCCCAGCTGACCGCACTGAGGACTGTGACGGTCCAGGCCTACTCTCTGGTTGCCATGTGCTGGCAAGCTGCCCTGGACACAGCTCAGAGGCCTGCAAGTCTGCAGCTGGTCAGCAGCCACCGCCTGCCAGACATCCTGACTGCTCCATGTCACCATCCACACAGGCACAAGCTTCTTCCCATCCTCTTCCTCTGCTGGGTTACTATTTTTCTTTAAAAACACATGTAAGGGCTATATTTTTCTCTGTAAACATAATTTTTATTTCAGCGCCGAGAAAAACCTCAAAGTCACCAAGCTCAAATTCTTCATGATCTTTAAAAACAAGTGACGTGTATGCGCACAGCATCCATGTGAGGACAAAGCTGGAGCTCTGAGCTGCTGTGGATGGCTCCCTTTAAAATTATAGATCTGAGAAGCCATTTCTGGGTCCCAGCAACTCATAAGCAAGAGAGGAAACATTTATTTTGGGTTGTTTTATTTCATTTCCACTCAATTTTGAACACGGCTGCTTAAAGCAACATTCATGGGAAGTGACACGGCTATTAATCACCACATAGCTACTGCACACGCAGTCCCCACGGCAGCCGCATGCCCGCCTTCCCCACACTCCCTCTGCTCTCCTCTCCCAAAGGGGGCCAGCGACCAACTAAAAAGATAATTGCTTCACATGTTTCCTGCTCTGCAGCCTCATTGCATCAGTCTACCCTGAGTGACATCCTGTCAAGTCAGAAAGAGAGGAGCTTTGTGGCCCGGCCTCCACCTTCACCCCAAGACTTCTTGGGGTGCAGGCTGGTTTGCAGGCATCCGTGCTGCCAGAGGGTGGGAGGGCAGAACATTCCCCCTTCACTGTCCACATGCTGACCTCTGCAAACAAAAGCTGAGCAAATCCCTGAGCACAGGCCACACTCCCTGTGGCCACCTTCCCTCATTAATAACTTGGCCACAGACAGGATTTAAGGGAACCTGTGAGCGTCCCCACAGCTGGACCACTGTACCCTATTCCCACTGACGCCGGTGGAGACCCTGTCGCCTCTCAGTGTACCCAAGCCTGTCCGTTCCTGTGTTTCTCCTTCTCTGGGATGGTCCTAGACATTGAAGCTCAGAAGAAAAATATGGATTATACTAAGCAGGCTATTTTATGCCACCGGTTGGACCAGGCAGATTTGGTCCAGCTGACCAACCAGGATGCAAAAACCTGGTTGCTTATTATCAAGCGATGCGTGCAACAGACACCCTGACTCCCAGCCCCAGGTCTGAGCACACCCAGCCCAACCAACCCTCTTGGGTCAAGCTTGGGATCATGGAAGGGCCAGGCTGCGCACAACTCTTCCTGGTTTCTTTTAAAAAGCTGAACATTCAATGGTTTGCCCTTGGGCTCTGACAAAGCAACCTTGACAAAGCATTGAAATATCAGGCTCAACATGTTACTTCACCATGTTTTAGGAATCATACGTCAAATATGTGCAAGTGTGTATGCGTGCGTGCGTGTGAGTGTGTGTGTGTTTGTGTGTGGCATATAGGTAAATGCTTCTTTAATTGTAGTCTGAATTGTGATTAATATGTAAAATGGCCCCAAGGAAAAGTTCTCAGAGTGCCCTTCCAATCCTGCAGAATTCCCAACAAATAACTTTTGTATCTTCTAGATGCCTTTGTTTTTCCCAGCCCTCAACAGTCTACCATTCTAAACACCACAGACCAGACAAGACGATCCTCAGTGGTTGTGACAGGTCAGTGAGGATGACACTTTAAATACGAGAATATTTCAAAAATGGAAAGAAATGAGGGTGCTTTCCTGTTGGTGTCAAAACATCAATATTGAGAGCAGGGAGCCACCCGAACTCACAGATGCAGACCCTAGGGCCCATGTTTTCCTGGCCGGACAGTGCAGACAGAAGGACCCTTTGCCTTCCTTTTCCCCTTTCTCAAGGGTCATGCCAAATCAAGAGGCGAGGAACATAAAGGCCCTCCCCAGCACGAAACCCGTGGGTCTCCTGCCGTGGTGTCCAGCAGGGACGGCCTCCCCGGCCGGCAACACTAGAGTAGTGCCACACAGAGCGGGCGGCTTACCCACAGGACGGGGAACCAGGAAACGGCTCCCACAAGCAGATGGATGGCCCCTGTGGAGACCCCAGAGCCTTCAGACAAGACACCACAGGCAGAGGAGCTTGCTGTGCCGTCTCCATGTCTCCACTGAGCGGGACACTGCTGGACAACATTACAGCCCTGAGCTATAATCAGTGTGACCCTGCCCATCAACTGCCAGCAGCGAGGCAGGCTGGGGTCATCCTGGATCTTAGGGTTCACCAATTCCAGCTTCTTCTTTGAGGGTTCAATTACACAAACAATGGTGGGTCTGACCTAGCACACGAGGGCTCCGACCCCTCATAATGAAGACCAGCGAGCCGGGCTGCCTTGCTGCTGAGTTTGCTCCAGATTCTCTTCTGGTGCCTAATGCTGCCCAGGGGAGGCCACCCTGGGATCGTGTCACCCCAGGCGTCCCAGGAGACAGGCGGCAGGAGATGGTGGTGAAAACCTAGGCTGTGCATCAGACACACCTGGTGTACACACAGACTCTGACACCTGCCATGTTATCCTGGGCAACTTACCCAAACCTGCTGTGCCTCAAATGCCTCAGCCCAAGATAGGGCTGGCCATGATGGTGAAGACTAAGTGACATTGTCTGACACATAGCAGGTGTTCAAGGTATGGCAGCTGTCATCCTCACAGTCATTACCATTATCCCAGTTCCTAGGATTACCCTCCATTCTACTCATCCTTGATCTAGAAAAGCCATTTAAAAATTTCCCAAAGAAGCACCATTTCTTTTTCTTTATCCTGAACAAAGCACTAACTTATTCTGCATCACAAAAACTGTTACAAAAAGCTCCAGGATTAAGAAGGAAAGTCTCTTCCACCCAACCTTAAGTTAAAGGCAATGAAACTGCTGACAGGGAAGAAAACAGTCAGTCTACTGATGTGCTAGAAAAATTGTGTGAGTGTGTGTGAGTGTGTGTATGATGTGTGTGTGTGTGTGTGTGTGTGTGTGTGTGTGTCTGTCTGTCTGTGTCTGTGTGTTAAAAGCATAGGAAGCTTCCTGGAAACACCCACCCCTTTTATATACCCATGAACACCAGACAATTCTCATCTTCTTAAATTCCAGGGAGGGACAAGAATTTTGTCTCTGAACAAAATAAAGCCAGTGAAGGTGGTGGCAACCTTCGTGTTGCCATAGAAGCAGTCGCTTCTTCACAGAGTCAATCAGCCTACCTTAGAGAGGAATCTGAGCATTGTTCACAAGGTCCTCACACAAGAGAAATAAATTTATTTTTAAGCCTTACAGCCTTAGTGATATCTGTGTGACATGGTGGTTAATCTTAGTCCTCAGGATTGTGATTCCTTGAGATTCCTCCTTTTAAAAACTCATATCCTAATAAATGCAAAACAAAATTACAGTGGTGGGAGACATGGAGCCATGAATTATGGCTGAGGCTGCCTGCAGTGGGCTAATGGCTCCACTGTGGAATAATTTTCATATTTTAAAAAATTGCATATAGAGAGAAGTCTTCCATCATCAGCACCACTGCAGAGATACTGCAGAGCCCCGCACACTGCAGCCAGGAGAGAGAGGAAGCAAGACGGCCAGCCCTGGAAAGCCAGCCCTCCGCCCTTCTCCACTCCATCGTAGGCAGGTGCAGAGCCTGTGTGCACCTTGCCTGCCCCACGACCAGCCAGAGCCTGCCACATCTCGCAGACAGCAAGCTTGGCCACATGTGTGTGCAGTGACAGAAAACAGACAGACACTGAGGCTCCAACAAGCTCCCAGTCCTCCTCACTGAGCATGAACATCAGACAAAGGCCCCCTTAGGGCTGGCACCCACTCCCTAATGCTTCAGGCTGGCTTTAGACTATCCCTGATGATGGGACAAGGCTGCTGCCTCCACTTCCCCTCTTAACACACAGCCTTAAAGGTAAAGGATGCCCCTTATGCTCTGAAAACAACAGCAGTCGTTCAATCCATTAACATGGTATGCCTTTGCATGTCTGTAGATCATCAATGTTTTGTGGCTTTCAGCATGTAAGCCTGACACCTATTCTGTTAAATTTGCACCTATTTCAATTCTTACAAACAATTGCAAATGGGAATATATTTAAATTTTGGTACCCTCATGCTTGTTGCTGGTATATAAACATACAATTGATTTTTGTTCTGCATCCTGTGACTTGCTGAACCCACTTGTTAGTTCTAGCACTTTTCTGAAAATAACTTGGGATTGTCTATATAAACAATTACACCATCTTATGAGATAATAGAAAATGTCTGTGTTGGTCTCTGCCCTTGGTTCCTGGCACAAGGCTCCTGAAACCCTTGTAATTTCCTGGGTGACAGGACTGCCTTTTATTCTAATGAGGTGGCTCTGGGAGGGCTCGTGGATGGACCTTGGATGAGGGCTGATCGCCCAAAAGACCACCTGAAGCTTGGGATTTTCAGCCCCACCTCCTCCCCATTCTCCAGAGAGGAAGAGGGGCTGGAAACAGAGTTAATGATGGAGCATGCCTTCATGACAAAGCCTCCATAAAATCCCAAAAGTACGGGGTTCAGAGAACTTCCAGGCTGGCGAGCACACCCACACCAGGAGGGTGACGCACTCCAGCTCCACGGGGACTGAAGCGCCCGTGTGTGCTCAGGACCCTCCAGACCTCACCCTGTGTGTCTCTCCATCTGGCTGGTCACTGTGGCCTTCATCCTGTCCTTTAATCAGCATGTTTTCCTGACTTCTGTGAGCTGCTTCAGAGAATTTATCAAATGTGAGGAGGGGGTTGTGGGGACCTCTGATCCATAGCTGTTCGGCTGAAGCACAGGTGACAACCTGAGGTTGCGAGTGGTGTCTGAAGTGGGGGCAGGGGACAGTCTTGTGGGGCTGAGCCCTTAGTCTGTGAGATCTGACACTGTCCCCTGATAGAGTCAGAATTGAGTTAAATTGTAGGACAGTTGGCTGGCATCAGAGACTATCAGTGGTATTCCATGTGAGCAGTAAAAGAGGCTCACAATATAAAGAAACAATAGTCAGGAGGAACAGGGTTTTCCCCCACATACGAAGGAAAACACTGAGTTTTTCCTTTTCTACACCTGAATATAGGAACAATTTTATTACTTCCTTCCCAATGTATAAGGTTTTTATTTCCTTTTCTTACCTTATTGCACTGGCTACAAGTTCTATCACTATAGTGAATATGAATGGTGAGAGAAGACACCCTTCCCTTATTCACAGTCTTATGAGGGGAGCATTCAGTCTTTCACCATCAAGTATAATGTTGACTTTATATTTCTTGTAGGTGCTCTTTATCAAATTGAGCACATTTCTCACTATTTCTATTTGAAAGATAGTTTTTATCAAGAATGTATGTTGAACCTTTCAGGTGGTGCATGGGGCTGAGGTGAATGTGGATAACAGCAAGTCCAAAGTTACCAAAATTGAGCTAAAGAGCCATCTGAAAGCTGAGAATGAAGGTAGAGAGAAGGAGGCCAAGAAGAAGGAGCTCAGTGAGGAAGAACTAAGCCAGGCCAATGCTGCTGCTACCAACCACACCACTGACAAAGACATGGGTGCCAAGGAGGAGAGCCTGGACCCAAGCCAATACGATATTCGCAGCCAAGTAGTCCACCTACTGAATGTGGATGGGAAAGACCCACACAAGGTCCATGTAGACTTCTCACTCACTCACTTTATCCAAGAATATAGTCACCTGCAGCTTGGGGACCACCTGAGTGATATCACCTTAAAGGTGGCAGGTTGGATCCATGCCAAAAGACCTTCTTGGGGAAAGCTCACCTTCTATGACCTTTGAGGAGAGGGTGTCAATGTGTAACTCACAACCAATCCCAGGACTTATAAATCAGAAGAATTCGTTTAATCAATAACAAACTGCCAGGGAGACATAATTGGAGTTCAGGGAAGTCCTGGGAAAACCAAGAGGGTGAGCTGAGCACCATTCCCTGTGAGACTGCACTGCCATCTTGCTTGCATATGTTACCTCATCTTCACTTTGGCCTCAAGGACAAGGAAACACTATATCGTCAGCGATACTTGGACTTGATCCTGGATGACTCTGTGAAGCAGAAATCTATCATCTTCTCTAAGTCATCACATATATAAGAAGTTTCTTGGATGAGTTGGGATTCCTAGAGTCTGAAACTCCCATGATGAACATCATCCCAGGGGGAGCTGTGGCCAAGCCTTTTACCACCTACTGCAGTGCGCTGGACATGGATTTATGTACAAGAATGCTCCATGAGACACTGCTGGTTGGTGGCATAAGAAGTTGATTTGACTCACAATCTTGAGCTCATCACCTGTGAGTTCTAGATGGCCTTTGCAGACTATCGCGATCTCATGGAAATCATGGAGGTGATTTCAGGGATGGCGAAGCACATTACAGGCAGCTACGAGGTCACCTACCATCCAGATGGCCCAGACTTCACCCCACCCTTCAGGAGAATCGGCATGGGAGATGAGCTACCAGAAACTAACCCTTTCGAGACTGAAGACACTTGCAAAATTCTTGGACAACTGTGTCATCAAAGACAGGCAGAAGCTGAATGCCCTCTACCTCAGACCACAGCCTGGCTCCTTGATAAGCTTGTTGGGGAGTTGCTGGAAGTGACATGCATCAATCCTACACTCATCTGTGATCACCCGCACACAATGAGCCCTTTGGCCAAAAGGGCTCTCTAAAAAGGGTCTGACTGAGCGCTTTGAGCTGTTTGTCATGAAAAAGGAAACATGCAATGCCTACACTAGGCTGAATGATCCCACGTGGCAGCGGCAGCTTTTCCAAGAACAGGCCAAGGTCAAGGTCACTGGTGATGATGAGGCCATGTTCACAGAAGAAAACGTCTGCATCACCCTGAAATACGGGTTGCCCCTACAGCTGGCGAGGCATCGATGGAGACACCATGTCTCTTACAGACTCCAATAACATGAAGGAAGTATAATATTTCTGTTTCCTGCCATGAAACCCGAAGACAAGAAGGAAAATGTAGCAACTGCTAATACACTGGAAAGCACAACAGCTGATACATCTGTCTAGAAAATAATAGTAGCAAGTCACGTAACTCAGGCATCTTTGCAGTTCTGCAACAGACCAACAACTGCAAGGGGATGCTTGTGTGTTACTATCCATTTAACTATCACAGTTCAGACACCAGAAGAAAGGGAACGGAGAATTCCTCTCTTACTCCTTGTTATCAAAAAACCCGTTTGTCTCTTAAAAAAAAAAAAAGAAAAAAAAAGTATGGTGAATTGTTCAAATGCCTTTTCTGTATCAACTGGTAACAATTATGTGATTATTCTTCTTTAACCTGTTAGTATGGTGGGTCACATTGATTTTTTTTGAATATTAAACCAGCATTGCATCCCTGGAATAAGCCCCACTTAGTCAGGCTGTATAATTCTTTTTATATATTGCTCAATTCTATTTACTAATATTTTACTAAGGATTTTTGTGTCTATATTCATGAGGGATGTTGCTCTATAGTTTCTTTTTATATATTATAGTGTCTTTATTTGGTTTCAGAATCAGGATATGACTGTCTCCATGAAATGAATTTGAAAGTGTTTTTTCCTGTACTATTTCTAGAAGAATTGTATAGAATTATTGTTTTGTTTTTTTAATGTTTGGCAGAATTCTCCAACAAAACCATCTGGTCTGGGGATTTTTTAGGAGTTTTTAAATAATTCAATTTCCTTAAAAGTTATAGGGTTATCCAAATATCTTGCATACTAGGTGAGTTACGGTATTTTGTGTCTTTCAAAGCATTTGTCCATTTCATCTAATGTTTTCAGATTTATATTTAGAGTTGTTCCTAATATTCCCTTAGTACCCTTTTGATGTTTTCAGTGTCTGCAGTATTATCCCCGATTTCATTCCTGATATTTGTAATTGGTGTTTTCCCCCTTTTTTTCTTTGACAGTCTTGTAAATTTTATTGATCTTTTCAATGAACCAGATCTTTGCTTTATTGATTCTCTACTGTTGTTCTATTTTTAATTTCATTAATTTCTGTGTATACACACACACACACACACACACACACACACACACACACACACACACACACACCTTGTGCTTCCTTTCAGTTTATTCTTCTGTTTCTAAGTTAAAAGACAGCTTAGATACTGATTTGAGATTTTTTCCTCTTTACTAGTGTATTCATTTAGTGCCATAACTTTTCCTCTTAGAACTGCTTGAGCTATGTCCCACAAATTTTGATAAATTGTATTTTCATTTCCATCTGGTTCAATGTATTTTTTAAATTTTTTTCTTGAGAATTTCTCTTTTTACTATGATTATGTAGAAGTTTGTTGTTTGTTTTGCAAGAATTTGGAGATTTTTTTTCCTGTTATCTTTCTGTTACAATTTTCTGGCTTCAATCCACTGTGGTAGAGAACATACTCTGTGTAACTTCAATTTTTAATAATTTGTTGCAGTTTCTTTTATATCACAGGATATGGTCTATTTTGGTAATGTAATGTAGGCACTCTAAAGGAATGTGGACTCTGTTTTTGTTTGGTGGAGTGTTCTATAAATGTCAGATCCTGTTGATTAGTGGTGGTGTTGAGTTTTTCCGTATCCTTGCTGATTTTCTGTCTAGTTGTCATATCAACTGTTGAAAGATGGATGTTGAAGTCTCTCACTATAATTGTGGATTGGTCTATCTATTTATCCTTTCAGTTCTGCCAGATTTTACTTCACATACATGTTTAAGGTTGCTATATCTTTTAGATGGATTGACCCTTTTTATCATTATTGAATGCCCTTCCTTGTCTCTGGCAATTTTCTTTTCTCTGAAGTCTACTTTATATGAAATTAATATAGCCACTCCTGCTTTTCTTTGCAAGATATATATTTTTCTATCCTTTTACATTTTATATTATTATAGTTGAAGTGAGTTTTTTATAGACAGCATAGAGTTTGGTCATGTTTTTTAATCCACTTTGCCAAACTCTGTTTTTTTAACTGAATTATTTAAACCATTTACATTTAGTGTAATTATTGATATGTTAGGGCCTTTTTTAATTGTTTCCTGTTTTTCATTCTCTGTTTTATTTTTCTTGCCTTTCTTTAGGTTATTTGAACTTTTAAAAAATTCCATTTTGATGTGTTCATGAGTGTATGTCTCTGTACAGCTTCTTCAGTGGTTGTTCTAGTTATGACATTATGTCTACAATACTTATAGCCATCTTGTGTCATCATTTTGCCAGCTTAAGAGAAGTACAGAAACCTTACCTCTCCAACATCCCTTTACCCTCCTCTATGTATAATATAATTGTCTTAAATATTTCCTCTACTTTCATTTAGAATCATATCAAACTATTATAACTTTAGTTTCAACTGTCAAACAATTGAGAGAACTCAAAAGGAAAAGAAAACTCTATTGCATTTACCTATATTTTTGTTTAGCATGTTATTCCTTCCTAATGTTCCAAATTTCCTTCTTCATTGTTTTCTTTCTATTTAGAGAATTTTCTTTAGCCATTCGTTTAGGATAAGTCCATTAGTGACCAATTCTTTTAGTTTCCATTCATCTGAAAATGTCTTGATTTCCTTTTCATTCCTGTGTAACATTTTGCTGACAAATGATTCTAACCTGATAGTTCCTGTTTCCCAGTACTTGAAAAACATCATACCTTCTTCTGGCCTTCATAATTTCTCATGATAAATCCATGATTCAATTTATTTCTCTCTCACTGATTTCAAGATTTTTTCTTTATCATTAGTTTTAAAAAGTTTCACTATAATGTGTGTTTGAGTGACTTTCTATAGGTTTATCCTCTTTGGAATTTGTTCAGTTTCTTAAATCTATAGGCTATGTCTTATGACAATTTTGGGGAGTTTTCAACCATTATTTCTTTGAGTGCTTTTTCAGCCCTGCTCTCTTTCACTTCCTTCTGGGACATCAGGAAACAAATATTAGATCTTTTGTTATAGTCCTTAGGCTCTGCTCTTTTTTTCAGTCTATTTTCTCTATTCTGTTCAGATTGAGTAATTTCCATTGTTTTATCTTCTAGTTCACTGAGTCTATCCTCTGTTCCCTCCATTCTGCTGTTGAGACCATCTACTGAGATTTTTATTTAGGTTATTGTATTTTTCTGTTCTAATATTTCCATTTGGTTCTCTTTCATATCTTCCATTTCTTTGCTTAGACTTTTTTTCTTTGCCAAGACTTTCTATTTTTTCATATTTCAAGTGTTTGTAATTGCTCTTTAAAGCATTTTTATGATTACTGCTTTAAAATATTTTTTCAGACTGTTCTAACATCTCCATCATCTTGGTGTTGGCATCTATTGATTGCCTTTTTTTCATTCAGTTTTTTTCTTCCTGGTTCTTTGTGTTGACAAGTGACTTTTGATTGAAACAGGTACATTTTCATGTTATATTGTGAGATTCTGGATCTTATTTAAATCTTCTGGATTTCTCTGACACTATGTGGCAGGGAAAGGAGTCATTGCTGACCCATGAAGATAGAAGTGTAGGTTCCACAGTTGGTCTCCACTGGCACCCAAGTGATGAGGAAGAGTTGCTCATTATTGTTGGGTAAGGATGGGAGTTCTGGTTCCCCACATAGTCTCTACTGACATGGCAGTGGTGGAGTGTCATTACTACTGAGTGGTAGTGAAAGTTCTTATTTTCCACTTGGCCTCCTCTGACACGACCACTGGGGGAGGTAGGAGGAGGTGCTGGGTGAAGGTAGAGGTCCATGCTGCCCACATGGTCTCCACTGACACCACAGGGGTGGGGGCCTGTCTCCCCCTGCCAGGGGTGAAAGTCTCAGCTCCCTGTTTGGCCTTCTTTGACAACTCCATGGTGGTGCAGTTGGGGCACCTCCTTACAGAAAGGGCTGGGCAGAAGTCTAGGCCTTCTCTGGCATGGGAGACATGGGGCCACCTGTGAGAGGTGGGGCCACAGTTCTTTCTGTGGCATCTGACTAATGTAGGACAATGTTGTCTAAAAGTTTTCTGTCCTGCTAAGTGTCCTTTCTTAGTCCTTTAGCTAGAGAAACCAGTCTTGGTTGAGAATTTTTCTTTTTTTGTTGTTGTTCTCATTGGTGTTTCTGGGTTGTCAGCTTCATCAGTTCCTAGTCTAGGATCAATGAGGCAAAAAGAAAATGAGATTTCCCACCATGTTATTCCTTGGGCCTTGAGGTCCTTGCTGGTCTGCTCTCTTGTCTCCACCGCTCAGAGTCTTTTTTTTTTTTCCAGAGTCTTCTTATGTTTGTATTACATGTAATGTCCAGGTCTTTTAGTTGTCCTTAGTGGGATGAATAGGGAAAAGTACATCTACTCCATCTTCCTAGAAGTGTAAGTCTTATTAGCTTCTAACATATTTAGACTTGAATTTTAGTAAGTTCATCTGGCAGAAGTACAATAACTGACTGATAACAATAGATTTATTTAGCTTCCATGTACATAAAGAGAAAGAGAAGCAAAAAGAGAAAGAAAGTTATGCATAAATATTAATATATGTCATATTACCTTCCTTTAAAAAATCTCTTAAAGATGTAGCACTGATTTAATAATCTATCATGAATAAGGAAATAGTACATCTAAATGTGTGACAAATTACAGTCACTTCAATGTTGGAAAAACTAGAAAGTACAAGTATGTGTGTTACTATTATGGGATAATGAATATCTCCAACACATATTAGTATATTGAATTAACAATATGTCATGAAGAGTTTTATATCCTGCTTTTCTATTTGCCTAATAATATTTCATTGTAAGTATCCTTGAAGTCACCATTTTAATGATTTCCTTAAGGTGAATTTCTAGAAAAAATATGACTGGATCAAAAAAAAATTTAACCCTTTTAAAGTCTTTGACACATTTCACCAACTCACTTTCCAGAAAAATTACATCAATTTTTATTCCTTCTCCTAGTGTATAAGCTTGCCCGTCTTAATACATTTTTGCCAGAGCTGAGTATTATTCTTTCAAAAAGTTTTTGCTAATTTAACAAAGTAAAAAATTATCTGATTTTAACTTGTTTTTCTTTGATTACTAATAATTTAGTCTGTTTACATATTCATTAGCCGTGAATATGTCTTCTTCAAATTGTTATATTATGTTCCCATTTATATACTGTGATGTTAGTATTTTTCTTATTTATTTATAGAGAATTTTTATATAGGAAGAAAATTAAACCATTTTCAGTCATATTTTTTAGCTATTCCTCTACTGTGCCATATTTTTAGCTTTTGAAATTAGTACATTTTAAATTTTTACATAATCTCTTTAACAATTTTGCTTGGGGATTTTTTGTTTTTTTTTCCTATTAAGAATGTTTTTTAAACTACACAAAAGGATGAGTCATTTTTTTCCTTCATCTCTGTTATTTTGTGGTTTGTTTTAACTTTAGAGATAAGCAGAGGTGAGAGATGTAGGTCTACCCCAGTGAGATACAGGAATAAATCTGCTAACACAGTTAACTGCAGCAAGTGCCACCAGGCTGACCTGACCCAAGAAGGATCTGTGAAGGTGAACAGACTCTTGTTCATATCTGCTTAAAATAGCCATTCCCTGGTCCCAGACAATTCCCTTGATCTTATTCCTCCTCCCAATCAAGTTGGCAGACAAGTCCTTGCTTTAACCTCTCTCCCACTTTATACTCTAATCTGCCAGGAAATTAATGCAAGCCCTGAGCCTCCCTAAACACAGCCTTTTCCAACCATCCTTTTTCATCTTTGATTCTCAAATTGAAATAATATGTAAAAGCAAACTTTGCTATTCTGTTGGCGGCAGAGTATGTGCCTTCAAGGAATATTTATTTTAGGAAAACAATCTCTTTGAGTGGGTCTGTATTGTAATAAACACCCATCCCAGCAGAAACTAAACACTTCATTGTCCATCTAACAGTTTCTATCTACCCAGTCCTTGGACCTCGTTTATGTCCAGCATCTGAATGTCAGTTGTCAGATGAACACATCTGTCTTTAAACCTCCAACACAGCAATGAAAAGTTCCCTCAGCTGGAGCTGTCCAAAGAACGCTCCTCCACCCCCCACAGTCAGTTTGTTGCCTGGGCCCCAGATGGACCTGGGTGCATGGTGCCTGTTACATTTGTTGGTTCCCAGGGATTCATCTCTGGGTATTTGTCCTTCACCACTCAGATTTCATTATCACACTTCGCCCAGGGATGTCTGCCCAATTTGTTACCTGGCTCCTGCCCCTTCCCCTCCCCTGAGGAGCATTCCCAAAGGGCAGTGCCTTCATCCGGGTTATGACAAGCCCATCTCATTTCTTTGTACTGATGTATCCTTGCACATAATTGAAAATCTAAAAGAAAATAACCCCATGGTTGTTTTCTTTACAAAAAAAACATTTCCTAAGTTAACAATTTATTATGCCTGTGACAGAAATAATTCATCGGCTTTACAAGGATACTGCCTGGAAATAAACTTTCACAAGGTCATTTGAGTTTTCATGTATGATCTTGGAAAACTGGAAATTATCCAAATCATGGGATGCCAAAGAATGCAACACAAGGTGACAGCTTGGGTGGGTGCATTGCTAAGAGGTGTGAGGAGGCAAGTGCTAGCTGGATCCCGAGAACCTGCCAGGTGTCAGGAGGCTGGGGTCCCTGCACTACCTCTCCCAGGTATGATTCTGAGACAACAGCACACTTGTGAACTTGGCTCATAAAGGAAAACCTATGTCACCCCTGGCTGGATGCCACCACTTTGCTGACCCACACAACATGGGCTGATATCCAAACACTTTCATTAACCACTGAGTAATCTGTCACACCAGATTGAAACAAGATTCAACAATGCTCTCTTGATAAGAGATACATTTTAGATTCAAAGACACAAATAAGTTCAAAGTAGAACAATGAGAATAGATACATCATGCAAACAACAACCACAGAGCTGGAATGGATATACCAATATCAGAAAATAGACTTAGAAACAAAAATGTTCCTAGAGATGAAGAGGAACACTTCATAATTGTCCTTTAGGCTTTCAGATTAGAAAGGAAGAAGTAAAGCTATCTCTGTTTGCACACGCCATGATTTATATAGAGAAAATCCTAAAAAATCCATTAAAAACCTGGTAGAACTAGGCAACAAGTTCAGTGAGGTTGCAGATATAAGATGAACACATCAAAATTCACTGTACGAGGGGTCGTCCAATAATATGGTAAATGTTTAAATTTAAAAAATTTTTACAGTAAAAGACACATTGCCATTAATCTCCCTCAAAATACTCCTCCTTGCTTCAAACATACTTATCTGATTGTTTTTGCCACTTTCTGAAGCAGTTCTGGAAGTGCTCTTTCGTGAGCATGTTTAGTTGCACTGTTTTGGTTGCCTCGATATCCTCAGTCATTTTGACTCTGGAGAAGAGCCTGAAGTCACACTGTGCCAGATGTGGTGAATAAGGTGAATGAGGACACACTGTAATGTGTTATTTGACTGAAATTGCCATACCAGGAGCGATGTGTAACATGGAGCATTGTCATGATGGAGGATGATTTACGACACACTTTGAAACATACCATCTCTCAACCGTAGCTCACACACCCAACTGACTGCACCGAACAAGTTGAAATTTGTCACATACTGTAACTAAGGTTCCATGTACTGCTTCTTGTATCAAAGATCCCTGCCTTTCCATTGAATGGCACTTGGTAGCAGCGTTCACCATATTTTGTGATCACAACCAGGAGGCTCCATGTCACACATCACTTCTGGTACAGCAATTTTCTATTAAATAAAAACATTATAGTGTGTTCCCATCCACCTTATTCATCTGATATGGTACCATGTGACTTCTGGCTCTTCCTCAAAGTCAAAATGACCATGAAAGGCAAACGTTTTGAATTGATTCAAGACACTGAAGCAGCCACAACAGCACAACTACAGACACTCATGAAAGAGGACTTCCAGAACTGCTTCAGAAAGTGGAAAGAATGATGGGACAAGTACGTTCAAAGCAAGGGGGACTATTTTGAGGGGGATTAATGGTGATGTGTCTTTTACTGTAATGATTTTTTTTGAAGGAAATGTGGAGAAAGCAATTTTTTTTAAAAGAAATTTTATTGGGGAACAGTGTGTTTTTCCAGGACCCATCAGCTCCAACTCAAGTACTTGTTTCAATCTAGTTGTGGAAGGAGCAGCTCACTAGCCCATGTGGGAATCGAACTGGCAACCTTGGTGTTATAAACTTGCACTCTAACCACCTGAGCTAACCAACCAACCCTGTAATAATTTTTTTTAATTTAAATATTCACTGTATTTTTTATCACACCTCATACTTCTATACACTAACAATAAACAATCCAAAAATGAAATTAAGAAAACAATTTCAGACTTCCAGTAAGATGGCAGAATAGATGGAAGCTGTGCAAACTGCCTCCCAGGATCACACCAAAATTACAAATAATTTATAAAACATTCAACCTCGGAAGACCCCTGAACATTAGATGAACAGAACCTCTAAACAAAGGACCTAAAGAGGAGGCCATGTTAAGTCTGGTGATCTATCTAATACATCAACGCAATCACAGGATAACAGCCAGAATGAAGAAACAAAGTAACATGTCCCAAGTAAAAGCTCAGAAGAAACCTCTAGAAATGAACTAAGAAACAGAGGTATCCAACCTTTCAGAGACAGAGTTTAGAACACTGATGATAAGAATGTTTAAGGAACTTAGCGAGGACATGAAGAAGTATAGGGAAATCATAAAAAAACAACCAGTTAGAACTAAAGAATACAATAACTGAAATGAAGAACACACTCGAAGGAATCAACAGTAGAGTAGATGAAGCAGAGGATCGGATCAGCAAATTAGAAGACAAAATAGCAGAAATCACCCAGTCGGAACAACAAAAAGAAAAAAGAATAAAAAACAATGAAAATAGTTTAAGAGAGCTGTGGGACAACATGAAGTACAACAACATTTGCATCATGGGAATACCAGAAGGAGAAGAGAAGAAGCAAGGGATTGAGAATGTATTTGAAGAAATAATGACGAAAAACTTCCCTACCCTAGTGAAGGAAATTGACATACAAACCTAGGAAGTGCAGAGAGTTCCAAACAAGCTGAACCCAAACAGGTCCACACCAAGACACATCATAGTTAAAATGGCAAAGCTTAAAGACAAAGACAGAATCCTAAAAGCAGGAAGAGAAAGACAGCAGGTTACAGACAAAGGAACTCTTATAAGACTAATAGCTGACTTGTCTACAGAAACTCTGCAGGCCAGAAGGGAGTGGCAGGAGATACTCAAAGTTACACAAAATAAAGGCCTACAACCAAGATTGCTCTATCCAGCAGGGCCATCACTTAAAGTTGAAGGAGAGATAAAGAGCTTCTCAGAAAAGAATAAGCTTAAGGAGTTCATTACCACCAAGCCAGCATTGCAGGAATGTTAAAAGGGCTTTTTTAAACAGAAGAAAGGGGAAAACAAGCTAACCCAGGAACACAAGAAACACAAATAACAAATGGCAATAAATACGCACCTATCAATAATCACTTTAAATGTGAATGGGCTAAATGCTCCAATCCAAAGACACAGAGTGGCTGAGTGAATAGAAAACAGGACCCATGCATATGCTGTCTACAAGAGACTCATCTCAGATCAAAAGACATACACAGACTGAAAGGAAAGGGATGGAATAAGATATTTCATGAAAATGGAAATGAGAAAAAAGCTGGAGTAGCAATACTTATTTCAGACAAAATTGACTTCAAAATGAAGACTACAATAAAAGACAAAAAAGGGCACTACATAATAATAAAGGAATTGATTCAACAAGAGGACATAACCCGAGTAAACATCTATGCACCCAATATAGGAGCTCCTAAATATATAAAACAGATTTTGACAGACATAAAGACAGAGATCAACAGTAACACTGTCATAGCAGGGGACTTCAACACCCTGTTGTCACCAATGGACAGATCCTCCAGACAGAAAATCAACACAGACACAGTGGCCTTACATGACACTTTAGACCAGCTGGATTTAATCGATATTTTTAGAGCATTTCACCCCAAAGCTACAGAATATACATTCTTCTCAAGTGCACACAGAACATTTTCCAAGATAGGCCACAAAACAAGTCTCAACAAATTTAAGAAGATTGAAATCATATCAAGCATCTTCTCTGACCACAATGTTATGAAACTAGAAATCAATTATAAGAAGAAATCCAAAAAGCTTACAAATACATGGTGACTGCATAACATGCTACTAAGTAGAGAGGGAGTCAAAAATGAGATCAAGGAGGAAATCAAAAGATATCTCAAGACAAACGAAAATGAAAACACCATAACCCAAAATCTCTGGGATGCATCAAAAGCAGTCCTAAGAGGGAAGTTCATAGCATTGCAGGCCTACCTAAAAAAGGAAGAAAAATCTCAAATCAACAGGTACACCTCAGGGAACTAGAAAAAGAACAGCAAAACAAGCCGAAAGGGAGTACAAGGAATGAGATAATAAAGACCAGAGCTAAAATAAATGAAACAGAGACCGGATAAACAATACAAAAGATCAACGAGGGGAGACTTCCGGTCAAATGGCAGAATAGAGAGTTAACTATCTCCCAGGATCACACCAAAATTGCAAACAAATTATACAACATTCAACCCTGGAGGTCCCCGGAACACTAGATGAACAGAACCACTAAACAAAGAACTTAAAGAGGAGGCCACGTCGGGTCTAGTAGGACGGGCGGAGACGAGAGAGGGCGAGCTCCATGAGGGAAGCCCTAGCCGTGGGAAGCTTGTCTGGTTGGGGGAGAGACCCTCCGGCCGCACACCAAGCTCACCAGCCCAGAGTACCTTTGCCGGGAAGAGGAGTTCTAAGATAGCTGGCAGTAAATTAGTGAGGACTCTCTGCTCAGCTCGGTGAGGCTAAGAGCGGCTAGAGAATCAGTGGGGCTGGCGCATGGGCTTGCTCGCTGGTGAGCACTTACCTGGTTACTGGTGGAGGGAGTGGCTGTGCGAGTCGGGCCCAGGAGCCTACAGGGACAGACTGAACTGGGCACCTTTGGTGCAAAGGCTGGAGGTTTTTGAACTATTGTTCCCCTGATGTGGAGTCTGCACGCGAGTGGTGTAAGGAGGGTGCAATTTTGTCAGGGTTGGGCCCTCCCACAGAGGATCAGGTCTGGGACCTCATTGCTCTGGTGGAATTGGCACAGAAGTGCATGTGTGCATGCGTGTGCGCGCACATGCAGCCTTGGAAACCCACCTTCCCGGTTTATACTGCGATCCCAGGGAAACGCTGGGCGGGAGCCCTCCGGCTCCAACAGGCTGCTCAATGAGACCCGGGAGTGCGCGAGCCACCTTGAATCCCAACGCTCCGCAAGGCTTGTGCTGTGTTGCCAGGGAAACGCCTGGTGGGCGTGCTCCAGCTCCAACAGGCTGCTCACTGAGACACGGGAGTGCGCAAGCCGCCTGGGGTCCCTGTTCTCCGCACTGCGCTTACAGAGTTGCCAGGCTGAGGTAATTGGTTGTTGGGCTGCTGGGCCTGATCTGCGAGCGGCTGATTGGGACAGGCTGAGACTGGGAGTTTTCCTGGCAGTGTTGTGCCATGAGCTGTGTGCCTGTGTGATCCATCCAGGGCTCTCCTGGTGATCTATCTAATACATCAAAGCAATCCCAGAGCGACAGCCAGAATGGGGAAACAAAGAAACATGTCACAAGTAAAAGATCAGAAGAAACCTCTAGAAATGGAACCAAATGAAACAGAGGGATCCAACCTTTCAGAGACAGAGTTTAGAACACTGATGATAAGAATGTTTAACAAACTTAGTGAGGACATAAGGAAGGACAGAGAAATCGTAAAAAACAACCAGTTAGAACTAAAGAATACAATAACTGAAATGAAGAACACACTCGAAGGAATCACCAGTACAGTAGATGAAGCAGAGGAGCGGATCAGCGATTTGGAAGATAAAATAGCAGAAATCACGCAGTTGGCACAACAAAAAGACCAAAGAGTAAAAAAAAATGAAAATAGTTTAAGAGCCCTATGGGACAAGATGAAGCACAACCACCTTCACCTCATAGGAATACCAGAAGGAGAAGAGAAGCAAGGGGTCGAGAATGTATTTGAAAAAATAATGACTGAAAACTTTCCTTCCCTGGTGAAGGAAATCAACATACATGCCCAGGAAGTGCAGAGGGTTCCAAACAAGCTGAACCCAAACAGGCCCACACCAAGACACATCATAGTTAAAATGGCAAAGGCTAAAGACAGAGACAGAATCCTAGAGGCTGCAAGACAAAGACAGCAGGTTACATACAAAGGAACTCCTGTTAGACTAACAGCTGACTTGTCTACAGAAACTCTGCAGGCCAGAAGGGAGTGGCAGGAGATATTCAAAGTGACACAAAATAAAGGCCTACAACCAAGATTGCTCTACCCAGCACGGCTATCACTTAAAATTGAAGGAGAAATAAAGAGCTTCCCAGAAAAGAATAAGCTTAAGGAATTCATTACCACCAAGCCAGCATTGCAGGAAATGTTAAAAGGGCTTTTCTAAACAAAAGAAAGGGGTAAATAAGCTAACCCAGGAAGACCAGGAATACAAATAACAAAATGGCAATACATATGCACCTATCAATAATCATTTTAGGGCCAGCCGAGTGGCACAATGTTTAAGTGCTGGCTTGGGAAGCTAGCGGTCCCGGTTCAGGTCCCACATATGAGGCCAGTGACACTGTCCTCAAAAAAAAAATAAAATCACCATGAATAATCATTTTAAATGTGAATGGGCTAAATGCTCCAATCAAAAGACAGAGAGTGGCTGAGTGGATAAGAAAATAGGACAAACGTATATGCTGTTTACAGATGGAATAAGATTTTTTTATGCAAATAGAAATGAGAAGAAAAAAAAGCTGGAGTAACAATATTTATTTTGGACAAAATAGACTTTAAAATGACTACAATAAAAGACAAAGAAGGGCACTAGAACCCTAATAAACATCTATGCACCCAACATAGGAACTCCTAATTACATATAACAGATTTTGACAGACATAAAGACAGAGATCAACAGTAACACTATCATAGTAGGGGACTTCAACACCCCATTGTCACCAATGGAAAGACCCTTTAGACAGAAAATCAACATAGAAAGAGGGGCGTTAAATGACACTTTAGACCAGCTGGACTTTGTTGATATTTTTAGAGCATTTCACCCTGAAAAAACAGAATATACATTCTTCTCAAGTACACATGGGACATTTTCCAAGATAGACCACGTTAGGCCACAAAACAAGTCTCAGCAAATTTAAGAAGATTGAAGTCATATCAAGCAGATATAAAGGAAAAACTGATGGTTGCTGGCTGGGAGGGAGTGGGGATGAGGGAGAGGGGGAAGGTTTTGGACAGTGTAGGTGGTGACTACAATGTTGCCGCAGGGATATGGGGGCAGTTCTGAGAATGTAATTGATAATGTTGTGAGGAGACTATTATGTTAAGTGAAATAAGTCAGTCAGAGAAAGACAAGTACCATATGATCTCACTTATATGTGAAATCTGAAAAACTGAATGAATGATCAAAGTAAACAGACTCATAAATATAGAGGAAAAACTGAGGATTGCTAGTTGGGAGGGGTGTGGGGATAAGGGGGAAAGGGAAGGGATTAGACAGCATAAATAGACAACTACAATATTGCCACAGGGATATGAAACACAGTTCGGGGAATATAATAATGTTGTAAAAGTTTTGTAGCATGTCAGATAGTCACATGTCTTGTTAGGGAGACCACTTCATGGATGGAGTAGAGGCTTGATCACTGCACTGTACACCTGAAGTTGATGTTGTATAATATTGTATGCCAACTGTAACTGAATATATAGATAGTCACGGGATGTGGAGTAAACTGTGGAAGGGAGTCAAAGGAATTGTAATAGATATGTATGATATGGGGGGAAGTGGGGTGGTGAACTGGGGGAGGGGCGTTGTCACTTTTGGGGGTAAAGAGTATAACTATTGCATTGTGTTGTACACCTGAAACTAATACAAATAAAAAGATCCACGAAATTAATAAAAATCAGTAATGAAAGAAAAGTGACAACAGATACTACAGAAATACAGAAAATTTTAAGAAAATACTACGAGCAACTATATACCAACAAATTCCACAATCTGGAAGAAATGGATAAATTTCTAGAAGCATACAATCTACCAAGTCTGAACAAAAAGGGAACAGAAACTCTGAACAGACTGATTACTACCAAAGAAATTGAATCAGTAATCAACAAGCTTCCAAAAAACAAAAGTCCTGGACCAGATGGTTTCACAGGTGAATTTTACAAAACATTCAAAAAAGGATTAATACCTATTCTCCTCAAACTATTACAAAAATACAGGAGGGAAGGCTCCCAAGCACATTTTATGAGGCCACTATTACTCTGATCCCAAAATCAGACAAAGATATTACAAAAAAGGAAAACTACAGGCCGATATCCCTAATGAACATAGATGCAAATATTCTCAACAAAATACCAGCAAACCAAATTCGGCATCACATTGAAAAGATCATACACCACGATCAAGTGGGATTCATTCCTGGTATGCAAGGCTGGTTCAATATCCACAAGTCAATTAACATAACACATCACATTAACAAAATGAAAAATAAAAATCATATGATCATATCAATAGATGCAGAAAAAGCATTTGACAAAATCCAGCAGCCATTTATGATAAAAACTCTTAGCAAAGTGGGAATAGTGGGATCATATCTCAACATAAAAAAAGGCCATATATGATAAGCCCATAGCAAACATTGTACTCAATGGGGAAAGGCTAAAAGCTTTCCCCTTAAGATCAGGAACAAGACAAGCCTGACCACTTTCACCACTTCTATTTAACATAGTTCTAGACGTTCTAGCTACAGCAATCAGACAAGAAAATAAAATAAAAAGCATCCAAATTGGAAAGGAAGAAGTAAAATTGTCATTATATGCAGATGACATGATACTATATAGAGAGAATACCAAAGGCTCCACCAAAAAACTGTTAGAACTGATAAATGAATTTGGTAAGGTAGCAGGACAATATTCAGAAATCAGTTGCATTTCTATACACCAATAATAAACTATCAGAAGAAGAAATCAGGAAATCAATCCCTTTTACAATTGCTTCAAAAACAATAAAATATCTAGGAATCAATTTAACTAAAGAAGTAAAAGACCTGTACTCAGAAAATTATGAGACACTTAAGAGAGAAATCAAAGAAGATACAAATAAATGGAAATACATACCATGTTCATGGATAGGAAGAATTAATATAGTCAAAATGTCAATACTACCTAAGGCAATATATAGATTCAGTGTAATTCCAATCAAACTACCAAGGACATTTTTCTCAGAAATAGAACATAGAATCCTAAAATTTATATGGAACCAAAAAGACCCCGAATAGCCATGGCAATCTTGAGAAATAAGAACCAAGTGGGAGGCATCACGGTACCTGACATCAAAATATACTACAAGGCTACAGTAATCAAAAGAGTATGGCACTGGCATAAAATAGACACATAGACCAATGGAACAGAATAAAGAGCCCAAGAATAAACCCATCCATATACAGTCATTTAACCTATGACAATGGAAAGAAGAATTTACATTGGAGTAAAGATAGTCTATTTAATAAATGGTGCTGGGAAAATTGGACTGACACATGCAAAAAAATAAAAGTGGACGACCTACTTACACATATACAAGAACAAACTCAAAATGGATTAAAGACATAAATGTAAGACTTGAAACCATAAAACTCCTAGAAGAAAACATAGGAAGCAAATTTGCAGACATTATCCTCAGTAATATTTTTACTGATATATCCCCTCGCACAATGGAAATAAAAGAAAAAGTGAACATATGGGATTACATCAGACTTAAAAGGTTTTTCACAGCAAAGGAAATCATCAATAAAACAAAAAGGCAGCCTACTGAATGGGAGAAGATATTTGCCAATGATATATCTGATTAGGGGTTAATGTCCAAAATTTATAAAACACTCATTCAACTCAACACCAAAAAAACAAACTACCCAATTAAAAAATGGGAGAGGATATGAAGAGGCATTTCTCTAAAGAGGACATACAGATGGCCAACAGGCATATGAAAAAATGTTCCACGTCACTAACATTAGAGAAATGCAAATAAAAACCACAATGAGATACCACCTCACTCTGGTCAGAATAGCTATCATCAATAAATCAACAAACAACATGTGCTGGCGAGGTTGTGGAGAAAAAAGAACCCTGGTGCATTGTTGGTGGGACTGCAGATTGGTGCAAGCATTATGGAAATCAGTATGGCGGTATCTCAAAACACTGGAAATGGAACTACCGTATAACCCAGCAATTCCACTCTTGGGTATCTAAGAAGAATTCAAGACACTAATTTGAAAAAATATAAGCACCCCTATGTTTACTGCAGTGCTATTTACAATAGCCGAGACTTGGAAACTTATGCCCATCGGTAGATGACTGGATTAAGAAACTGTGGTACATTTATACAATGGAGTATTACTCTGCTATAAAGAAGAATGAAATCGTACCATTTGCAACTATATGGATGGACCTAGAGACTATTATGTTCATTGAAATAAGTCAGTTGGAGAAAGACAAATACCAGATAATCTTACTTATATGTGGAATCTGAAAAACTAAATGAACGAGCAAAGTAAACAAAAACAGTCTCTTAGATATAGAGGAAAAACTAGTTGCTAGTTGGGAGGGGTGTGGGGAGTGGGGATGAGGGAGAAGGGGAAGGGATTAGACAGCATAAATAGGTAACTACAATATTGCCACAGGGATATGAAAGACAGTTCAGGGAATATAATTAATAATGTTGTAAATATTTTGTGGAGTGTCAGATGATCACATGTGTTGTTAGGGAGACCACTTCATGGATGGAGTACAGGCTTGATCACTGCACTGTACACCTGAAACTGATGTTGTATAATATTTTATGCCAACTGTAACTGAATATATAGATAGTCATGGGATGTGGAGTATACTGTGGAAGGGAGTCAAAGGAATTGTAATAGATATGTATGATATGGGGGGGAGTGAGGTGGCAAATTGGGGGAGGGATTGTCACGTTGAGGGGTAAAAAGTATTAACTATTGCACTGCGTTGTATACCTGAAACTAATTTTTAAAAAGCATGTATCTTTCACAATAAAAGAGTTTTTAAAAAAAGAAAGCAAGAAAACAATTGTATTTATATAGCACCAAAGAGAATGAAATACTTAGGAATAAAATGTAGCAAAAGAAGTATAAGACTTGTACACTGAAAACCATAAAATATTGTTGAAAGAAATTAAACATCTAAATAAATGGAAACACATCCTATGTTCATTGGTGGAAGGTTTAATATCATTAGGATGGCAGTGCTCCCCAAATTGATCTGCAGATTCAATGAAATCCCCATCAGAATCCAAGCTGCCTATTTTTCAGAAATTGACACAATGCTCCTAAAATTCACATGAGAGTAGAAGGGACCCAGAATAGCCAAAACAATCAAACATAATAACATTGTAAGACTGACACTTTTCAATGTGAAAACTTACCACATAACTACAGTAAGCAGGACAGTGTGGTGTAGTATAGGAGAGACATGTGGATCAATGGGACAGAACTGACCATCCAGAAGTAAATCCTTACATTTGTGGCCCATTGGTTTTCCCACAAGGGTCCTGAGACAAATCAATGGGGAAAGAATAGTCTTCAGCAATGAGTGCTGGGACGACTGGGCATCCACATGCAAAGAATGAAGTCAGAGTCCTTCCTCACACCATACACAAATGAATCACAGACCTAAATATAAGGGCTAAAACTACAACATTCCTAGAAGAAAGCATAAGAGTAAATCTTCATGACCTTGGTTTGGGCAATGGTTTCTTAGATAAGATACCAAAACAATAAGAGAAAAAATTAAATATGTTGGACTTCATCAAAATTCAAAACTTTTGTGCTTCAAAGGACATCATCCTCAAAGAGAAAAGACAGCCCACAGAATGGGAGAAACTATTTTCTGATCATATATCTGATAAGGGACCTGTATCCAGAATACATAAAGAACAGTTGCAGCTCACTAGTAAAAATAACCCAATTTTACAAATGAGTAAAGGAACTGAATAGACACTCCTCCAAAGAAAATATACAGATGGCCACTAACCACAAAAAATAGTGCTCAATATCATTCATCGTTAGAGAAATACAAACCAAAATCCTGATCAGATACCACTTCACACCCATTGGAATGGCTATCATAAGAGATAGACAATAACAAGTGTTGACGAGGATGTGGAAAAATGGGAACCTTCGGTGCTGCTGGTGGGGATGTGGTTGTGCAGCCACTATGGACAACAGAGTGGCAGTTCTTCAAAATGTTAAGCATACAATTACCACATGTCCCATCATTTCCACTCTTAGAAAAATGAAAACACACATCCACACCAAATATTTGTGCACACTGTTGATAGCATTTTTCACAATAGCCACAGAGTAGAAGCAACTCGGAGATGACCAAGTGGCTCAGTTGGTTAAGAGCGCCGGTTCGACTCCCACATGGGCCATTGAACTGCGCCAGAGCTGAGCTGCCTCTGAGATGGCGAGAGTGTGTGCTCTCTCACCTGAGCTGCTGGTTCAACTCCCTCATGGGATGGTGGGCTGTGCCACCATTAAGATTGAACATGGCACCTTGAGCTGAACAGCTGCAAGCAGCTGACCGGCAGCGGATGGCTTGGTGTGCAACAAGATTGCCGGTTCAATTCCCACATGGGATGGTGCATTACGCCCACCCGCAACTAAGATTGAAAGCTGCGACTGGACTTGGAGCTGAGCTGCACCTTCCACAACGAAGATTGAAGGACAACAACTTGACTTGGAGTTAATGAGTCCTGGAAAAACACAATGTTCCCCGTCCCCAATTCCCCAACACTGTACCCCTCCCCAATTCCCCAATAAAAATATTAAAAAAAAAAAAACAGTAGAAGCAACTCAAGGTTCATCAATGATGAATGGATAAATAAAATACAGCATACCCATACAAGGGAATAGTATTTGGAATATAAAAAGAAATAAATTTCTGATATATAATACGACATGCATAAATCCAGAAAACATTATGTTACATGAATGATGTCAGTTACAAAATGCCATTCAATGTTACGTGAATGATGTCAGTCACAAAATTATTGTATAATTTTATTCATATGAAATGGCCAGAATAGGCAAATCTGTAGGGGACATAAAGTGGATTAGGTCTTGCCTAAGGTTGCAGGGAGGTAATAATGGGTACAGTATTTCTTTGGGGGGTTGACAGAAATTTGGTTAAATTAGATTGTGGTGATAGATGCACAACTCTGAATATAATCGAAAGTATTGAGTTGTATATTTTAAATGGGCAAATATTATGATATGTGAATTAGATCTCATTAAGGCCATTAAAAAAAATGCTAAGGCACTTCATTTTACTTTATCACGAACTCTTGAATTTCCAAGTCTACACAGTCAGAAACTCACGGTGTCTGTATCTCGGCATAGACGGATAGATAGTGCGGGGTGGTGTGTGAGGCATGTAAATGGCAAGTGCCTGAAGAGTCTACAGGGGAGAGCAAAACAGCAACTCAGTTGTCCCCAAGTGGCCACTTTGAAGATAAAATATCAATAGAGGGTGTCTGAAATGTAAGGCAGGACCCACTTCCGGGGCAGTCTATGCAGAAATGCCCTAGACTTAACTGTCCAATCAACCTGCTGAACACACACCACTGGCCTGGCACCTTGGGTTTCACTGTGATTCTCTTTACACAGACAAGTTTGTTCTCATCACTATGAATTTCTCTCTGCTTGGACATTATTCCTAAGTTTTAAGAGGCACCCCAGACACTGGAAACTTCCTTGAAGTTCTCTTATCATTTGAAGATGTGATTTCCTCCTCATAAGGAAACCACTGAAGGAGCTGAAGTTCCCGTGACAGAGTTCCTTGTCCTCCCTGTCTAGCTGTGTCTCTAGATGACCATCCATACAGATCAAGTGGAAGGAGCAGGATTTGAGAGCTGGCACAAATTAAAACAACTTCTACACCACTGACAAGAGTGAGAATCTCAGCCCTGTTCATCTGCAGTCCACTGACTTTCTCTCCAGGGATAGGAAGCGGGGGAGAGGTGGGGGTAGAGAAGGCTCTGGTTCTTGCTGGGTTGTTACATGTAAGCGTATTTGAGACAAAGAAAGGAAGGGAGAATTCACAGAATGGCTGCTCTAACTGCCTAGTGCATTCACGTGGGTTACAGCAGTTGATCCATAAAACCTACTGTGTCATAAGCCCAAATTTCTGGAATGAAGCAAACCCCAGCAGGGCTACATCATATAGCCTGAGGTCCCAGGACAAGCCAGGCCACCTTGGAACTTGTCCCTCAGCTCCTCCCATCCTTTCTAGCCTCTGCTGGGTCGTTTGGTGAAGGCAGGGGACCCAATAGTCAGTGAGCAATGAGAAACATTGGGTTTGAGTCAGCCATGTGACCGTCATATCTGAGGTGACGCAAATGTCAGACTTTATTGACTCTAAAAGCACTGCTGAAAAGAGAGAGAAGGTAGATTCAGTCTCAGATTCAGCAGGTTAAGTCTTGTGGGATCATTTAAAATATTTATTTATTTAAGTAATTGTTAATTGTGTTTCTCTTCAAAAGAATATTGCGAGTTTTATGTCCCTATGAAGAGAGGTAAATAGATTGGCCTCCACTGTCAGCAACCAAGGGAGCCAAGCTTGCCATGATGGAAAAGGGAGAAAGAAGACAAAAACTCGAGAATTATCCACCAGGAGAATGTGGGACTTCTTGCCCAAACTAAAAAAGCAACACATATCTTAAAGGAATGGAGAATTAACTCCCAAAGTTGAACTACCAGAAATGAGATCTGGTCATTGGCTAACAATGAACCCCACTCGGAGGGGCCCCTGGAGGTGGGTGCAAGGCTGGGCCCAGGCCTGCATTTTGCTCTTCATTCTGACTGAAAGGTGGGGACCAAGAGTCAGTGCACTACCCTTTATATCAACCACCTGGTCCTGTATTTTGATGTAGCATTTGATGTATTTTAAAAGAAGCCGAATTGCCACTTCTTATAACAAGATCTGAAAATTCAGCACACACTGACACACTGAACAATTTCACTTTCAAATCCAAGTTCACACATCCCAGGCCCTCCTGAACATGCGGAGGCCGCCGTCTGCCTGGAGAAACCACACCACACTCCCACTTCCTAAACTGCATCCTGCAGGCCTCTCTCAAAACAACATCCTCAGGACTGTGGGCCAGGAAACCCTGAAAACAGTTAGGGGTAATGCAGTGGCAAGCCTGTTTGAATATGTCACCCGGAATCAGCACAGTGACTGGCAGATTTCATGAGCAAGCGTGAGAAATGTTAGCCAAACACCACTTCTCAGGCAGCAGGCCCGGCCTGCCCTGGGACTCCTCAAGCCCCAGCTGAAAGCCAGACAGCCCTTCTGGAAGATGACTCCAGGCCCAGAAGAGGGCACAGAACCTGAGAGGGAACGCACTCCGTTCTTCCATAAGGTGAACTCTGGGCGAGCCGGGAGCCGGGAGCCGTGGCGTGCAGCACTGGGTCCCAGGGAAAGCTGAGGCTGCTGGGGACACTGCTGTGGCGCAAAGGCCACCAGAGAAAACACCTGTTCGGTGCAGCCAACAGATAGCTAAACATGCTAGCCAGTGTGGAACAGTAAAGTAATGCATGCACGTGGAGTCTAAGAAGGCTTCCCTCTGCACCCCTGCCCACGACTAGCGATCGTCTGATACATCCTGGCAGAGAGCACATGCATGCGTCCAAGCACACTAGTGTCAGTACCTCCTCCCAGCCTGTCCTTCACATGCAGCAGTCAGGCCTCCCTGCTGCTCCACCTGCCTGGCTCCCCCATGATGACCACACACTGACACTGCTGTCATGAGGCCACCACGCCACTGACCACCGTCAGGCACCACACCGCGCCGCAGCCCTGGGCCGCCTGTCGACAGACAAGCCTAGCTGCCCCGCCTCTCCTGTGAATCATGCTTTTATTACTGATTCCTTCTTTTCTAAAATAGTACCTACCACTCTGGGAGCAAGAAAAATTTATTTTGTTGCTGAAACAGGGCTTGACTTAGAGACACTGGTCTTAGAGGCACTGTGTCATAAACCCAAATATAATCGTTTTCCATCTATCAAGAAATAAATCTAGCGGCGAGCATGTCAGCGGTTTAAATAAGGAGCTCCTTAATGACACGGAATGGCCTCCAAGACAGATTGTTCTGTGGGAAGACCAGCTGTAGAACAACGTATGGATTAGGCTACTACCCATGCAAACTACACACACGAATAAAACTCCATGTTTCTCTATACACATACACACACGAAAGGCACGCAAATCACATGGAAAGACACACATCAGATTGTTAACAGTGGTGACCTCAGGGAGGCGGTCTGGAATGGGGGTGGTGAGGCAGGAAGAATGTGTTCCATTTATTACTTATGTAATTGGAAATAAAAGTTAAGAATAGATACAAACATAAGAAATGCTCATTCCTTCATTGCCTCTTAGGTGGAGGTCTTCTCATTGGGCTCAAAATAAAAGTTGAGTCATCACGCCTCAGAAACACCTTTTTTCACAGAATTGAGACACATGCTTAGTTTCAGAATGTGAAGTCAGGCCATAGCTCAATGAGCTAGTAATTCAAAGTCAAGTTAAAGTGAAAACAGAGGTGCTTCAAAGGTGGGTCTGAGAAGGCAGCTGCAGGGCCAGCTCCAGCCTGACCCTGCTGGGCACATGCAGCATCCTGCCCTGGCCCCGCCGTCCTGCTCTGACCCTGCCAGGTACACACAGCCTCCTGCCCTGACCCACACCAGCCAGGCCACAGGGACCCCAAGCCAAGGTGCCTCATCCCATCTTTCACCAATTATATTTTTTTAATGGGCAAACTTAGGTTTGCGCACCTTGATTCCTTTATCTCTAGTTTGCATTACTTTTCCCAGCAGCCAGAATTTCTCCTGGAGGCCCCGATTTTATCAGTTCTTCAGAAACACGGAAAAATAGAAACCTTCCACCATACAGAAACATGCAAGAAATGAAACCATCAGTCAGCACCGTGGGAAGGAAACTGCCTGCCTGGCCACCTCGCTCACCCGACTGCCCTAGAAAGCCATCTGCACATCCACCCACTTGCTAGAAAAGCTGACCAGCAGGTGCCTGATCAGAACAAGGTTTGTTGGCCACGAGGCCACAGTGAGACACCGGCCCCATGACCCTGGGTAAGAGGCTGCTCACTGGCAAAGTCTCCTCAGCCCCAGAGCCCCAGCCAGGACAGCAGGGTTGTTCCCCAAGCCCAGGGCCAACAATCAGACTGCATTACAGAAGTGAAATCCTGATTAATTCACAGACGCACACTGGAAGAGAGCAACATGGCCTGGGAAACCCAGCAAGGGGCAGCGCTGTCAGCAAGGGCAGGCAGCACCAGCCTCCTTGGAAAGGCTGTTCCCAAGTGGGGCCAAGGGCCTCAGATTCCCATGGCTGAGAGGCACTTGTGAACACGTGGTATCGCCACAAGTCTGAAGACAGTGTGACTTCCCAAGGATGTGTCCACAAGAGGGAGTGGCCTTTTGTGTCACTGCACAGCCGGATGTCACGCTGTAGAAGAATGAGTAGTTTTGGGTCCCTCCATCTTATGAGCCCACCTTTGAGAGGTGGGGCTCCCCTTGTGTTGGGTTCTGGGCTCTTCCTCCTTGGTAACCGTGAAAACCTTTACTGAGCACCTCCCATCAGACTTGTCCTGCAGGCCCGGAAGACAGCCGTGCAACAGAAATACTTTCCTGCCGTTTTACACTGTGGGAGATTCTCTGAGGAGGGACAGATCTGAGCAAGGTCCCCAGAGCAGGTGGTCACAGGAATTAGGAGAGGACTTGGGTCTTCCCAAAACAGCTACCAGCTACCATAGTCACAGAAGCACCCAGGGGCTCTTCTAAGCACTGCCTCCCCTCCCTCCCACTGAAGGGGCTTGGCCTTCTCTTCCCTAATGCAGGAGAATAGAACAAGAGGAAGGAATAACAGAAACTGGAGACAGTACAGCCTAGGTGCACCCCAAGGAAACACGCCACAGGTCACAGGAGCGGTGAGCCTGGCTGAGCAGAGTAAGGCTTAATTGAACCCTAACTCCTGCTCAAGGCCACAGCTGTCTGGTTTTCACAGACCGCTCACTACTAAAGGCAAAACAGGCCTTCAAGTGAAATACGCCCTGCACAGGCTAGCATACCACAGGGAGCATTTGGGTCTCAGGTGAGAGCCGGAGTCGGCCCGAAATGCCGGGCGCACAGCTGCGGGCAGCCCGACCCTCTGGGAGTGGGCCAAGTCCATCTCAGAATCAGGAAACTTGGGCTGTGGTCCTGGCCTGTCACCAACCCGCTGGGCGACCTAGGGAAAATCCCCTCCTCTTCTAGGTTCCTGTTTCTTCCTTACTTATTAATGTTATTTCTTCTGACTATAAAAGCTCTGCACATTCATAGTAGAAAATTGTACAAAACATGGAAAGCCCAGAATGAGAGGAAATTATCATGGATAATTCCATTGCCAACCCACTGTTACTATTTTGACAAATTTGCTTCTAGTCTTATTTTACATATGTTGACAACTGCTTTTACATTTGGGGAAATAACTGGAGTATACTGCAAGTATACTTAATTTCAAGCTTTTTTTTAAACTCAATATCATGAGCATCTTTCTGTGTTACTAAAACTCGGCCTGAGCACCACTGCTCATGGCCATCTAATATTCCATTATCGTAATGGAGTCAGCCTGCTCCCACTGTTACATTGTTTCCAATTTGTATATTATGAATGACAGAGAAACATCTTTGTAACATGACTTGTTTCCTGCATCTGGGATTATTTTATTAGGATGGACTCTAGAGGTCCCTGTTTTATACTTACATTTCAGTTTCTCTGAGCGGATTAGAACAAATAAGAGACTTGTGAACCCAAATGCCTACTGGGGTTAGTCAGAGAGTGACTACAGTCCGCTGGCACAAGAAGGAAAGAAAACTAGTGCGTGTGAGCCCGTCAAAGGTGGCAGCTGCCAAGGGCTCCAGCTGTTGGCTGCCATGTGGGACGGGCCCAGGCTGCTGCTGGCCCACACAGTCTTCCAAAGAAGCCGGAAATCCAGAATTTCTGCTAACATGTAAATATGGGCAGCGGGGGCCCACTTGCCCTTCGGCCCGGCAGCCGGCCACAGGCTCTGCACAAGTGGGTGACTACGTCCTGCTTAACCTGACATGAGGAGTTTTGTGCCCAGAGGAGGCTACAAGGAATTCATGTCCAGGGGGTGACTCGGAGAGCCACACACAGGGCTCTGGAGCGTGCACCAGTTTTAAAACTCTGTTGTTCCTTCTCTCCATACCTCTGGACTTTGCCCTACACACGGACACAGCCTCAGCACTGACCTCTAAGTCCAGCCAGAGCCCAGGAAGCAGCTAATTTCAAATGTCTGTTTATAAGCAGAGCCAGAGACCCCCTTCTTCATAACTCTGACGCCCTCAACTCCAGAAACCAGGTGAGTTCCTGTCCAGCAGAGCCCCGGTGTTCCAGGAGCCAGGCTGCCAGGGGAGCTCTTCCACCAGTGTTCATGGCTGCGACCCACAGGTTGGCCGAGGCTTGACCGGGAGGGCGGGAGGAGCAGTGTCTGGAGCAGGTGTGTGCAACACGCAAGGGCCTCACTGTTCTAGATGGGCCACATCACAGCTCTGGCAGCAATCACAGCCGTGCCTCCAGAACGAGATAGAAAAAAGGATTCTGAACACCCAAATCCCTTGTCACAAAGCCCACAGAAGTGCCTTTTATGCCTCTGCCATCTGTCATTGCAGACTTCACAACAGCCCCTGAGCTTCATGGTGTGGACTCTTCTGCAGGGTCAGCCGGAGCGTTCAGACCCCTGACAGCAAAACAATGTGCGGCCAGGTGAAGACTGGGGAGAAAATCCTGCCAAACAAACCCTAGGGGTCAACGGCTCAGAGAGCAAGAGCCACTTAAACCCACTAATTGGAAATAATTCCAAGTTTTTCAGACATGACGTAGTGACAATAAGGGGCAAACACCGGATTAGCGACCTCCAAAAGACAGAGTGCTTTTGTTCCATCTTTGTAAGAGCAGGATTTCACCCTGTGTTTTCAAATTCCCACCACCTACCCTGTGTGGATTTGAATTTAAAGTTTACAATTTAATAACAGCGAGCGTTAGCTTCTGAGTTCCTCGTTCCAGGTCAAGGAGCAGGACTCATGCGGAGGGACGCGGGGAGGGGACCCACAAGGCAGGAAGTCACCAGGGAGTGAGCACTCTGGTCTCTCCAGAGGCAGCTAGCCAGAGCACGCCTTCAAATCCTGTCCCAAGGAGACGCCACAGGCTTTTCAGGGGCTTGGGGTTTGCTTGTTGCTTTTTTTCAGTCACTCAGGCCATACGTGTCAAGGACCTCAGTCCTAGATGACAGTTTTTTGTTTTGTTTTTGCTTTTTTGTTGTTTTAATGTGCTGTAGGATTCCATTGAACTTTATAAGCAACACAAAAGAAAACAAAAGGTTTCTGGAAATGAGTGGTACCCGGATTGGTTTGGGAAGTATGAACATTTTACAAAGCTCAATATTGAAACAAAACCATTTAAAAAAAGAAAGGCACCTTGTTGCTTCTAGAAGCTCTTGCAGAATTTGCAGCCGACTTTGGTTCAACAGAGTGACAATCACTCCCAGCATCGGTCCCACCTGGGAGAACAGGGCAGCCCATGGGAACGGGGTTGGGGGTACATTTAATCACACAGCCCCAAGTCTGGTCCCAAGATGCAGACAAGCCCACCACCGCTTCTGAGGGGTTCTTTGCAGGGCTCTCTGTAAAGGGCTGGACTTGCACACACACCCAGCTATAGAGTGGGGGAGGTGGCCTCAGGCCTGAGTCTGTCTGTCCATCTGCAAAGCTCCTGGTCTCTGCAGTGCAGACCTGTGTGGAGTTTCTGCCCAAGAGGAAGGCGCTCAGGTGCCCCAGCCTTCCGTCTCTTGCACCAAGATCCATGATCGAGTGAAGTACACACCGGGGACAGCAAGCCACCCCCCAGCCCAGGCCAGGCTCCACATGGCCACTCGGGAAAGCCCAAGTGACAGGCACTCAGCCTCTTACTGCAGCTGGGGTAGTGAGGGGCCTTCCCCGAGCCTTTACACAGGAATGCAAAGGGCTGTTGAGGTGACAAGCTCACTTGCACACACAAATGGGAGCTTGCTCTCTGGGGAGAAGCGCAGAGTATGAAACCAGCTGCAAATCACAGATGCATGCAGGTGGGCTGGGGCCAGGCAGCAGTGTGAACTAGGCTGGGGTGACTGGACATGAAGCCAGAGAAAGGCTTCCAAGGGTTCTAGAAGTTGCCTCCCTCTTTGAGGAGACAGAGAGGGTGTTCCCACGGGGCAGGAACTGGGTGCCGCTCTCAGATGCAAGCTGAGCTCCTGCTGGCCTTTTCCTGCCTGGGTTGCCCCTGGTACCAGGCCCCTGGTGTGACCATCAGCCCCTCCTCCCTACAGGGCCCCAGAAAATCAGATTCCAGGGGTTGGAAATGCGATCCACTTTCATCTTTGGCCAAGCCCCTGGCCACAGGAGGCGTCAGAGGTCAACGGCAGCTGTGTCTCCTCCACCTTCCCCCTGGCGCCCAGCTAGGCTTGCTCCTCCTGCTTCCTGCAGGTGCACCCCTGCAGGAGCCCGCCCCAGTGTCCCTCTGTCAAGGCATTCTGATGAATAGATTGTCTGTGTTTTCTTTCATGGCCTGGACTGTGCGCCAGCGGCCCAGCTGTGCTTGTCAAGTTAAATGTGTTGGGGTCGGCAGAGTCTCACATAGCACTGAAGTGCACAGCACACAAAGCAAAGGGCACCCAACCACAACTCGCACGTTCTAGAAAGCTCCACTCACAGCAGTGTAACTGCTGCAGAAGCCGCCCGCACCACACACACGGAGGCAAATGGCACCATTGCATGTCATTACTCCATTCTCTTTTTCTCCCTCTTGATTTTATTTGTTTTAGATTTTTCAAACATAGTTATGCAAAAGACTTCTGTTTCTAAACCCGCTGTGCCAACACTAAGATCTTGCAAAGCCCAGGCAGATAAAATCAGCTCAGGTTGAGTGTATCCTGAACACGAAACTCTAACGGATTTAGCTCTGTAATGTGACCTTTAATTATCGTGTCAAAATGGGGACAAGCATTTAGAGAAATGGTGAGTTCTTTTCATGTTACACACAAATGTGCTGCCCTCAGGAGGATGCGAACTTTCGTCAAAGGAGCAAATGTTTAAAAACTGCAGGAAAATCTGAAGACGGGCTTCCTGTTTCACACACACGGAGGGAGAGGGCTCTTTTCAACCTGCACTAAACCCAGGGCGTAGAAAGGGTGCATGGAAACACACTCTCGCTGCCACCGTGCTATTTTAAAAAATAACATTTCTATCTTGTTCCACAACTAATTCAAATAAACTCAGGCCCAGGGAAAGTACATGTGTTTACAGCCCAGCCTGGAGTCAAACTGCGACATCTGACATTCTGCTCTGGTTGAAAACATCTCTTTCCTCAGCCTGCTGGTGACTGTGCCCTCACAGCTGAGGACAGATGTGGCTAGCAATGCCTTGTGAAACAAATGCCACACAGCAGACCGCCACCACAGGCTCACACACCTGCAGGTGACATCACCGGCTCTATCTCAGCCCAGAAATCTATTAACATGCAGAAACAGGTGTCACCCTGCCAAAACCCACTCTTAGAAAGCGTTCACCTCATCCGCCTGGGAGTGGAAATGACAAACGAGACGCTCAACTTCCATTCACCTTTCTTGTCCGCCTCGAACTCCCGGGACACCTGTCCCCTCACACCCCACGACTCCAGGTGCAGCCAGAACAAAAGCTTGGCAGGAACCCTGCTCCCTGGATATTGCATTTTCCTTTGTTTCAAGGAATTTAGTCTTTTCTCTTTAGCAAAAGGTAGCTAACACCGCAACAGCCTTCACAAATTTCTTGTCCCTGAACTTCTCCCTTTGGACCTGTGACCAGGACTCGAGAAGGCACTCAGTATATGTACGGAGCATGGTTATAAAACATGAAGCATCTGGAATTCGTTTCAAAATACTTGAGCAGGAGATGAAGGGCAGGACAGAGATGAACTACAATGGTCAAAATCTGATAACTGTAGAAACTGGGAGATGATTAATTGGAAATCCACTATGATATTCCCCCTTGTTTTGAAATTTCCTATAATAAATACATTTTTAAAAATATGTAGCAACATTTCCAGTTGCTGGTCCAACTCTTCTTCCCTCGCTCCTTAGTGAAAGAATCCCAGTTCTGTTCATGCAATTCACCGTCCTCCACGAAGCCCCCTGCGCTTCACTCAGCCAGTCAGTCACCCCAGTTCTCCTCACTAGCAGGCAGCTGGTGGACCTGGGCAATGAGAGACGAGGGGAAGTCTCTTGAAAAGTTTCTGGAAAAAAAGTTTCCGTGCTGCTACAAAGTGACATGTAGGAAGAGCTGGGTCCTCCTGATAAATCTGATTGTATGTGCATGTGACTGCAAGAACCTCAGCAGCCATTTTGTGACCATGAGGGAGTCAGCCAAAGACAAAATCAGTATGCTGAGGGTTACAGAGAGGGAAAAAATCAAGCACCCATGGTCCTAGGGATGTCACTGAGCTCCTGAAACATCCGCTCTAAAATATTCTCACTCCAGGAACCATTAAATGAGAAAACAACCCACTTGCTGTTTAGAACATTTGAGCCCAGGTTTCCTGTTACTCATAGCTAAAGGCATCCTACCTGATACAAAGTAACTGTTCAGTAAACAAGGGAAAAAACAGATGAAGAGAAGAGAAAGTAGGAGATCCTGATGTACAGAGAGAATTATCAAGCAGGCCTAGCAGCATCGTTTGAGTCCGGAAAGTCAATATTGTAATTTCATGCAAGGACTGAGATTGGCACCCTGTCCCCGTAGACATTGTATATTTTATTTCTTTGGCAGCCAATCAGATCCTTCCTTATATCTTCTCTTGTCAAGCTGCTCTTTCATTTGTTGCTTAAATGGTCTCTCATAATCACAGCTACGCCCAGGTTACTGGGGGCTCCCTGTGGACTGGAAATGGCATGTTCTTTCTGAAGTGGCTGTGTAGCCTGGGACAAATTCCTCAGCCTCTCTGAGCGTTTAGTACCCTCATGTGTAAGACAGAATTGGCGATGCCCATTGTAGGGGCTGAGACAGTTAAATGGGGGGAAGCACAGCTCCCACTATTTCATCCACATCAAGACAGGTTTTAAGGTCAGGGTTAACTGTTGGCAACTGGCAGAATCACTGTTTTTTCTTCTACCCCTGCTTTCAGGTATACCAGAAAGAAGGTAACAAGTATTAAAGAAGTAACAGAATTTCCCTCTTTATGAGCAGTTTTGTCTCCTATACCTAACTTTTCTTTTTCCCTGCTTACTTTCATCACAGAGATAGGTGATTAAAAAGATGATGCCTAAAGGCTTCCTTTCAAACGAAGCAGGCTTTGGGTCAGCCAGCTACCTCAGCTGGGGAACGGTTTCTTGGAACACAGGTTGGTAACCTTTTCCCGGCTCCAACTCAGCTATCAGATGTAACACTTTTCAGGGGTGGGGGCAGGCTGAGGAGAACAGTGGCCTCTAAGCCTTGACCCCACACCGGGGGACAGGGGCCACTGTCTCCCTCCCCTTGTCAAGGGAGGAAATAACACTCAGATAACCCTGCTTCTTCCTGGATCACCCGAGGAGGGCCACCGCCACCTGGGACTTGAGCCAGCGCTTTCCTCTGCCACGTGGATGTCCCTCAATGGTTTCCGTCACATTACCACACCACCTAAAGTCTCTTAACACTCTTCCATAAATCTACTCCGTTTTTACTTAAATAAATCTATTTTAAAGAGAAATTGTCCATCAGCATTGACTGCCCTTCCAGCCCAAATATCACGTAATCGTTCTCTCACAGGCTGTAGATGCTGCTGGTGACGCCAAACAACCCCACCCCCACCCCACCCCAAGGCTGGGGCTGGACCGTGGCTGTGAGCCACATGAAGTCACCCCAGGATGCCAGCAGGAACCATCCCTGAGTTGGGACCACTAAAAATATCACCAAATGTTCCTGGGGGGCAAAAATCACCCCAGGCTAGAACCACCGGTCTAGGAGGGGTGTATATAAATAACCGTGAGATGTGCCAATGTGTAAGAGGCTGACACGATGGGGGCACGGATGAGGAGCAATGCATTCTGGGAGGAGGAATGCTGTGACATGTCTGGTGCCCACACATAGGAAGTGACATGTGGCTCCTGTGTGCCTCTGAGCACCCCCTTACCATCTGCACCCACCATAGATGCTAAGGAGGTGACACTGTCATATAGCAGAAGGGGCCACTGTGACAAGCAGCCACATGCACCTTATAAAAGACCGGAGAGGGTAAAGAGACAAATTTACTTGTCTGTGGGGCACTTGGCTCTACCAACCTCAGCAGGAAGCAAACTCTAAGTGATAAGGTGCTGCAGGAAAAAGAAACAGAGCAGCTGGGCATGACTCCCTTTGTGCTGGGCCACAGCGATGGCACACATGCCACCCCTTCAGGACCCCTAGGGCCCCCATAGGCCCAGTCCTTGGAGAAACTCAGAGTCAAGAGGATGTCCCTGGGGTGTAGGTGGTGGGAGCGACACAAGAGGCCCAAGTGTCACTCATACAGAAAAAACTGCCTTCAGCCAGTCACCTTGGCAACTGGAAGAAAGTAAATCTAGACCTTTCTGTGGCTAAGGCTATATCTTCCCAACTGAACTGTACACTGAAACACCTTCACGGGGAGGGAGTCTTGAACCATAAGCCAAGCTTGCGGGGAAATGATCCTGTGAATCAGCCCCCTGTCCCCCAATCAGCCTGACCAGACAATCCCTCGGTCCTTGCCCACCAGCAGGGCCTTGGTAAACTCTTCTCCCACAAAATGGGGATGACCGGGTGCATGCTCACTGTCCTGTGATCCTCTGGACCAGGCAGTGCAGCCCCAGTCAAGGGCATGGGAAGGACCCGGCATGCCCCCTCATCCAGCTGTTCTGTCATTCACCCAGGCCTGACAGTGGCCCGTGAATTGGCCCCGGTCCTGGCAGAATGACAGCTCCTTAGCATGATGAGAAGGTGCTAGTGGCCTTCGTCCAGGCTCATTTCTCCGACTGCCCTGCCCCAGTGATCTCTTCACGGGATGCCTGGTGCTCTGCCCCTGCCCACTACTCAGCATCAATCAACTGAAAGTTGGGTGACTCTGCCACATTCCCTTCAGTGGCCAAGGGTGAACACGGAGCTGCCTTCTCACTACTCCATCACTGGTGACATCTGCAAACAGCTGCACCCACTCCCTGGGTCTCCGGGCAGGGACCAGCCAGCTAGTGAGTTTTCCAGATGGATGAGATGAGCAGGGCCTCCCAGAACGTGACCTCAGGCCCCTGTGCCCAGGACCTGCACTTCATGGAGGGGACCAGGCCAAGCCCACATGCATCCCAGTCCCTAAGGGCTCAGTGGGCCACAGAGGCAAAGCCGACCCTGGCAACTCCTCAAGGGCTCCCTGCCCTGGCAGCAGCCTTTGATGAAGAAAACAAAGTCAAGCCCAATTGCACTCGAGCACCATTCCATCTGTGAAGTCCACAGCTGACAAAAGGCCTGCCTGCACCTGTGAGCTGGTTCACACGGAAAGCCTTAGATAGACCCGAGAGTTCAAATGCATGCAGGTAACACACCCAGCAGTTCGTCTCCACTGGAGATGCCAAAGTAAGCAAAACTATGAAATCCATGCCTCGTGCCGGGCATACCGAACACAACAGAATTTCACATGCAGAATCCCCTGAGAGTTTACCCAGAAGCACGTGGACGCAGGACTCTACCGCAGCCTCAGACAAGGTGGCCTCAGCATGGGGCAGGGGGAACAGGCTCCCCCTACCTTAACATTCTTTCAGTTCACTGTGGTGTAATTCAATTAAAGTTCATCCTTTGTAGGTGGTACAGTCCTTAGAGTGTTGAACACATACAGCAGTCTTCCCTTATCCAAGGGGAATATATTCCAAGGGCCCCATGGACGCCTGAGGACCGTGGAGAGTAGCAAACCCTATATACACTATGTTTTTCCTACACACACATACCTATTATAGTTTCATTTATAAATCAGGCACAGTAAGAGATTAACAACAATAACTAACGGTAAATAGAACAACTAACCATCTGCTGTAATAAAGTTATGGGACTGTGGTCGCTGTTTGAGGCCCCTTGCTGAAGTCTTCGTAGCATCTCCGTGCTTTCTGGGAAACACGCTGCCATCACTCAGACCATGTTTGTGTTCGTGTCTCCCACCCACAAACGGAATGCCTTTTCCAGCCTAACACATCCAATGTACTGTGGCCTGAACTTTTGCGGTTTGAGGGGCAACAGCAGAACCAGCACGAATTTCTTTTTCCTTCTTTACAGTTTCACAGATGGGAGATGTGTTCTCATCGTAGATCTCAACATATCATGTGGTTGTTTTTTTTCCTTAAGTCAAGAACTTCCATCTTGTCACAGGAAGCAGCTTATAACTTCTCTGTGGCAAATCCAAGTTGCCAGCATCACTATTCCTGGACTTTGGGGCCATTGTTAAGGAAAACAAGAGTCACTTGAACACAAGCACCATGATACCAGATAGTGGATCTGATAACCAAGACAGCTCCTGAGTGACTAACGGCAGAGGAGTGTCTACAATGAGGGGATGCTGAACAAAGGGATGAGTCACGTCCTGGGGGTGAGGCAGGACAGCACATTCATCATGCTACTTGAATAGCACATGACTTAAGACTTCTGAATTGCTTGTTTCTGGAATTTTCTATTTAATATTTTCAAACCACAGTTGACCACAGATAACTGAAACCATGGAAAGCACGACCGTGGATAAGGGGGGACCAACCACTGGACAGCCACATAACCACCACAGTCTAGATGTAGAATATGTCCGTCACCCCCCAAGATATCCCTCATGACATTTTCTAGTGAACCTCATGGCCCTCCCCGGCAACTGCTGACCTTTTTCTTCCCCACAGCTTCCCTTTTCCAGAGCGTCATATAGCTGGACTTACACAGTGTGTGCGCTTTGAGTCTGACTTCCCTCACTCGGCCTAATGCTTTCTTACTGCTGAGCAGTATTTCACTGTGCAGATGGGTCTCAGTTTACTCACCTTCTGAGGGCAGGACATCTGGGCTCCACCTTTTCAGTTTAGGGCTATAATGAATAGAGCTGCTATGGTCATCGGCACACACGTCTCTGAGTGGGCGACGTTCCCATGTCTCGGTGTCGCGACTACCTAGGAGTGGAGTCACCGGGTCACACTGTAAGGCACTGTTTCACCCTGTGAGAAACCACCAGGGTGTTGTCCGGAGTGGCCGCTCCGTTTGGCCTCTCCCCAGCAGCCTGCAGGGGCTAGACTCACTCGATATCCTCCCAGCACCTTCGCACTGTCAGGGTTTGGGAGTCCTGTGTTTTGCTGATGTTGTTCGGGGATTCTTTTTTTTTTAGTGTGTGGTTTTCTTTAAGCCACTCTGATATATGTGTAATGAATGGTATCTTGTTTCCTTAAGGACTAATGATTGAACATCTCTTCATGTGTTTACCTGCTGTCTGTAGCTCTTCTTCAGTAAAATACCGGTCCAAGAATTTCTTGCCCATTTATTAAATTGCTATTTTGTTAAAGCATTGTAAGAGTTTGACACATATTCTGGATATGAGTCCTTTATCAGATATGTGTTTTGAAACTATTTTCTCCTGGTTTGTGGCTTGTCATTTAGTTTCTCAACAGTGGTTTTTTAAGAGCAGATGTTTTTAATTTTGATAAAACCTATTTTACCAACTTTTTTGCTCATAGCTTATGCTTTTTTGTATCTGAAGCAATCTTTGTCTGGCCCAAGGTTACAAAGATTTTTCTGCTATTTTCTTCTATAAAATTTTCAGTTCTACCTTCTACTTTAGGCCCATGACCCATTTTTGTTCATTGTTGTACATTTTGTAAAGTATGGGTTGAGGGCTTGGGTTTTTGTTTTGTTTTTAACGGATACTCAATTTATTGAAAAGATTATCCTTTTCCATTGAATTATCTTGGCACTTTTGTTGAAAATCAATTCGTCATTTATGTGTGGGTGTGGACTCTTCTGTTCCACTGTCCGACACATCTGTCTTTTCACCATTGCCACACTGTCTGGAACACTGTAGCTTTACAGCAAGTCCTAAAGTCTGGTAGTGTAAGTCTTGCAACCTGATCATTTTCAAAATTGCTTTGGCCTTTATATATAAATTTTTGAATTAGCTTGTCATTTTTTGAATAAGCTTGTCATACATAAAATATTTACAGTTTCTACATTTTAATTTGGGTTGTGTTTTATTTCTAGAAATTGGGTGCCTTAGCCTCTTGAAAGTAACGAAGTGGTCATTTTTCAGGGATATTATAAAAGAAAGACTAACCAGTTCCTCCCAGACCCACCCACACAGAATGGCTTTGTCAGGTGACCTTGGCTCTGAGGGCTGGGTTGTTCTGATGTGGAGGGGCATGGGCTGAGGCAGGGGGCAGGAATGCAGCCTGCCTCTCCAACCTGCTGCCTGAGACAGAAAGGAGAAGACGTAGAGTTAGGGTCTGGCCTGGAAAGCAGTCCTGAGACCTTACCACAGAAAGGAGCATGGTTCCTTGACAAACATTTGAAAAGGATGTGACACCTAGGGGCCATTGGAGGTTGAGTAGGAGTTCACTACTGCAGAAGAGAAGAAGGAAGTTAATTCTTGAAAGGAAATAGCAAGACCAGAGGGTGGGGGAGGCAGGAAGCTCAGGGCTGCTAAGTGGGGGCAGGGGATGGGGGTGAGGTCTGGAATCCCATGCTAAGGGTCAGAATTCTGTTCTCTGGGCATGGAAGACCATGGAAGTTTCTGAGTGAGAGGGGCACAATCAGATCTGTGTTAGAGAAAAAACCCCTTGGTGGCAGACAGAAGGACGCTCCATAGATGTGGCAACACACGTGATGAGCAGGTCTGACAGGGGAAATGGTCAAGATCCTGGACCAGAAGGTCCCTAGAAGACAAGCCTGCCAACGTGATACCAGACACTGGGTTAAAAGGGGATGGGAGGGCCGGCCGAGTGGCACGTTGGTTACGAGTAGGCTTGGGACGCCAGCTCTGAGCAGCTGGGCCCCAGTTTGGATCCCACATATGAGGGCCAGTGACACTGTGACCTCTACAGCTAACTAAGATGGTGAACAACAGCTTGACATGGAGCTGGGCGGCTGTGAGTCGCCGGCAACAGCGTAGGCTGCAGTGGAGCTGGTGTGCGCTTTCATGAGCTGCCGTGAGCAGCTATCCAATGGCCGGCAAACAATTGCCTCAGCCAGGAAGAGCGCAGTGATAATACCAACATGAGCCAGTGAAGTCCTCCACAGCTAGACTGAAGAACCAAAGGACAGAAACTTGTCTGTTCCCTTCCCCCAATTCCCCAATAAAATCTTTTTTAAAAAGGGGGAGATGGGAGAGGCCCAGGAAGGCATACACATCTCCTCCTTCCTTCCCTGGACCCTGGAAGCACCTGCCAGTCGCGCAACACAGCCCCAAACCCAGGCCACACTCTGCAGTGATGGCTGACGACACAATTGCAGCCCTCAGGACGTCATAGGTAAAAGCACAGAACTCAGACACCCTCGAATATTCACATTTTGCTCTCCAGGGCAATACTTTGTGTTAAGGTCCTCTGAAAAAATGCAACCTCCTGAAAGATGGCCTTGCTTTTAAGAGTATTCCATTGGTTTTGAATAAAATTCTTGGCAACCCGTGTCTAAATCTCATCAGAGTCTCACTGTGTAGTCTATAAAAGAGACAGATGGAACAGTCAGCAGAGAACCCTGGTGACAGAAACAGCTATTCCCTGGAAGGGGGAAAAAGGGCAGAAAGGCATCTTTGTTTATTTTTACAAAATGTGGAGAACACAGTCTTCCCCAGCTGTCTTCACAAGATCAAACCAGCTCCAATGGCAGTCGCGAGCTGTGGGCCAACATTCTAAACCCACGTCCCGGCCCCGGTGGCCTGTTTCTTGTCGTGCCCTCCCTTGCAATTTCAAGATGACAGTTTCATTTGTGCATGGATGCTGCCTGTCCATTCAATAAGCATTCTGATTCATCTCTGAAGCTCAAACTCCACTCTGGTCTCAATCAGAACATAGAGGCATGCGGCCCCTTCATGTCCTGTGCAGCCCTCCAGGCCCCTTCAGCACCAACGGCGGAGGCAGCCTGTGAGCGCCCGTTCCGTCCCGGGGACACACATGGGTGGTCAGGCTTTTCCACCACAGTCCAGTTCAGACACGGCCAAACCGTGTACAGGACTCCGTCCACTTCGGACTACATGCAGGCTGCCCACTTCCTTCGGCTTGCCAGCCCTCAGGGGATCCCTAGAGACTCTTACGGGGCTGGAACTCCAATGTCAGGTTTAGGGCATGGGCCTGAATGGGGCTCCACATTTGACCTTCCTTAGGGCCAATGAGAACCAACAGAAAGAAGCCAGCTGTGGGAAAGAACCATGTCTAGGCTCGTCTAAAAGTCAAGCCATCGAACTAGAGCCAGATGGAATCTCTGCTTCCATTTCTCATTTATTAAAGAAAGATCACCAATAACAAGATAAATCACAGCAAAATAATTCTGTTGGGGACTAGCTGACTAGTCTGCTGTCTCACACCCTGCTTTCATGAGCTTTTCTTAGAAATGTGGGGCGACGTGCCACAGGCAACAACCCTACAACGTTGGTTTCTGAGGCCTCTCTATTGTGTCAGAGGAGCGCACTAAAATGACGCGATGACTTCTGGGCCCCGTTCATCCCTGCCGGGGTTCCCACCAAGGGGCGCAGGCTTCTTCGGGCTGCTGCACTGTGACAGGCAGGAAGATCATCTTAGCTCTCAATCTTGCAGAAAAAGAAAAAACAAAACACCCACACAGTGGGGAACAATTTCCCCGCTGTGTGGGCGGTGGGGCCCCAAGAGCTGTTATCTGCAAAGGGCACTTCTGGGGGTTACCCAGCTGTCACCACCGTGTGGATTCCACCCGAAAACCTCAAGCCAAACAGTGGGGAATGAACAGCAAGAGACAATTTTCCACTCTGTGAAAATGACTTGACTTTACAAAAATAAATGAAAACGCCATGAAAATAAACAAAATGTGTGCAGGACCTGTTGTTACACGTCCGGCTAGTCACAGCTGATGCTCTTCCTTGCTCAGACTGTCTGTAGAGTCGGAATAGGATCATGTCATTCGCCACTTTCCAACTCCTTACCCCTACCCCAAATGATGTCACACATACACACTTCCATAGCACATGGATAGGTCTAAGCAACTGTTCCAACGGGAGTGAGAGGCTGATCCCACGGCTAGGGCAGGAGTGGGAGAGGCTGGGTGTGCACGTAGGAGTGGGCACGGGGGGTTCTTACCCCTGAACAGGTCAGTATAACAAGGAATTTGCCAGCTGAGGCATCAGTGCATATTCAAGGCAACGAAACCAGACCTCCTTCCTTCAGGCCTTGAGCTCTCTGGCCACACAAGGGGCCCCCTCACTCCGGGCAGCACCGCCCTGTGTGTGTGCAGCAGCCTGATCACCAAAGTTCCAGGGTTTTTGTGACTTCTTCCCCTCCAGTCCACACTCCTATCCTTTAAGTCCCTTCAGCCTGATCCTCTTCATAAGTGAACCGCCCTCCCAATATTGTTATCCTGGAACCACGTTTGCCTCCTCCCATCCCTTCCTCTCACCCCCACCAACCACAGGAGTCTGCTAGATCTTCTCCATCATCTCTCTTGGCCCTGGTCCCCCCGTTAACCTTTTGGAAACACCCCTGGTGATTAGAACCTGAACTTCCAAACTTGCTTCCACGGGTATCCTCACCCACAGCAAGAGGACCAAATTCCATTGCGTGGGTAGTGGGTCTGTTTGACGAGGAACATGGAAGCCATTTCTCAGCAGCAGCCATGGAGTGACCCAGGACGGTATAAACATAGGCTGCAGCCCATTTACAAAGTGACTGACAGGAAAACAGCATGGCGGTTCCGCAAAAACCCCAGCAATCCCACTGGTGGGTATGTGCCCAAAAGAACTGGAAAGCTGTCTCTCAGGGAGATACGTGCACACTGTTTCACAGCAGTATTACTCACAGCAGCCAAAAGTCCCCAGGTGTCCTTTAACAGATGACTGGGTAACAAAATGTGACATACACACACAACGGAATATTATTCAGCCTTAAAAAGAGAAGGATAGGGACTTCCGGTAAAATGGCACAATAGACAGACGCTGTGCTAACTACCTCCCAGGATCACACCAAAATTACAAACAAACTATACAGCATTCAACCCTGGAGGTCCCCAGAACACTAGATGAACCACTAAACGAAGAACTTTAAGAGGAGGCCACGTCGGGTCTGGTACGACGGGCAGAGACGAGAGAGGGTGAACCCCGCGAGGGAAGCCCCAGCCTTGGGGAAGCTTCTCCGGTTGGGGGAGAGACCCTCCGGCCGCACCCCAAGCTCACCAGCCTAGAGTTCCTTTGCCGGGAAGAGAAGTTCCAAGATAGCCAGCAGTAAATTAGTGAGGACTCTCTTTGCTCAGCTCGGTGAGGCTGAGAGCGGCTGGAGAATCAGTGGGACCGGCGCCCGGGCTTGCTCACCGGTGAGCTCTTACCTGGTTCCTGGTGGAGGGAGTGGCTGTGTGAGCCGGACCCGGGAGCCTGCGGGGACAGACTGAACTGAGCACCTTTGGTGCAAAGGCTGGAGATTTTGGACTGTTGTTCCCGTGATGCGGAGTCTAAACGCGAGTGGTGTAAGGAGGGCGCCATTTTGTCGGGCTTGGGCCCTCCCACAGAGCATCAGGACCGGGACCTCATTGGTCTGGTGGAATTGGCGCAGAAGTGTGTGTGTGTGCGCGCGCATGCGGCCTTGGATCCCCACCCTCCACCCGGCTTATACTGCGTTGCCAGGGAAACGCTGGGCGGGTGCCCTCCGGCTCCAACAGGCTGCTCACTGAGACCCGGGAGTGCGCGTCCCCACTCTCCGCTCGGCTTGTGCTGCGTTGCCAGGGAAACGCCTGGTGGGCGTGTTCTGGCTCCAACCGGCTACTCACTGAGACGCAGGAGTGCGCAAGCCGCCTCGGGTCCCCGCTCTCTGCACTGCACTTACAGAGTTGCCAGGCTGGTGATTGGTTGTCGGGCTGCTTGGCCTGATCTGTGAGCGGCTGATTGGGACAGGCTGAGACTGGGAGTTTTCCTGGGAGTGTTGTGCCGTGAGCTGTGTGCCTGCGTGATCCATCCAGGGCTCTCCTGGTGATCTATCTAATACATCAAAGCAATCCCAGAGCGACAGCCAGAATGGGGAAACAAAGAAACATGTCACAAGTAAAAGATCAGAAGAAACCTGTAGAAATGGAACTAAATGAAACAGAGGGATCCAACCTTTCAGAGACAGAGTTTAGAACACTGATGATAAGAACATTTAAGGAACTTAGTGAGGACATAAAGAAGGATAGGGAAACCATAAAAAACAACCTGTTAGAACTAAAGAATACAATAACTGAAATGAAGAACACACTCGAAGGAATCAACAGTAGAGTAGATGAAGCAGAGGAGCAGATCAGCGATTTGGAAGATAAAATAGCAGAAATCACCCAGTTGACACAGCAAAAAGACCAAAGAATATAAAACAATGAAAATAGTTTAAGAGCCCTATGGGACAAGATGAAGCACAACCACCTTCGAATCATAGGGATACCAGAAGGAGAAGAGAAGCAAGGGGTCGAGAATGTATTTGAAAAAATAATGACTGAAAACTTCCCTACCCTGGTGAAGGAAATCAACATACATGCCCAGGAAGTGCAGAGGGTTCCAAACAAGCTGAACCCAAACAGGTCCACACCAAGACACATCATAGTTAAAATGGCAAAGGCTAAAGACAGAGACAGATTCCTAGAGGCTGCAAGACAAAGACAGCAGGTTACATACAAAGGAACTCCTGTGAGACTAACAGCTGACTTGTCTACAGAAACTCTGCAGGCCAGAAGGGAGTGGTAGGAGATCTTCAAAGTGACACAAAATAAAGGCCTACAACCAAGATTGCTCTACCCAGCATGGCTATCACTTAAAATTGAAGGAGAAATAAAGAGCTTCTCAGAAAAGAATAAGCTTAAGGAATTCATTACCACCAAGCCAGCATTGCAGGAAATGTTAAAAGGGCTTTTTTAAACAAAAGAAAGGGTAAACAAGCTAACCTAGGGAGACCAGGAATACAAATAACAAAATGGCAATACATATGCACCTATCAATAATCATTTTAAATGTGAATGGGCTAAATGCTCCAATCAAAAGACAGAGAGTGGCTGAGTGGATAAGAAAATAGGACACATGTATATGCTGTTTACAGATGGAATAAGATATTTCATGCAAATGGAAATGAGAGAAAAAAAAGCTGGAGTACCAATACTTATTTTGGACAAAATAGACTTTAAAATGACTACAATAAAAGACAAAGAAGGGCACTAGAACCCTAATAAACATCTATGCACCCAACATAGGAACTCCTAATTACATATAACAGATTTTGACAGACATAAAGACAGAGATCAACAGTAACACTATCATAGTAGGGGACTTCAACACCATTGTCACCAATGGACAGACCCTTTAGACAGAAAATCAACACAGAAAGAGGGGCCTTAAATGATACTTGAGACCAGCTGGACTTCGTTGATATTTTTAGAGCATTTCACCCTGAAAAAACAGAATGTACATTCTTCTCAAGTACACATGGGACATTTTCCAAGATAGACCACGTTAGGCCACAAAACAAGTCTCAGTAAATTTAAGAAGATTGAAGTCATATCAAGCAGATATAAAGGAAAAACTGATGGTTGCTGGCTGGGAGGGAGTGGGGATGAGGGAGAGGGGGAAGGTTTTGGACAGCGTAGGTGGGTGACTACAATGTTGCCGCAGGGATATGGGGGCAGTTCTGGGAATGTAATTGATAATGTTGTGAAGAGACTATTATGTTGCAAGAAATAAGTCAGTCGGAGAAGGACAGGTACCATGTGATCTCACTTGTGTGTGGAGTCTGAAGAGCTGAGTGAACGATCAAAGTAAACAGACTTGTAGATGTAGAGGAAAAACTGAGGGTTGCTAGTTGGGAGGGGGTTGGGGATGGAGGGAAGGGGAAGGGATTAGACAGCATAAATAGACAACTACAATATTGCCACAGGGATATGAAACACAGTTCGGGGAATATAATAATGTTGTAAAAATTTTGTGGCGTGTCCGACAGTCGCCTGTCTTGTTAGGGAGACCACTTCATGGATGGAGTAGAGGCTTGATCACTGCACTGTACACCTGAAGCTGATGTTGTATAGTATTGTATGCCAACTGTAGCTGAATATGTGGATGGTCACAGGATGTGGAGTATACTGTGGAGGGGAGTCAGGGGAGTTGTGATAGATATGTATGATATGGTTGGGGAGTGGGGTGGCGAACTGGGGGAGGGGGTTGTCACTTTGGGGGTAAAGAGTATAACTATTGCATTGTGTTGTACACCTGAAACTAATAAAAAAAAAAAAAGAGAAGGACAGTCTGACCCCTGCTACAGCATGGATGGAGCCTGAGGACATCATGCTCAGTGACATAAGTCAGTCACAAAAAGATAAACACTGTGTGACTCCCCCTGAACGGGGTACTTATGTCATGCCTTATATAGTAGAATGGAGGTTCCCAGGGGCTGACACAGGGAGAATGGGTAGTTAGTGCACAATGGGGACAGAATTCCAACTGGGAAGGTGAGAGGTTCTGGAAATGGACGGTGGGGAGGGCTGTACAACAGTGTGAACATTCAATCCCCTGTCCTCATACCCAAGGGTTTCATATCCAAGGGGTCAACCAACTGCAGATCGAAAAGATTCAGAAAAAAATCCCAGAAAGTTCCAAAAAGCGAAACTTGGAGTTGCTTCCTGCTGAGCCCTGAGCTGGGTCCATGCACGTGAGGTGACCTGCAGGCATTCCCTGCTGTCACCTGTGTGTAAGTTACAGGCTCCACACCATTTTATAGAAGGGACTTGAGCACCCATGGATTTTGGTGTCTGCAGGGGTCCTGGAACCAATCCCCAGGACACCGAGCTGTAACTGCACATAATACTACTGAAATGTACACATTTTTACCTTTTGAAGGGTTAAAATGCTGTTTTATAGTAGGTATATTTTACCAAAAAAGAAGTAATCAACAAAAGGATGGAGGCTTCCTTTAATCTAAATAAACTAGTAGCGTTTTTAAAGAGAGGACACAACGAGAAACGCACACCCTTCATCTTCCTCCTCCTCTATAAGGACAGAGGTAGGTGACAGAGCCAGGTGGCAGGAGGACCACAAGAGCCACCATCAGGCAACACAGTGACCTGCAGGCCTCTGACAGAAAAGGCTGTGGCCTCCTCTGCCCGCTGGCCCCAGAGACAGGACAAGGACCAGGCAGAGGGGCCTGGTGGTGAGGGCTTGGGCTGAAAAATGGCTGTCAGTGACACATGCGTGAGTGTCATCAATTCCTGCAGACTGGGGTTCCCCACCCACCCTGCTGTTTACAGGAGCTGGTATGCTCCCTAGCACTTTAAGCAAGAATTTCTCATGTCAGAAGTAATTTTTGGAAAACACAACCTCTCACAATGCCTTCGATACTTTAAGATGCGGGCAGGTGGACAGGTCAGATGCTCCTTGCACACTCCCACCCTGGCTCATGTCAATCCAGTGTGTAACGTGTCCATGGACACTTGTTAGAGCTCTGGCCAAGCCAACCAGAAGCCTGCACATCACCCCTGAGTTACAGAATCCCTTCCTAGTTGCTGTCACTGCTTCTAAAGCTTTCTGACTCCTGAGCAGGGGCTACACACAGGCTGCAGGCAGCCTTCTGTGTGTACTGGCTTTGTGGGGCCAGCACTCACTCAGGGTCCCCAGTCCCCAAAACAGGGCGAAGGAGCGTGGATCTTGCAGGGGAGTCTCATAGACGTCCTCACTTCCCTCCTCCTCAATCTCATTACTTTTCTTTGCAACTTCCTTAGATTTTTATTCTCCTTTTGCTCCTTTTATGAAATATCCATGACTCCCTACACTGAACTTAACACCCCAGGGCCAGGACAGGGGACAAGAAAGCCTGGAGCAAACCATCCCTGGAAACACACTAGAGGGGTAGCCTGGCTGGAGGATGGAGCCATTACTGGGCTGCCTCTCTCTCTCTCTCTCTCTCTCTCTCTCTCTCTCTCTCTCTCTCTGCACACCCAGTGTCCAGTGGGCATTCATGTCCAGTGGCCACGATCCACACCAGTCTTCCTCAGTGCGGGGCAGCTGTGCACGTCGTCTGCTGCAGCAGCCTGGCTGTGTTCACAGGGACAGGCATGTGTAGCTGTCAGGCGCTCCTATGACTCCAAGACACGCAAGTCATCACGAGCTTCTCTGGAGCAGCTTTACTCCATGGGGGTCCAGAAATGCCCAACATGAACCCTTTTCTCCATTAATTCCCAGGGTTCCACTCCACCCTGGCCCTCTCCTGCTGTAACCTACACAGCTGGCAGCCGCTGTCCCAGGTCTCAAGGACCGCCCACTCGAACGCCCACTTCACTCTGAAATGCAAGCCTTGTGCACAACTGGTTGCAAGCATTGTTAGAAGGCAAATTTATTTTGAAATCAAAAAAAACATGTTTTTTTTGTGGTGTGCTAGCTTACTGTCCTAGGCTGTAGTCAGGGAGGGTGAGCTGAGGCCTGTCACTGCTGGGTGGCACTCTGAGGAGGCTGTGAGCACAGCTGGTGTAAGGACAGGAGGGACGTGGCTTAAGGCCCCTCTATTGGGGCTGGATCTTTTATTAATTCAACATCTTGTAACCAAGAACCAACTCAAACTGGCCCTATCCTATTTCCAACAAGAACCCAAACCAAAGTTTAAACCTTGGATATACCACTCACGAGTGACACTTGTGAACCCTGAACTGTCCCTGCCTCTCACAGGCCCACAGAACCAAAGGACTGGAACATGACAAGAACCTGAGCACTGGAACTGGTTCAGAAGCCAAGGTCCGCTGTCCAGGAAGATACAGTGCTGAAACCCCTTCCGTCTCTCCCAAACCCCAAAAGGGGAGACAGGTGTGAGTCCCGCCTCCTTTCTCCTTGTTGCCGACTTCTCAATAAAGCTTTTTTTCCCTTTTCGCAGAAGTTGGTGCCACAGTTCTGGCTTCCATGAGTGTCAGACAGCGGCCCTCGCTCAGTAATCATCTTAATGCATTTCAATGTGCGCAAAGGGGAAAGGTTGACATCAGTTCAAGAAACAATCATTCTTCATACACATGATACAATTGAGGCAAAGGCAGAAATCATGAAGCAAGACAAAAATAGGGCCTTCCCCACTCTCAGATGTACAATGATGGGGGCAGACGCATGTCTGCTGGCTTGGCCTCGCCTCTCACACAGGACACCCCTGACTGACTTCGGTTCTCACTCTTGCACAGAGTACATTACCCACTCTGCATCCCTGCCCTAGAATGTTACATTTTCCGCTCTGAAAGCAACGTGATACCTTCCCCCACTTGTATGTAAAAACCTTATTCCTGCAAACAGCAATGAACTCTCACCAATCAACTAGAACAGTTTCATCTAATTGCTGTGATACTGACATTATGGAGGAGAGCAGTCCCAAGACAAAACTCAAAAACCTGTACATGTGAGCAAAATGATACTATAAACCAGTAAGTACACTGCTTTAAAAAAATGGAAACCTTACCTGTGGCTGTAGCGAATGGTTATCATCAACCCAAGTTGCAATTAAAACAGAGAAATATATATTAAACACTATCAAGAATATGCTGATTCACTAGAAAATTAACTTACATTGTCAACGTTTCCAAACGTTTCCTAGAATGTGCTTCTGCTAACATTTCATAAATAACATTTTAATGATAGAGGTTTAGTTTCAGCTGCTCCCAGAGGGTTGTCACATCCTAAAAGGGTCTTAAAGAGGCCTACAGATTAAACAGAGGTGTCCCTCCTCAAGAAAGACTTCCAAAACAGAGCTCTTCCCCACCCCCACCCCTTTCTTAAATTTGTAAAACTTTTCCTTTGAGGTATAATTAACAAATAATTGTATATATTTAAAGTGTACAGGTTGGTGATTTGATATGCGCATACGTTGTGAAACCATCATCCACGTTGCTGTGTTAACACCTCCATCACCTCAGAGTTGCCTCATTTTCTTTTCTTGGTGAAAACACAAGATTTGCTCTCAGCAACTTTCCAGTTTATAATACAGTATTGTCAGCCATAGTCTCCATACTGGACATTATGTCCCAGCTCTTACTCATCTTACAGCTGGCAGTTTGTATCTTTGACCAACACCCTACCACCTCCCAAACCCCAGCCCCCGGCAACCATCATTCTACTCTGAGCAAAACAGGGTTTCTTGACGCAGTCAGAGCATGAAAGATTGGGACTGTGTGCGCTGCCCCTGGGGTGGGCATTAGGGCAGCCCCTGGGGTGGGCATTAGGGCAGCCCCTGGGGTGGGCCTGTGTGCACTGCTCCTGGGGTGGGCATTAGGGCAGCACCTGGGGTGGGTATTAGGGCAGCCCCTGGGGTGGGCCTGTGTGCACTGCCCCTGGGGTGGGCATTAGGGCAGCGTCTGGGGTGGGCATTAGGGCAGTGCCTGGGGTAGGCCTGTGTGCACTGCCCCTGGGGTGGGCATTAGGGCAGCGCCTGGGGTGGGCCTGTGTGCACTGCCCCTGGGGTGGGCATTAGGGCAGCACCTGGGGTGGGTATTAGGGCAGCCCCTGGGGTGGGCCTGTGTGCACTGCCCCTGGGGTGGGCATTAGGGAAGCACCTGGGGTGGGTATTAGGACAGTCCCTGGGGTGGGCCTGTGTGCACTGCCCCTGGGGTGGGCATTAGGGCAGCACCTGGGGTAGGCATTAGGGCAGCCCCTGGGGTGGGCATTAGGGCAGCCCCTGGGGTGGGCCTGTGTGCACTGCCCCTGGGGTGGGCATTAGGGCAGCACCTGGGGTGGGCATTAGGGCAGCTCCTGGGATGGGCATTAGGACAGCCCCTGGGGTGGACATTAGGGCAGTCCCTGGGGTGGGCATTAGGACAGCACCACTCTCCTTCAAGCCCCCATCCCCAGGGGACTGGCCGCCTGGGCCAGAGCATCCACGGGCAGGGGCGGGGTGGGGGGGTCACACTGGCCCTGTAAGCACGAGGCCAGCAGGCCACAGCTCTGAGGACAGCAAGGCATTGAGCCTGTGATCCCCGTGTGACAGCAAGAGAAAGTGTGCACAGCCGCTGGGGGCTGGGTGACACTGTGACTTCCCCTATACTCCACAGGTGTCGGGAAGACCTCTCAGGCGCAACAGGGCTCCAGTCCCAAGGCTGGGCCCCAGCTCGCTTACGCAGGGTCAGTAGTGGATCCCGGAAGAGTCAGGCCAGCCACTTCAACAGCTAACGGCGTGGGTGTCAGCAAGTCACTTAAACTCAGAGCCTCTGTGTTCACAAAATGGGCAAAATAATTATTTTCTCATAGGATGAATATAAAGATTAAGCAAGTTTCTATATTTGTGTTTATATCTGTGTGTGTGTGTGTGTGTGTGTGTGCACGTGTGCATGTGTGCAAGCTGCCTGATAGGAAAAACTATAAATAATAACTACCCCTCTATATAGGCAATACCCCATTCATGGAAATGTCGCATTCCAAAATCTAATTTTTAAGTTTGTTTTTGGAACATTGAAAGTATTTCATCATTTTAAAAAACACTGATCAGCCACAGCCATGACTATATAAGTCTCATCTTAAACCCAGTTGTTTAAGAAACTCACAGTGGTTAAAACCCTAAGCATCATCGATAATATTTCCAGCAAAAAGTTGACCTAAGCTGCACCTTAACATCCCAAACACATGTCGCTGGTTCCCTTGATGTCGCCCGTGGAGGTGGGTGTGGAGGAGGGACTTCTGTAGTGTCCTGCTGGGTGCTGTGAGATGGCAGGGGGGTCCTCAGGCAGTGGGAGGGAAGGGGCTGGGGAAGAGAGAGTTAGGAGAGAAAAATTCATCCCTGAGATAAGAAAGCCCAGTGTCTTGGCCAGTCCGACAAACAGACTTCCCGGCTACTGTGTGAAAAGCTCGGCTCCAGGAAAACCCGGCTGCTGTCATCCATGCATACAGCCTGAGGACAGGGCCAACAAGGAGCCATCAGCAGTCCCGAAGGACAGGCTCGAAGCGAGGCCTGCGGTAACGCCATCAAGGTGAGGTGTCACACTCACCAGAATTCATGCCCTTATCTGGCTGAGTTAAACAGGAGGATATTTTCCCTGCAACTGAAGCAAACAGCAGAGGAAGAAGCCTCAGGAACAATCAAGAATTTAAAGAACAAGGAGGAAATTATTTGGGGAATAAAATGAAAACGGAAACTGCAGCCAAAGGGTCAGGATGAGCCATTCACAGACCTCGCCCACTAGGGGATTTTACATGTCCTGGGGTTAGAAAGTTCTGGCTTGCAGTTAGGCTGTTTCTAAGATAATTTCACCAACTGGATATTTTGATAAGTTGTTTAATTGGTGGCTTTTCCCCAGTTGAAAGATCAGCCCTTACTGGAGCAGGGGAGGACGTGGGCATGGAAGGGACCAGAATCAGGAGAAGGCAGCGCACACTGCACATGGCAGCTGTGCTGGTTCCAAGAGACTTGGGGAGAAACCCTTCACAGAGGTGAATTTCAATTCAGCATTGTTTTTAGTCTTTTCCTGGTTTCTGAATCAAATATGTTTTACTGTCATTCTTAAAAGGACACCTGTGTTAAGGAAGAAAGTGTGAATCTTGGACTCATGCAGGCCGGCTACAGCATGTGCAGGCTGCTGCGTGCACAGGCCTGGGGAAGCCATGCCAGGCAACAAAGGGACCAAGACCCACACAAATGCCCTGGAGCCATGTGGGAACCAGCGGAGGGGTGGATGGGAGCAGAGCACTCACAGTCATTCTGCAAACGTGGCGGAAGCCCCACAAAACCCCACACAGAATGCGCTGGGTCCAATTCAGCAGCACTGAAAAGGGGCTGGAACAGGGTGGGAAAGTTCTGTGAGCCTCGCCACTAAATCCAGGCTGGAACAGGCAGAGAGGCCGGCGAGCTGTGGAAGGACCCTCCTGCACCTATCCTCACTGCTGCATTTATCTCACCCTGGAGGAGGCAGGGAATGTAGAACATTCAAGGGTGTCTGTACCACAGCAAATACCAGATAAAGGCAACTGTGTCATCTCCTGAGAAACGTTCCTGAGGCACTTCTCCCTCGGCCTCAGGAACCTCCATCAGTCAGCCAGGCCTCGCTAAGGGGCATTCAGCAATGCAGAAATGCTTTAAGCAACTCCCACACGTTCATGTGTGTTCACATTTACCCCCAACCCACACATATGCACACAGACAGGGTCACACTCGTATGCATACACACATGCACACATACATGTGCACATTCATGTGTGAATGCACACCCACACTCATGTATGCATGCATGCATACACATATGCACACCCACACTTACACACATGCATGCATGTGCACACTCACGTGTACATGCACACTCACATATGCATGCATACATATGTGCTTACCCGTGTGCATGTGCACACCCACACTCACATGTATACACATGTACACATGCATTCATATGTATGTGTGTGTGCACAGGCATAGGCATGTGTCTGTGTGTGCACACAACCATGCACAGGTGTACACAATACTCAAATGCACACACGTGCACACATACATACATATACACATTCACACCCAACATGCACAGACACTTCGGCATTCAGGGAGGCCCATACAGTCCCTGAGACAAAGGGGGCCTCATACAATTGACCCCTTTGTTGCTGGTCTCAGCAGGGACCTAGAGGAGAGGGAGGAGGGGGCCAGGGGTTGGCCCCTGACCCTGGCCCAGCTGGGCTGAGGCCCAGGGAACTGGAGGTCAGAGTTGAGTTCTGAACTGCACCCCCCATCCCCGGAAGACAGACCCCCAAAACACACTGCAAGTATTGCCGAAAGCACTTAACAAACTTTCATTTGGAGCACTTCTTTTTAGATTAACACAATTTATTATTAACAAAATTAGATCACACTTTAATGGCAAGGAAAGAGTAATTTAACATTTTTCAAAATCTCCACCAGCTAAAAAAACCTTTTCCTGCTCCTTTTTTGGAACAGCTGACTGAGGCAGCTGTTTTGTATCAAGTCCAGGGGTTTTCTATATGACCCAGGGAGCTCAGACAACAGGCAGGCCTTCCTACATTAGAGGGTAATCTGAGAATCATTTGCCATAAAACACCCAGAAGTGCGCCAGCTGGGGCCGGATATGCCCTATAGAGCACCTCATACATGGCATGGGTCTCGTAAAATAATCATAATCATTTGGAAAAACACATTTTTAAAGGAAAGATATGGTTGACACTGCTGTAGAAGGCTGCAGGGAACTTCCCGTGCGTGTCCATGGACTGTCCGCAAATGTCTCTCCCCTAATGCCCACTTGACCGAGGGCCCCTCGTTACTGCAAATCTGTTTCTGACGGGTCCACTGTGCTTAGTGTTTATGAGGTGCTGTCACGCACACAGGCTGCCAGGGGCAGAGGATGGGGAGGGGGCCCAGGCAGTGCCTGCCTCAAAGTCACCCAGCTGGTGACAGCTTTGAGCGCAAGTCCAGAACTTTCTAGACCAGGGGTGGCAGTGCTGGCAGGGGTACCTTTCATAGTGCCAGCCCCCCACCAGCCACAGCTCTGACCCTAATTAGCATTCCCCCTCCCTCAAGAAAAGCTGCAAACTAAGGGTGGGTTTTTTTAAATGAAACTCCCACATTTTAAACTGATTTGAATATTTTTTCAAATGCTATGAGAGCCAAAGAAAACACATCAGTGGAAGTTGGCCAAGGGGCCACCAGTCAGCAACATCGCTTTATACCTTTCTGTGCTGCCAGCTGCTCCTCCGGTTTTCAGAGCTTCAGGTCTGAGTTAATGAGTTTGTGACAAATGTGGAAAAACCCTTCATGTTATTCCTGAGTCTCCACTCCCTTTCCTATACTTATATGGACCTTTTTCTTTCTTTTTTTTTTTTTTTTAAATTTCAAAGGTTCAAAGATTTATAACATCACAAAATAAACTGAAAAAGAAAAGCTTGTTTATTTTCTCCCTACAATTTCCTTTCTTTCCTGTTCCTTCCCGTTTTATAGGCAATATGGGAAATATGAAGGGGAGAAGAAGGGGTACAGCATGGACAGAATCCCACATAAACAGAGCCAGGTGTGCTGGCGCCAAGGGCAGGGACTGGAGAAAGTGCTCACTCAGCCCTCCTCCTAGCACTGCTCTCTCCTGATAACACGCATCTCCCTGAGCCCCATCCCCACAACACCCCTCAGGGCTGGTCATCCCCCAGACTTTGCCCCAGGTCTTCCTGGCCCTCTGCCCCGGCTCTCAAAGCCCCATCACACACGCCACAACCCACTAGTCCTCAGCCAGAGGTGCCTGTCCAGGGCTTCCTAGGCACTTGCTACTTCCTCTTCCTACTTCCTCTGACAAAGTAACCACGCTGAGGAACAGATGCCATGGCCAGCAGCAAAGGACTTTTCTTGCTGTCTCCTCATTGTAAACTGGGGATAATGTTACATAGCTCATACGTTGTTTCTGGCAGATTAGCTTAGAGCTCAAAGATGAGGTTTCCAGGGAACTGACTCACACACTAAGTCGGGCAGTGTTTCAGCCAGTCCTCCAGGGGTCAAGTGCAGGATGCACTGGGTGAGACCATGTATGAAAGAACTTAGCAGCATGCTTGGCACACATGAACTCTTATTTGGTGCTATGATGACGATGCTGGTGATGATGGTACAGCTCATAATAAAACCATTTCCATAATGTCATTTCAGTGTCCTCCACTCAACGTAAGAGATTGAAATCACTGTGAGTCAGGCAGGCCCGGGGTGATGAGGCCTCCTGGTTCACCCAGGTGATCACCCACTTGGCAGGGAGAGCTGTCTGCACCTGCATGCTGTGGACAAGCGAGGACAGTCAGGGCCAGCCCCAAAAACCTCCACCCCTTGTCCCCCGCCTCTCCACATCTTCCATCAGAAGATGGAAAGGACAGCAGGAAAGGCAGGAAGAAGAAAATCAGAACCATATTTTCATTATTGAGTTTATTTCATGATGTTTATTTCCATTGCGGAGTTTACTTCACCATCCTTTCTTGTCCCACAAAATTAAATTAAAAGAAAACAAATAAAGAAAGTAAAGAAAAGGCCACACTTAAGTTTAGGAAAAGAAGGGCTATGTATATTGTATAGGCTCTTTCCAGAGTTGTCAGAAATCTGGTAATTCAGATCAGAAACTTCCAAAGATCTGATGCAGAGGAAAAGTGGCCAAATCAATGGAAATTAACATTGAACTGACATTGAACCATAGGCGGCGGTTGTTCAGCCAGCCTGAGAGAGGTTGCTTCTAAGCCTCTAAGCCCCAGATGACAAGAAATCAGACCACTGATGCTGTGGCCCTTCCCGCTGTCCCCAAGAACCTGAGTCATGCACCGTGTTTCTGGACTAAAAGTTACAGCACTGCTGGGGAAGCTTGGGGATGGTTTCACAAGGACTTGCTGTGTCCCCCAATTTGCCCAAATTGATAACACCTATGAGTCTTGAGTTGCTGCCCCCTTGGGCCCCTTCTGAGGGGCTTTTTCCAAGGACTAGAGCTCTGGCAAATGGAGAGACCCCTGCTCTCAACCTCAGTGCCCCCCTCTGCAGAGAGAGGACAGTATACACACCCCAGGAACAGCGCTCGCAGGCCCCGCAACGGGAGGCTTCAGGAGGCCACTGTCATCTTTGTCACTGCCATTACGTGGCCGAGGTCTGTCCCCCTAGGTGGCAGCACAGTGGGCACACAGCAGGACCTGGTTTCTCAGCCTTGTGTGTCAGCGCCCAGGGCTGCCCAGTCAGAGCTGCCCAACCCCTGGCTTCAGGAAATGCTGCATCATACAGCTTGTCCGTGAATGTATTTTATTAAGACTTCGGTTTCAAATAAAAGAATTGTGGATTTTGGTTTCCTGCTTCTCTTGATCTGAATGGGTGGGTATTCAATAATATGAATAAAGCACACACTCTTCCTAAAAAGCCAACCTTCCATTTAAAGGGAACCAGCATGACGTGGGGGTGGGTGCACCTATAGCACAGAACACCCAATCTGGGACATTCGGGGACTTCCAGTGGCAAAGACCACTTTCGTGAGAACTTCATTAAGTTAGAGTGGGGGGTGGGGGAGGAACAGGCTGAAGAAACGAAAGGAAACGTGCAAGGGACTGAAGGGAAAAAATAGGTGACACCCTCAAATGCAGTCAATAACAAAAGCATTTTAGGGCATTTCTAAGGTGGATTTGGGGCTGTTAAATACCAGAAAGTGAAGGCCTTTCATAGCCTGTCACAGAGCTTAGAGACCCCATCACGGCTTGCTGACCCATGCTGACCCCCAGACCCCCATCAGAGTCAAAAGTAAAACTCCCAGAAAAGGACATCTCATTTTAATGTAAAATACAAAATCGTTTTAAAGAACTTGTTTCAAAGAAAGAAGAACACTTTTTCTCCTTCTAGCTTTTACTTACTTTCTCCTCTAATTTTTACCAAAAAAGAAAAATTAATAATTTTTACACAAAAGAAATAAACGGACAAACACAAATTCCCTCCACCCAGGCATATGGGACATGGGCCCATGGGCTACAAAGAGGGATTCCATGACATATGACAGCAGCTGTTTTAAAAAGTGCAGTAGATCCATTATTGAAAACGAAATAATATATTTCTGAAGTGTCTGCTATGAGCTAACTGCACATGATGTGCAGGCATGGGAACCAAGTACAGAAAGAACAGAGAGAGTTGCTGGGGTCGCTATCCAGCTTCGTCTTCCGGGGACACTCACAGCACTGAGGGACAAGCTCACCAAGACTGTGACGCTGACACTGTAGAGCGACAGTCACGCTACAGCCCATTTCTGTCCTTGTGCCACCCTTTTACAAATGCACCCACTTTCCTCCCACGCTCACCTGCTATTTGGCCCCTGGCAGTCATCAGTCTGTGCTCCATTCCCATAATTTCGTCATTTCAAGAATGTTGTGAAAAGAATTATACAGTATGGGGCCTTTGGGGATTAGAGCTTTTCATTCAGCAGAATTCTCTGGGGCCTCGACCAGGTGGTCATATGGACCAATGGTTCGCTCCTAACGGCTGCTGAGTGCTATTCTACGGCCTGGGAGGACCACTGCCCAGCAACCTGTGGAAAGTACGTGGGGCTGTTATAATGAAAGCTGCCATGGAAATTCGTGTGCAGTCATGTTCACTTCTCTGGGTAAATGCCATGTAATTCCTATACCTGTTTTGTTAGATTAAAGTGCTATATCTTTGTCCAAAGATAACTTTCATTTTTTTGTTGATAAATAACCAAATTGGAAATGGGCGATTAAACAAAACACCCAGTTTGGTGAGGCCTGCCGGGGCTGTTCCTGATCCTGCTCAGCTGAGGGCTTCGGGGCAGCCTCTACAACTTCTGAAATACTCATCACTCCCATTGTCTCTCCTCTCCCCAACACTTTCCTGCTATTGCATGTACCCAGAAAGATGGCCCGGGCCTTTGGGAGACCACAGAAGGAAGCAGAAATCATGCCACTCCCAGGGAAATGAATGGTTTTCAGGATTCCAAGAAAAACCTTGGCTGCGGGCCCAAGACATTTCTCCACCAAGACCTCAGAGCAGTGTGTAAGGGGACAAGGACATTTGATGCAGCACTGACCCTAAAAGCAAAACTTTGGAAACAACACAAATGCTTACCAGGAGGGGTCTGGTTAAGAGTGGACAACTGTGCACTATTAAAAAGACTGAGGAATTGTCCGGATACTAACTTGGAAAGATCCCCAAGGAATCGTGTTAGCAAAAACTCAGGCAGAAATACACTCCCAATGTGGCAGAGGCAACCCTCTCCACCCACCCCTCCCCAGGTAACAGCTATAGCTATAAACTGTAGGCAAAATACAGCGAAAATGACAAATTGCTGAGAACTCTGAAGAGCAAAAACTAGCAGTCAGACTGTTGAGGAGTGTCAAAACATTTGAAGTAGCAACTGGCACAGATGCATTTCCTGGATTTTGTTGTCTTTTTCCTGGGTTTTGCCCTGAAAGTATGGGTGGCTAAAACTCTGAGAGAAAATCTGTTGCCTTTCTGGCTGGAGAAACTAGGAAACAAGGCAGAGGCAACTATGGTCACTGGAGTGTGAGGAAGAGTCCCAGAGAGACAAGGGCAGAAGAAGGGGACCCCTGATTCCGTGCATGGACTCTGGGTGAATCTCAGGTGACCGCTAACCAGCATGTATGGGGCAAGGCAGTACAGCAAAGGCTTACAGAATTGAACTAAGACTTGAACCCATAGAAGACAAGGAAGAGCTCAAGATGAGGCTTTGAGTCTCTCACCAGGTCAACTGCCTGCTAATATAAACCATGAATGTTATTCAGAAGAATATAACGTAACTCAGAGTCCCTAAAACATAACATTCACAATGATCAGGATATAACCCAAAATCTCTCAATTTATAAAGGACCAGGAAAATGTGACCCATTCCCAAGAGAAAAGATGATCCAGGTGTTGGAATTATCAGGTAGGACATTCAAGCACACATTACCATACCTCATGAGGCCAAGGAAAGTATGCTCTAATCAATGAAAAGATAGGAAATCTCAGCAGAGAAATCGAAGATAAAGACAAGAAACAAATGAGAACTTTAGCATCGAAAAATACAGTATCTGAAAATAAAAGTTCACTTAGCAGGCTTAATAGAAAAATGCAGGTGTCAAAGGGAAGAGTCGGTGAGCTTAAAGATAGGTCAATATAAATTGTCCAAAAGAGAGAAAAAATATTTCTAAATGGACGTCAAAAAAGATATTAAAAAATGGAAAGATAGTCTGTGTTCGTGTATTGGAAAACTCGATATTGTTAATTCTTGAGATCCTAACACAATCCCAACCAAGTTAATTTATAGATATTGATAAACCCATTCTAAAATTTATATGAAAAGAAAAAGACTTAGAATACCCAAAACAAAAAGGAGAAAAAACAAAGTTGAAGGAGTCACACACCCAATTTCAATACTACAGTAATCAAGAAAGTTTGGTTTAGAGAAAAACATAGACACAGAGGTCAATGGAACTGAACAGACAGCCCAGAAATAGCTCCACAGAAACTGACTTGTGACAAAGCTGCAAAGGCAATTCATCAGAGAAAGGATAGTCTTTTCAGCAAATGGCACTGGAACAGTGGGACATCCATATACAACAGGAAAAAAGAAAAAGGAACTAGACACAGACCTTGGACCTGAAACAAACGTACTTAAAATGGCTCACAAACCTAAAGTAAACTACAAAGCCATAAAATTATTAGAAGACATAAGAGAAAAATCTACATGTCCTGGGATTGGTGATGAGTTTTAGATATGCCACCAAAAGTACAATTCACAGGGCCGGCTGAGTGGCACATTGGTTAATAGCTGGTTTTGGGATGCCAGCGGCCCCGGTTCAGTTCCCACATATCAGGGCCAGTGACACTGCCCTCTACAGCTAACAACAGCTCCACCTGGAGCTGGGCTGTGCAAGCCCCGGTGATGGTGTAGGCTGCAGCCCCTGCTGCAGTGGGCTGCCATGGGCTACAGTGAGTGGCCGGCAGCCAGCGTGAGCGGCTGGCAGCCAGCGTCAGCTGCCAATAGCGCGGTGAACGACCATCCAGAGGCCGGTGACGGATCTGCCTCATCCGGGAAGAGCGCAATGACGATACCAACATGGGCTAGTGAAGCAACGCCCTCCGCAACTAAAATGAAGAACAAAAAGACAACAACTTGTCTGTTCCCCTTCCCCAATTCCCCAATGCTGTTCCTCTCCCACAATTCCCCAATAAAATCTTAAAAAAAAAAAAAAGAATAATAGTAAAAGAAAGCAAAGTAATGTTCCTTTAAAAAAAAAAACAGTACAATTCACAAAAGAAAACAATAAATTAAACTTTACTAAAATTAAAAACTTCTGATCTGTTAAAAATACTTTGTTAAGAGAATTGAAAAGCCACAAATTGGGGGGAAAATCTTTGCAAAACTCATACCTGATATAGGATGGATTTCCAAAATATCCAAAGAACTCCTAAAACTCAGTAAGCAAACAACTCAAAAAAGCGCAAAAGATCTGAAGAGACCCTTCATCAAAAAAAAAAAAAAAATACACACACACACACACACACACACACACATACATACATACATTACCAGGGGTGCCAAAAACATGTATACACATTTTAAAAGATGCTAACACTTTGATCAACGTTGCTCAAGCAGTAGTTCACTGTCATCGGAAGTGTCTGGACCCTGATGGTAGCCACTTTGAGCACCTCTTGTAATTGCAGAAGTCAAACATGACTTGTCTTCATCTTATGTTATCGTATATATTAATACAATTTTCCTTTCTTAGAGTATGTATACATTTTTTGGCAGCCTCTGTACACACACATACACACACACACACACAGGGCAAATAAGCACATGAAAAGATGCTCAAACTCACATGTCATCAGGATATGCAAATTAAGGCAACACTAGGTACTACCACATACTTACTAGAATGGCTAAAATCCAGAACATGGCCAATGGTTGGCAAGGATCCGGAGTACTAAACTCTCTCATTCATTGCTGGTGAGAATACAAATCAATAGTCACTTTGGAAGACAGTTCGGCAGTTTCTCACAAAGATAAACAATTTTATCGTATAATCCAGCAATAGCACTCCTAGGTATTTACCCAAATGTGGAAAACTCATGTCCACACAAACTCTGCTTGCAAATGTTTATTACAAATTTATCCATAATCACCAGAATCTGGAAGCAACCAAGATGCCCCTCACTGGGTGAGTGGATAAACCAACCATGGTATATTTATTAGTGGAACACTGTTCAGCACTACAAAGTGATGAGCTATCAACCAGGCAAAAACATGGAGGGAGATTCAGTGCAGACCACTAAGAAAAGAAGCAATCTGCAAAGGCTCCACGCTGCATAGTTCTACTTACGTGACCTTCCGAAAGGCCCCTTGCTGCATGGTTCTACTTACGTGACCTTGCGGAAAGGCCCCGTGCTGTATGGTTCTACTTATATGACTTCCAGAAAGGCTTGCATGGTTCTACTTACGTGACCTTCTGGAAAGGCTCCCTGCTGCATGGTTCTACTTACATGACCTCCCAGAAAGGCTCCATATTGTATGGTTCTATTTATATGACTTCTGGAAAGGCTCCATGCTGTATGGTTCTACTTATATGATCTTCTAAAAAGGCTCTATACTGTATGGTTCTACTTATATAAACTTCTGGAAGAGATGAGTCCACAGATCTGGTAAACAGATCAGTGGCAGCCAGGGTTTGGGGAGAGAAGAAGATTGTTGAGTGAAGACAGGGTATTATTTGGGGGTGGTAGACTATTCTGTGCGATACTGTGATGGCAGATACATGAAACTATACATTTGCCAAAACTCATAGAACTTGACAGCGCAGAGAGTGATACTTAATACGCGATTTTTTTTTAATTTAATTTTATTTTATTAGTTTCAGGTGTACAACACAATGCAATAGTTATACTCTTTACCCCCCAAAGTGAAAACCCCCCTTCCCCAGTTCGCCACCCCACTCCCCCCCATATCATATATATCCATCACAACTCCCCTGACTCCCCTCCACAGTATACTCTACATCCCGTGACCATCCACATATTCAGTTGCAGTTGGCATACAATACTATACAACATCAGCTTCAGGTATACAGTACAGTGATCAAGCCTCTACTCCATCCATGAAGTGGTCTCCCTAACAAGACATGTGACTATCTGACACGCCACAACATTTTTACAACATTATTATATTCCCCGAACTGTGTTTCATATCCCTGTGGCAATATTGTAGTTGTCTATTTATGCTGTCTAATCCCTTCCCCTTCCCCCACAATCCCCACCCACTTCCCAACTAGCAACCCTCAGTTTTTCCTCTATGAGTCTGTTTACTTTGATCGTTCACTCAGCTCTTCAGACTCCACACACAAGTGAGATCACATGGTACCTGTCCTTCTCCGACTGACTTATTTCTTGCAACATAATAGTCTCTTCACAACATTATCAATTACATTCCCAGAACTGCCCCATATCCCTGCGGCAACATTGTAGTCCCACATACACTGTCCAAAACCTTCCCCCTCTCCCTCTTCCCCACTCCCTCCCAGCCAGCAACCATCAGTTTTTCCTTTATATATGCTTGATATGACTTCAATCTACTTAAATTGTCTCTCTGGGTTAGCTTGTTTGCCCCTTTCTTTTGTTTTAACATTTCTTGCAATGCTGGCTTGGTGGTAATGAATTCCTTAAGCTTATTCTTTTCTGAGAAGTTCTTTATTTCTCCTTCAATTTTAAGTGATAGCCGTGCTGGGTAGAGCAATCTTGGTTGTAGGCCTTTATTTTGTGTCACTTTGAGTATCTCCTGCCATTCCCTTCTGGCCTGCAGAGTTTCTGTAGACAAGTCAGCTGTTAGTCTAACAGGAGTTCCTTTGTATGTAACCTGCTGTCTTTCTCTTGCAGCCTCTAGGATTCTGTCTCTGTCTTTAACCTTTGCCATTTTAACTAGGATGTGTCTTGGTGTGGACCTGTTTGGGTTCAGCTTGTTTGGAACCCTCTGCACTTCCTGGGCATGTATGTCGATTTCCTTCACCAGGGTAGGGAAGTTTTCAGTCATTATTTTTTCAAATACATTCTCGACCCCTTGCTTCTTCTCTTCTCCTTCTGGTATCCCTATGATTCGAAGGTGGTTGTGCTTCACCTTGTCCCATAGGGCTCTTAAACTATTTTCATTGTTTTTTATTCTTTGGTCTTTTTGCTGTGCCAACTGGGTGATTTCTGCTATTTTGTCTTCCAAATCGCTGATCCGCTCTTCTGCTTCATCTACTCTACTGTTGATTCCTTCGAGTGTGTTCTTCATTTCAGTTATTGTATTCTTTAGTTCTAACAGGTTGTTTTTTATGGTTTCCCTATCCTTCTTTACGTCCTCGCTAAGTTCCTTAAACATTCTTATCATCAGTGTTCTAAACTCTGTCTCTGAAAGGTTGGATCCCTCTGTTTCATTTGGTTCCATTTCTGGAGGTTTCTTCTGATCTTTTACTTGTGACATGTTTCTTTGTTTCCCCATTCTGGCTGTCGCTCTGGGATTGCTTTGATGTATTAGATAGATCACCAGGAGAGCCCTGGCTGGATCACGCAGGCACACAGCTCACGGCCCAACACTCCCAGGAAAACTCCGAGTTTCAATCAGCCGCTCCCAGATCAGGCCGAGCAGCCTGACAACCAATCACCAGCCTGGCAACTCTGCAAACGGAGTGCGGAGAGCAGAGACCTGAGGCGGCTTGCGCGCTCCCGCGTCTCAGTGAGCAGCCTGTTGGAGCTGGATCACTCCCACTAGGCGTTTCCCTGGCAACGCAGCACAAGCCACGCGGAGGGTGGGGATCGGAGGCAGCTCGCGCACTCCCGGGTCTCAGTGAGCAGCCTGTTGGAGTCGGAGGGCACCCCGCCCTGCGTTTCCCTGGCAATGCAGTATAAGCCGGGCGGAGGGTGGGGATCCAAGGCGCACGCGCACGCACACGCACACACGCACTTCTGCGCCAATTCCACCAGACCAATTAGGTCTCGGACCTGACCCTTCGTGGGAGGGCCCAAGCCCGACAAAATGGTGTCCTCCCTACACCACTCGCGTGCAAGCTCCGCACCACGGGAACAATAGTCCAAAAACCTCCAGCCTTTGCACCAAAGGTGCTCAGTTCAGTCCGTTCCGGCAGGCTCCCGGCTCACACAGCCACTCCCTCCACCAGGAACCAGGTAAGTGCTCACCGGCGAGCAAGCCCAGGCGCCGGCCCCACTGATTCTCCAGCCGCTCTTAGCCTCACCGAGCTGAGCAAAGAGAGTCCTTACTAATTTACTGCCGGCTATATTAGAATTTCTCTTCCCGGCAAAGGAACTCTAGGCTGGTGAGCTTGGGGTGCGGCCGGAGGGTCTCTCCCCCAACCGGAGAAGCCTCTCCACAGCTGGGACCTCCCTCACGGGGTTTGCCCTCTCTCGTCTCCACCCATCCTACCAGACCCGATGCGGCTTCCTCTTGAAGTTCTTCGTTTAATGGTTCTGTTCCTCCAGTGTTGCGGGGACCTCCAGGGTTGAATGCTGTATAATTTGCTTGTAATTTTGGTGTGATCCTGGGAGGCAGTTAGCACAGCGTCTATTGCACCATTTTACCGGAAGTCTGTGATTTTTTTTTTTTAATCACTTAAAAGTTGACAGGAGATCCCGGAATGGAATGCAGACTGTGACAAAATAATCTGACTGTGTCACAAATGTATGAAACAATCTTCCTGAAGGGGGTAGGAGATAAAGATACATACTGAACTTGGCAACTTTGGAGCTGAGAGAAAGGCAAAATGAACTGACTGCAAGCCCTATGCTCCAGAAGATAAGGCTTCTTCCTATGGGTAAGAAACAACAATTCTGAAACCACTGTACGTATACACTGGAATTGATCAGCTAACTAAGTAGATGGCAGGTGGTTCATCAGGTTTCTCACTGTCAAAGCAGGACATTACACACAAGCAAGGGGAGAAGTCTAGAATGATCTACACGATGATGGATTAGAATTGAGACCTCACTATGAACTCATGTTTAGCTTAATATAGATGACAATGGACCCATATTTATAGATACCTGTAGATACACAGGTTATTACACAAACACATATTCCCACTGACAAGAGCTAGAAGTAACAACACTACAGTAGCAACAAAAGCGCCTAGCACCCAAATTTTGGTTTCTACAGCCATTCCTCAATAAAAGGAATCAGGGCTCCTTGGGGAATTGCCTGAGCTGGGTGAGGTACATGACCATGAGTCCAGGGGTACTGAGAGCCCAGCTTAAACAGGTTGCACTTGAGGTAGCAGTTTGGGTAAAATATTGATATTTATAGATAAGGTATGAGGTATGCAGCCATTCTGCCATAAAGTTTTCCATCTGGGTGCCTTCCATCTGTTGGGAAATGAGACCTGTAAGTGGGTCACACATGTTTTTCATTAGAAGTCCTTATCATCTCTGGGTATTCACCACAGTGGAAGAAAGGACATCACTGTGGTGACCACAGTGTCACTTCCTCCACCTTCATCTCCTGGGCTCCCTTGATTCATGCCTTCCCAGCAGCAGTTATCTCACTGCTACACTCTGTCCTTCTGAAGCCTAATCGGTGAATTTCCAAATCTGGGCCAAACCCACCATCCTGTGTCCTACCAGGTCCCCAGGGACAAACTCCATCATCACACTGCCGGCGCTGTCAGATGTCCGGGCTGGACCCCAGCCTCCACTCCATATCACGTCTTCTGTGACCTCTCCAAGCCCTCTTCTTTCTCTCCTCTCTCCTCCCCACCCTGCCGCCTTCAGCACCCTCTTCCCAAGTCCCCACCAAAGCCCAGCTCCCACCTTTTAGTTCCTGAATCCCTTGCATCCCTGAGAGATTGGAGATCGTTGTTAGAACACTGAGACCTCCTTGCCCCTGCTTGAAATGCCCTGTCTTCTCCTCCCACCATACTTTCTATCCCGTCTCTGAGTAAGAAGCATGCGCTTTGGTTTCAGGGCCACCCCTCACCTGTGTCTGAATGTCAGGTCATGTGTCTCCCTGTGACCTCGCCACCCTCACCCCCCACTCCATGACAGCATCACTCTCTCCCTTCCTACTTCCTCTTTCCCCTCTGGGCTCAGATGTGCTCAGGTCACTCAACCCCACAAGCATTCGGACTCCCATGTCACTCCACCTCCTCTGGTGGAAGGTATGGGCACAGCCTACGTATGCAACTCTGTGTTCAAATGTCAGCTCCACCACTGACTGGCTGGGTGACGCTGGGAAATAGCCAAGACCACGCTGAAGTCTCCCACACGTTGGCCACCACGTGAGGGGCTTCATACCCTCAGAATCCCATCAACATCCTCCGGAAACCGGCCATTATAGCTCATTTAGAGAAGAGGGACAAGTTCGTACACTGTGAGGGCAGAGGTGAGCTCGAAGCCAACCCGCTCACACCAAAGCCTCACTCTGCCGCCCCAGAAAGCTCAGTCTGCCTTATCTATCCATTTCAGGGCCTTCCTGTGGAGTGCCTGTAAGAACCGAAGGAAATGACATATGGAGAGCATTCAGCATCATGTCAGGCACCCACAAAGGAGCGTCATTCAACAAATGATGGCCGTTCTTGTAGGGTACAGATCTCGCACTCCTGGAAATTCTCTCCTATCGTTTCCATGAAGCTGTGTTCTTCTGCTTGTCTTCCCACTTCTCTGACCCACCTCTCGCATTCTCCACCATGCCCTTTAGCTGATCCTCTGAATGCAGGCTTTGCCCAGAGTCCCTTATAGCTCCCTCTTCCTGCACAATGCCACCCACTCCCCCAGCTTCAGCCAGTGCCCCCCACAGCCTCCACACTGCTGCCTGACGCTTCAAGCCACGCTCCCTAAACCTGTTCCTACACCGTGCTCTCCATTCCAGGCTGAGCTGCTCCCTGAACCACAGGCTAGATCTCCTTGTTTCCTTCCTTACAAACCATCAGTGGCGCCCACTGACAAGAGAATAAAATGCAGGCTCTTTAGCAAGGCAAGGAAGGCCCTCTATCACCTGGCTCATGCCATCTTCCTTGCTGCCTCCAGCAGCCCCAGCCTACTGGGAGTTTGCAGTCATGCCCCTCCAACCCCAAATCTGCTCTTCTTCCAGCTAAGCACCCCCGGATGCTCCAGCAGGCCCTAGCACGGCATCATGTTGGAGCCCTTATTGTCCTAGGGAGCATTTCCAGACTGGCTCCACTTGTCTGGGTCTCTACTTAAAAACAAAGCCCAGAAATAAATCAAACCCAAGGCACTGAGGGGAACTATGCACTCCAGTGTTCCAAAAATTCCACTTCTCCTAATGCACGCTGTGTTCATCATGCCCGCCCAGCAGGCCACGGCAGGCTGGCTTCCCACCACAGCTCAGCAGCCACGAGCCTCAGTGTGTTCCCAGAACACCAACAATGAATAGCCCAGGACCCTCTCAGGTGTAACTCTGTTCTCCTCAGGGCTGAAAAGCCCATAAGGGTGGGAATGGAAAACTTACAATGCTGTCATGCCTTCAGCCCATCGGTGGTGAAAACCAGAAGACCTGTAAGGTCATGTGTAAAGGTGGGGTTACGTCAGAGGAAAGGCCATGGGTAAAGGAACTCCTCTTCTCCCTTTTTAAAATCCTACAGACTTTAAAAATGGAGTACAGGCAGAGAGCATGCTTTGTGTATTAAGCTTCTCCAGCAATGTGCTGCCCAGAGTCAGGCTGCGACACCGACAAGGGGTCCCCAAAACGTAAGGTATTTCACGCAGCAGAAGGTATTATTTGGCTCACAAGATAGGTTCTTTTAAAGGAAAAGTCTAGAGCGTGGGTTGAATCAAAGCTCGGATGAGATGCCAAACACAAGAAAGGGAGAACACTGGGGTGAGCCAGCCCCTTAGTGCCTGCCTTACACCATGGTAATAATTATTCAAGCGTGAAAACCAGGACATCATTCTCACATGCTAATTAGACAAAGAAATGAGATATGTAAATATTTTTAAAAAGCCTACCCACTGCAACATTCTCACCCCATGAAAGTTAATAAAGAAAACACGACCCACTGGGGTCACTCTGGCATGAACACCATCGCCTTAAAGACCTGACCTGCGACACCCCTGAGAACAAAAGTCAAGTTCAAGACTAGGGCTGCCCCTACAACCTGGAGACAGACACTTTAATCCTCACAATGTCACATGGGCCAGATCAGCTCAAAGGTCAGAGGTTACCCAAGCAAGAACCATGGAAGTTCCCAGAAATCTAAGCTGCTGCACTTTGAAGCCCTATGTCCACCACCCTTCTTCAGCGCAGCCTCAAAACAGTGAGTTCAGGGGGTACTGTCTGAGGCACACACCTTGTCTGCTCTTGCCAAGCTACCTGAACTCACGAGCCTCTGTCTTCTTATCTGTAAAGCGGGAGGCATGACGGAGCTGCTGTGAGCCCTGGATGAGAAAATGCACATCAAGTGTCACATGCCTGGTCCTATGTGGACGGCCAGCATGAGCCAGCCCCTTTTTCTCCCCCCATCCCCGGAACCTTGTTACAGTGAAAACGCCTGTGATGGGCTGGGGCATCCACAGGATCAAATAGTTCACAGGTATTTACTGAGGGCCTCCCATGCACCTGGTAGCTGACAGTCTGACAGGAAAAGGAGAAATAGACCATAGTTCACATCTGGGACTGAGCTAAACAAGGAGCCAGGAGAGCTGGGTGCAGGGGGGACAGCCGCAAGGATGAAGGTTTCCTGGGGAAACAGTTGACCCAGTGAAGAGAAAGAGATCGAGGAGCGTAGACAGCGGAACCGGAACTGCCCGTGCAGAGCCGGGAGGTGACGAGGCCTGTTTGAGGAACTGCAGGGAGGTCTGTACTGCTGGACTAGGACATCAATTTTTCTCACCCAGAAAGAATTCCCCCTTAACCCAGCTCCTCTGCCGTTTGAGGCTAGTGCTGCCCTCTGAAGCTTTCATCCTATTACACAGCTGTCTTTAGAGAATGAGAGACTACGCGGGACCTGCGAGTCATCTGCCCAGAATAGCACTGAGTCACACTGACAATGTTGTCAGACCCATGAGGCTCACCCATAAGCAACCTGCAAGCGTGAGCCAGGGAGCAAGTGAGCTCTGCAGGAAACAAAACAAAACCATCTCTGACCAAACACACACCTGCCTGGACTGAAAATACCCTGGTGTGGGCAAGTTCAAAGTTAAAAGACAAAGATCTGGATACACACATAAAAAATGGAAAATGTTCACTTTTATTTGTTTACAGGTTCAGATAGGGTTCCAGTGCCCTTAATACATTTAAAATGCCACCAAATGACCCACGTTGGATGTTCATGAAGCTGTGATCTAGGCTAATTTTTTTCTCCACCAAAGAAGTCTTTCTGTCATCACTGTATCCATCCATCACCCATCCATCTATCAAGCATCCATCCATCCATCCACCCATCCACCCACTCATCCACCAAGTGTTCAGCTAAGTGCCAGGCCCTGTTCTAAGTCCAGAGTGGACAATAGGGATCAAGAAGACACAGGTCCTGGGCCGGCCGAGTGGTGCATTGGTTAAGAGCTGGTTTGGGGATGCCAGCGGCCCCGGTTCGGATCCCACATATGAGGGCCAGTGACACTGCCCTCTGCAGCTAACAGCGGCTCCACCTGGAGCTGGGCTGTGCGAGCCCCGGCAATGGTGTGGGCTGCGGCCCCTGCTGCAGTGGGCTGCCCTGGGCTGCAGTGAGTGGCCAGCAGCCAGCATGAGTGGCCAGCAGCCAGCGTGAGCTGTCAATGGCCACGGTGAGCGACATCCAGAGGCCGACAACCGATCTGCCTCATCCGGGAAGAGCGCAATGACGATACCAACATGGGCCGGTGAAGCAACGTCCTCTGCAACTAGACTGAAGAACAGAAAGCCGGCAGGTTGTCTGTTCCCCTTCCCCAGTTCCCCAACACTGTTCCCCTCCCCCAATTCCCCAATAAAATCTTTAAAAAAAAAAAAAAAAAAGAAGACACGGGTCCTACCTACTTCCTTGAAACTGACATTCCCAATCACCAGCCTCAGAAATCGGGGACCCTAGGCAATATCTACTTGCCCTTGAGTCTTCTGAACAGTAAATAAAGGTGCTTCCATAGAAGCCCTCCCTGCCCAGGGCCAACCCTGCAGGAAGAAAGTACCTATTTCTCAGTTTACCTTCTCCTGCTCCTGACACCTCTCCAAACTCAGGTTAAGTCTGACCCAGAGGGAATTCCCTATAACATGGGCAGGATTCACCCCACCCCTAACCATGCACTAATGTAGGAAGGCCACACATCCTACAGGAGCAGGGAACCGGATTCTCACTGGGGACGTAGCAGCACATACATTTTAAATATGAACAACATTCCCTCCTTCTGTGGTCCCTATATTGAGGTTTCTGAGGCACCCCCATCTGGCTTCCATACAAATTGAGAAATAAGCAAAGAAACAGCAGACATAAGCCAAAATATTACCTTTCTTACTGACTCAAGTCAGACTGGGGGCAGTGGCTGAGGCTGAGGGAATTAGTGGAAGCACTTGCAATAGACATAGTTGCCCATGCCCTCCTGCAGTTCTGGACAGGGAGGCCTCCCTGTGGGCAGGAGCCTTCTCTGGAGCCAGCCCTTCATACCGGCTCCTTAGAGAAGGGGGGAGAGAGGGCTGGCCGAGTGGCGCATTTGGTTAGGAGTTGGCTTGGGACGCCATCTCTGAGCAGCAGGGCCCCGGTTCAGATCCACATATGAAGGCCAGTGATGCTGCGCCCTCTACAGCTAAAATGGTGAACAACAGCTCGACCTGGAACTGGGCTGCCATGAGTTGCCGGCAACGGCGTGGGCTGCAGTGGGGCTGGCCGGCAGCTGGCGTGCACCTTCGTGAGCCACCGTGAGCCACTGTGAGCCACCGTGAATGGCTGTCCAATGGCCGGGAAGTGACTGCCTCACCCAGGAAGAGCGCAATGATAATACCAACATGGGCCAGTGAAGCAATGTCCTCCACAACTAGACTGAAGAACCAAAGGACAGCAACTTGTCTGTTCCCCTTCCCCGATTCACCAGCTGTTCTCCTCCCCCAATTCCCCAATAAAATCTTTTAAAAAAATAAAATAAATACTGACCATTTCATCATACGTACAAAGAATCAAAATGTGACCATCCATAAACCTTCCAGAGAAAATTACTTGAGGATATACTACAACAAAACCAGCGGGAAACCAAGGAAAAGGACAATAGGGGATATAAGAAAAAGTTGAATTACTCCCAGGAATCCAGTGGGGAAAAAATATTTTTGAAACAATAGCTCAAAATTAAATTAAGAAATCAGTGGGTTCCAAGAGACCTTCAAGAAGTTATGGGATAGATTCCACAAACAGACAAAATGAGCAAGCAGCTGGAGGGTGTTACTGATATGGTGATACGGTGATGAAGATATATGTTTCTGCTCCGAACAAGAAAAAGAAAAGGCGATTGGAAACTCCAGGAGAAACTGAAAATCCTCCCAAAACACAATGATCTAAATATGAAGCAAACAAAAATGTGATGTAATTTTGAGTAATTTATAGAACGTAAGAAGTGATTCCATTTGGCCCTGATGCTAAGAATATTGTTCTTCAAATTGTAAAGGTGCTATGATATCAGACCTGTAGAGAGAAAATACAATCCTCGTATACACCATTGCTCTACACTGAGCAATGCTTCACCACCCTGGCCATAATAATATAACCTAAAGTCCAGAGTTAGATTATGATTACAGAATAAAATGCAAATTTTATTGCAAATGACTCAGCCTTGATAATATAAAAGTCAATGGTCCAGATAACACAGGTAGGACGTAGCTGGAAAGGAATCAAAAAATAAGGTGGTCCTGATAAGAATATTTATAGGAACTGTGGCAATCCTTGAGAGAATTAAAAATAATGTAAAAATCACAAATTGTGAGGGGGGGGAAAAAAGAGAGGGGACAGAGGTGGGCTGTTGTATAAGTGAACTAAACTCTCACCTCTCACAGCAGAGATGTGGAAATGTCTAGAGTTGATAAATAGGAGAGTTGTAATACACAAAAATGCCACTAACCGTCAGTTTGCTTCTCTTCTTAGTGCGTATAAGGAGTATGTGAAGACACATTTTAAACAACCCAGTTTAATATTTAAATTTATGTAAGGAAGTGCAAACTATTTTGGCTTATTAAATTGTGTTGGGATAGGCGTAGGTATTCAAAATCATGCCATTGGACTGAACTCAAAGTTGAAGACACTTAACAGACCTTTTCCCCAGAATATGACAGTGAGCATGAAGGCCAGGACAGCCCATCTCCCCTATCTCTCCTGCTCCCAGCACACAGGTGCTCAGGACCATAGTGACACACAGCCATAGCAAAGTCAGCAGTGCTGCTAATAAGTCAACTGGGCCCCAGGTCACAGTGGAGAAGCAAGCCTGTATCCTGGGCCAGTGGCTAAACATTTGGTATATACCAAATCCCAGTTTGGGTGGAATCTCTGCATTTTTTAATGTAAACAACAAATTTTTTAAATCTTTGCTTTGCTTTGCTTTGCTTTGCTTTGCTTTGCTTTGCTTTGCTTTGCTTTAGTTAATCAAAGCAAATACAACTGTGTGCCATAGTGGTCCAGGAACGTCAGTGAGCAGGGTCTAAGCCAAACTCAAAGGGTGGCTCCTGGAGAATTACAAAAGCAGTCCCAGTGTGGGTCAGGGCCTGCCTGGGACCGGGGAGCGCAGTGCGAGGCCCAGGAAACTGAGCAAGCTGTTACCTCTTCCCATGTATCAATTTTCTCATCTTGAAATGGGAATCATGACAGACCTGTCTCATAGGGCTGCTGTGACGATTAAAGGGGCGATGAGGTGTGAAACGCTCAGAAAATGCCTCTCGTACGGAGACACAGTACAAGTCAGCTATGTGTTGGTTGTGGCTTGAGCTGCTGCTGTCACTCTCTGTGGGAAACTATTGAAGGGTGGGTTCATTGTGGGGACAAAGGAATAGAGGAACAAAACATGGAATGAGGGAAGGGACGGGGACCTGCACAAGCACCTGCGCTACATGGAATATCAAGTTTCAGGCAGGACAGCTCCTAGGGCCAACAAGCCGGCCATTAAGCACCCATCTCTGACCTTCCAGGTGGCACAGACAATACTCCCTGGAGGTGGGCAAGAGGGCTCCCAAGGAGAGATGAATGAAGCACCTCACAGCTGCAGCCTGGCAACCTATCTGCCGGACCCAGACGAACAGGCTGCTGGAGCCAAGGAAGGCAAGCCTCCCACGCCCAGCAGGACCCAGGCCCAGAGCAATTTGAAAGCAGTCTATACTGTCCACAGCATCACTACCCCTCACAGTGCCATGGCCACCACCCAGGGTTTCAGGACACTGGGGTTTCCTACAAGCCTGGCTCAACCTATGATGATTTAGTCGAAGGGAGTGCTGTTCCTTGCAATGCTGTCACAGTCACAGACATCTAACATTCCTGGCCACATCAAATGGGAGGGATCGCCAAGACTTTCCTCTCCTACAGCACAGAACAACTCGCACACCATGTGCTGTCGGGCTGTCCACCTGCAAACGTGACCTGGGCATCTCACTTGATGGGGAAGGGCAGGATGCCAAGTCTTAGGGCTTCATGCCAGTGAGACCCAGACGCCTCATTGAGAAATGTTTCCGGAAAAGGTGTGCATGGACACTAATCTCGGAAGGCCCTTCCAACCACGAAAGCCCCACACCTCCCACTTTATGAAGTGTTCTCCACACCTCCACCTTCCCTTCCTGCCAGCACAAGCCCAGAGGCTTCCTTGCAGGAGCCCCTCGCAGAGCTATAGTGGCTTAGCGTCTGGACACACCTGGAGAGCAACACCTGCCCCAGGCCATCTCTGCTCACAGCCTGTGTCTCATCCAGGGAAAGCATTCAGCACACGCTGCTCAGGGAATTGAGGCAAATTTAAACTGCAGATTCTCCATGTCACATAGTCATCCATGTGAAATCTCCATTTCAGATAGTTATCTATGGTTGGACTGGGTCTTGAGCTCTTCAGTCTTTGGAGAAAAAGGCAGCAGATGTATCTTTTTAAAAATAAATGTTTAAACTGCAGCTGTTGAAAATGTAAATAACTGCCATGGAAACACCACAAAAAAAAACAAAAAAATTAACTATTTTCACACCCACCCAAAATGCTGCAAACTTATGTTTTTATGAGTCAAACTATATCCTGAAAAGTCATCAAGATAACACCATCCTATTCAGTCTTGATCTTGATCCAGACAAGTACCGGTTGACACAGCCCCATTCTCCTTAGATTGACCACTTTGTAAAATCAACAGTCACTACTGATAAGAAGCCAAACTGATGAGAACAGCCCCCACCACCACTCCTTACAGTTCAAAAGTAAATACAAGGAAAACCAGCCCGCCAGTCATTGCTGGTATTTGCTGCCCTCTGGTGGTCAGCCCCAGGAAGTCTCTCCACCAGAAAACCAAACTATTTCAGATGGTGGCCCCTCTGAGGATGGTTCAGGCCAAAGCCTTTATCCCGTGGGACTGGCCCAGCCCCAGCAAATCCTGCTGCTCTGCTCCCCATGTGTGTGAATGTGAGTGTGTGTGCATGCTAAAGGAACAATAATGTGAACCCCAGTCGGAGATGAGCTGTGTGAGCCTACTTCCTCAAAGCACATACAATGCGTCTAAAAAGACATACAATCAATACACAAAAGCCTCCGTGAGAACAGAAGACTGGCCATATCACAAAAGTGTCAACTTTTCAAGTTGACACTTTTTTGTAGGGACCCACACCTCCCTCACCCCACCCTCCATTACGCTCACTGTTTGTGGGCCAGGGCCTCACTGTGCTCATCACCAGAGCGTCTCCATTTCTATCCATCCCATTCAACCCAGTCCTCACGCCGAGCCCTCCTGTGCCAAAGCCCATGGACGCGCTCCTTATTCAGCCCTTACCACTGGAAGACGGCCACCCACCCTCCCACCCACTTACCATCCATCCATTCATCCACCTGGAGGATGGTGGGTGCCTCTGGGCTCGCCTTACCCACTCCTTCCTGGGGAAGAATATATGGTGTCCATCAAGTAGATGACTGTTGTTCTCTAGAACATTCTACAGCTCCTCATTAACTACTAAATTATACATGATCTAATCACCCTACTTTCAGAGCCTTTATAATGGGATGAATAGGTGGATGAGTGGATGGGTTGATGGGTGGATGGATGGATGATGGAGGGTGGGTGGGTAGGTAAATGGATGGATGGTGGATGGATGGATAGAAGAGTAAAAACACTTCTATGATGTTTAGTGCTCTACAAGACTCTGTGCTAAGATTAAATAAAAAGACGTGATTTCTGCCCACTAAGTGTTCTGTTAATAATGATAAAAATGAGATCAATCTAAGTGACAAGAAGAAGAGATGAACATAAAATGATTCCAGAAGAAAATAAAAGTAGTTGACCTCCTAGCAAGAATTAACAAAAACCTCGGTCGGCGGAGTGGCGCATTGGTTAAGAGCTGGCTTGGGACGCCAGCGGCCCTTGTTCGGATCCCACATAGGAGGGCCAGTGACACTGCCCTCAAAAAAAAACTAACAAAAACCTGATAGTTTTATTGTGGTAGCCACAGAAATTGAGGTTATTAATTTAAGAGGACTGAGTGAGCTTCCCCTCAGGGAAAAGGTTCGTGGTCAACTCAGATATGAGCTGGCCATCCTCCACCCCAGCCAGTGACTGAAGCACCCCACAGCACTGCAAAGCCTCATGCGGGGGGACCAGACAGTAGGGTGAGAGCAGTGTTGTCAGGGACACCTCAGGTATGTGTCAAGCTCCAAAGCAAGAGCAGAGGTGTCAGGGCCACACAGCCTCGCCCAGCACAGTGCAGGCCTGGTAACCGTAGCACCCCGCCCCTGTGGTTTCAGGAGCCACCTCTGCCTCAGAAGCACACAGATGCCCTGACCTCCTCTGTGTTGTTCTAATTCTCCATGAACCTTTCCAGTCAGGTCTTGGATAGGTCATCCAACAGGGGGAGAGACTCTCTTGAAACAGTGGACTCGACAATCTTCCACAGATGCTTTTTCATGTCCAACCATGCTCATCAGTGTCAGAAAAGGCCATGTGTCTATTATACCAATGGAAATGAGTTAACACCTGTGAAGCACTTATTACAGGCATGGCTCATAGTAAGGGCTCAGTAAGTATTATCTGCTCTTAATAGTTGTGGTGGTGATGGTGACAAAAAGACATTAACTTGTTGAATTCTCACAATATTTCCATGAGATGGTTACTTATTTATTTATTCATTTATTTGCCTCATTTTTAGCAATGAGAAAACTAAAGCTCAGGGCAACTGAAATGAAGCCCCAGGTCCACAGCAGCCACAGAGCCTGAGCCTGTCCCTCGGGGGCCATCACTGTGAGGCCCACAGCTGGGAATGGTGGCCTCCCTGGACGGAGTCACATGACCCCTGGCACCTGTCCTCTGCAGGGTGTTCCATGGCCTGGGAGGCCCAAAGACCCTTCCTCTGGGCCCCAGGCTGTCCTGGCCGACCATCCAGTCCCAGGGAAGATCTGAGCACCTCCTCATCACCGAGACCTCAGCAGGCATGCGGCAGAGTGACGAGAAGCTGAGACAAAAAAGAGCCATCTGATCACCTCACTCAAAGAGATGAGAGGAGCAGACACCACTTTTCGGCAGCCTGCTGTGGGGACATCATCGCCACACTCCCAGAGGCCAGAACCGGGTGGGTGTCTCTACCTCCCACTCTCCACGGGCCTGTATTCCACACACACACCCTGCGGTGTGTCCCCCTGTGTCACCGGTGTGCTGTGGGAGGTGCACACCCCCCAGGCAGCTCCCTGGCCCCCAGGGCCTCATTCCCACCTGCAAATTGGTAAGCACAGGGCCCCTGCACAGCGCTGTGAGCAAGCATGTGCATACAAAGCCAACACAAAGGACAGTGGCCCAGACAGGACAACAGAGCAGAAGGAAGATGTAAAGCCCAGGTTGGGGGGTTGGGGGGCACATAGACAGATGAAAGAGGCAGCAATGTACCCCTTCCCAGTCCCCCGGGAATGGCTGAGGGTTGCGGTGTGGGGCACAAGCGCATGCCTGTGCTAAGCCGGGTGCCTCACACGTGACTTCTGACTCATCCCACATTCATTCCCTCACCTGCTATTTGCTGTGCACCTACTATGTGCCAGCACCATGTGGGAAGCTGGACTCGGCAGTGCAGGAGGCCAGCTGGGCCTTGGCTGCTGGGAGCATCTCAGCTAGCAGGGGTGACAGCTGCATCATGTACTGTCATTACCGTAATGATGACGTGAGGGGGGAGCACTGCCTCAGGACGGAACATGACAGGAGTGCATTTGGGCTGTGACCTTTCTGAAGAAGGGACACTTGCCCCAGCTCTGAAATGGACATGAAAACGAGCCATAGAGAGGTGGGGGTGGGCTTTGTACCTGTGAGAAGGGGGCAGGGTAACAGGCCAGGCAAGGTGCTGGTGACCGGGAGAGAACTTGGGCCTTGACTCCGGAAGCTCTAGGAGGCCACACAAAGTGACTGTGGCTGGGGTGGCACCGGGAATACAGAACGGTACTTACCTGTTCTGGGCAGGGCTTCTCCAAGCACAGTCCCCGCCAGTGACGTCAGCACCTCCTGGGAGCTTGAGAGAAAGCACATTCTCGGCCTCACCCCAGACCTGCTGGGTCAGAAACCCAGGCCCTGAGGAACACCCACTTTAAAATAGTAGGGAGACTCCTGAGAGCGGGGACTGCTCGTCTTATGCTACAATATTTACTTCCATGCAAAATCAACCAAAAACAGCAGGCTACATATGCCTCTTTACACTTCACCTTCCCTCCACTTTGGCTTCCAAACTCAGTGACTTTCCCTGGCCTCCTTCCGCCTTCCGAAGAGGCTGCCCAGTTTTCCCACTTGCCCCCACCTCCCACCCCTGCCAATCATCTTCATTTCCCGTTCCTTTTGCTCCTGCTAATCACTTAACGCTTTGGACATAAATTAGAGGACAGCTATTATGGCAAGCCTTTAAGAGAAAAATCTGAAAGTACTGAGAAATGCCATGGGGATGAGTGATGACCATGAAAAAGTAACGTCTGGGCAAAGTTTCAAAGGACGCCGCATGCTCAGCCTTGACTGAATGTCACCGTGGGGAGCCACAGCGAAAGTTTTCTAATACACAAGGAATGCACATCAGAGAAAGGGACCCGTTCTGCACTCACCAGCCAGAGCCGAACAAGCAAGACAAGCTCAGGTTTCAGTCGTCATGTGTTTGGGCCAGAGGAGCTGCCAGGAGGGCTGGTGACATCACTTGCGCCCAGATGCTGGTAATGAGGTCACAGTGGCCAGGGCTGCTGTCCATCAGGGCCAACTACATAGGGTCCAGGCCTGCCAGGCTCTGCCAGGGGTCTCCCTGGCACCTGGAAAATCTGCCTCCCAAGCAGAGCAGGGCAGGTGCCAACTGGGGGTCACTGATTTTGCTTCAAATACTCAGGCGTCCGAGGCACACCGTGGGCCTGTGCAAATGTGTCGGACCAACTTGCCACCTGGAGGCCAGGATTCTGGGCACTTGTTTCATGGAAATGCCCACTTGGTCCTTTGCTACAGCCAACCCCTCTCTTCCCAGTGTCAGCAGAGGCAGCAGAGCCATCCCCTCAGTACGAGCTCTGAGCTACTGAGCATTTGCCAGGTGCCAGCGTGGCACACGTGCCCTCACCACCAGCAGAAGGCCCATTTCACAGAGGAAGAAACTGAGAAATGCCCACGGCCCCACTGCTGGGCACGTCCAGGCTGAGGCTGCTGCCCAGGGCCTCTGGCTTCAGAGCCTATGGTCATGAGAAGGTCTGTCTATTGCCGAAAACAAAGTACACATGTCAGACGCCCAACAAGGAACTGACCCAATGTGGTCCCCAAAGACCCTCTGGGGTTGGCAGGGGCTGGCCCCTGAGTGATGCCCAGCAGAATGGAAGAGTGTCTTTTAAATGTCACCAACTCTGCCTCCTGCCCCTGCACCTGCCCTGCTGCCTGGATCTGATGATCCTGAGTGCCGCTCTTCACCAGAAGTTGCCACCACCCATACGTCCCCATGTAGCTCCACCAGCCTCCACCCACCACCAGCCTGGACGAGCTCACGGGGCAGCAGGCACACACCGTCCACATGCACCATCACCCACTCACCTCCACGCCGCCAACCAACGTGTGCTTTCACATTCACCCAGCGCTGCCATTCCAGGGATCCCAAGGCCACGGCAACGAGCGGGAACACCATGCAGGTACTGCCGTCACAGCTTCACGTGACCCTGGACCCGATCTCTGTCCCATCTTCTCTATGGTACAATTCTAGGCTCCCCTGGCTTCTCTCCTCTCACCTCTCTCTGGGGTCCTGAAAATGGCTTCCGTTACAGACTCCCGGAAATTGGCTTCCTCGGCGCTGTGGAGCCACGCGGACACCTGTGTCACAAGCCTCTCCAGGGGCCTCATCATCAGGGGCCCAGCTGGGCCACCACTCACATGGGACCTGAGGGCTGCACACCCACCTGACCTTGTGAGAGCCACTGATACATGGGCCCAGGAGGCAGTGCCCACAGCGGGCGCTAGGTCATTGGCTCAGCACTGAGTGTGCTTTCAGCATCACAGCTGTATCCGCTGACGGTAAGGGCACCGCACAGGGAAGCTAGTGTCAGGCAGATTTCGGAATGGGACAGACCTGGGAGACGTGAACTAAGGATGTTCCTGCTGTTCAGACAACTGTGAGCTGACATCAGGCCTGGATAAAGTCAGGGGGCTAAAACGTACTCCTTATTGATAGAAATGCTGGATTATGCCACAGATGTATATTCTGGGCATCGTACTTTTCCTTCCAGCTTCACCAGCTCAGTGGAGCTTAAACCAGTCTTCTCTCTCATGCAGACAGACAGAGAGGGCCCAGAGAAAACAGTACTGACAGGCTGGGGCCTTCTAGAAATTTCTCACCTGGCTGCTCTTCCCAAACCAATCTATGGGAGGGTGGGTGAGGGAGGCAGAGATGGCCTCATGGACTCCTACCTGTGGTACTGAGGACACACTCCAAAATGGTCCAGTGAGCATCTGCGCTCCCCAGTGAACTCGCCAAGGTATGCCCCTCACCCACACGAGGCAGCTCTGAGCTGCTTTTCCAGCAGACTGGCTTGCTCTGAATCACACATTCACCAGGGGTCATCTTTAGTGATCCACTGGGATCAGCAGTACACATCTGGGCTGCGGACGGACGTATGGGACCCCGAGGTCAGAGGATGCAGGAATGGTCCCTGAGCGTGGCCAACTGCACCCCTACTCTGTATGCAGTAACTGGGCCATGTTACACCAACTGCGGCTTGGGAAGTGCAGCCCCTGGCAGCGCCACCCGCCCCAGGATGCCTGGAGAATGAACAGCAAGGTACATTAAAATCAGCATCCACTACCTTCATGGCACCTAGAGCTTGGAAGGTCACTCCTAATCGCGAAGGGGTCAGTGCAGCCAGCATTGCGTTGAATCTTGCACTCTTGTTCTTGATAGAAGAACGGCTCTGACGGCCATTCCAGGAAAAGAGTTCCAAAATTGCTTTGAAGGGTGGATTAGGCACTGGTGTCAGTGCATAGATTCCCAAGGGGAACACTTCGAAGGTGACCATAGTGATATTCAGCAATGAAGTATGTGGCACTTTTTCTAGGAAGAGTTCGCGAACCTAATTGTCAGACCTCATATATTCACTAAGTTGTGCAGCCATCACCACTATTTCATCTCAAAACATCTCATCACCCCAAAAAGACCCAGTGCCATGCTTTTAACTCTCCAGGCCCCAGCAACCATTGAGCAACTTTCTGTGTCTACAGACTTGTCTTTTCTGGACACTTCCCGTGGACAGCTTGCGTGTCCAGCTCCCCTCACTTAGCAGGGTCCTGCTCATGGAGGCTTCGTTCTTTTTTTATGGCTGACTAGTAGTCCACTGGGTGGATGGGCCACATTTGTGTCCGGCACAGGGAACACATGCCTCAGCTGAAGGGCATTTGGGCTGCTTCCATTTTGGGGCTGTCATGAATAATCATGCTGTGAACCTTGTATACAAGTTTTTGTGTGGACATGTGTTTTCCATTCCCTTTTGGACAATGTTTTTGCTCATACCCATGAGTAAGATTGCTGGGTCATTTGAGAACTTCCAAGTTTGGAAGAACTGCCTGTCTTTTCAGAATTGGCAAGACCATGTCACATCCCCACTGGCAGTGCCAACACTTGTCATCGTGTGTCTTTTATCACAGCCACCCGAGTAGGTGTGAGGTGGTATCTCACTATGGTTTGATTGGCATTTCCCTAATGACAATGACAATCAGCATCTTTTCATGTGCTTCTAGCCATGGGTAGGTCTTCTTTGGAGAAATGTCTATTCAGATTTGTGCCCATTTTTAACTGGGTCACTTGTCTTTTTTATTGTTGAACTGTAATAGTTCTTTTTATATTCTGAATACTAGACCATTATTATCTTCTCCCATTCTGAGGATTGTCTTTTTACGTTCTTCATAATGTACTTTGAAGCACAAAAGTGTTTTTTTATTTGGGCGAAGTTCAATTTACCTACTTGTTTTCTTTGGTTGCTGTGCTTTGGGGCATCACATCTGATAATAAATTACATTTAGAGCTGTGATCCATTTTGAGTTAATTTTTGTATATGGTATGAGGTAAAGATCCAACTTTATACTTTTGCATGTGGACACCCAGTTGTCCCTGTACCATTTGTTGAAAAGACGGTTCTTTCCCCATTAAAATGTCTTGTCACCCTTGTATCACTTGACCATAAATGTAAGGATTTATTTCTAGGCTCTCTGTCCTATTTCATTGTCCATAGTCATGTCCTTATGCCGGTACCACACTGCCTTGGTTACTGTGGGTCTGCAGCAAGTTTTCAAACCAGAAGTGTGGTCCTTCCACTTTGTTCTTTATCAAGGCTGTTTTGGCTATGCTGCATCTCATGCATTTTCATATGAATTTTAGGACCAGTTTTTCAATTTCTACAAATCAAGGCAGCTGGGATTTTCATAGGGATTTCACCAAATCTGTACATCTATTTACTGGCCCATGCTTTTTGGTCAAGTGATGAACCAGCGCCCCCAAAGTGGGACTTCTCCTGCAAAACATCTGTGTAGCTGCTGCTGTTCTGTAGTGTTGGGGGTGGGGCAGCTTACATGCCAATGGATGGGCTTCAAAATGAAATCTGGCTCATCAGAGAATAGCCCATGTGTGCCCACATCTTCCACAGACCAGGCAGCTCCCTGTCATGTATCTTTCTGGTCTCTAGAGCAGTGGATGAGTCCAGCTTCTGGGGGAGGACTGTCCAAGCCCCGTCAGGGTAGTTGGGAATGGAGAGCCCCACATCTGCCCGCCTCCCCTCTCTGCCATAAGTGATCAGAAATGGGCAAGCCCCTAGGGAAGGGGCTGGACCTCAGACCTGCTGTCACCAACCCTCGCAGCTCCTGGGGGCCCAAGGGCTTCACCACCCACCAGGATAGCTGCAAAGAAGCTTCTGTTGTTTTCATTTTATTTCCTACCTACCAGTTCACAGGGTGTGGCTTTGGGGGAAGTTAACAAATAGAATTTGGTCCATTTTAAGTTTGTTCCCCCCACATTTTTCTTAAACTTCAGGCATCTATGACATTCGTCTGCTGGCAAGAACTTGCAAGCAGCAAAATGGAGTGAAGTGTTAAAGGGAAGGCTGCAGGAAAGCAGGGGCAAGCCTAATTGGGGGCCTTTCCACAGAATGAAATATGACCGTGGTTCAGGATTTGTACTGGACACATGAAACATTGCTGAGAAAAGTAAAGTGACTGGTATTTCTGAGCCCCTGCAAGGAGCATCGTGAGCCCCTTGCCTGGGGCTCACGATGCTCCTTGCAGGGGCTCAGAAATACCAGTCACTTTAGCGTAGAAGTCACCTTCACCTCATTGTTTAAGCACCTGGACTGTACTAAGGGAGGCTGGGACATGACAGTGAGTACCTGTGACATTCACTGTCCTCCCCACAGTGCTAGTTAGGATCCCAGGCTCAAAGGTGGTGCCTTACCTTCCGCCACCCACAAAAGAGGAATTGGTTTATGATTTAAAAAACAAAAATTAAAACCCCATTATCCACACCGTGCAGACCTGGAGGGGGCAGAAGAGAAATGGCTGCAGGGGCAAACCCTCGCTGGTATAGGAACCACGGCCCCTGCTTCTCCCGGGCGGCCCCACTTACGTCTTCTCATCCTCTGCTCTTTCTTCTCTTTTTTCCTTTCTCTCCCCAACCTGTTTTCTGGCTTGACTTGGCCTTGGCTGGGAACAACCCATGGAGCCCACAGGTATGGCCTGCCTTCACGGAGTGGTATGGGCTGAATTGTGTCCCCCGCATCGCAAATTCACATGTTGGAGTCCTACCCCCAGTACCCATGAATGGGGCCTTTTTTAGAGGCAGAAGCACTCTACTTAAAATGGGATCATTAGGGTGGGCCCTCACCCACTGGTGTCCTTATAGAAGGGGAGATAGGACATAGACACGTGCACGCAGAGAGTGCTGTGTGAAGATGAAGATGGCCACCTACAAGCCAAGGAGAGAGGCTGGAACAGATACTCCCCACAGTCCTCAAAGGAGCTAACCCCGCCGACTCCTGGATCTCAGACTTGTCGCTTCCAGAACCAGGAGATTCAGTCCGTGGTACAACAGCCCCGGCAAAGTGCCCCACTGAGTCAAGCTGAGGACTCGCCAAGGGCCTGGTGGCTCAAGGCAGGAAAGAGAGCGCCTCCGCCTGCCCTCTGAGAGCCCCCAGTCCAGGGTGAGGGGGGCAGTGCAATGCAGGGCAGGGCTGCCTCCTCACGAGGAAACCCGAGGGGCTGGGCGGACACCAGCCCGACGCACTCTCTTAAGTGGCGCTCTGCGATCATCCCTAGCAGTCCCACGGGAAAGACTAGCCAGACCTCAAAGTCAGAATCTTCCCCACCTCTCTGTTTAGGAGAGCTGGGCGGGGCGGACAGCAGGCAGGGAGAGCACATGAGGGCAGAAGAGGGCTCTGCTGGGGCCTCACCTCCTTTGTGCATCATATCGATCATGGTCAGTCCTGGATACAAGCTCCCACTTTGGTCATAGATGGGAACGACGAAGCAGTGGGGCCCTAAAGAAGGTGAAGACACGGTGATCACTCTCCTCTGAAGACACTCATGTAATGAGAGCTGTATCTACTTTCTGGGCAACACACGATTACATTGGTCCCAACATTCACTCCGTTCTATGCCTGTGCTGCCCGGAACAGTGTATAACGCTAAATGGCACGCACGATAAACTCTATTGTCCCGCATATGCCAGAGGCGAGTTAGTGCTGGTGCTGCACACACAAACCAGCCCTGTGAGAGGGTTTTCAGTGTCAAGTGCTCACTTCCATGCCCTTGACCAGCCTGCGACCTTCAGCCAACGGTGAGCTGGGCGAAGACGGCGGCGTAGTTCCCAAGGGTGGCGTTGTTGATGTACATCTTCTGGGCGTCTTCCCACGGGGTGTGGATTACAAACTCCTGCAGAAACAGCAGAACGACGGGGTCCCTGTGGCAGTGTTTCAGCATCTCGGCTCAGTGCCAGGACAGCTGTGAAACAGACCTGCACTCGGGGGGCGGGGGGGGGGGGGAGACCGCTGGGCGGGCGCTCATGAGGTGGAGGCCCCGTTCACACAGCACACCTCCACCTCCTCTGTAAAAACGACTGCAAATTAAAATATTTTCTCAGTGAATCACCCACTCAGAAAGATAAGATGGCAGTTTTCAATGGATCCAAGCATTGGTCTCTCCGTTATAATGTTGGGCTAGCACACGTGCTATTGGCTGAGGCTGCCAGGTTTCAAAGCTTTAAAACTCTTCAACTATCAGCCTCTTTCTCTCTCGGCTCCTTTCCACAGAGACTATGACTTCTAAATAACCCAACACCCAAACCGCTAAGAGCCGTGGTGAAACCTATTCAGCTCTAACACACCCCTGATCCCCAAGCATCCCACCTGTGAGTTCACAAGACAGGATGGACATCCAACGACCCCTGGTCAGATAGGTGCATGTCTATGTGTCTCATTTTGTCTGCTAGGCATCGTCCCTTTGCCACAAATGGCTTGGTTCCTCATGCCCGCCGCTGCCCCTGGGGCCCATGAATATCTCTGCCTCCATGAGAAGGCCTGTTGTTCAGATGGCAACCAACTAACCAAAAATCAAAACAGCTTGACGCCAGCAAGACCAACAGGCAACCGTGACCCATGTCCCCCACTGTTTAAATTCTCGGCGCATACAATTTTGATTTTTTATAAAAAGAAGTAACTCAATAACAGCTCTGGATGACTGTCTCAGAACCTGCCTCTCCCTTTTCCTGATTGATGACTCTAATAATAAAATGTTCCCCAAGAATGTCCATACATACATCACTTGTAAATGATTCTCTGTGTTACAAGGGAAAGAATCTTAGAATGCGCCATTCAGGCCTTCTCCATAATACGATCAAGGGTTCCAGCTCAAAACAGTCCCAAACTAACACTGCTCACAAAGAAGCAGGAAGAAAATGCAGGGCTTTCATTTTTGTAGTCTCTGCTGAGAACTCTGGAAGCTGGTACAGGGTCACAGTGGAAATGTTCCCCTTCACCTCTGGGGTCTCCCTAACTGAGCTCGGCCCTTGGATCACCCTCACCCCTTTCGTCCAGGAGGGACTGACCGTAACTGCCAGCTCTGAATCCCAGATGCCTGGGGTAGGTAGGGCAGACCAGGGGAAATGCATGCTTCACCAGAGCTGATAATACTGAAGTTGTGGCTGAACTAAACCAACAAGCTATCGATCATGAAAGATTAGCTCGGGTTTCAGATTTTAAAGTATATAGGAACCACTGTCTGTCTGGACAAGAAATACAGTGTTGGAGCCTAAGAAAACCTGCTCTGTTTGCACAGGGAAACTGACATGTGCCTGGACTTTCCAGAGACATAAGGGGACATGCTGAGTCCTTTTAAGAGAAGTCTCCGGAGGCCACCCTGGTCATCATGGGACAGCCAGGGCTTCTCAAAGAAAGGAGGTATCTGAGACTGTGGAAAAACAAACAAACAAACAAACAAACAAATAAAAACCAACAACAGCCCGTGTGGTGAGGTTCTGCTTACACCTCAGGGGAGGGAAGGGGAGTAGCAGAAAGCCATCGGCCCGGCAGGAAAGGTCTGGTGAGGTGGGGGAGAGACAGGAGGCCACTCGTCCCCATAAACATCTGATACGCTCTGGGAAAGGAGGCCTGTCACTTCTGGCAAAAACACTTGATTTGGAAAGTTTGCATCAGCCAAAATGCTGGCGTTGAAGCTGGAGCTCCATAACGCACACCATGTGTGTCGGCTCCTGTTATGAATCTTTGTCGAAGGCCAGTGGAATGGTCACTGCTGGAAGCACTCAAAATTAAGACAGCTTCTGCCCGAGAGATTTTAGCCTCATTTCTTTTTGCTATTTAGCGTAAAGTGTAAAAATAAAACTCTCTCTTACTGCTTAACTGTCCGTACCACCAGCCAATCCCCCCTCCAAAAATAAAAATAAAACAACCAACACATGGGAATGAATAACCAAAAAATGGGAGAGGCTGAAACAGTCCTCGAGGGGGCGAGAGCTCATCTGATAGCTCTCACAGTCCCAGGAGGAAGGAAGGTGAAGATGCATCACACAGGAGGAGCTTATGCCTTCTTTGTCACCCTCAAGAGGCACAGTGGCCACCAGAGTCCCCTCATCATCACGGTTTCGACTGCAGCTCCCGTGCTGACAGTGGGCAGCTGAGGAACTAAATCATTTATGCTGTTTGGGGAAAATGGGACCAACACAGGGAAATGGTTTTTGTGGGGGGAAAAATAATTGTGAAAAAGAAACAAATAAGAGTTGTGGGTGAAGTTTATTTTCCCCCTTTAGTGACAGCAAGGTGACCTCAATACCATGGTTCAGGGAGAGAAAAACTTGGCCAGCCCAAACCCAAAAGATGTTTGGTCAGCACCCATTACTGCAGAAAGCTGAGGGCGGTCCCGCTATAAGCTGAGGCTTGCTCATGGACTGCATCGCCACAGTCAACTTCTTAACCTCTGTGAGCCTCAGTTTCTCCACCTGTGAAGCAGGGACAATATGTCTTCCTATGAGATTGTAGAATATTCAACAGTGTGATATGTGGAGGTCTGAGCCCGGTGCCCGCTCGATCCACAGAAGCAGCTCACTGACCGCACATGGGACTGTGGTGAGGGAACATGGTACCCTACACAGAGGGAGTCTGACGCGGAGCTGGGCTCATGGCCACAGCCCTTACTCTTGTTAGCAGCATGACCTTGGACATCACTGGCCACTGCAGAGGACTGGACAGAAGGAAAAGCAGGGTGTCCTCCAACACAGCCCTCACCTGAACCTGTCATCCCAAACACCAGCCACCTCTAGGTGGCATCCATGGGTCAGGAAAGCCTAACAGCACCCAGACTGTAAGGGACAGGCTCAGCAACATGAAGACAGGCTGGAAGAGCCACACGTGTGCACCGGCCACGCCCACAACAAACATTCTTTCTTGCACACTTACATTTACACAAACTCGCTTCTAGAAAAAAACTTCAAAATGCTTTTATTCCTTTGCAGTTCCTAGAGGGTACTCTAGGGACACTCAATGTCAAACGACACTTTCGGGGGGAGGAATCAGTAAACAGAGGCTCTTTTTATTCAGCGGGAGTAGGCGCTAAAGACTTGTGGGGTAGGCTAGGACCCATGCGTGGGCTGATGATACACATAAGCTCAGAGGGTCTCAAGCCACATTTTTCATTAAGGAGAAGGGAAAGGAAACTCTTGCAGTAAGATGGTTTTGTGACATGTTTGCTTTGGTTGTCCTGTGAATTTCTGTGCAGTTTGCAATGAAGAACATGGCACAGTGCTGGGACAGAGGGCCTGGTTCCTGGGAAAGAAGACGCAGCACAGACAGTGCCCGCCTGCCAGCCGGTGCCATGGACAATGCCAACGACATCTCGCTCAGTCACTCATCTGCTGCCGCGAGGAGGGACACGAAAGTGCTGCCCGCATTGTTCTCGCAGAGCTGTCACAGGCACTGAGGAAAGGAGTGCACGGAAGGTGCAGACAGTGGTGCCCGCACACAGCAGGTGATACCTAAGTGTTGAAGGTGAGTGCACGTCCACCTCCCCAGAAGCATTCACATGTGGGTGTGAGTCCAAGCGCCGAGCACTGGAGGGCACACACAGAGGGTGCGGAGCTGGACCGGGACAAAGGGACAGCCTGGCTCTGGGAGGGGCCCTGCTGTCCAGGCCTCACCTGTGTAGAGAGGTCCAAAGTGGCTTCGGCCTGGATGCCTCTTGCATTGCTCCCATGGCCTCTCTGGGTCATGGCAAACACCCCCATGTATTTCCGCTCCTGGAGTTTACCATACATTAGAAGAGAGTGAACTGGGCAACTGGCCACTCCTACTGCAGACCTCTCAGGTCATTAAGGACATTGGTGACACAGCGGGAGGAGAGTTGGGGATAATGATAGAAATCCAAGCTGGTGACAGCTAATGTGACCTTAACAACATGACACGCTCAACACAACATAAAAAAGATAGTCCTGACATTCTCATTCCAAACAAAACTCTTGCCAACATTAATTCTGTTTTATTTTATTTTCCTGCGCATGCGCACGCGCGCGCACACACACACACACACACACACACACACACACACACCCTGACTACTGTGCATCTTTAAGGCTTGCCATAGAAGACATCATTTGAGGTATATGCCATATCTAGAGTGGCTTCAGCCACTTAGCTACATGCCTTGAGCTTCCAAGATTCCTGACCGCGCTACCAAATAGCCAATAAATAATTCCACCCTGGAAGCAAGGACAATACAGACCATTGTTAGCGACAGCCAACAACCATGTGACTGTCAAATGCCATTGAGAAGAATCTGTTGAGCTCATGGAGCAGTGGCCCGGCTTCTGGCCTTCCCATCACCCCCTGTCGGGCTCCAGGTCCTCTGCAGACATGGCTCCCAGGTCTCTCACATCCCAGAGGGTCATGCCTCCACCCTCACTCGCCCCATCTAGCAACTGTCCTGCTCCGGGGCCAGCTCAGTGCCTGGGACAGAGACGTGCAACCAAGTGATTGTGCACAAAGCCCAGGGGCTGAGTCCAGCCGTGAGGACCCATCAGAATCAACAAAGCAGTGGAAGACAGGGTGCTGCGAGAGGCGCAAGGCAGGCTAGGCACAGATTCCAGGTCAGCTACCCACCGCTGTGGGACCCTGGACAAATGACACAGGAGTCTCAGCTCCCGCATGTGACAGGGGAGGGTGTGATGAGTCCCCACACCTTCCAGGCACTGCGCTCCATACACACGAGGCCACTGGTTCTCTCAACAACCCGGAGAGGAAATCACCATCACCTCACAGAATAGATGAGGACTCAGGTTCAGAAGGAAGTAGCCTGCCCCAGGCTGCACCCCAAGGAAGTGGGGTTCAAACCCAAGCCATCTGACATCTAACAGTGCTTATGAGGCTGCGGCAAGGATTTGGCGAGGGTCAGCAGCCAAGAGTGGTCTGTTATAACCCCTGGGAAGGGCTGCTGACAGGGAGGCGGGGAGGAGAAAAGGTGGAGCCTGGCAGGGCCTCTCAACTTCACATGGGGACTGGAGAGAGAGACGTCCCATGGTGGCAGGGAACTCGGGGCTAGAGCTGGAGCACAGGTAGATTTCACCTTACCCACCAGTTAGCCACTGCCTGGACACTGACGGGAGGGCCCAGGCTGTGTCTCAGGAGTGACAACCCCAACACTCGTCCTGTTCTGGTGTGGACCTCTCCTCACAGGTCTCACCAATTTATGTCTGAACATGGCCTACAAGTGGGCATAGGCCACTCATCATGACCTCAGATGCACAAGGAATGTGCCAGATCTGTGACGAAATGCCAGAGGCTGAACATGCACCCATGTCATTCTGTCTCCCTGCCGCAGTGCACTGGTGAGATCTGTCCTACACACCAGGAAGCCACCAGTGCCACGATGATGACAGCCCAGGACTCTCCTACACAACAGTGGGACAACAGGTCTCCTAAGAACCTTCAAGTGCATTCAGGTTGTTTTTGTTCCAAGAGCAAAGGGGATACACTGAGGCACTGCCAGTGGTTTTTGAGACAGTGGTGATACCAGAAAGGATAGTGCTATGGACTGAATTGCATCCCCCACCCCAATTTACGGGCTGAAGTCTAACCCACAATGTGGTGGTATTAGGATATAGGAGGTAATTAGGGTTAGATGAAGTCATGGGGGGCAGGGGGACCATGATGGAATTAGTGTCCCTGTGAAATATAGGAGAGCTTGCTTCCTGTCCCTCTCTCTCTTCTTCTGTCCCTCTCTCTGTGTCTCCCTCTCTCTATCTCCTTCTCCCTCCCTCTCTCTCTGTCCACCTCCGAACGCTCATGTGAGGACACAGCAAGAAGGTGGCCATCTACAGAAAGAGCCTTCACCAGGAACTGGGTTGTCTGTGAACTTGATCTTGGATGTCCAGCTTCCAGAACTGTGAGAAATAAATTCCTGTTGCTTAAGCACCCCCGATCTATAGAATTTTATCATGGCAGCTTAGATAAGCTAAGACAGATAGTAAGATGACTCAACTAAAAAAGAAAGGGAGCGGTTGTGGGAAGAAGGAAGGAAGCAGGCCATGTTCCTTTGGACCTTTAGTCCCTCCAGATCTCTCCGGCCTTTTGGCAGAGGTGTTGGGCGGCTCCCACACTACATGAGCTTTCCAGGCCCTCGGCAGAGAAGGCTCTTTCCCTGGCACCTCTCTCACTCTCCCGCCCCCTGGCTGGGAGCTGCTCTTGGAGCCAGAGCCGGCCCAGCAATTGGCTTGTGAGCACAACCATGTTTGTGCAAAGCACTCAGGGACACCAGAGAGAACCACAGACCTGGAGGAGAGAGGCAGGGGCCCGGCCTGTCCGTCACAGGTGACTGTGGTCAGCTGATGCTGCCACCAGCTCAGGTGAAGGCGTCAAAGGACAGTGGGCAGAGGCCACCAGCTGCTCGGGGCTGGAAGCGACATCTGGGGATGCCCTGCCTGGCCCCAGGGAAGGGGTTTAAGCAGAGTAGTGATCACAGAAGCATTTTAAAGTATCTAGTGCTTTAAATCTATTCCAATTTTCTTCCAGGATACTCAAGAAGTAACATTTTTTAAAAAGCTTTTCATTGTAGAACATTTCAAACAAAATTGAAGACTGTGTAATGAACTAACGAGGGCCAGCTCACTGTCCATTTGCTTCATCTTTCCCCTGCTCCACATTCCCATTTCACACCCCAGGTAATCATGACACTTATCATAGACACCCTGTCATTTTCATCCCTAAATACATCCCATACACCTGTACAAGGGAAGGACTCTTTTTCAAAGCATAACCCTAAAACCATTACCCCACCTAACAATGTATGAGGTGTGATCAAAAAACGTTTAACTGTTAAAAAACTTATAACAGTAAAACACACATTGCCATTAATCCCTCTCAAAATACTCCCCCTCACTTTGAACACACTCATCCCATCATTCTTGCCACTTTCTTCTGGAAGTCCTCTTTTGTGAGTGTCTTTAGTTGCACTGTTGTGGCTGCCTTGATGTCCTGAATTGATTCAAAACATTTACCTTTCATGGTCATTTTGACTTTGGGGAAGAGCCAGAAGTTGCACAGTGTCAGATCCGGTGAATAAGGTGGATGAGGACACACCGTAATGTTTCTATTTGACAGATATTGCCATACCAGAAGCCATGTGTGACACAGAGCATTGTCATGATGGAGGATGAAGTAAAGACACTCACGAAAGAGGACTTTCAGAACTGCTTCAGAAAGTGGCAAGAACAATGGGATAAGTGTGTTCAAAGTGAGGGGGAGTATTTTGAGGGGATTAACGGCAATGAGTCTTTTACTATAATAATTCTCTTTATTTAAACATTCACCATATTTTTCTATCATACCTTGTAATAATTCTTTAATATCGCCAAATAGCCAATGTGCAGAATTCCCCAACTGAAATGTAATTTTTCTTTACAGTCTGTTGCTTGAACCAAGGTCTAAATAATGTGCACCACTGCAGCTGGTCAGAATGTCCCCAAGTCTGCTTGAACCACAGGCTGCCACCTCGTTCAGTCAAATGTTCCCTACAGGACTTAATATACCAGGCTCAATGCCAGACCCTGGAGAAGCACAGAAGAGGGCCCCACCCAGAAAGTGGGGACACACATGGGGATTCCCCAGGTCACACCCCACATGGCTGAAGGTGGGTGGGGGGCAAGATGGTACAAGGGCAAGCTGAGGGTCCTAAGTGTAGGCCAGAGTCCCCAGTATTTCTGAGAGGGGGGCTGTTTGGTGCATCTCAGCTCAATTTCTTCTCTCTGGAGCCACAGCCACCTATCCAGGAGGGACGATACCCTGCCCAGCTCAAGTCACAGGGAAGCCAGTCTGCCCCAAAGGACCTCACCACTGATGGCACTCTCACATTTCTTAAATTCCCAACCATTTTTAAGTGTCTGCACTGCAGAACAGAGGCAACTGCCACCTTGGACACACCAGTGACCCACCTGGCCTCCATTCTGGTCTGATCATTCTTGCATCACATTCTAGGTATAACTTCCCCTTGTGGGGACATTGGACTGGAGGGTTGGGATTATTCTGAGGCCCAGGAGTGTCCATAGAGGGAAAGAAGGGCAGAGGCAGGGCCACACAAATGCCCCTCTGCAGGGCACCTCCAAGCCACTCTGGTCAGCATGCTTGGTGAGCTGGGACATACAAAGCAAACCCACAGTGCAGTGCCAGCTTATACCCACTGGTGCAAAATGGGGAGGTCTGAGAGTTCCAAGGGCTGGGCATATCCGCACAGGAATACAGACAACAGGCAAAAGTGAACAAATTGCATTCATATGTCACGCTCAAAATGGCAAAAATATCGAAACAGAGAATAGATGAGCGGTTGCCAGCGGGCAGGAACGGTGTAGGCTGCAAGCGGGAGCCATGGATGGCATTAGGAATTCCTGTGACAATGAGTCAGCTCTGTATCTCAGCTGTGGCAGCGGCTACATGAATCGATATGTGGGACCTGACTGCACAGAATTTCACAAACGCAAACACACACACACACACACACACACACACACACACACACACACACACAGAAATGTGAATAAGGTCTGCAGTCTAGTTAATACTGTCCCAAGGATGGTTTCATGTTGCATTCCAGCTATGAACAGCGTCACCACGGAGGGAAACTAGGTAGAGTTCTTGTGACTCTATGTACTATTTTTGTAACTTCCTGTGAGCATTATTACTTCAAAATAAAAAATTTTTTTAAAAATATGAATGGAGTGGCACAAAACCATATGGACCCATCAGTGATAATATTTAAGTGAAGAGAGTAAATATGAATGAGTATGAGACTGTTTTTATAAAATGAAACAAATGAAAATAACTGATTGACACCATGCAATAAAAGTACACAAAAAGAAAAGCAACAAGGAAAAAAAACCCAACAACACAGGATTGAATGTAATGGTTAAAGAGAAAGTCAGGGGATGGGTTGTAAGCTGCATTTTACAAACATCTGTTCCCATAAACAGACTGAGGCCTTCAGGGCTCTGATTTCACACCAGGCCATTCAAAACCAAGTGTAAGTTCACAAGGGCAGGAGCCCACGCCCCTCACCTTCACTCCTGTGACCATGTCCACTGTGGAGAGGACTGACTTCTCCAACGATGAGGCTTTGGCTGACAAAATTCTTTGTTTTCTCTGCCTGAAAACATGACAGACGCAATGTCAAGATTCCTTTTATGGTTTCCTGACCTTCTAGATTAATATTTTTTATAACAAGCATATGTTTCTTTTACAATAAAAAATACAACACAGAGCAATTTTTAAATGAAAATTAATCACATCACCCTACTGAAGTAAATGTTTTCATCCTTTTATGATATGACTGTCTGTTTTCTCCCACATAAAGCTCCTGAAAACACTTTTCTTACACAAGACGAAGTTGACCACGTCCGCGTGCAGGTCAGCTCCAGACAGTCTCCTTCTTGCCTTCACCAGGCTTGTCCCTAGCGCTCCCTGAAGGGACATCTCCTCAGCCCTGCCCGCAGCCTCTCTGTGCTGGTCCAACCAGCAGGGAACGCTTGGCTTACGTCCACATGACGGTCTTCATGAAGACAGAGGACTGGGGAGGTTTGGGGGCACTCTGGACACAAAAAGCACAATAGTCTAACCTGGATCACCTCTGGCTTTGATCATTTAAAGCCCCATCACCACCCTCATCTCACCTGCTCTACACGACTGCCACAAATCTCAAAGCTCCATGAGCACATGTTTCCCCAGCAGCGACAAGGGAGTCCGGCAAAGCACTGTCACTGTGTTCTCTTAAAATTTCAGAGACTCCCTACCCTCTGTTGGAATCAATGCTCACCTTCCTGACTCACCAGTGTGTCCTGAGCCCCTCCCAACAAAGCTGCTGCTGGTGGCCCATGTGCACATCTGTATGTGTGGGCATGTGTGTGTGCATGCCTGTGTCTGCAGGTGTGTCCACGTGTACATGCATGTGTATGTATATGAGCATGTGCACCTGTGTCTACACATGTGCATGACTGTGTATGTGTTTGCATATGAGTAGCATGCCCATGTGCACATGTGAGTGGTGTATGTACATGTGTACATGAGCATGTATGTCCATGTGAACACTTGTATGATGTGTGTACATGAATGTGAGCCCATATCTACGTGTGTGTACGTTATGCATACAAGCATTTGCACCTGTGTATACACGTGTGTGATGTGTGTACATGTGTGTACATGAGTGTGAGCCCATGTCTGTGTGTGCATGTGATTGTGTACATGTTATGCATACGAGCATGTGCACCTGTGTGTACACATGTGTGATGAGTGTACCTGAGTGTGAGCCCATGTCTATGTGTGATTGTGTACATGCATACAAGCATTTGCACCTGTGTGTACACATGTGTGATGTGTGTACATGTGTGTGCATGAGTGTGAGCCCATGTCTGTGTGTGCATGTGATTGTGTACATGTTATGCATGAGTATGTGCACCTGTGTGTACATGTGTGTACATGAATGAGAGCCCATGTGTATGTGTGCATGTGATTGTGTACATGTTGTGCATATGAGCATGTGCACCTGTGTGTACATGTGTGTGATGTGTGTACATGTGTACACATTAGTGTATGTGCATGGAATCTGGCAGCAGAAAGATAGCTGACCTTCCTTGGATGGTTCTCAGTTTCCACACTGGCGTAAGCTCTCTCGCCAAACACACTCTCTTTTCCCTCCCGTGGGCTTTTACAATGTTCCTTTCAAGCATTATTAGCTTTATCAAACAGCAGACTTTCAAGATTTATGACTCTGATCATGGCTCCGACTCAGTGCATCTTGTATTGATTATTTCCTAAAATATCTCCAGGCTTCAACATGAACTATTGCGTGGCTCCGGTCCCGGCTGTCACTGGAGAGTTAGTTACCAGCAAATAATAAAAAACAACTGGAGCAGATATTTGCAGAGTTTTTCAGAGGGCCTATGTGTCCTCCGTCCTCCAGTTCCTCACAACCACCATCTATCAGACCAAGCAAGACAGGAAGTACTGAGCCCATGTAACAGATGGAAAAGTCTAGGCTCAGGGCAGTCAGAAGACTTGTCCAAGCAGAGTCACCCAGGAAGTGGCAGAACAAAGCCCAGAAACCAGATCTTCAGATTCCTCTCAGATGCCTGGCTCCCACCCCTGGCTGCCCCTTATTGTTAAGCCAGAGGAAACCGGGGACTCTGTGGCCCACCCAGCCTTTGTCACTGGTCCACCCCTACTTTGTACCACCAGGCTCGTCCCCAGAGAACACCTGACATCAGCACATCCCGGTGCCCAGGTGATCTTCCTGAGTGTCACCCCACCCTCCATGGTTACAAGCACATCCTCACTTTACCCCTCCTCACAGCTGCAGCCACACGTGAAGCGCCCAGGCTAAGCAAATCCCTCAGAATCTCCAACTGTTTAGTGTTCTTCATATTAAAATCTCTCTATTTATACTGTTGAGGCAGGTGTATGACCTTGTTGTTACTGTATCCAACCGGGGCCATTTACCCACCAGTTTGAAATAAATTGCAACCATATTTGCCAAAGAATCGTCCCCAAATCTAGCCATCTTGGAGCGTATAAATTGTTTCTGACACTCACTTTCCTTCCCCAGGCTTTGCACGAGACAGCGATCTTAGCAATTAGACCAGATGACAAAGCCAGCAGGCGCTCGCCTGACCCTGTGGTGTTGGTTTAAGCACCATTCAGCCCGGTCCTTTCCAAGAAGTCAAGCCAAAGCTCCAGGACTAAGACTCAGCTTAACCTGATTGACTGCCTCACTGGCATATATTTTAAATATCTTCCCCACATAAAAATGCTCCCTTTTCTTCTTTCAATTCTGACCCGTTAATTGTTCTTAATTAAGGTATATCTAATATTAACAAGGTAGGTTCCCCTCTCATTTAATTGACAACATAATGAATTGTCTGTAATAATAACAATCAATCAATAATTGATACATGTGTTTTGTCATACGTTTCTGCAGTATTTCTACTGGGTCAATAGCTGCCTTCATGTAGATTTGATATATTCAAACCAAACTCAATTCCCACATCAAAATGTTAGCTTGTAGTTATTTTAAATGATGATGATTCCATAAATATATGGGGAATATACTCAGGCTTGTATGTCACCCCACATTACACCCCATGCTATTTACATTTCTGCTTAATAAATTCAGTCCCAAACAGAAGGAAGGTAGTGTTCCCTAAAGTAGCCCCCATTTCTTTGCAGAGCACTTGATATACCAGACCTTTATAACGCAATATTCTTTTACAAATTTAAATCTACAAAAACATATATTTTTGGTTTTATAGCCCAAAGAGTCTCTAAAAGGCAGGTATATTCTTCTTCCACTAAAGTCAACTTGCTTTGTCTATAATCTGAGCTGTCTTTCCTCTGATCTTAAAAAATCCTGGTCACTGCCTTGTAACCCATCGGCAGCCCAGGTTAGTGCCAACCAAGGGTGCTGGGCAGTACATTTCTTTCTTTTTTTTTTTTTTTTTTTTTTTTTGAGGTCAGTGTCACTGACCCTCATATGTGGGACCCGAACCGGGGCCGCTGGCATCCCAAGCCAGCTCTTAACCACCACGCCACTCGGCTGGCCCTGGGCAGTACATTTCTGGATCTTAGCTTTCTAATGTCAGTCCCCAGACTTTCATATTTGCCTCTTCTGGTCTCAGTTTTCAACTTGAGTTATGTCTTCTCGGTCTTACTGAACATAATGTGCACTATGTTATAATTAGCCTCAAATTATTTTAGAAAGAGAAAGGGTCAGCGTGAAGATATACAAATAAATAAATGGGCTTCAAGGATTCGGTCATCCCTCTCCAACAAGACTCTCCTTCTGGGCTAACCAGTCTTGCCCCTCCCTCCAAGAGATGCCAAGTCTGGCCCTTCTTGATGTCCCACCACCATCTCATGCCTGGGCTCACAACAACCTCTTTGCTGGCCTCAAAAACATCTTCCCTCTGCCCCAAACATCAGACATTATGGCCTTTCCCAAATTATTAAGGTAAAATTTACCTTCAGTGAAATGCATGAGCTGAAGTGCATGAGCTCTAGTCAATCATCCACCTTGTAACCATCACGCCAATTACAATTACAGAATGTTCCCATCCCCTAGAAAGCACTCCTGTGGCCTTTTCAAGGAGTCCCCACCCCTCCACTGCTCTCTTTTTATCACCATCATTAGCTTTGCTGGTTCCTGAACTTACATAAATGGAGTCATATAGGAAGTACTCGTTTCTGTCTGCCTTCTTTCATGCAAATAAGCCACCATGCTTTGTATGTCAGCAGTTCCTTCTTTTTTAAGACTGAGTCCTTCCCTGTCTATGAATGTTGCACAGCTTGTCCAGTCCCTTGCTGATGAACATTTGGATTATTTCCAGCTCAGGGAGATTATGAATAAAGCTGATATAAACATTCACGGCCCAGTCTCTTCATGGACATGTGTTTCCATTTCTCTTTTGTAAATCCCCAGTAATTCACTTGCTGGGTTAAAGGGTAGGTTTCTGTTTAATATTGTAAGGAACTGCCAAACAGGTGTCCAAAATGACTGTACCGTTCATTCTCCTACCACCAATGTATGTGAGCTCTAGCTGCCCGGCATCCTCATTGGGATGTCAGTCTTTTTCATCTGTAGGTGTTCTGGAGGGAGTGCGATGCCACCTGGTTATGGTTTGAATACGCGTTTCTCAGATGACTACAGATGCTTGCTGGCCATCTGTATAGTTGTATAAAATGTCTCCAACTCTTTTGCCCATTTTTTTAATTGTGTTCTTTCTATCTCTGAGCTCTAAGAATTCTTTATATATTCTGGGTACCAATCCCCTGTATCTGGACATAAATTTTTGTCAGACAAAGCATTGCAGCTATTTTTTTCCTAGTTTGGGGATTGTTTTTTCTCTTAATGATGTCTTTTGATGAAAAGTTTTCCATTTTAATAAAGACCCATTTACCAGCTTTGTCATTTATGTGTTTAGCACTTTGGGGTCCTCTCTAAGAAACCTCTGCCTATCCTAGAGTCAAAAAGACATTCTCCTTTGTGTTCCTCGGTTTGTAATTCGAGAATTGATACGTAGGTGTATCACACATCTCGACTTATGCCTGTGTGTAGCATGAGATAGGATCAAGGTTAACTTTTTCTATGTTTACCTAGTTGTTCAGGCAGCATTTGTTGAAAATACTTTTATTTTCCCATCGCATTGCCTTGGCAACGTTGCCAAAAAATCCACTAATTATATATGTGCGGCTTTACAAGTGTTTCAGGACTCTCCAGCTGTCCCATTCACCCGTTTGTCTATCCTGTGCCAATACCATATACTCTTGAGTGCTTTTGTAATAAGTCTCGAAATCAAGGAGAGTCCTCCGTATTTGTTTCAGAATTGTTTTAATGGTTCTAGGATTTTTGTGTGTGTTTTCATATGCATTTTTTTAATCAAGTTGTAAATTTTGATGAAAACACGACAGTTAAATTTTAAAACTAAGCATCATCTGAACTGCCCCCACCGCCACCTCCACGGTGAAAACCCTTCAATGACTCCAAAAGCAAGACAATCCAACCTTGTAACTGTTGCCCTCTTATTTTCTGCTGGGGCCACAAAGTTGGGTGCCTGCCTGAGCAAAGTGCTGGAGGATTCTGTCACAAAGGATGCATGTTGCCTCCTACTCTCCCAGGGGCTGTGATGACTCCAGGCAAGCCCAATACAGGAATGATGCAAGGTGACAGTCCCATGGCTCTGTCTAAGGATATTTTTCTCCTTTCACAACAACAATATTGTAGTATTCTGACAGTTTAGTATTTTCCAATTCTTGCCTTAAATTTAATACCTTTTCCTACCAAATACCTGTTTTGGAAAGTTTTCTGATTGTTAGTGTAATCACATAACTGAATGTCGACAGCATGTAATGATGAATGTATTGCAGTGACATGACCAGTTTGAAGCATAAGCTTACTTTTCTGTTGATAGAAGGTACATTATTTTACATTCATTTTAATAGAAAATAATGGTTTGTGTTGTACACTGCAACTTTCCTGAATTTATTAGTTCTAACAGATTTTTGTGTGGAATTTTTAGGGTTTTCTACACATAAGATGGTAAACAGAGAGCTTTACTTCGTTTCCAATTTCCCATGCTTGATTTTTATCCACAACATCTACAACATCTGACATGCTATAAATTTACTTGTTTCTTAGTCTATTGCCTCCCTCTTACTGGACTAACATGACAACTCCATAAAGACAGGTCTTTTCTGCCTATTTTGTTCTCTGCTTCTTGAACAATGCCTGGCTCATAGCAGATGTTCAATAAACAATTGTAAATGAATTCTTCTCTTTACCTGGCATATAGAAGGGTCTTAGCAAAGGACAGCAAGTAATAATAATTACTTTTAACATAGCATTTCACTTCAAGAATAATACTGAAGACTTACAATGAGAATGTTTCATCGTGCAGAATGGTTTACAGTGCAGGATGTCAGCTGCACTGGAGTCCCTGCGTGGGTCCCATGTCATTCCCTGGCACTCCCTTTCAAGTAATCCCTGTGGCCATCACAGATGGCAACTCATTCAGATAGCAATCTACAGGGAGGAACTTCTGTCAACAGTCCGTTCTATCCTGTTGTCTCTGTTCAAATCCTCCACGGCCTCCGTTGGGGTCAGGGCTGAGTACAGGCCAAGTGGCCAGTGTCCAAGTCCATGGAACTGGAGCTGGGACAGGGGCTCCTGCCAAAGGCAGCACACAAGATTGAGAGCCAGGGGCAGCCCACTAGGAAAGGCCCAGGTTCCAGTACAAACAGAAGCCAGAGGGCCCAGGACAGAGCCAAGACCAGGGTGTGGGAGCCATGAGCTCAGAGCAGGTCAGGAACTGGTCTGGGTGTGGGAAGCCGACAGCCCCCCAGTGTCTGACAAGGCCACATTGCCCTGCTCAGCACTGGATATTAAGGGTGCTGCCTTATGGTTGGTCAAGTAATATCTCCTGCCTCTATGAACCCATGTGCCTTTCCTTCTGTAGGAGACAATATATTCACTGCATTTATGGCAAGTTCCTGTGATACCCCAATGAGCTATCTACGCAGCCAAAAACGGGTAAGATCTCCTAAAAGAGGGGAGACAACCTAAGCCAGGCGGTAGTTCCATGGGGAACCCCTGAACTGAGATATTGGGGACTCAAGCCCCTTGGAAACTGAGGCACAGACCTCTGACAAACTCAGGCCAGAAAACTCAGGCCTGTGAGAAGCTGATGCACTTGCCTAAGGGCCCTGCTGTGAATAATCTCCTTGAAGATTAAAAGTCTTCAGGCCATGAGAGTTCCTGTAAGAGGCAGCTCAAAGACAGCCACTGACCATGGGTTTGTTAATTAGCCTTGTGTGAATTCCTTTGCCCGGTGCCTTGTTGCAGCAACAGATACTGAAGCTTTGACTGAGAAACAGATGCAACCCTCTGTAGGATAAGAGAGGTGTGAGACCCTTTTGGTTGCTAGGTATTGTATTTACATAGGAATAGATTTTAGATGCTTTTACCCTAAACACAGCCACCCCTAGTCTTTTAGTATAGCTCCAGTATACTGTGAGTTTTATGATTGTGTTTAACTGCTAGGATTTAAGATAATTTCTAGATAGTCAAGATAGCTATAGTAAACATTCTTTAGGCAATATGTAAAAATATGTCAATCCTTAACATAAGATAGTCATGATAAACATTCTTTAGGTGATATACAGAAACTAAGTCTGGGTTTCATGGCGATTATCATAATAAAGACAAGGTAATCCTTTGATGGAAAAGTAAGTCACAGTACACCCTGGAGAGAGCAATTGCAGGGGAGAAAAGACTGTGAAAATCTTGGGAACTACAAACCACCAAACCCATGTACATGAGTCCCTATAAAACGGACATGTTATTACATTAAAGTGTGACACTCCTGAGAAACTCTTTCCGGTGTCTCCACTCCCTTTCTTTCTCTTTCTTTTCTTTTTTTTCTCGCCGACTCCGTCCCACCCGAGGGAACCCCTGGACTCTGCGGAGGCTGGACCCCCGCAGTCTGGGGAGCGGTGTGGGCACATGTCAGGACCCGCAGGTGTTTGTGGGCCGCAGGGCAGGGCCCGGGGGATGGGCAGCATGAAGGGCCAGGGGCAGGGTGGACAGCCTCTGCCTCATGGCACCTTCCCTGCTCAGCTCCCTTCCTGCAGCACCTGGCTTCAGTGTCACTGCTTCCTGGAAAAGGCAGGTCCTTCCCGGGTTAATGAGGAAAGCCACCATCTTTCCCCAGACCCAGGTGCCTTCGAAGGGGAGCTGACCTTAGAATTTCATTCCAGTTTAGGTCTGATCACCTACCCGGTATTTCTCTAAATACAATATTTATACAAAAACAAAAGCCATCCCAGACAGAGACTATCTAAAATTCTAATTGAAATAATAGATAATTATAGTATAATAAATATAATGTAAATTAGAGCCATCAATCTCCTGCCAGCTGTCCTCCCAGCTGAGCTGAGATGGAGCTTCCTGAGAAAACAATGGGTAATTTAGATCAGTGATTCTCAAACTTTATGGTCTCTGGACCTCTTTACACTCTGCAAAATTACGAAGGATTCCACAAAGCTTTTGTTTATGTGGGTTACATCTATCAACTTATCATCCCAGTAATTAAAACTGGAAATTTTAAAAACAGTTATTCATTTCAAAATAACAATAAACCCATTACACGTTAATGTAAATGATATAATTCCTATGAAAAATAACCATAATTTCCAATCCCCAAAAAAATCAGTTAAAAGAATGGCATTGTTTACATATTTGCAAAGTGCTTTAGCACCTGGCTTAATAAAAGACAGCTAGACTGTCATACCTGCTTCTACACTCGGTCTGTTGCAAGATATTGTTTTGGTTGAAGTTTATGATGAAAATCTGGTGTCGTGCGTGCAGGTCATTGGGCATCTACTTTTCAGGTAGTACTTGAAAGGGTCTTGGGGGCCCCCAGAGATCCTCAGATCACACTCAGAGAGCCACTGGCTTAGACAATGCTGCTGTTGCCATGTCTACCGCCTGTGTGGACCATGGGGATGAAGGCGAGCAGAGCCCAGGAGGGGCAAAATGGCTGTGGGGGGCAGTCATGGAGTGGGTGCTGCATCATCCAGTATCGGCCCCCACGCCTCACTACACCTGGCCAGGAACAGCCTGACCCCAGCTGGCTCCCTCCTGCAGAAAGAAGTGTTGGGATGGAGTATTCCTATGAGTTGAGCCATGATTGGCAGGGACCAAATGCTAGATGGGAACGATTTGAGGGAAACATACCGGGTTCCAGGAAAGAGGGTAGTGTGCCAGCACTCAGGCCGGCATGCACAGGCCTCACCCTCCTGAGAGCTTTCAGGGCTGACCGGAGCAGCCCAAGCAGAAGTCCAAGCAGCAGGAGTTTGGAAGACTCCCCAGGTGACTCTGATGTGCAGCCAGGGGTGAGAACCACCAGCTTCAAGTGGCTCAGGAAGCAGACCACCTGGGCTTGATCTCAGGTGCCACAAGTTAGATATACAACTCACTAGCTGTACAACCTCAGGCCACTGAGCTTCAATTTACTCATCTGTAACATGGGAGCACCATTAGGGATGTGCCTATTTAATGAGATCATGCATTTACAGTTCTCAGCGCTGTGATGGCATAAAATGTGCGCTGAGTACGTTTGTGCTGTTATCAGTTACGGTGATTTTGGTGCAGGTCGTCAGCTTGTCAGCTTCTAGGGAGCAGTGTCTCTAAGGAATCGCTCACGCACAGGACAAAGTGCCCGAGGGAGGTCAGGGCTCCAGGCCCAGCACTGCCACAAAGTAAATGTCCCATCTGGGTCCTCTGTCTCCTCATCTGGAAATTTAGGGAGTCAACGACTTCCCCCACGGGATCCACTCCTGGAATCCTCAGGCACAGAGGGGTCAGGTGGCTGAGAGGCACAAAAGTGACATCACTGGAGACAGGTGCAGGAAAAGTGGACGAGGTGCAATGGTGGAGTTTGTGCTGTGCGTGTGGGTGTGCGTGCACACTCTAGTCAGACTCACACTGTTTTTTTCCTTTTAAAGTTATCGGAACATCCCAAATCTATTGCAGATGGCGAAGGGGAAAACACAGAGTGGAAATATTTTAATGGCTTATTCTTGGCCCATGGACTGTCCACAGAGACTTGGAACAAGTGAGGCTTGCTCCTCATTTGTCCTGAGAACATCATCATTACACACGACATCGCGCTCTGCCTCGGAGCTCATCAGATCGGCCATGAAAGTTATCAGCAACACAAAACGGGGGCCAGGGAAGGACCTGGACTGCTCTCTGCAGTACAGCCATGACTCACCATTTTTATTAAGAAGCAGCATGAATCATGTAACACTTCTTCTAGAATTACTGGACATGGACAGCTCCCCCAGCTGTTCACAGGGTGGAACTTGAGAGCCTTCGAACAGATTTGCTGCTGAGTCTCCTGACTTCCATCCAATGAGATGAGCCTGCTGCACTGAGGACTGGGGACTTGAACTCCCTTCAGGTCCGTTGGCTTTTGCGAATTCACACAGAAAGAAGCGCCAAACGGACTGGGACAGCCAACAAATGAACTGAAGGAGTCGACTAGGGCCCCTGGAGGAAGTATAGATAATCACCCAGGACAGGCTTGTCCATGCTGCCTGAGGAGCCGAGGGCAGGGCTACGAAACAGAAGATAATTGGATGCAGGACTTCACACACCTCATCAGAGTGAGACTGCCCTGGCTAGGCTAATCCTTCAGACTTGGTGGCTAAGGCGGCAATTAGTCAACTTCATTAAAGAATCAACCCTCTCATCCGGGTCTTGAGTTCTGACACTGAGTCAGGCCACAGACATGGTGGGCTGATTAAGGGGGCAGGAGACAGGCGCATGTTAGGATTTCACCTGCCAGCCAGCCCCTCAAGCACTTGGAGGCCAGACTGAGAGAAAGTGGCTGGAAGCAGAGATAGTTTGGGTTTTCTTTCTTCTCTTATTGGCTGTATTCTAAATGTTCAATTTACTAGCATGAAAATCTGCTTTGCCAGACAGCTTGTGTGAAATGATTTTTCGGGCTTTGCAAGCATGCTTCCCTCTGTCATGTGAGTGCTTTCCCCCCACATGCTCTGCATCTATATGTGATGACACTGTGCCCTTGTCACCTTGGGGCTGGCAACAGTCCCTCAACAGGAGGTGCCTAAGCTCTGCCTGCAGCTCCTTCCTGACGAGAAGATGCTGAGTTTTGTCCTTGAATCCTCAGGACAGCCAATCATATAGGGTGACAGGGTGGCAGGCTGTTCTAAACATGGACCTCAGACCCTGCACGTGCTCTGACCCACACTCCACTGAGAAGTGAGCCCACAGTGGTCTACTGAATAGAAAGAGCCCCCCACCCAGTTGCTCAGTTTCCCCCCACAGACCCCACAGGGCAGGAAGGGGTGGGCTCACTACAAGCAGTTCAGCTCCTGGGCCACCTACTCAGCTGAAGTTTATCCCTAGTTCAGGCCACTGGGGGGGGGAGGGGGCGGGGAGGGCTAGCTTTTCCTGTGTAAAGTGTGAGGTAGCCATGAAGCTGAGTGAGATGGAAATGGATTTAAGCTTGGCTAAGATGCAGCTCCTAAGGCCTCACAAAGGACCTTTCTCATCACATATTCTCTTTGTAATGAGGCTAAACTGACTAAAGTAATGTAACTGAAGTTAGAAAGGCAATTTTTAGACAAATAAGGCTCAGCTTCAGACAAGTCTAAAATGCCTTAAAAGTCTCTTAAAATCAGTTATTTACATTCCTCAGATATTTGACTTTTATGCCTAAAATTATATTAGTTTTGTAAACAAGTATTTCATTATCTCTGCTGATTCCTTTATTCCTTTGCCTGTGAGCCTGGGAGAGACGTGCCAGCCAAGGGCAGGGGAGAGCAGAGCAGAAAAGGGGGAGTGAGGAGGTGAAGGCACACCTCATACAGGCAACACCATCCCATCCCCAGAACACACAACAGCGTAACAATGGCACTTATCTGTTCCTGAATTGCAGGGCGGGGTTGTTTGTTTGTTTGTTTGTTTGTTTGTTTGTTTGTTTTAGCTGAGCCATCCTGCCACCTGTTGGCAGCTCAGCAGCAGCTCAGCTCAGGCTGGGCATCGAACTGCTGTTGTTCAGAGCTCAGCTTGCACTCTTGAGCAAGCTCTTAGCCAACTGAGCCACTTGGCCGGCCCTCTGAGTTGCAGGTTTTAACAAAGGTAGACCTATGGTGAACTTCACTCTCTCAAAAGTCAAAGCTCTCATTTCATCCAGGTTTAAGTCATACCTGTGAAGAAGAGGTTCACAGTGGGTGTTGAGAAGTTGAATGGATGGAATTGCTAGGGGCTGTGAGCAAAGCCTTTGAGACCATGGATATCTTGTTGTCTTTGTGTCTCGTTTGATACTGTGCATCAAAGAAAGGCCACTGTGCATGTAACAGACTATGTGGTCAACACAGGAGGTCAAAATGGAAGGAAAGGATTTCCTGACAAGACAGCTTAAAATAAGACTCCAGGTGTAAAGGACATTTCCATGTGTCTGTGATGACCCAAGAGCAGCATTTGGGGACATGAAAAAAGAGGGAATGACCTGTATGGTACAACGGCTGGGCTGTAGTGGCCACAGGGAGTGTTGCCTAGCTGTAGAGAGCAGAGTTTACCAGCAACCTGTGGCTGCCACACCTGAGAATTACCTGAGGCTCCCAGCAGGTGGCTCCGTATGGCAAGGTTCTGGAATCAGGCCATTCCTGCTCACAGGCAACTTTTGCCCAAGGACCCCATCATGGCCCATTGAGACTTTCTCACAACTGCACTGTGCCCTCCCTCCACCTCCTCTCATGGTGTCAACTCTGCCTGCACACATTTTGAAGGTCCTTCCTCCTCTCTTCCTCCCCTTCTCCAGCTCCCTCCTGGTTACCATTATCAACATGGTCATTTGTATTAACTTAAAGCCAACAGGAATCCCCAATTTAGGGTTTGCTGAAGGAGAAAACTATTCAGCACAAACAGCTCAATTATAAGATCACATGGCTGTGAGGCTGGCACTACTCCAGCTAGCCAGATCTTCTCCACCCGTCTGGCTCCATCCCTATGTCTTCAGTGCTACAGCCAAGGAGGCACAACCTCCCACATTCTGTAAAAAAGAAAGTGTGCTCCTGGAGCCAGAGGGGAGCTGACTTATATAGGCAGAAGCCCCTGCCCCTAGTCTCTGATTGGTCCATCCTCATACAAATAAAGACTGTTTGACTGGTCCAAAAAGCACTGTCCTGATTGGTTGGAACAGAGCCACTCTGATTGGTCAATGAAGATGCTAGTGAGGCTATAGTTGCATGGCTCTGATTGGACAGGGAAAGTCTCAGTCCTATTGGTTGAAATAGGATTCCAAGAACTCCTTTATAAGGGCGGGTTCAGCCTGCAGAAATACAGTACAGGCTTCTCCATTAAGTGTAGCTTGCGTTAGAGGCCCCTGTGTAGAAATGGCTGATAGGCACTTTTCAAAAATTTGAGCCCACTTAGCTGCCAGGAGCCTTTCTTGGTAGGTATCTTCTTTTGGGGGGTCAACACCCTTCACACATGTTTCCTCTATAAGTCACTTGCACGTCTAGTCCCATCCTGATGTCTGCTTCTCAACGAACCTAAACTATCACAGGAGGGCGCGGGGGTTCCACTCTGCCACCTAATGATAAGGAGCTATGATCTCTATCAAATAATCAGATGTGTGTAAAGGCCCAATAATTCCACTGTTGTAGAGTAGGCAAATAGGCCAATGGAATGAAATAGAATGTCAAGAAACAGAAGTAAATACATGTGGAAATTCATTATATGTACATCAAACCTGGGATATCAAATCATTGGGGAAAACAAACAACAAGACACTCCAGTTGGGTAACCACCTGGAAAAAAATATAAAGTTGGATCCCTATCTCACACCACATACCAGAATAAATTCCAAACAGAGGAATGGTTTACAGAGAGAAAAACAAAACCACAAAGTATATAAATAAAACATGAAAAATTCTTTCAAAATTTTTTTTTGAATTGGGGGATTGGGGAAGGAGAACATTGTTTTACCCAGAACCCATCAGCTCCAAGTCAAGTTGTTGTCCTTCAATCTTAGTTGTGGATGGCGCAAGCTCAGCTCCAAGTCCAGTTGCCACTTTCAATCTGGTTGCAGGGGGTCGCATCCCACCATCACATGTAGGTGTCAAACAGGCAACCTTGTTGTTAAGAGTATGGGCTCTCACCAGCTGAGCCATCCTGCCACCTGTTGGCAGCTCAACGGCAGCTTAGCTTGGGAGCAGCTCACTGGCCCGTGTGGGAATCAAACCAGCAATCCTGTTGCTCAGAGCTCGCACTCTAACCAACTGAGCCACCCGGCGGGCCCTCTTTCATAATCTTAATTATGAAATGTAATTGTAATGTAATGTAATGTATAGAAGCCATAAAGAAAGCATTTATAAATTTGACTACATAATAAAAGAAACTTCTGCATGACAAAAACACCATAAGAATAATTAAGAGATATATGACAAACTGGGACAAAATATTTGTTACTGATGTCACTGCAAAGGAGTCAATCTCCCTACAATTCATTAAAAACAGACCAACAAGTGGGCCAATGATTTGAACATATCCACAGAACAAGAGACACAAATGACACTTAAATACATTTTTAAATCTCTGCTTCCACATGCAATAAGAGAAGCACAGATTAAACCTGCATTGAAATGCTGATTTTACCTCCTACATGAACAAAATCCAGACAGTCTGATGACACATTATCGGAGCAGCAACCAAATAATAGCTGTCAAAATTCAAACGAGCCTACCTTTTGACTCATTCCATTTCTAGAGATTTATCCTTTGATGTCCTCACCCACGTGAGGGGTATGTATAAGTTAGACAGTAATATAAGCTGTGGGTCCTCTTTTTTAAATAAATTGTAGTATTTATTAATCACAAATTCTGTAATCAAAAAAGAAAAACATGGCTCAAGAGAAACCTCGGACTGCAAAGATCAGATAGTAAAGCCTATGGGAACGCCATGAAGTTTGTAAAGACTCTAAAACATAAGTTATTGGCCATTTTCTTTACATTTCCACCCCAATAACTTTTCGATGAAATGGTTGTTATTCATCTATTTTAAAACCCCAAATCCACATCTGTTCTCACATAAATGAAGCTTCCTGCTCACACTGGCACTAAGTATCTCACAGGTGATGATTTTATGTCAATCCAGGCAGAAAAATAAGGCACAATGCAAAAGGAGGTGAGGACCCTTAATGCACAGAGAATATACATACTGGCCAAGGAACTGAGAAATTATTGAAAACTATAAAACAAATGGACCTCAAGAAAACTGAGTTACTACTAAACAGCTCTCAACTATTAATCCCCAATTTCCTTCCATTAATGAAAATTTATCAACAGAGACAAGTCAGACGTTTTAAATACAGACATACCTTTCCCATTCCCTTCCCGCCTGCATCCCCAAACTGCACCACTAGGATGAGCTTAAAGTTATATGGACAGAACTAGCTATTCACTATAGCGCTGTAATAACACAACATTGCAAACCTCTAAAAGCCCATCCATAGAAAAGCGGGTAAAATACGGTGCACAGCCATGCAGTTGGGTATTACATAAAAAGAAAAATCTTGCCAGCTGAGTGGCGCGTTGGTTGGGAGCTGGCTTGGGACACCAGTGGCCCCGGTTCGGATCCCACATGTAAGGGCCGGTGACGCTGCCCTCAAAACAAAACAAAAAAAGAGAGAAAGAAAAATTTTACGTGCCAACAGGCAGAAATTGTCAACATACGTTTTAAATGAAAAAAGCAAGGTGCAAATAAATGAATATATTACTTTTACTGCTGCACTACATCATTTTTTCAAATGTGTGGAGAAGACTATGTATTTGCTTGCGTATAAGCTGTTGTTGCTTCTTACAGGACATATCAGAAACTAATAACAGTGTTTATCTTTTGTGTATGTGGAGTAGAGGTGGGGGGAATGTGGCCGATGGGGAACAATACTCTACCTTTTTTTTTTAAAGATTATTTATTGGGGAATTGGGGGAGGAGAACAGCGTTGGGGAATCAGGGAAGGGGAAACAAGTTGCTGTCTTTTTGCTCTTCAGTCTAGTTGTGGAGGACGTTGCTTCACTGGCCCATGTTGGTATCGTCATTGCGCTCCTCCCGGATGAAGCAGATCGGTCGCCGGCCTCTGGATGGTCGCTCACCGCGGCTATTGGCAGCTCACGCTGGCTGCCGGCCACTCACGCTGGCTACTGGCCACTCACTGTAGCCTATGGCAGCCCACTGCAGCAGGAGCTGCAGCCTACACCGTCGCCGGGGCTTGCACAGCCCAGCTCCAGGTGAAGCTGTTGTTAGCTGTGGAGGGCAGTGTCACTGACCCTCAAATGCGGGATCCGAACCGGAGCCGCTGGCGTCCCAAGCCAGCTCTTAACCAATGCACCACTCGGCTGGCCCTACTCTACCTTTTTATACGTTTTGAATTTTGAACCATGTTAAAATAATACCTCCCCCACCAAAAAAGGTTTAAAAATTATTTTAAATTGTACATTTAAAATAGCCACTAGATGGCGCCTTTCTTCATTGCCCCATCACAATAAGGAATTCCTATTTAACAATGAAAGCTGGATGTAAACGTCTTAGGAACCATCTGCCTGAAAGCTTGAACATCTGATTATTTTACTAAGAATATTTAAATCCCTAACACTTTTCAAGAAAAAAGGTAACAGTCTTTGCAAATGAGAAGTCAGAATTTCAAGGCCCCCCAAGCTCTCCAAATTCCTATATAATGTGCCTATTTGTTTGACTATCTTATCTTTAAATACAAGCCTCCACATGTCACAGCCCTAGTAGGTCACCTCAAATAACACTGGTATAACAATGGGGCATGAGGACGCCAGTGGCCCTGGTTCAGGTCCCACGTATGAAGGCCAGTGACACTGCCCTCAAAAAAACAAAAAAAACAAACAAAAAGAACAATGGGGCATGAATCCTAAACAGTAACGTTTTGGTATTTTAATAGATGTAATTTCTCTTTTCTGTCTTCCTGGGTCTGTAACTTGAAGATATGGCAAATATTATTCTCTAGGCCTCAAATTGCAGACAGAGACCCTAGGGAATGAAAGTGTGGAAGGTCCTGGGTGGATGGCCTTAGTATCAAGATTAGAGAAGCTGAGCTTCATAGGCTGGGGGACACCTCAGGGACAACTGTGGGGGTATAAAGGGAGCCCAGCTCCACCCCCAGCAGCTCCAGCTTCACCTGACTTATCTGTTGATGTTTTGTATAGGATTTTGCTTGAAAACAAAAAACCGGTTCCATTACTATGTACAAGCTTGCAAACCTCTGACATAGGGCTGAGACAAAAGATGCTAATTTCAACTTTCCTCAGAGAGGTGCCAGGTGTGGGCCTCCAGCCTGAATAAGACATCTCATCAGGAGGTCTCCCACAGGGAATCAGGGTCAAACTACAAAGTCCTCAGTAAAAAATAAAAGCAAAATTTTAAAACACTATAAACCTCTATTAGAAGGGCTAAAATCAAAATTATTGACAATACTAACTGTTAAGGAGGCTGCAGAGCAACAGGCTCTCTCATTCACTGAACTAAAACATGGTGCCACCACTCTGGGAAAGTCTGACAGCGTCTTCCAAAGGTAAACATACATTTATCCTCAGCCCAACAACCCCACTCCTGGGCATTTATCCAAGAGAAATAAAACCCTGCATGTACACAAACACTTGTACTTAAAACTGGAAACATCCAATGTCCCTCAACGGGGAGACAGATCAACAAACTGCAATGCCTGCACACAAAGGAATACTACTGGGCGATGACAAGGAGTGAAATAGTGGGACACACAACAACCTGGCTGGATCACAAACACCATGTCGAGTAAAAAAAAAAAAAGGCAACCTCAGAAGGTTACACACAACATGATTCCAATGGTATAACATTCTCAAAATGACAAGTTTATAAAACTGAAGAACAGACCAGTGGCTGCTGGGGTCAGGGTGATGGGGAGAACCTGACTCTAAAGGGGGAACAGAGGAGCTTTTCTCTGTGCTGATGGAACAGTTCCATCTCCGGAGTGTGGTGATGGTTACACGACATTACACATACATGTGTGTGAGCTACACACATGCACACACCCTCCAAAAGATGTGAACAGACACCTTACAAAAGAAGGTATACCATGGGCCGGCCGAGTGGCTCAGTTGGTTAAGAGCTCGCTCAAGAGTGCGAGCTCTGAGCAACAGGGTCGCCAGTTCAATTCCCGGCCAAGATGAGCAGCAGCTGAGCTGCCAACAGGTGGCAGGATGGCTCAGCTAAAAGAAAAAAGAAGAAAAGGTATACAGATGGTCAAAGAGAAAGTGCTCAATGTCATTAAGCCCCATGGGACAACACTACACACTCATCCAAATGGCTAAAAATATTTTAAATCACAAAACCAACTGTCAACAAGGATATGGAACAACAGAAACTCTCATCCTTTGCTTTGAAAACATAATATGGTACAATCATTTTGGAAAATGTCTGGCGACTTCTCATGAAACTAAACATATATTTATCCTGTGGCCTAACAATTACATTCTTAGGTATTCATCCAAGAGAAACAAAATGACCTGCTCACAAAAATTCTTGCAGAAGAATGCTCAGATAAGCTTTATTCATAATCTCTCCAAACTAGAAACAGCCCAGGCATCCATCACTAAGAGAACAGACAAATAAATGATAGTCTAGTCACAGAGTGGAATATTACTTAACCATACAAAGGAATGTTTTACCAATATAGATGAATGACACATATTAATCTAGAAAACGGATTCAAAAGTAGTCAAAAATCATTTACGGAGTCACAAGCCAGGAGAACAGCTGGCACTGGGCAGATCTCCCGATCCTTGCCCTGGAGGAAGCCGACTGCCATGACGCGAGGATGCTCCAAGCCGCCTTGTGAAGAGGTCCCCATGGGGAGGAAGCACTGCGGCTCCCGCCCACAGCCATGTGAGTGGGCCACCTTGGAAGTGGCTCTTCCAGCCCCAGCCAAACCTTCATGCTCGTATGGCTTCACCTCGACTGACATCCTAAATGTGACCTCATGAGAAACCCAGAACCACCCGGCTGAGATGTTCTGAAGTTCCAGACCCACAGAAACCATGTAAGATAATATGTATTATGGTTGTAGGTTGTTGAGTTTTGAGGTAATTTGTCACAAATCAATAGATAACTAGTAGACATCGTATTGTCACACACACACAACTGATGAGCATAAACTTGTATCTTATTTTTAAAACACTTTAAAGATATGTAATACACTAAAAACAAAGCATGAGTCATAAAATATAGTCAGTGAATTCTCACGAAGAAAACACACCTGTATAACCCCCTACCCAAGTTGAGGAAGATGACATCACATCACCAGCCCCCCCGAATTACCCATCAGTCACTATTCCCTCTCCCTTGCCCAGTGCTAGCTGTCCTCCTGGCTGGTGACTCCATAAATTATTTTTTACTACTTTTGCATATTAAAGAAATGGGACTAGATATGTATTCTTTTGCGTCTGGCTTTTTTCACTCAACCTGGCCAGTAAGATTCATCTTTAGTGTCTATTTTAGCTGTGGTGCGCTCATTTCTATTGCTATATATGATTGAACTGAACTAATACACCACCCAAAATATGCTGAGTGAACATGTTGTGTGATTCCACTTATGTCAAACTCTAAAACAGACCAAGCTAAACCATAGCAAGGGGAAAAAAAACCACAGCAGTGGTCACCTCTGGGGGGTAGGCCAGGGACTGACCGGGAAGGGCACCAAGGGACCCTTCTGAGGTGATGACAGTGTTCTGCATTTTGATATGGGTTTGGGTCACATGAGTGTATTTATCAAAACTGACCGACACTTAAGATTTTTGCATTTCATTGACTTTTACAGAAAAAAAAATACCTGAACACATATTGTCTTGTTAATGATATGCATACCGAATTATTTAGGGGGTGTTGGTTTGCAGATTGGTGCCCACCCACAGCAGGCAGGTAGACAGGAGAAAGGCAGCCAGCTCCAGATGGCAGGCTGAACAAGCAAGGGACTGTTTGTCATGAGGAAGCTTGTACACAAGCCAAATACACCCCCCACACCCGCCTGGCAAATCTTAAACGTTTACACAGAGGCTTTAACAGGGTTCAGCCACCTACACTGTCCAGTTGGTCTCAGCACCACATGGCTGTCTCAAGGCTGCGTCCCTGAAAACCGCTCTAGCTGTGGGGACAGTGGGCAGGCGTGCATTCTGACAGGAAGCGGGGAGGAGCCTCCGATCACCCGAGTCCAGCAGCCATTTTCTCTCCATGACCTCCCCGCAACAGCCGAATGTACTTATTTATGTCTGCAACTTTGGAATGTATCCAAAAGCTGGCATATGAGGGTAAACAGAGGGGTGGACAAATGAACTGATGTGTGATATAACAAATACAGCAACGAGCTAATGGTCGAGTCTAGGTGGTGGGGATGTTGTATATTTATAATTTCTAAAAATAACCAACAAGTGAATGGTGGCTGCTAAGAACAGCCCCCAGAGGCAGCCACAAAGAAACCACCTCCTCCTAGCAAACGCCACAGCTCGATCCCAGCCCGCCAAAAGCCTGGGCACCACTGCGGCCTGCGCAAACTGGGAGTGGAAACAGAAACGGCTGGAGCATCTTGTGGTCACTGTCAAGGACAGGGCAACAGGCCCTGCACCATCCAGGCTGACTGAGAAAACGTGAGGGGAGAGCTCTCTCCACTGCTGCTTGACGGCTTGAGTCAGTTGTGAGGTACACTTACCCGTGGGGATGCACACTTCCAACTGGCGGCTCTGCAAAGGTGGCAGGAGGGCAGAGGCAAGGGAAGAAGAGGAAAGGAAAGACCCTCCACCAGGAACAACACCTGACAGCCACCCCTGACACGAGGCAGGTCCCTGGGCTCTCAAGGAAGGACTTGGGGAGGGTGTCCCCTCTCCATCCTGCTTACTCCCTCCTTCCTGAGCATCAATAAGCATTGGCACCACGATGAATGCACTGGGAATTCCAAACAAATCAGGCCCTTCCGGCCTTCGGCCCTCGGCCCTCGGGGAGCCCAGACTCTAGCAGGGAAGACAAAGGGTCCCCAGGCCTTGTGATAGGACAAATTCCACACACTGTCATTAGACCTCAGTGGCCAGGGCTGCTTTCTGGGGTAAGGGCTTTGGATTTAGCAACTACCTTAACCAGTTCTACCAGGAGGAGCTGTAGGAGCAGCGAGAAGACAGAGGAGTGAGAACCCAATGGCTCTGCAGGATGGCTGAGAAGCATGGTGTCTGTGGGCACAGGGAGGAAACCCCAGGGGGAGGAAGCCCTGGGAGTGGGGAGCCCCAGGGGGGGAGGAAGCAGGGCAGGAGGAAGCAGGGCAGGAGGTAAGGAGGATTGGGTCGGAAGGGAGTGGAGAGGAATCAATACAGGGGGAACTGTGGCCAAGTGAGCAGAGGGTAGGAACCACATACAATCTCCCAAGACAAAAACAAACTCAGACATGCTTCTTCACCAGGCAAAGGTATGTGGCAGAGCTGCTGCTGGCTCTCCCTCCCTTATGGGGGTCCTCAGGGTGCTGGCTGCATCAGCCTAGCCCCAGGGACAACTCCCCATTGGTCCAGGACAGTGATGGCTTAGAGATGAGACTTGATGCTTCAACAAGGAGGCTGCTTTTCAGGGTGCATGTTGCAGGTGCTGAGGCTGGGGCAGCACGGGAGAGATTCGCTGAGAAGACAGAAGTGGGCGTGCAGCTCCAACACTTACGTGTGTTGGAGGACGCCCAGTCCTGTCATCTACAGGGGTCACCAGGCCTTGACTCCTCTGAAGGCCACACCCTGCCCACAGCATCCTGAGTCTGCTGCTTGGGGACCCCTGGTTTCCAACTGTAGTATATGTGTGACACTGCTGGTCACCCCGAGGATGTATTTGGTGGGACATTATTATTCACAAATTCTGCAATGGGAACCCATGTTTCAACAGCAAATCTATTCAGCAGCTGTGCAGGAAGCAGACAACATGCATAGGAGCCAGGGTCCCCCGCTGGACCCTGAGGGCACCTGTCTACCTACCTGTCCATTTACAAGTGAATGGAATGGGGTAGATGGACACGGAGAGTCCCTCAGTGGCCAGTAACAACCTGGACTCCAAGGCCCAAGATCCCTGGCGGGCTGAGAAGAGGCTGAGTCGATGCTCTCCCCAGTATCACGAGGAGATGGCACAAAACCTGGGGGTCCCTGTCAGGAGAGGGAGACCCCAAGCTGAAAACCTTGGGGCCTGTGGGAGACCACTCAACCAGGGCGCCTGTTTACCAACATGCAGGGCACAAGCCACCATGATGAGTGACTCCAACATCATGTAAAGCTCAGGCAAGCTCCCAGCACTTAGCCATAAAATGACTTGCTCTAACGAAGTCGGAGTTGACAAACTCTTTCCAATAAATGGAGTCGAAGGCCTTGAGAAGGGAGCATCATTTTCTAATCCACCTAAAGTCATGTGCGAAGGAACCTGTTCAAATCCCTTCAGGCAGCCGGGGTTATGGCTTGTCCCTCACTCTCCACTGGGCCATCCCTCAGCAGCCTGAAGGAGTCACATCTGGAGAAATTAACCCTGTTCAAAACAAAACTCTGGTGCTGCTGGTCACTGAAAAGTTACTCTATGGTCAGGAAAGCCTGCAGCCCACAACCCTGCCTGTTTACAACCAGCGTTTACTCAGAGTACTCATTTTGTTTGTTGGGAACAAATGCTCAAGGTTGACTAGATATTAAGACACAAACACAGAAGACAGAGATCAAAGTACAAACGGCTAAAAGGAACACAAAGGAAGCAGAGAAAAGAAAGCAACATCTCAAAAATTACCATCAACTGTTCCCCCAAATTTAGAGATTTTGCAACCAGAAAAAGAAGAGATGCTATATAAAAATAAATAAATAACTTAAAAAGCTTTTGATAATTAAAAAATGAGTATAGATTTTTTTTTTAAAAGATTTTATTGGGGAATTCAGGGAGGGGAACAGCATTGGGGAACTGGGGACCGGGAATAGAAAGTTGCTGTCCTTTTGTTCTTCAGTCTAGTGGTGGAGGATGTTGCTAAGCTGGCCCATGTTGGTATCGTCATTGCGCTCTTCCAGAGTGAGGCACTCGTTTGCCGGCCATTGGACAGCCGCTCACTGTGGCTCACGACAGCTCACGGCAGCCCACTGCAACAGGGGCTGCACCGTATGCAGTCGCCGGTTACTCACAGCAGTCCAGCTCCAGGTCAAGCTGTTGTTCACCATCTTATTTGTAGGGGATGCAGTGTCACTGGCCCTCATGTGGGATCCGAACCGTGGCCCTGCTACTCAGAGCAGCGGCTGCCATAGGCTACAGTGAGTGGTGGGCAGCCAGTGTGAGTGGCTGGCAGCCAGTGTGAGTGGCTGGCAGCCAGTGTGAGCTGCCAATAGCTGCTGTGAGCGGCTGTCCAGAAGCCGGCGACTGATCTGCCTCACCTGGGAGGAGCACAATGGCAATACCAACATGGGCCAGTGAAGCAACGTCCTCCGCAACTAGACTGAAGAACAAAGACAACAACTTGTCTGTTTCCCTTCCCCAGTTTCCCAATACTGTTCCCCTCCCCCCAATTAAAAAAAAAAAAAAGACATTTGCTAAATGAAATAAGCCAGACACAAAAGGACAAATACTGCATGAGTCCATTTATATGAGGTTCCTGGAATAGTCAAAGAGGCAGTAAATAAAATGGTGGGTGCCAGGGGCTGGGAGTAGGGAAGATGGGGAGTTAGTACTTAATGGGAACAGAGTTTCAATTTGGGAGGATGTAAAAGGTCTGAAGATGGGTGGTAGTGATGGTTGTACAACATTGTGAATGTACTTAATGCCACTGAAAAATGGTTAAAATGGTACATTTTATTGTATTGCATTGTATGGTATTTTACCACAGCTAAAAAGCAGTTGGGGGAGAGGGTAGTTTAGAACACTTCCAAGTTTTCCAGATTAGCTCACTCTTTACAATGAGAATGTCTTCATGAAATACTTGTAAGACTGGGCAGGGAGCAGGGGAGTAAACCTCCAAAGAAGCCAAGAAGAGAAATGTGTGTCACTCTAGGGAAGGAAAAAAAAAAAAAAGGGAGTGACGAGAATAGGGGAGCCAGCCAGGCCCGCACAGCCTGTGTGTGGGGGCGAAGGGGAAGGTGTCTGGGAGACCCGACATTCAGAGGGCTTTTTAGGCTGTTTTTCTAAGGGATGTGTGCCACCCCCACATGCCAGCAACCCCTCCCCAGCCAGGCCCTCACCAGAGAGCTTCAGTTTGCCAAGAAACAAGCTCAGGAACATTTCAGAAGCTTACCTCATTCAGATGCTGCTTTTAAATACTCCCCATGGGCCCTGGTGAACAGCCTCAGGCCTCCCAGAATCCCCCTGCAGCATGCCACCCAGGCAGCATGCTGCCCTGTGCACGACAGGGCAACTGGACAGCCGTGACCCTCAGCACCCAGGGAGTTCCCAGAGCCTGGGGACAGTGAGGACTGGGCCAGAAGCTCATGTCTGGGGCAGAGAGCACGCCATTCCTTACGGGGACCTGGCTAAGCCCACCACCCCTGGGGGCAGCGACGCAGGAAATCCTGCGCTGCGGCAGGTACCGGCTATGTGCACGGGGAATTGCACAACCTCTTTTATTTTAGAGAACGGTTTCCTGGACTCTTATGTCCTGGGAGTGCCAGACACCATGCAAACTTCCCTCTAGACTCACAGGGCACTTACAGAAGGGTGTAGCCTCAACCACCTCCCCCAACACCTACTTTAACTTCAAAGGCCTGGGGGCGGGGGGGGGGGGGGGGGTGAGAAGGACCGGCCCCAGGAGGCCTCCATTTGCCTCCATGAATCCCTGAATTCACAGGTTTTCCTCTGGTCCCCAGTGGAGCATTTTACTCTGGCAGAATGAGAAGTCAGGATCGCTGTCTTCTTACATGGATAAGATCAAATCTGGTTGCATCAATACAATGTGAACTTTCAAATAGCTTGAGAATATGACCTTTCATCTGTGTTATTATTACAACTCTGAAATTATGAAATCAATAAACAAGAACTGGAAAGAATGGAAAAGAGTTAGGATAGTGGAATTTTTATCTTTTCGTTTTGTTTTGTTTTTTAGGGGTTTTTGGTGTTATACCACAGTCAGTCTTACTGAATTCATATTCCCAGCTTCTCATTGAAGCATCCTAGCAACCACACAGCGCAGATCCCAGGGCCTGTTCTGCGGAGGAGCAAATGTAAGCTCAGTGAGGTAAACTCACAGATGACAATCACACAGGACACAAGCTGCCTGCTGGCTCTTCAACCCAGGCTGCCTCTCCCTCTGTCCCTGAGCAGGTGGTGCAATTCATAAGTGCCTTCTACTTGGCCCAAATCAGTCGTTTGGATGGTAGGGTTCTGTTCCACATTTTAAACTGCAGCTATATAAATTGAAAAGGCAAGGAGACCACAGGCCAAACTTCTAAACTAAAAAGACTGAGGAATGTTAGGAACAGATGTGTGTGTGTAAAGGAATATGGCAGAACATAGCACGACTTCTTTGCACCCTTAAATTGTTGAGGCCTCCACACAAAACCCTGCACGTGATGTTTAGAGCAGCTTTATTCACAACTGCCCAAGTTGGAAGCAACCAAGATGTCCTTCAGCAGGTGATGGATAAACTGTGGACCATCCATACAATGCAATAGTATTCAGTGCTAAAAAGAAACGAGCTATCAAACCATGAAGAGACATGGAGGAAACTTAAATGCATGTGACTAAATGAATGAAGCCAGTCATTTATGAGTATGATTCCAACTATATGACATTTGGGAAAAGGCAAAACTATCAGTGGTTGCTGGTGTGGTTGGGGGAAGACATGACTAGAAGGAGCACAGAGGATTTTTAGGGAAAATACTCTGTAAATACCATAATGATGGATACATGTCATTATACATATGACCAAACACATTGATTGTACAACCAAGAGTGAAGTGTAATGTACAGTATGGACTTTAGGTGACTAGGATGCGCCCATGTAGAGTCATCCTTGGTAATAATAATAATAATAATAATAATAATAATAATAACAATAAGAAAAGAAAAGAAAAGAAAAGAAAAGAAAAGAAAAGAAAAGAAAAGAAAAGAAAAGAAAAGAAAAAGAAAAAAAATGTACCATTCTGGCGAGTGATGTTGATAGTGGAGGAGGTGATGTATGTGTGGGGGTAGAAGATATATGAGAAATCTCTGTATCTCCATATCAATTTTGTTGTAAACCTCAAACTGCTCTAAATGAATAAACTTAAAAAACTATTGAGACCCCCAAATATCTATTGATATTTACTGTATTATAAATGATAACAGAAAAAAATGGTTAAGTGTATATTAAATCATTTGAAAATACCAGTAACAAGCTCACTAAGTGTTTTTTATGAAAATAACTATTTTCCAAAACAAAAAAGAAAATGTAGTAAGAAGAGCGGCGAGGAGTTCCAGTAAGATGGCGGAATAGATGGACGCTTTCCCAACTGCCTCCCAGGATCACATCAAAATTACAAATAATTTATACAACATTTAACCTCGGAAGTCCCCTGAACATTAGATGAACAGAACCTCTAAACGAAGGACCTAAAGAGGAGGCCATGTCAAGTCTGGTAGGAGGGGCGCCGACGAGAGAGGGCGAACCCCGTGAGGGAGGTCCCAGCTGTGGAGAGGCTTCTCTGGTTGGGAGAGAGACCCGCCAGCACACACCAAGCTCACCAGCCCAGAGTTGCTTTGTAAGGAAGAGGAGTTCTACGATAGTGGGCAGTAGAAATTAGTGAGGACTCTCTTTGCTCGGCTCGGTGAGGCTGAGGGCGGCTGGAGAACCAGTGTAGCCAGCGCCCGGGTTCGCTCGCTGGTGAGCACTCACCCAGTTCCTGATGGAGGGACAGCTGTGTGAGCCGGGCCCAGGAGCCTGCGGGGACGGACTGAACTGAGCACCTTTGGTGCAGAAGTTGGAGGTTTTGGTACCATTGTTCCAATGGTGTGGAGCCTGCACAGGAGCCTTATATAGGAGGGTGCCATTTTTTCAGGGTTGGGCCCTCCCACAGAGGGTCAGATCCAGAATCCCATTGGTCTGGTGAACTTGGTGCAGGAGTGCGTGTGTGTGCATGCGTGTGTGCATGCGTGTGTGCATGCCTGCGCATGCGGCCTTGGGTCCCCACCGTCACCCTACTTGTGCTGCGTTGCCAGGGAAACGCCTGTTGGGTGCCCTCCAGCTCCATCAGGCTGCTCACTAAGACGCAGGAGTGCACAAGCCCCTTGGATCCCCACCCTCCGCTCTGCTTGCGCTGCGCTGGCAGGGAAATGAGGGGTGGGTGCTCTCCAGCTGCATCAGTCTGTTCAGTGAGTCTCAGAAGTGCGCGAGTCCCCTTAGGTCCCCGCTCTCCGCACTGTTTGTGCAGAGTTTCGAGGCTGGGGATTGGCTGTTGGGGTGCTTTGCCTGATCTGCGGGTAGTTGATTGGGACAGGCTGAGACAGGGAGTTTTCCTGAGAGTATTGGGCAGGAAGCGGTGCACCTGCGTGATCCGATCGAGGCTTTCCTGATGAGTTTGTGTGGACTGATTGCTGGTGCAGAGTGCATGCTGCTCTGACTTGGTGGGGGCCACTGACCACATCAAGTGATGCCTTGCGGGCCTGCCCCACCCACCTAGAGCTGTGTTGTCAGAGGCACCCTGAGCCCCTGGTGCCTGGCCCACATCTCAACAGGCCACAGAGGGTTGTTTTTTTTTTGCAGTAGCAGACAACCTGCAATAACCTGTGAAGATTTTTTTTTTTTTTTTGGTACTGAGCATGGTTCCAGAGCACATAGCAGCTAATTGTGGAAAGCTCACTGCAAGCCTGAGCAAGTGGTCTGCAGATTAAAGAGGATGGAGAGCCCCCCCACCTCTTTTTTTTTTCTTTTTCCTTTTTTTTTTCTTTTGTCTCTTTTTTTCTTTTTTCTTTTCTCTTCTTTCTAGGTGATCTATCTAATACATTGAAGCATTCACAGAATGACAGCAAGAATGAAAAAACAAAGAAACATGTCCCAAGTAAAAGATCAGAAGAAAACTCTAGAAATGGAACTAAATGAAACAGAGGTATCCAAACTTTCAGAGACAGAGTTTAGAACACTGATGACAAGAATGTTTAAGGAACTTAGCGAGGACATAAAGAAGGATAGGGAAACCATAAAAAACAACCAGTTAGAACTAAAGAATACAATAACTGAAATGAAGAACACACTCGAAGGAATCACCAGTAGAATAGATGAAGATGAAGAGGAGCAGATCCGCTAATTAGAAGACAAAATAGCAGAAATCACCCAGCTGGAACAACAAAAAGAAAAAATGAAAATAGTTTAAGAGACCTCTGAAACAACATGAAACACAACAACCCGCGCGTCATAGGAATACCACAAGGAGGAGAGAAGAAGCAAGGGATTGATAATGTATTTAAAGAAATAATGACTGAAAACTTCCCTACACTGGTGAAGGAAATCGACATACAAGCCCAGGATGTACAGAGAGTTCCAAATAGGCTGAATGCAAACAGGCCCACACGGAGACACATCATAGTTAAAATGGCAAAGGTTAAAGACAGAGACAGAATCCTAGAGGCTGCAAGAGAAAGACAGCAGGTTACATACAAAGGAACTCCTGTTAGACTAACAGCTGACTTATCTACAGAAACTCTGCAGGCCAGAAGGGAATGGCAGGAGATACTCAAAGTGACACAAAATAAAGGTCTACAACCAAGATTGCTCTACCCAGCATGGCCATCACTTAAAATTGAAGGAGAGATAAAGAGCTTCTCAGAAAAGAATAAGCTTAAGGAGTTCATTACCACCAAGCCAGCATTACAGGAAATGTTAAAACGGCTTTTTTAAACAGAAGAAAGGGAAAACAAGCTAACCCAGGAACACAAGAAATACAAATAACAAAATGGCAATAAATATGCACTATCAGTAATTACTTTAAATGTGAATGGGCTAAATGCTCCAATCAAAAGACATGGAGTGGCTGAGTGGATAAGAAAACAGGACCCATGCATATGCTGTCTACAAGAGACTCATCTCAGATCAAAAGACATACACAGACTGAAAATAAAGGGATGGAATAAGATATTTCATGCAAATGGAAATGAGAAAAAAGCTGGAGTAGCAATACTTATTTCGGACAAAATAGACTTTAAAATGAAGACTACAATAAAAGACAAAGAAGGGCACTACATAATAATAAAGTGATCAATTCAACAAGAGGACATAACCCTAGTAAACATCTATGCACCCAACATAGGAGCTCCTAAATATATAAAACAGATTTTGACAGACATAAAGGCAGAGATCAACAGAAACACTATCATAGTAGGGAACGTCAACACCCCATTGTTACCAATGGAGAGATCCTCCAGACATAAAATCAACACAGACATAGTGGCCTTAAATGACACTTTAGACCAGCTGGATTTAATTGATATTTTCAGAGCATTTCACCCCAGAGCTACAGAATATACATTCTTCTCAAGTGCACATGGAACTTTCTCCAAGATAGACCACATGTTAGGCCACAAAACAAATCTCAACAAATTTAAGAAGATTGAAATCATATCAAGTGTCTTCTCTGACCACAATGCTATGAAACTAGAAATCAATTATAAGAAGAAATCTGGAAAGCTTACAAATACATGGAGGCTAAATAGCATGCTACTAAATAGTGAGTGGGTCAAAAATGAGATCAAGGAGGAAATCAAAAGTTACCTCTAGACAAACGAAAATGAAAACACCACAACCCAAAATCTTTGGGATGCAGCGAAAGCAGGGGAAGTTCATAGCAGTGCAGACCTACCTAAAGAAGGAAGAAAAATCTCAAATCAACAGACTCTCTTTACTCCTAAAGGAACTCGAAAAAAAACACAGCAAAACAAGACTAAAGGGAGTATAATAAAGACCAGAGCAGAAATAAATGAAATAGAGAATAAAAAAAAAAAACAAAGATCAATGAAACCAAGAGTTGGTTTTTTGAAAAGATAAACAAAATCGACAAACCCTTAGCCAGATTCACCAAGAAAAAGAGAGAGAGGACCCAAATTAATAAAATCAGAAATGAAAGAGAAGTGACAACAGATACCACAGAAATACAGAAAATTTTAAGAAAATAATATGAGCAACTATATGCTAACAAATTCGACAATCTGGAGGAAATGGATAAATTTCTAGAAGCATACAATCTACCAAGTCTGAACCAAAAAGAAACAGAAATTCTGAACAGACTGATTACTACCAAAGAAATTGAATCAGTAATCAACAATCTTCCAACAAACAAAAGCCCTGGACCAGATGGCTACACAGATGAATTTTATAAAACATTCAAAAAAGAATTAGTACCTATTCTCCTCAAACTATTCCAAAAAATACAGAAGGAGGGAAGGCTCCCAAACTTTTTCTATAAAGCCACTATCACCCTGATTCCTAAGTCAGACAAAGATATTACAAAAAAGGAAAACTACAGGCCAATATCCCTAATGAACATAGATGCAAAAATTCTCAACAAAATACTAGCAAACCGAATTCAGCATCTCATTAAAATGATCATACACCACGATCAAGGGGGATTCATTCCTGGTATGCAAGGCTGGTTCAATATCCGCAAATCAATTAACGTAATACATCACATTAACAAAATGAAAAATAAAAATCATATGATCATATCAATAGATGCAGAAAAGGCATTTGACAAAATCCAGCAGCCATTTATGATAAAAACTCTTAGCAAAGTGGGAATAGTGGGATCATATCTCAACATAATAAAGGCCATATGTGATAAGCCCACAGCAAACATCGTACTCAATGGGGAAAGGCTGAAAGCGTTCCCCTTAAGATCAGGAACAAGACAAGGCTGCCTGCTTTCACCACTTCTATTTCACATAGTTCTGGAAGTTCTAGCCACAGCAATCAGACAAGAAAATCAAATAAAAGGCATCCAAATTGGAAAAGAGGAAGTAAAATTGTAATTATATGCAGATGACATGATATTGTATATAGAGAATCCCAAAGACTCCACCAAAAAACTGCTAGAACTGATGAACGAATTTGGAAACGTAGCAGGATACAAAATTAATATTCAGAAATCAGTTGCATTTCTATACACCAATAATAAACTATCAGAAGAAGAAATCAGGAAATCAATCCCTTTTACAGTTGCTTCAAAAACAATAAAATACCTAGGAATCAATTTAACTAAAGAAGTAAAAGATCTGTACTCAGAAAATTATGAGACACTGAAGAGAGAAATCAAAGAAGATACAAATACATGGAAATACATACCATGCTCATGGATGGGAAGAATTAATATAGTTAAAATGTCAATACTATCTAAGGCAATATATAGATTCAATGCAATTCCAATCAAACTACCAAGGACATTTTTCTCAGAAATAGAACATAGAATCCTAAAATTTATATGGAACCACAAAAGACCCTGAATAGCTACGGCAATGTTGAGAAATAAGAACGAAGTGGGAGGCATCATGCTACCTGACATCAAAACATACTACAAGGCTACAGTAATCAAAACAGTATGGTACTGGCATAAAAACAGACACATAGACCAATGGAATAGAATAGAGAGCCCAGGAATAAACCCATCTATATACGGTCATTTAATCTATGACAATGGAAGCAAGAATTTACACTGGAGTAAAGATAGTCTATTTAATAAATGGTGCTGGGAAAATTGGACTGACACGTGCAAAAAAATGAAAATGGACCACCTGCTTATACCATATATGAGAACAAACTCAAAATGGATTAAAGACTTAAATGTAAGACCTAAACCATAAAACTCCTAGAAGAAAACATAGGGAGTAAGTTTGCAGACTCATTACCCTGAGTAATACTTTTACTGATATATCCCCTTGGGCAAGGGAAATAAAAGAAAAAATGAACATAAGGGATTACATCAAACTTAAAAGTTTTTTCACAGCAAAGGAAATCATCAATAAAACAAAAAGGCAGCCTACTGAATGGGAGAAGATATTTGCCAACGATATATCTGATAAGAAGTTGATATCCAAAATTTATAAAACACTCATGCAACTCAACACCAAAAGAACAAACAACCCAATTAAAAAATGGGCAGAGGGGCCAGCCGAGTGGCGTGGTGGTTAAGTGCTGGTTTGGGAAGCCAGCGGCCCCGGTTCGAGTCCCACATATGAGGGCCAGCGACACTGCCCTAAAAAAAAAAAAAAAAAAAAAACTAAAAAAAAAATGGGCAGAGGATGTGAGGAGGCATTTCTCTAAAGAGGACATACAGATGGCCAACAGGCATATGAAAAAATGTTCAACCTCACTAATCGTCAGAGAAATGCAAATAAAAACCACCATGAGATACCACCTCACTCCAGTCAGAATGGCTATAATCAACAAATCAACAAAAAACAAGTGCTGGTGAGGGTGTAGAGAAAAGGGAACCCTGGTGCACTGTTGGTGGGACTGCAAATTGGTGCAGCCATTATGGAAATCAGTATGGAGGTATCTCAAAAAACTGGAAATGGAATTGCCATATGACCCAGCAATTCCACTCTTGGGTATCTACCCAGAGGAATCCAAGACGCTAATTCGAAAAAATATATGCACCCCTATGTTTATTGCAGCACTATTTACAATAGCCAAGACTTGGAAACAACCAAAATGCCCATCGGTAGATGACTGGATTAAGAAACTGTGGTACATTTATACAATGGAGTATTACTCTGCTATAAAGAAGAATGAAATCATACAATTTGCAACCATATGGATGGATGTAGAGACTATTATGTTAAGTGAAATAAGTCAGTTGGAGAAAGACAAATACCATATGATCTCACTTATATGTGGAATTTGAAAAACTGAATGAAGAGCAAAGGAAACAGAAACAGTCTCATAGATATAGAGGAAAAACAGGGTTGCTAGTTGGGAGGAGAGTGGGGATGAGGGAGAAGGGGAAGGGATTAGACAGCATAAATAGGTAACTACAGTATTGTCACAGGGATATGAAAGACAGTTCGGGGAATATAATAATGTTGTAAAAATTTTGTGGGGTGTCAGATGGTCACCTGTCTTGTTAGGGAGACCACTTCATGGATGGAGTAGAGGCTTGATCACTGCACTGTATACCTGAAATTGATGTTGTATAATATTGTATGCCAACTGTAATTGAATATATAGATAGTCACGGGATGTGGATTATACAGTGGAAGGGAGTCAAAGGAATTGTAATAGATAGTATGATATGAGGGGTAGGAGTGGGGGGGAATTGGGGGATGGCGGTTGTCACTTTGAGGGGTAAAAAGTATAACTATTGCACTGTGTTGTACACCTGAAGCTAATTTAAAAAAATACATTAAAAAAAAAAAAGAAGAGTGGCATTGTTCTGCATTTTTACAGGTCCCTTTAAGGTCTGTCTTAAGAAGACAGCCAGTTCCTTGTATCTGCTTCTGCACTTAATCTGCTGGAATACTATTATACATACCATGCGGTCTCTTGAAACCACCACTGTACAACTGTGAGAAAATGAGAATGTAAAGGCTAATTACATCTTCATATTATTATAAAAATAGTAATTTTAGTTTTAATACTGTTTTATAATAGTGTTATAATAATAATATTTAAATAGAATTTTTAGTTTGTGAATGTCCTGAAACAGTCTTGGGTACCACAGGGAGTCCCTGGAACACACTTTGTGAATCATGACACAAAGAACTATGTGTGACGGGGGAAAAGAGAAGTGGGGAAACACTCAAGGAAAAGACCATCATCTTACACATCTCACCTTTCACTTTTCACCTTCCCCAAATTCCCCCTTCCCCCACACACAGGCACTAGGTACCCCCAAGGCAGGAACCCCAGCTTCTTTTCCAAGGACACCCAACTTTTACTCAAGGCATCTCTTGCCTCCAGCCCAGCTCATTCTTGAGAGATGAACTCAAGATGGGCTAACTGAAGGTGGCTAAATTAGGAATGAAAGAGCCACTGGCATTTTTTACCAGGGGCTTTCATAAGCTAAAACTCCAAGGCAAGTTCTAAGGGTGGATTCTAACCGCGCAGCCTGCGAGGAGTCAGCAGCTCTGCAGAGGTCAGGACAAAGAGCCCCAGGGACACACATGCTGTCTGGAACTGCCTGGCCCATCACTGAGCCACTTTCCCCTTCTGTCAACAGTGACTGCCCAGCCCCACTGCCCACTTCTAAGGCTGTCCTCACATCAGGTGACCTTAAGGACCTGAGCCCACTCTACAACCAAAGGCCCCTGCTGCTGTTCCCTGCCCACTCTGTACCCAGGCCTTCTGAGGGGCCCTAGAGTCTGTCCCCAACACACACGCTGACCGCCTGCTGGTCCCCGTGCGGAGACAGTGTGCTCGCTTCCCGCAGGCACACCTGGTGATGCTGTCCTGCCCGGGTTCCGCGTAGCTGTTCCGGGCACCGTTACCCCGTGGCCCTGGGCGACGTCCACGCCCACCCACTCCAGTTTTTCTGCCTTCTCCCCACCCGGCGGGGCACCGACGGGTGGGAACTCGGAAACAGGTTTCTAAGCACGACTCTCTGCCGAGCAACACGCCTGCCGCGGGGCCATTGCGACGCCCGAACGTCTAGGAGGGGCCCATGGCCTTCCTTGCCCTCGCCTTGGGTGTGCCAGGTGGTGCCCGCAAGGACACGCGGAAACCGAGGGGACACAGCCGGCTGGAGCGGGGGGACCGAGGGGACACGGCCTGGGGCGCCGGGGTCTAAGGGCACACGGTCTGAGGCGCGAGAGAGTTGAGGGGACACAAGGGCTGAGGGAACACGGCCTGGGTCGCGGGGGGTAAGGGGACAAGGCCGGGCGCGGTACCTGGGCTGGAAGAGCTGGCAGCCGCCCAGGAGCCCGTGCAGCTAGTTGTTGAGGCGCGCCAGTACTCGCCGTCCAGGTAGAGGTGCAAGGCCAAGTCCCTGAGCTCCTGGTCCCGCGCCGGCTCCGTGGCGCCCCAGTCTCCCCGCGGCACGAGTGGGCAGCGCACACTCTCCAGCCCCGCCCTGGCCCCGCCCTCCTCACCTGGTAGCCGGTCCCCCGCGCCGGCCCAGAGCCAAGAGCAGAACCCCGCGTGCTGTCTCCTGCAGGGAGTGGTTTCCTCCCCAGACCCCACCGCCTTGCCCTGTGGCTTTACTTCCTGCCGCCCCTGCCCTCTCCTCGGCTGTCCCTGCAGGCTGTCCTTGCAGCCCTCAGGAAGCAAGCATTAGGGGAAGAACTGGCTGCTCAGAGCTGACCTCGCGGGCCAGCCTGTTGCCAGGCTCCGGAGATCCAAGACCGCTTACCTGGTCCTTGCTCTGGTCCCAGCTTAGCTGCAACTCCGCTCAAATCCTGGCCACCCTGACACTGGGTGGTTCAGCGGACTTGAATATTCCTGTCACCTGGGGTGACCCAGGTCCGCAGCCCCCACAGTCCGGGGTCGCTGGGAGATCCAGACAGGACAGGCAATGACTGTGAACACTGCACTCATCTGCCAGGACCCTCCTTTTATTGTGTGGCCAGTAGGAAATGAGTTCCAGCCTACGCGGCACAGGTTTTCTCCTTACTTGTAACTCTCATACACGTTATTGATTCTCCTTTCAAACACCCTAGCAGTTCCCTTCCAAACAACATTCTGTCGGGGAGAAGCCTACTGGGGTTGTGCAAGGGCAGTGGGGTGCAGTCAGCTGTCAGTAGGTCAGGGGATGCCACTTGCATGAGTGTCCTATAGCTGTGTAACAAATCAGCACAAACTGAGTGGCTCGAGACAAGTTAGTCCGTTATACTTCTGGAGGCCAGAAGTCCAAAATGGATGTTACTGGACTAATATCCAGGTGTTGGCAGAGCTGGATTCCTTCTGGAAGCTTCAGGAAAATATCCCTTTCCTTGTTTCCAGCTTTGAGATGCCACCTGCATTTATTGGGTCCTGGTCCCTTGCTCCATCTTCAGGGTGCATCACAACCCTGCTTCCATCATCCAGCTGCTTCTGACCTCAACCTTCTGGCCTCCCTCTTGTGATGACATGGGGCTGGCCCAGATAATCCAGGATGACTCCTCATCTCAAAATCCATAACTTAATCTCAGCAGACACATCCCTGTTCCCATGGGAGATAACTTTTTGGATCTGGGGATTAGAGGGTAAACACCCTTAGGGGGCCAACACCCAGCCCAGTGCCATGATTAGGGGCTTGTTTTCTCTAGGACTGAAAGCCTGAGGCGGGGGAGTCCCACAGACTAATTCAGGGGCACGACCGCAGGGCCCCAGCTTTTCTTTCCATGTTTCTGCTCCACCATCCTCTCTCTGTGTTTATCTCTTTCCAACTTGTCTCCTCAGTCATAACATGGATACTGCGGCTCCAAGCACACATGGTACCCAGCAGAAAGGAGGTGCTTCCTTCTGTATCAGTCAGGATAGGACAGTGTTAGAAGCAACCCCAAAACGAGTCCATGTACCCTGTGGTCAAACAACCCCCAACCTTAGGGTATATAAAGACAGGAGTTTATTCCTCACCCACTTCGGATGGAGTTCTGCTCCTTATCCTTACTCCGGGTGCAGCTGGCAGAACAACCACCATGTGTGGTCACACAGGTTTTTAAATCTTCCAGCTGGAAAGGACACAAGTAACTTCCACTCACAGCCCATTGGCCACAGCAGTTCAGTCCTGACTCTGGGGGAAGGAAGATACCATTCTGGACACATCAGGCCAACAGCTGACTAGTCTCTGAGCAGTGCACTAGTGACATTCAAATATTTGTCTCACTTGCCCTTCCACAGGCAAAATACACTCTCCCTCCTCAAGAGAGGCAACCAAATTCCCATACTGTCACCATTCCAAGTCCAACACTGCTGGGGGATACACGGTGGTCCCTGCATCAAGTTAGGATGTGGCTTCTCTTGACTCAGAGACCTAGAAGCTAAAAACATAAGTCACCAAGTTACCTTCCAAGTGCATGTAGCTTGAGTGACAACAAAAGCTTTGTTGTCATAAGCCCCTGAGACTTTTTGGAGAGTTGTTTGTTACCCAACTGTTACCTAGTCTATCTGGGAAGATACTGGAAAAATGTGGTGCTAAAACAAAAATCCAAACTACATGCACTGGCTTAGGGTTGGAGTAAGAGCCAGAATGCCCACAGCTGGGCCTCAGAGGGAACCCAGCAATCACAGGCCTCTGAGGAGGAGGTACTGGGGATAGCATGTGGGTTGGTGCCCAGCGGCCACCCTGCAGTCCCAGGCCCTCCATAGAAAAGTGAGACTGTGAACTTCTGCCAGCTTCACTCAGTGCTGCTCCTAGACCCTGGGCCCTGGGCGAGAGGCTGGCCCTCAGCCATCCCACAGTCCCACACATGGTGGCTCTCTGCATCTTGACATGGCCATGTGCGTCAGGCGGGCAAGGTCCTTCAAGCTCCTGGTGAATGAGTGACCAGCAGTGTTAAATGACCTGCCCAGAGGCACACAGCTCAGATGGCAGAGGACCCAAGGCTCATAGGGTTCTGCCCTATGTCACATCGCCCAGGGAGGACTGGCTTGAGGCCTGGGGAACTTTATGGATGCTGCTTTCGCAGACCCTGGGGTAGGAACATCACAGTCTGGGGCTTCGGGTTCTGGGGTGAGGCACGCACTGTTCTCGGACTTGAGAGTGTTTTGTAGAAATCATGGAACCATAAGAAGTCAGAGCTGGGAGCGCCTGGAGTTTGTCCTGTCACTCCCTTCTTTTCAGACCAGGACAGTGTAGCGTGTGGCCTCTAATGAAGAAGTCTGGCCACTGTGCTGGGGTTTGAGAAGGGAAGTGGTGATTTGGAAAGCTGATTTACAGGGTCCTGGTGAGTCCTTTGGGGGGCCCCTGTTAAGGTACCAACGGCTGAGCTACCTGGCCCTTGCCTCACCTGTCTCCACAGATCCTCAGCCCCATAAGCCCTCCTGTGTCTCTCACGGATGTTTCCAGGAGCCCTGAAAAGTTTCTTGCCTGTGATTGTGAGCAGCTCTACTGCCTCCCCCACATGGAGCCCTGGGGTGGGACAAAAAGGTGGGTGTGCAGGGGGGCCAGGAGACAGGGCTCCCTCTGTGTGGTCACTTTGCAAACCAGGCCTTCAAGCGGAGTTTGCAGTGGGAAAACTCTGGCAGCTCTGCTTACCGCCTCTCTTACCCCAGGGGCTAGATTCCAGAGCAGCCACCATGCTGTCCTCAGCATGCCGTCCCTGCAACACAGGCAGGGCTCCACCACAGGGTCACTTACCCGTGATGTACCTGCCGTCTCACCCCACCCCCACCAGGATAAAGTCTGCCAATAGACTCTATGGGCTTACTGCAGCCTCACCTACATGCTGGCAACGCCTCAGCGGGCAGTCTGGTACCAGGGCTTCCAGGTGGCTCCCATGGACTCCTATTCTTGGAAACAGTCAGGCTGTGAATTTTGATGGTGCCTTTCCCTGGCTCCCAGAACAAGACCAGCCAGTTTGGAGGCCAACTCCATTTTCCAAACCCTTCCTCCAGGAGACAAATGCCTGGTCCAAGGCAGAGCTCCCTGTGTGAAGTCCATGGACCACCTGTGTCACACTGAGAGTTGTGTCTGTGTGGTCCCACGCAGCAGTCACCAGGAGGTACCGTCGTTTGAAAAGCAAGTGAAGATCAGTGTGTAAAATCTGCTACCTTCTACGTAACAGGAGGAATGCGTTATTATGTGTTCACTTATATTTTCAAAAAGAAACAATATAGAGCAAAAGCTAATAAAAATAGTGACCTATAGGAGAATGGAGAAAGTGGGGATAAAAAGGAAACCTCTCTGAATATAACTTGCTTTAAAATTTTGACTTTGGAACTGGGTAAATGTTTTACATAGCTTTAAAACATTAAATATATAACAGAAAAAAAAGGAGTCCCTGAAAATCAAAAGCAAACTGAAACTAATTTTCTCAATTCTGATTCAAGTTGGTGGCACAACCACAAGAGAAAAATGATTTCAATTAACTTTAAATTCATTACTTGGATGGCATAGCCCATTAAGAATATAGCCCCCCAAAGGCAAAAAAGAACAGAGAAATTTTATACAACATGCGATAGTCTCAAGGGTAGTAGTAATGTTGGCGTTATTCTGAAACTATTTGGTGTATGTTGTAACAGAAAGCAAATAAATAACCAGATCAATGGCGTTAGAACCCAAGGTCATCAGAATCAAAAAAGTAACAAAGAGAAAACCAAAGAAGTTAAGACAAAATCCTTAACTTAATAAATCCTTACCTTTAATTCCAATTGGAGACAGTATGACTGTATGGTTTAAGTTCTATTTCTGCCGTCTTATGGTAAGAAAGCCAGTCTGAATATGAATGCATGAGGGGAGAGCTGGGGCACCTAATACCAACTTGGGGAAACTGGGACATGAAGGACAAGTAGAACTTAACCAAGCAAGAAGGTGGCAGGAGAGTGTTCCCAGAATCAAAGGCCACAGCAAGGGAGCAGGGCCACCATGTGTAGTTGTTTCAGTTGCACACTGCACAAGGGCACCACATATTGCAGCCATCTATAAGGAATTGCACAGATGGGTTATGAGGTCCTAGTCCCCCCCCTCCGCCACACATGCACACACAAAGACCCATACTGTCAAAATGGCATGCACACATTAGGATAGCACACACCTATATGTCCAATGAAACACACAGGCACTGAATAGCATCCTGTCCTCACTGGGCTTGGGCTGTCCTCAACCCATTTTTCTCCCTCCCTTGCCACAATAGGAGACCAATTTCCACCCCTGTTATACTTCAAACAAACCTGACACAGTCCTCTCCTCTGGGTCAGGGAGAGGTAGAGAATGCTTTCCTGTGGTAAGAGGAGAGGGATGTGTGTGTGCGCGTGTGTGTGTGTGTCTGTGTCTGTGTGAATAGGCTTTAGGAACTGAGAATTGGAGAGGGGTAACTCTGCTAAGGGACTTGAAAACTGTTGCCAGGACACATGTGTGGAAACTAGAGGGGCAAATAGCAAGTGTCCACTATGCCATGTAAAGGGCTTGCCACAGTGCCTAGTGCTTGGCACCCACTCAACCAAGTGGCCATTGGCACTGCCCTGCACAATGCCACCAGCACCTTCCTCCAAACCAAGGGCCACACTCAGAGCCTGCTTGGTGGGCCCGGTCCCTGCCCCAGTGTATCCTTCTGCACTGCCACAGCTCTGGATACCCTCCTCTTTGACCTGGGAGCCCCCTAGGGTGACCAACCACCCCAGTTTGCCTGGGTTGTCCCAGTCTTAGCACTGAAATTCCCACCTCCCAGGAAGCTCCTCAGTCCTGGGCAAACCTGCTCCTTTTCTTCCATTGGGAGACGACGTTAGGAGGACGGCCTTGGTCTAGCACTCAGAGTTTCTGCTGAGGTATTCTACTGCGGGCATTTTTTGCCATTACTTCCTGAAATACTTTTTCTGTCCCTTCCTCTCTCCTCTCCTTCTGATACTCCCATGATGTGTATGTTCATACACTAATTATGCCCCACATTTCTCTGAGGTTCTGTTCATTGTGTTTGTTTGTTTGTTTGTTTTTTAAATTTCTGTTCTTCAGCTTCCATAATCTCTGTTGCTCTGCCTTTGAGTTTACTGATTCCTTCTTCTGCCAACTTAACTGTTGAGCCCCTGTAATGAATCTTTCACTTTGGTTACTGAACATTTTAACTCCAAAATTCCCACTTGCTCCTACTTTACAATTCCTGTCTCTTTATTGATATTTATTTGGTGAATCATCATTATGATGTTAAAATAATAAGTCATTGAAAGCCCAAACACAAATGAAAGTACTTGATCTACTGGACTTCCTAATCCTTCAGAAAACCTATTAGTCACTTTAGATAGACAGAAATCTACTATTTTTTTTTTTTTTTTTAAAGATTTTATTGGGGAATTGGTGGAGGGGAACAGCGTTGGGGAATTGGGGAAGGGGAACAGACAAGTTGCTGTCCTTTTGTTCTTCAGTTTAGTTGTGGAGGATGTTGCTTCACTGGCCCATGTTGGTATCGTCATTGCGCTCTTCCCGGATGAGGCAGGTCGGTCTCTGGCCTCTGGATGTTGCTCACCGCGGCTATTGGCAGCTCACGCTTGGCTGCAGGCCGCTCACGCTGGCTGTGGGCCACTCACTGTAGCCTATGGCAGCCCACTGCAGCAGGGGCTGCAGCCCACACCATCACCGGGGCTCACACAGCCCAGCTCCAGGTGGAGCTGTTGTTAGCTGTAGAGGGCAGTGTCACTGACCCTCATGTGGGATCCGAACCGGGGCCGCTGGCATCCCAAAACCAGCGCTTAACCAATGCGCCACTCGGCCGGCCCAGAAATCTACTATTGAAGTCAGCAGATAAAGCAAATTAGAGTTTTAAGAGAAGAGAGGACTGTAATGGCACGCTTCTCCTTCCAAAGCAGGAAAGGCATAAACTTTAGACATGGCTGGGTCCGCTGCTGGCACCCCGCTCCCCTCTCACACCGTGGGTTCGGGTTTAGGGAGATAAGGAAACAGAAGCATTAAGGCAACAGGAGTGCCAAAAATAAAAGGGAGGCATACATCAATGAAGCAAGGATTATTTAGCAGGTTTTCAGATTTTGCATCATAACTGCTGCACTCTGAAACACAGGCCTGAGGAAAAAGGGCAGAGGGAGGAGATGAGATGATGAGGGTTAGGGAAGGTGGAAGTTGCAATGCTGTCATAGCATGACCTTCCAATTAGCAACTTTTTACAAAATGAACAACACGTCTGCCAGGCTTTTGTTATTTTCTGCTTATACTGAGTTATGTAAATTGCCAGCATTTGGGGGTTTACAGATTTTCTTCATCAAAGTATTTCTTCATCAAATACAGTATTTCTTCATCAAACGATTTGGAAGTTCTTCATTTACCCCCACATGTAGAGATAATGTGAAGCTCTTAAAAGAAAACAGCACATGCAACTTCCTTCAATAGGCTCCTTCATGAAGCCTTTGAACCCGCCTGTCTCTGTCTTCCTTCCACTGTGCCATGTTTTGCTCTGTACAAAGACACACGCTTGGTAACCCCCCCCACTCAGGACATCGAAAAAGCAAAGTAGCAGCCTTCCCCAGCTTCAGTGGATTCTCCGAGGCCCCCAAATACTTCCTTTTCTTTCCCTGACATGCTGAAGACATTGTATTCTGAGAATTCTCTCCCCTTGAGATCTGATTCCCTATTTTACCTTCCATTCCCTCTGCCTCCAAACCCAGTTTAAAGTCAGTGGATTACTGTTCTCTGCCTCTACTGCCCACCCCCTCCCTGTTCCCAATAAACCCTGAACACCACTAAGTTAATTAACCTAATGGGGACATTAAGATAAATACACTGTGTGAGAGGATCATTGTAATTCTCTCTCAGAACAAGAATAATGGCAGAGAGGAACATCCATAAATAAGGACAAAGAGAAGTCACTGAGTTAACCAGGAAATCTGTGTTTCTGATCACTGCTGACAAACCTAGTAGTTATTTCTATGACTCCCGGGTATACCCACGGTGATTGTCATCAGGGCTTTATAAAGGGTACCTGTGCCTTTTTTGAGGGACAGTGTGGAAGAGGCATCCAGAATACCCTACCCTACTCCATAAATAAGCCTGGTGGGGGAGGAACCCCTAGTAGCACAAGTGAAGGAGGGCTACTTCTGTGGCTTTTAGAAAACAGGGTAAAGCTGGAGTGTAACTACCATGAGGTCCCAGGACCACAGCACTGTTTGCTCCAAAAAGGCCCAGTTCTGACCACGATCAAGTACAAATTCTGTAATCTAGCACTGAAGATTTGAAATCAAAATATCAAACTAATCTTTCAAAAAGAATCTCCACTAATCATTAACAAGAGTCAAGGGTGACCTCCCTCAGTAATACTGATATTCACCAGGAATGACCTCTCCCAGGCTCCCCACTACCCATATCCACCCCCACTTCAAGGCCCAATTCAAGCTCCACCTTCCCCATGAAGCTTTATCTGACCAACAGGCGTGTGTTTCCTCACTGCAACCCCCCTCCCAGACTCCTCCAGCAGATAGTTTGAACACTCATGTGACACACATTGACCCTCTTTAAACTGTTTTCTAGGAATGTGCCTTCATCTCCCAGACAAAAGCACTAGTTTTGTAAGGACAGGATCTGTTTGCGTTAAATGAGGCTGTAATTAGATATAAACCCAGTAGCACGCAGGACATGATTCGTGCTCAATCATTTCTCAACTGATGACTGATTGAGCCGCAATCCAGCACAAGTTGAAAATTTGAGTTGGTGGGGCCAAAAATATGTTTGGTTGGCAGAACCTAACACTTGTCTAAAGATCCCAGAGTGAGCATCCTTTGAGTAATAAGCTCCACGAATCAGATACTTGTGTAGATCCAAAGTGATCACTCTGGGAGAAATTCTGGACTCTCAAAGTATCAGGATTTCCAGAAGCTGCTAATTATTATTATTATTAATATTATATTTTTAGGCATTTAACAGTGCTGAGAGAGCAAAACATCCCCACAGCCTCTCTAAAAGGAATAATCACATGAATAGCTCTTTATATTTTCCTTGCATTGTCAAGTGACTCTTGAAACAAACTTGAGAAGTAGAATGGATAGTTAGGAAAGGCCAAGGGCAGAGAGGGCTAGGCTGACTCTTTCCAGTCATTCTTAGGTAGAAAGTATTCGCAGATTACATACTTCTTGGACATCTGGACTCCTTTACAAAGAGGTTTCTTTATTTTTGATTTTATACTTCCTGAAAACTTGGTCTCCAGAGCTCCTAGTTCTACACCATGTTGAAAGCTGGCATTCCAGGACATCCACACAGCCTTTCAGATGAGTTGAATCAATCAGATCAATTCAATCAAGCCCAGAGGTCTCCAAGAGTACGTACCCATTATCTTAAGTAACCAACCCTGAAGCCCAGCGACCCGCCCATGGCGCTGTTTCCAAGGGTCGCTGATGCACCATTTCCTAACTCTTTGCCATTGCACTTTGCGATGTGGGACTAAACTTTCACGGAATCAGCATCTGGGTTCCTTTTCCGGCAGAGGATGCTGAATAGAAAGCTGCAGGAAGTGGATGGAATGCTTGCCCTTGCGGGGTGGTGGATTCACCCCACCTGCCCATCTCCAATGATCCAGGCTTCGTGGCCTCAAAACAAGAGGGTCTGGACCCTACACACGTATTATTTTTCTTATTTCCATGAACCAGGAATAATGATTTTGGTTCATATAGTTGAGGAAAGACGTAGAAGTGGCGCGAGTTTAGGGACTCAGGGCCCAGGGCCCATGTTTCCGCCTGGTGTACCTCAGATTAGGTATTTATTTCCTACAGTACTTTTCCCGGTATGATCCCTGCGTAAGCCAGTTGCAACTTGGACGGCTAAGGAGAAGATGCACTTCTGACGCCTGGCCAACCTAGAGCCAGTTCCCTGCGCGGGTATCAGAACATGAAATGTTTACCTTGCATCTGACATTGTAGGGATTTATCTGCCATGAGGCGAGAGAGAGAGAGAGAGAAAGACAGAGAGAGAGAGAGGAAGAGAGCAAGATTCAAAATTTGTAAGTTATCATTTTTTAATTTTAAAAAATAAGTACTACATAGCTACAAAAAAGATTACCCGCCGCGCTGCACGGAGAAAGACAATCCTATCAGCCAGCCACGAGCTTCAGGCGCAAAGGAAAACGCGAGAAGTGGGAGCAGCTGCGGCGCACCGGGAGGCGGAGCTTGGGTTCCGGGCAAGGGCCCGGCGATTGGCCAGCCCGTTTGCAGCCGTGGCCAATAGCCAGGTGCCTGGCTAACGCTCGTCGCGGCGACTGCGGCTGCGCGGGAGATTCGACTCGGCGGCGGTTTTCGCTCTCGGCTCTAGTGGAACTGTTGCTGGCCGCGTCTTTTAGCCATGGACGACCAGAAAAGTGTCCTCCAGTGAGTGTGGGTCTGGTGGGTGGACGGGCGGGTGCTGAGGCACCGCGGGTCCGCGCCTGGGGCCCGTAGGCCCGGGGGCCCGCTTCCTCTACCCCTCCTGCCCCTTTCCTTGGCTGTGGGGTTGTCCTCCCTGCCCCCAGCACCCCAGTTAGGCTGTGGGCGGAGTCGTGGGCGGATCCCCCGCCGTGTGGCCGGCGCTCTGCCCAGACACCGGCCTCGTCCGCGGGCCGCAGCAGTTGGGAAGGTTTGGGGCAGTTCTGAGGAGCCCGCACTGGGCATGCGCCGCTGGGCGGCTTGGGGCGGGGGGCGGAAACCCCAACCCAGCAAAAACCCTAACCCAGCGTGTAGGTTTCCTGAGAATCCTCCAAAGCTACTCGTTAAAAAACTCTACACAGCAGGGAGAGAACTTAAAATTGCTCTTACCCGTCACCCCACAGTCAGCTTTGAAAAACCTTTGAATGATGTGTACTTGAAGGGAAAAAAACTATGTCTATTGTCATTTATGTCGTCAGCGTGCTAATGATGTAGGATATTTCTTTTGTGCCGGGATCGTAGTCTCGTGAAGCCAAAGAATAGAGACACGGACCAGAGAGGTAGAGTTTACAGCAGAGGACAGTTTATTAGAGTAGAAAATAACAGCTCTTAAAACGAGAGGGGGTCCCGACTGGGTTGCCTCATAGCTAGGGTAAAAGGCTTGAGTTTTATACTTTTTTTCTGCCGGGAAGGGGGAATGCTGAAATATGGTGCCTGTTATGAAGGGGTTTATCAGGTTTGTTCTGTTGCTCAGCCTTGGGGAGGCCTTTCCTAACGTCCTCCAAACTGGCTTGTTGCTCTGGGGCATGACTGATGTCTCTGTTCCAGTATGAGGGAGTTACCCTGTAATTTTGAGAGGAATGGCTAGTTTAAGAAATAACCAGTTTTCTTATCTTTTTATCAGTCTACCAGGGAATCCCTGACTGCCTGATATTATACTAACTAACCTGTCTTACTAACAGTTTTTAAAATTCCCACGCCTTTACTTTACGGCTTAGAAGATTTATCCCCATGGTTTCAAAAGCGTTTAAAACCATGAAACTGCATGTGACAGGAGGTAAAGCTGGTGAGTTCTGTCAGCACCAGGGTGATCTTACTCAGACGAGAGAGTTGGTTAAGTACAATCAAAACATTGTTTGTGCTAAGACTTTTTCTTTAGTCTTCAATCTAGCCAGCCAAGGATTTCACTTTCAGAAGCTATTTTTTTCTCCTTTTTAAAGGAGAAATCAGGCATTTCTGACCTTATTTTGACTTTCTAAAGACTTATTTGTTCTAATGAACTGGGTGTTTTAGTATTAACTTGGAGTATACTTGGCTATGTGTCTAGGGAAATGGAGTCAGTATCAGAACATGAAATGTTTACCTTGGATCTGGCATTGTAGGGATTTATTTAGTATGAGGCATGAGAGAGATTCAAAAGTTAGAAGTAGTAATTTTTTAATTTTTAAAAATAAGTAATATATAGTTATAAAAAAGATTTGGAAAAGTATTCACTGAGATCTCTACCTGTCTGCCCTCCCACCCTCTGATATGTACCATTTTTCTAATTTATTTTTCAAGTGTTCCTTTTTGCAAATATAACTATATTATAACCATATATTAATATATCTATGTATGTTTGTGCGTATGTACAGTTCCTGCTTTTATCTCACATAGAATGTAGCGCAGTATATGCTGCTTTTTTACTTAACACTATCCTTGGAGATTTCCGTCAATGTGTAGAGCTCTTTCTCATTCTTTATAACTGCATAATATTTCAGGTGCCATAATTGACCTAAAAAGTCCTCCGTTGGTAGACACTTGGGTTGTTGACAGCCTCTTGCTATTACAAATAGTGCCTCAGTGAAAAGTGTAGCACCTGTGGCTTTGTGCGTACAGATGGGTCTGTCTCCTCTAGTCCCAGAAGCGGGTTTGCTAAATCAAAGGGTAAACCTGTGGGTAATTTTGGTGGATATTGGCAATTCCCTTGGCAGGTTTGAGAACGTGCCCCCTTGAAGCAAGATGTGAGTATCTGCTGTCATTGCGCCATCCACACACTTTCCCATTTGTGACAGTTGGGTGCATGAGAGAGTGACCTCACAGAGGTGGCTTTCTCTTCTCAAAGGTTAGTTTTCCATGGAATGAAACTTTAAATTGGGTTGCTTTGTTGTTGTTTTCCCCCCCTCCAGTTTCTAGAAGCTCTCTCTTGTTATCCCAGTTCATCATTTCTCTTTTGACTCTGCTTGGTGTTTTGTTGGTTTGTTTGGTTTATTTTGCATGACAAGAACAAAATCCTGATAAGTCCTAATTAAATTACAGCAAGCCAGAGGGTGGAAGGAAGAGACAGAAAAGGGTTAATCAATTAACAACTGCAGTGTGAAACCAACAAAAGACTGCTTTCACTCCTGAGTGTGTGTTGGAATTATTAGTTAACTTCCATATGGCTATTTCCAAGATTATCTGTAAAGAAAGAATAGTCAGGGTGGGCGCCCTGGAGCTTTGGGACTCTCCTACGCCCATCCCAGAGGCGGCCTTGTTTTACCTCCCCTGACAGGCCCCTTTTGTCTACAGCTATTGTGAATCCTTTCACAACTGCTCCCATCTCCCCCCCAACACACACTTGGTGTGTAAAAACACTTGGACCAATCTTTGTTTGCTAGCAGTGGTCTAATAAACCTTTTCTTTTAATAAAAAGACTTTTAGCCGTGGGAATTAAAATTTTTGTTTAACGGGCAATTAGAGCTATTACATGTGTGTGTGTGTGTGTGTCTGTATGTTTTGACTTTATCCAGCTTTTCTTTTGACTTCTGGATGTTGAGCCATAAGATATATTGATTTCATTTATATACTGAGATAACTACAAATTTGCTTTTGAATCTTTTTTTCAAAAAAAATCATAGTAATTTATCTGATAGAAAACGTTGAAGTCTTCCTTAATTTGACTCTGTCACACCAGTTTCAATCCCATCAAATCCCATTGTCTTTCTCCAAAACACCCCAGTTCCACACTGCCTTCTTCCCATCCTGTCACTGGGATTGCAGTAGCTTCCTTACTAGTTTCGCACTTCTAGTCTCAATTTCCATCCTTTCGTGTGGAGATTTATTAGACGTTTTAGATATTGTCATGCCCAGCTATCCAGCTTTGCACTGGTAAACAGCTGTATGGCTCCCTGGCAGTGATCAAATGCCACCCCTCAGAGGGGCGGGTCTCCCCTGACCACTCTCCTGAAATAGGAAGTGTCATACTGCTTCTCCTGGTTGTTTTTTTTCCCCTTAGTGTTTAATGCTACCTGAGTTATCTTACATGTTTCTGTTTGTTTGCCCCACTAGCACTTGAGCTGCCATGGAGAGCTTGCTTTGCCTTGATTTTTTTGAAGCTGTGGTTGGGTATGCGGAAATAGGGGCCCACGGGGCTCTCTGGGAGCTGGGCTCACTGATCATGAGCTCTGCTGTCCTGTGTTCTTCCACAGGGACATTGTTATGTTGAGGCCTGGGAAGCCAGCTGTCTGGAAACGCCCATTGGTGGCACCCTGGGCTGGCATACCCACTCATAAAGTCCTCTTTAGATCTCCTGAGCAGCAAGGGGAGGGACTGAGCCCAAGCTGGATCCCACCAGTAGGTGGGGAAGCAGCAAACTTCTGGTCACGGCTCCCTGGTGGTGATGACATTGGGATCAGTGAGAGGAGGAGGAGACTCTTGAGGGTAGAGCTGGGAACCCTATAGACCTCGGGTCTTCCTTTCCTTGGAAAAATACCAACTGTTTCCGAGCACTCCAAGTGAGTGCTCCTTTCATTTGTATGTAACATTTGAATTCATGTGTAAGATTTCCATTTTAAGGTGTATAAGTGATAAATATAAAATACAGTATATCTTTCGCTTTTAGGAATTGTACTAATATCCCACATACATACTTTTCTCTTTTCTAGAATGTTTAAGGCTCATATGCAGCAGTACAAGGGCGATGACCCACTTGGTGTATGGGAAAGGTCAGCATTTTGCCTGTTTCTTTCCTTTAAACAAAATTATTTGCTGCCCTGAAAATTAACATTATCCATATTTTCCTAGTTACATGCAGTGGGTAGAAGAGAATTTTCCTGAGAATAAAGAATACTTGACAACTCTATTAGAACATTTAATGAAGGAATTCTTAGATAAGAAGCAATATCACAATGACCCAAGGTTCATCAATTATTGTTTGAAATTTGTAAGTATACTTTCAGGTATAATCAAATCATAGTTGTGTTGTACTTTTGCTTTTTTTCCCCCAGATCATTTTAGACTTTTTTTTTTAAATTTCTTATATTTTCAGTCATAAATTTTTAGAAGTTTTATTGTCAGAGGTGTGTATTTTAGAATCTTTTGGATTCTGTATTGTAGTGTCAGTGATTTAATTTAAAAACCCTCTTTCTCTGTGTATCAAGTCTGTAAATGGTACAGCACAAGGTAGAAAGCATTCAGTTAAAAGGTTTGGTGGATGAGAAATGTGTTTGGGGAAGGGGGAGAAGCAGACACTGCCTAGTACTGAGAGTTCCTAAGAATAAACTAAATTCATTGAGGATAATTAACAAAATATTAACTCTCAGAAACTGAGTTTAGTACTCAAAGGAGAAGGCTGCCTCAGGTGAGGCTTTAAAAGGTTGGGTCTCTTTGATCTTGAAGTAAAGCCTTGGGGACATGAGTTCTAGGAATAAAATCATGAATGGTGGCTGGAGTAATGGACAGGTTCACTAAATTACAAAATACCAGCATAGAGGCACAATATGGAATGTAACCAAGCTCAGGGTAGGACAGTACTATTTTATAGAGTGAGTTACTATAGCACCTGCTATCTTGGGAAATAGTCTGGGTAATTATGGGAACATAGAGTGTCACGTAAAGGAATGAGCTTGACTTTTCAGTTTGTCATCAGAGCCCCCCAGGCTTTTCCCCACGTAGTACAGCCTGAAGTCCCTGCTGGTCTGGTTACTCCCTTCATGCCTGTTGGCTTTGGGTTTCTATAGGCTGAGTGCAACAGTGACCGTCACCAGTTTTTTGAGTTTCTGTACAACCATGGGATTGGGATGCTGTCCTCTCCTCTGTACGTGGCCTGGGCTGGGCACCTGGAGGCCCAGGGAGAGCTGCAACATGCCAGTGCTGTCTTCCGGAGAGGAATTCAGAACCGAGCGGAACCTGGAGAGCTGCTGCAGCAACAGTACAGGTAGTTTTGGGGCAGAGCTCGGCATGGGGCCTCTGGCTTTGAAATGTGATGTTCGCTCAGAGGACTGTTACTGTCATCGTCTCGTTGTGGAAAATGTGGATAATGCAGAAGAGTGGCATGGAAAGAAGCTGCCCAGAAATACTACTGTTAACATTTTGGTACAGTTTCTGCCAATATCTTTGCTCCTCTGCTTCTGTGTGCCTTTATGACTGTGTTTTAACAGTAAACCATACTGTACATCTGCTTGTATACACTGAGCCCTAGACTGCTCTTAAGAAATTCGGAACTTTTGTATCCTTATAAAGTGGTTGTGAAGCCTGTCCCAGCATTAGGTCACTATTTAACTGCTCTCCAGTCAAATGCTGTGATTTTTATAAAGAAAGATATAATATCTTAATAATTTTGGTTTTCACAGTTTTTTACTTTGTCTCTGATTACATACACTTCATTTAGGGAATTTGAAAAATATGGAAAACCAAAGCAGATGTTTTGGTTGGCACTTTTCTCTTCCTTAGAGGATTGCAGTCATGCTTTATGTACATAAGCAGCTTTGTGTCAAGATCCTTTCCTTCATCATAAAAGCATCTCCTAGTATATTTCCTGTCATGTCATTGGAATTAATCCGTGGTCGTTTGCAAAAGGTGAATGAATTCACAGCCTCAAAAAGTTAAGGAGGGCCAGCCGAGTGGCTTGGGAAGCCAGCGGCCCCAGTTCAGATCCCACATATGAGGGCCAGTGACACTGCCCTAAAAAAAAAAAAAAAAGTTAAGGAAAGTTTAGTCAAGAAAGATGCCGACATAGAAGCTGCCGGGCAGACAACTGCACCGAACTTTAGGTTAGCGCTTTCTTATTATAGGAAAGGGTAGGTAAATTTTCTTACAGCAGGAGATGTGATGTATAGACTGAGGTCATCTGATTGACATATGTTGGTTATATAACTAGTTTCTTTCTGTACATTCTCTTACCCATAATGCATACAGAAAAACCTATGGGGTGGGGGGCCAAACCTTAATGTTCATTTTATTTTAATTATGTTATAATGAGGCTATTCAAGTAACGGACAGGTTTTAACAGTTTGCACAAGTGTGAGGAACCAGTTAATACCAGTTGGGTCTAATCTCTTTGTAGGAATGTTTGGACCTTTGATTTATTTCTAGGGGGATGAGGCTGGGCAGTTCCTGGGGAGGGGATGCAGCCCTGGGCAGTTCCCCTTCATATAGGAATAAATTTACTTTTATTATCCATTTTTTGCCTCATCAGTTCTTATTTTTAGCTAGCTTCCTCCAATAGATTCTCAGAATTGAGACTGTTGAGTCAAAGATGGTGTATGAAGAGTTTTAAGGCTTATGGTACATGTCACCAAAGTACCTACTGGAAAGCTTACACTAGCACCAGGCCCACTATGCGGGCCCCTGAGGCAGCTTATTTCACCGCATCCCTTCCAGTATGTCATACATTCCATTTTTTTTTCAACTTTGCTATACTGCTCATGTTCTTTTTAATAATTTGACATTTGAACTTATTCTTTCTATGGAAAATTTAAAGCACATCCGAGACAGCAAAATATTTTACCACAAACACTTCTTTAAACATCTCTAAAAGGTGATTTCTTACAGAACTTACACCATTTTTTTCACTAACAAAATTACCAATAATTCTTTATTATCACTTAATTTTCAGTCTTTCCTCACAATGTAATTTTTTTTAACCATTGACTTTTTTGAACTGAGTCAAGCCTGACTTGGCATCTGGTTGCCTTTGGCTGTATGTCTCTTAATCTCGTTACACAGTGCACTCGTGCCCACATCACCCCAAAATGTCAGGCATGGAAGTTGCATGTTACTTGACAGATTGAGTTGATGTGCGAACATGTCGTGAAATGACAAGTCCTCACAGCATCAACAACTATATCTGCCTTAGTGGCCTGAGTTTGTGCTTAAACATTTTTCTTCTATACATTATGTTCATTATGTGCCAGGTGTGTAGAATGCTTAAATATAGGGTTCAAATACCCCATATTGTTTGGCATACATGGTACACAAAGAATGAGGGTGCATTTGTTAGGTGGGTTTGAGAAATACTGATATAAACTAGGCAAATGGAGGAATTTTTAATATGAGTATATTGGGTATGAAGATAATAACCAGAATTTTTTTTTTTATTTTAAAGCAACTTTAAAATTTAATTCTGCACTTTCACTTGATCTCAGTCTTTATTTATTAGCTTAGAATAAGTTATCGTATTTAGTTTTTGCTTTAGTGCAAGTATGTAGTAAACTGAAGTGTTTATAATCTATATTGATTATTAATGCCTTTCTGTTGTCATTTAGGTTATTTCAGACACGTGTCACCGAAACCCATTTGCCAGCTCAAGGTAAAATAATGCTTTCTAAAATGTCTAAATTGTTGTTAATTTAGTCTCTGATTTGCACTGCTTTTTTTTTTTTCCCCCCTTAAAAAACAAATCCAACCAGTATTTATTGATTATACTGTCATAGGTACCAGGGAAGGCACTGTTATAACTAAGGCAGCTAAATAGCCCTGGAGAGCACGGGCTCTGTCTTAGCACTTTATAAGGGCAAATCCATGAAAAGCTTGGTGATGTCATTGTATTCTTAGAATTAAGAAAAAAATCAGGGCCAGCCGAGTGGCTCATTGGTTAAGAGCTGGTTTTGGGATGCTAGCGGCCCCGGTTTGGATCCCACATATGAGGGCCAGTGACACTGCCCTCTACAGCTAACAACACCTCCACCTGGAGCTGGGCTGTGCGAGCCCCAGTGACGGAGTAGGCTGCAGTGAGTGGCCGGCAGCCAGCGCGAGCTGCCATCCAGAGGCCGGCGACAGGTCTGCCTCATCCGGGAAGAGCGCAGTGACGATACCAACAGTGAAGCAATGTCCTCCGCAACTAGACTGAGGAACAAAAAGACAGCAACTTGTCTGTTCCCCTTCCCCGATTCCCCAACGCTGTTCCCCTCCCCCAATTCCCTAATAAAATCTTTTAAAAAAAAGAAGAAGAAAAAATAAAAATTGCTCGAAATGGAGAATAGTACTTACTCTAGAGGCCATCTGTTTTGAAATGAATCAAATGTGTTTAATGTGAGGCCGGCTGAGTGGCTCAGTTGGTTAAGATCTCGCTCAAGAGTGTGAGCTGAGCTCTGAGCAACAGCAGTTCGATGCCCAGCCCGAGCTGAGCAGCCGCTGAGCTGCCAACAGGTAGCAGGATGGCTCAGCTAAAAAAAAAAAAAAAAAAAAGAACAAATGTGTTTAATGCAACTTTTAAAGAAATGTAGTCATGTTCTTCTTTAGAAATAAAGATAACATTTTAGCAATAAGTGGATTCTCCTAGCCTATTGTTTAAACCATTAGAGTTCATATTTCTTTCAGGTATTCCCTTGATCATTTTGAATTGATCAGAAAATCATCTCCACAATATTCCTCTATTCTAAAAAGTGTTTTCGTTAACACTTTGTGAGGTGGTGTTGGATGTGCTGGTTTATTTCTTAATGATACTTATTAAAAGATCAGGGTAATGTATTTGTAGTAATTGTATTTACTTTGATTTTACCCTTGTTTCTCTTTCACCCCTCACCCAATAGCTAGAACCTCAGAACCACTGCATAATGTTCAGATTTTAAACCAAATGATGACATCAAAATCAAATCCAGAAAATAACTCAGACTGCGTTTCTAAGAATCAGGTAATAATACTTGTGGAAACTGGAAATGGTATTGAATGGTCGTCTGCTGCCTTCCACTCCCATTTTGGCACCTCATTTCCTTGACCTTGTCTTTCATGACTCTAACCTTCATGTCAGCCACCTGCAACCTGTGGTGATGTTGTGGCCTGTCATTACCCCCCACTGCTCACGTCCAGTATTGAATTTAAATAACTTACTGGCTGACCACACCTTCCACATTAACCTGACCTAGGCACTGCCACCACACAACATTCTCTGCTTCTGGCCACCTCCTAATAGGTCCAGAGACCCTACACTGGACCACAGCCACCTGGAGACTTCTGAGCCCTGCTTATAAACTCAGAGCTCCGGACATTGGTGACTAAACTCAGCCCGGCCCCACTATTCCAGGCAATCATGGTTCCAGCTGCCCAGTCACCATGTTTCGCATATCTCTCGTGTTTCCCGCTTCAATCTGATGCCAAACTATAGTGAGTTTAAACTTCTTTTCATGTTCTTCACATTTGGGACTAGGGACCTGACTAAATATATCCTTTCCTTCAGGAGTGGGCAAAAATACTTTCAGTGAGACAGCAGAAGCCCTCAGATGATATCTGTCAGTTTTCTGCTGCCCACCAATAAATAGAACTGCACCCTTCCCTGCCATTGCAGTGGGGAAATGTGGCCTCCCACCCGAGCTTCTTTTATCCTCCTCAAGGTTTTTGCCCCATCGAGATCTCATCTGCCTAATGGTTTGCCAGTGTGTAAAAATGCTCGCCTCTCCTCTGTTCAGCCTTGTTTGTTCCTAGCATCTTTCCTGGTACAACTATCCCTTAAAACTTTGCTGGTCCGCCTTGAAGCTAAATCCAGTGGGAATGACTGTTGTTAGTGCACACGTGCAAGTTTTATTGAGTGACACGTTCTTAGAGGTAGAATACGCATTTGAATTCCAGCAGACGCTCAAACTCCCCTGACTTCCATCCTGCGTGCGCTCACCAGCCTCCTTGCTTCCTGTCACCCTGACTGAGCTCTTAGCCATCAGCCAAAGGATATGTCTCATTTATGGTCACATTCCCAGGACCCAGCTCAGGACATGACATGTATGAGGTGTTCAGTAAATATTTGTGCAGTGAATAAATGCTAGCATTGTGAGTTCCTGAAGAAAGTGCCAGAAGAAAATCTTAATGATTTTTCTTTAAGATTTTATTGAGGAATTGGGGGAGGGGAACAGACAAGTTGCTGTCCTTTTGTTCTTCAGTCTAGTTGTGGAGGACATTGCTTCACTGGCCCATGTTGGTATCATCATTGCTCTCTTCTCAGGTGAGGCAGGTTGGTCGCTGGCCTGTGGATGGCCGCTCACAGCAACTCTTGGCAGCTCACACTGGCTGCCAGCTGCTCGCGCTGGCTGCCCACCACTCACTGTAGCCAATGGCAGCCCACTGCAGCAGGGGCTGCAGCTATGCCGTCCCAGGGACATATGGCAGCCCAGCTCCAGGTGGAGCTGTTGTTCACCATCTTAGCTGTAGAGAGCAGTGTCACTGGCCCTCATATGTGGGATCCGAACCGGGGCCGCTGGCGTCCCAAGCCAGTTCTTAACCAACGTGCCACTTGGCCGGCCCCTTAATGATTTTTTTAAATGTGGTGTTTTGGAATGTTAATCCCATAATACTTAGGCACTGTGGCCCTGCCCCAAACTATGGATCAAAGGGAAATAAGTGCCCTTCTCTATACCAAGGAGACAATTTTAAGTCACTTTCTTATTGGACTCTTTAGCAGAAGCTATTGTAAGATTAATAATGCAAACTAAAACTTCAGATATTATAATTTAAAAGAACATATAAATCTACTCAATGGTGAAGAGTCCTCCAGCGCTTTCATATTATCTTGTGAAATAATTTGAGTGATGGTTTCTTTTCAGGTAAATGATTGCTTGCACTTCTTTTTTTGTCTTTTTAGGATTCAGAAGTTTCTGGAGTAGCATCTTCATCTTGTGACAAAGAGCCGAATACACAAGTACAGTGAGTGCATTGATCAATTCCTTAGCTTCTGTCAAGAGCTGCTTTTGTACGGCGTTGTAAATGATGTATTCTTTCCATTGTAGGGAACAGCGGGTGATCATGATTTCTAAGTCGGAATACTCTGTACAGCCCTCGCTGGCAGCCAGAGCTGATGTTCAGCAGGTTGTTATGTACTGCAAGGAGAAGCTCATTCGTGAAGACTCAGAATTCTCCTTTGAAGAGCTAAGAGCCCAGAAGTACAATCAACGGAGAAAGCATGAGCAGTGGGGTACTGCAGTCTTCTTATTTGAGTTTTTTGTTTGTTTGTTTGTTTTTAAGCTGAGCCATTCTGCCACCTATTGGCAGCTCAACGGCAGCTCAGCTCAGGCTGGCATCGAACTGCTGTTGCTCAGAGCTCAGCTCACACTCTTGAGCGAGCTCTTAACCAACTGAGCCACTCGGCCGGCCCTTAAGATTTTTTTATTGGGGAATTGGGGAAGGAGAACAGCCAAGTTGTTGTCCTTCAATCTCAGCCGTGGAGGGCACAGCTAGCTCAGCTCCAAGTCCAATAGCCATCTGTCTGCCTGTCGGCCCCTCGTACTGCTCAGCTCAAGGTGCCATGTTCAATTTTAGTTCCAGGTGGGTATAGTCCACTATCCCATGCAGGAGTGGAAACGGCAACCTTGTTAGGAGCATGTGCTCTGACCAGCTGAGCCATCCTGCCACCTGTTGGTAGCTCAGCAGCAGCTCAGCTTGGGCTCAGCTTACTGGCCCATGTGGGAATTGAACGAGTGACCCTGTTGCTCAGAGCTCAGGCTCCCAACCAACTGAGCCACTCGGCCGTCCCCTTGGGTTATTCTCATGTCGCTAAAGTAATCGTCCTTCCTGAGTGATTAACATTTTTAAGCAGATAGATAGTTGCCTGTGCTGAGAAAGCCTGCTGAAAATTGTTGAGCTCATCCTATAAGATGTCTAGACATCCCTTTTTCAACACTGGTGTGGCAACCTTTTTGTCCAACGGCTTAGAGACAAAACAGCACTGGTAGATACCCACATCAGCGCTGCCTTAGCTTTAGTGAATAGGTATTTTAAAACGTTTAAACACATCTTGTGTGGATTTGAACTTCTGTGTAGAGCAACTCTAAATCACTGGGCCAGTTATTTGTACTGTGGAAGGATTCAGTTAGGAACTGGAGTTGAGATTTTCTAAGATCTGCAACTACTATAGGTAAGACATTTAGGAGGAATCTGACCCAGTGCCATGTCATTTATGGCTATGGAGTGGGTCAAAACTCTCATGGGGAAAACGGTGAATATTATTAAAACCAACATTTGCACTTCCTTTGCTGTCACAGTGTTGACCTCAGGAAAATGAGCCTTTGACCCACTGAGGACTTAACACCGTCTCAGTTATTTGTAATGATTTCCATAGTCATGTTTGTTTTTGAAAAAGTGTTTAGTATCATACTATTACCAATTATTATTCTTGATCAACATGTACATTTTTGTAACTTATGTGCCCTGAACTTAAAAGGAACCATTGCAAGAGCAGGTAAAAATTATAATTAAAAGGTGAATTCTAACAAACAGTCACAGAACAATTAATACTATATCTTCTTAAACTCTTCCAAAAAATAGAAAAGACGGAGCACTTTTAAACTCATATGATGAGGCCAGCATTACTCTGATACCAAAACCAGACAAGAACACCATAAGAAAAAACTTACAGGTCAATGTCCCTGATGAAAATAGATGCAAAAATTCAAACAAAGAATTCAACAGTACATTAAAAGATCATGCACCATGATCATTGGGAATTAATCCAGCAATTCAGGGATGGTTCAACATCTACAAATCAACGTGATACATCATTTAGGAAAATGGATAAAAATCCTAGATTCAGAAAAACCGTTTGACAAAATTCAACATCCGTTTTTGATAAAAACTCTCAATAAAGTGGGTATAAGGGGACTGTACCTCATCATAATAAAGACCATATGTGACAAACCCACAGCTACCATCATACTCAATGGTGAGAAGCTGAAAGCTTTTCCTCTAGGATCAGGAACAAGATAAAGATGCCCATTCTTATTCAACATAGTATTGAAGTACTAGCCAGAGCAACTAGACAGGAAATAGAAATAAAAGGCATCCATATTGGAAAGGAAGAAGTAAAACACTATTTGCAGATGACATGACATGTATATAGAAAAACTCCACCAAAAAAGTGTTAGAACTAAACAAAATCAGTAAAGTTGCAGCATAGAAAATAATGTACAAAACACTATGCAAAATGAAAATACTCAAAAAGATACATGCACCCCCATGTTCATTGCAGCGTTATTGATATCCAAGATAAGGAAACAACCTAAGTGTCCATCAGTGGAAGAATGGTTAAAGAAATTGTGATTGTTATACACACAATGGAATATTATTCAGCCATGAAAAAGAATGTATGCCATTTTGACAATATGGATGGACCTTGAGGACATTATGCTAAGTGAAATAAGTCAGAGAGAGACAAATACTGTATGATCTCACATGCGGAATTAAAAAAGAATATAGATACAACAGATTGGAGTGAGGTGGGTGAAATGGGTAAAGGTGGTAGAAAGGCATAAACTGTTATAAATAAGTCATGGGGACATAATGTACAGCATGGTGACTAGTTAATGTATATTTGCAAGTTACTAAGAGCAGATCTTAAAAAGTCCTCATCACAAGGAAAAAAATTGTTTTTGTAACCATATATGGTGACAGACGTTACTTACATTTATTGTGACTATTTCACAATATATGTAAACCTAGAATTGTGTACTTCTGAAACTAATGTTATATGTTGATTATACTTTAAATAAATAGGTAGCAAAGTAAAAGTAATACATTTCTGTTCTGATAACCTAATATATATATATGGAAAAGACTGGTAAAAAATTTGCAGTTCTATGGCCTGAATTTAAACTTAGTGTGCAAGCCATTTTTTATCTTTCCTAAAGTAAATGAAGATAGACATTATATGAAAAGGAAAGAAGCAAATGCTTTTGAAGAACATCTATTGAAAGAGAAAATGGATGAACTTCATAAGAGGTTGCAACAAGTGATGGAGCCGTCCCAGGAGAGCCTGCCTGCTTCCCAGCACAGTCCTGAGGTGTGTGCTTGTTGCTGACCTCCCATGCCTCTGATTCCCTCCTCTTTGTTCCTTTCTGTGCCCTAATTTTAGCGTGAATTTGATTCTGATGTTCAGTGTGTATGTGCATGTTTGTGTATGTGTTTATGTATTTATGTTTCTATTTGGTTGTTTTGTTTATTCTTATTTATTTGGATTTCCTTTTTGCATGATTTATTTTCCCTGGATCGTTCCAAGAAATCGTTGAAAGAACTGTCTCATTTTCTTTGGCTATATTTTTTTGGTACTTACCTGTTATATATGCTCTTAGTTGCACCTTTCTTGGCTACACGCCCCCGCAGCCTTCTATCTCCATTCTCCAGGTTGGTTGGACAGCTGATCTCTCCTTGGCCCTCTGCTGTGGTGTGTCCCTGCTCGTTTTCTCATTCCCTTGTCGCCATTGCTCTGTAACATCCCTGTTTGGCTGGTGCACAGTCTCCGAAAGCTTTTTTGTAGAAAAGTATCTGTGAGGGTTAATTTTCTGAGACCTCTCGCATACCTGAAAGCATTCTGCCCTCACACATGGGTAATCATTGGCTGGCCTTGATGTTCTGGGACGGAAGTCAGCAGGCTCAGCTCCTGGCTATGGCTCCGCATCTGTGTGGAAACCTGGAGTCATTCTGACTCCTGGCTCTCGGAACGTGCTGTCTGCTCCCTGACAGCCTGCTGGGTCACCTCACCCTGGTGTTGGGGCCTGGTAATGTGCTTTCCAGCCACACTTGCCACCCGTTAGGTTCAGTGCTTGAACATTCAGGTCCTGTGCTTTTGGGGAAGTTTCTTCATTTTTTTTAATACTTCTTCCCCATATACATTCTCTTGTTTGTATAGTCATACTTGATAGTGTCAATCCCAGATTGATTCTCTAATTTTCTTCACTTTTTTCTCATATTTTCTACCTTTGTGCTCCCCCACCGCCCACCCAACTTTCTGTGAGGTTTCCTTTATTGCCCCCTCATTAAATTCTTTTATTTCCAATGACATTTTTAGGATCAGATAGCTTTTTTACTATCAATGTTTATTTTCAATCTGCCTTTTCTTATGTGAATGTAATATTCTACCTGTTTTGTTTTTGTCTTTGTTCTTATTGAAAGCTGATCGCCCTGTCCTATTTGGTGACCTTCCCTGTCTACTCTTCCGAGAGGCTGCAGAGGCTGACGGCACGTCCTAGGTGCCTCGGGGCCTCGTTGGCTGGGTAGCTTCACTGGGCGGCGTCTGTTTGATTTGAGAGTGTACACCCGGGCTGCTGGCTCAGGAGCCAAGCAAAAGGTCCTACTGCTCAGGAAGCAGGCCACTTAGTCCTCGTCTCTGTCACCACCACTGTCCGCCCAGGCCCAGCGTCCTTTTGATTCAGTTTGTCCAGAAAGGAAACTCAGTCTGCTGCCAGGTGGAACATATACCTGAAAGAATGGGCCTTAGGATCTGTGCTGTAAACAGATGCACTACTGCCACGTACCTGTCCTCACCCCACCTTCATTTCCATTCTGACGTGTCTAAATTTCTGACCTTTTCCAGAGGTCAGCTGTTTTATATGCTAGGATTCCTTTACTGTGGTGCTGGTGAGGTTTGGTTTGGGGAGGGTGTAAATAATAAAACACATGTTTAAGCCACTGTTTTTAACCAAAGTCCTCCCATCACGGCGCTTATTTTTGTGTGTTGGTGGCACGAGGATATGTTTTCCAAATGGATTGCCAATTTACCCTAAATTATTTATTGACCAGCTCAGCATTTCCCCGTTCATTTAAAGTATCTTTATCAGGTATTAAATTTTTAAAACACAAGACTCTTTCTAAAATATCTATGTTTTCTATTGAGTTGTCAGAAAAGTCATGACACATTTTTGTAACAGATGGCGCTAGTTCATTTTTGGAAGTACTAGAACCATTTGCATCTGTTATTGCTGTGTCATTTGACAGCTGACAGTTCTGGCTCCAGTCTAAAAAAAAAAATTGATGGGGCCGGCCGAGTGGCTCAGTTGGTTAAGAGCTCGCTCAAGAGTGCGAGCTGAGATCTGAGCAACAGCAGTTCGAGGCCAGCCTCAGCTGAGTTGCCGTTGAGCTGCCAACAGGTGGCAGGATGGCTCAGCTAAAAAAAAAAAAAAAAAAAAAAGATCCTGTGCTTAATGACTACTCAGTTTGGGAAGCAAAAGCAAGCAAAGAGTTATGCCTCAGAGCAGCAATATACATAATAAAAGGCAAATCATTACATATGATAAAAACAGAATACTGTTTTTAAAAAAAAAAAAAAAAAATTGAGCAATTTGGTTGAGTTTTGGAGATTTTACAAGGTGAAGATGGAAGACTAAACTGCATTTTCGCCATATTTTACTGTTTTACTATCGTAAAGGGAAGAACGCACGTCAAACTTGTGAAAAGTTGCGTAAAGTTTATGGTGACAATGCTCTATAAGAACGTCAGTGCCAACAATGGTTCACGAAATTCCATGCTGTTGATTTTGATCTCAATGACACTCTTTGGTCAGGGAGACCCACCGAGGTTGATGACAATAAAGGCATCGATCAAGTCAAACCCATGTTACACAACACAAGAGATTACAGAAACATTGAACATCCATTATTCAATCGTTCACGACCACCTGAAGAAGCTGGGATATGTAAGCAAGCTCGATATTTGGGTTCCACATGAACTCAAGTTCATTTGACGGCGCGAATAAACGTCTGCAATATGCTTATTAACGTGAGGAAAACAATGCTTTTTTGAAGCGACTGATAACTGGTGGTGAGAAGTGTATTGTTTACAACAATGTGGTACGCAAACATTCTTGGTTCCAACATGATGATTCGCCTCAAATGACATCGAAAGCAGACATTCATCAGAAGAAGGTTATGCTCTCAGTGTGGTGGGATTTTAAAAATGGTACGTTTTTCGAGCTTCTACCAAGGAACCAATCAGTTCGAATGTGTACTGTCGGCAATTGGACAGTTTGAACGAATCCATCATCTAAAAACGTCCAGAGCTTGTTAATTGTAAAGGAGTTGTGTTCCATCGCGACAACGCAAGACCACACACAAGTCTGATCACCCGTCAAAAATTATTAGAGCTTGGATGGGATGTGTTACCACACCCACCATACTCGCCTGACCTTGTGCCATCAGACTTCCACTTGTTTTGCTCTCTTTGAAACTCCTTGTGTGGTATAACATTCAATTCAAATGAGGCTGTAAATCAGCACCTTGTTCATTTTTTCACCGATAGAGACAAGACAGGTCCTTCTATGAACGAGGAATTATGAAGCTCACTGAAAGATGGCAAAAGGTTATTGAATAAAATGGGCACTATATCGTTGATTGATCTTTGTTCTTTATATAAATAAATGACCTTTGAAAAACAGAAAAAATACGTCATGACTTTTCCGACAACCTTATATGTACTTAACACAACGTTGTATATTTTGATACCTGATAAAGTCTGGTTTTTTTGGTTTTTTTTTTTTTTCCAAAGTATTTCTTCAGAATTGAATATTATAATGATTTTTAATCTTTATTAATTCAGGTCATTTTTAACTACTTTTTTGATGACTAGTGAGTATGAATTTTTTTTATTACCGTTGACAGTCAATATTATATTAGTACATGTACAGCATAGTGGTTACACATTTATATAACTTACAAAAGTGACCTCCCTGATAAGCCTTGCCACCCACCCGACATCATATGTACTTATTACAATATTACTAACTACATTCCCTATTCTGTACTTTATATCCCTGTGACTATCTTGTAACAACCAATTTGTACTTCTGAATTGTTTCACAACTCCCCTCACCTCTGGCAACTATCAGTTTATTTTTGGTGTCTATGAGTTTATTTCTGTTTTGTTTGTTCGCTTATTTTGTTTTTTAGATTCCACATATAAATGAAATCATGTGGTATTTGTCTTTCTCTGTTTGGCTTGTTTCACTTAGCGATTATTGATAGGCATGTAGTTATTGCCATTTTATTAATTGTTTTCTGACTGTTTTTGTAGTTCTCTGTTTCTTTCTTGCTCTATTTTCTTGTATGTTGATGACTTTCCATAGTGCAGTGTATGGATTCCTTTCTTTATATTTCTTGGATCTCTCTTGTAGATTTTTAGTTTGTGGTTACCATGTGCTTCACATATAACAATCTATGTTTATATCAGTCTGTTTTCAGTTGATGTTTTCATAAGTTCAAATAGATTCCAAAGTCACTATCATTTTTACTCACCCCCTCCTTGTTTATGTTATTACATTTTTACTTCGTGTGTGTGTGTATATATGTGTGTATGTGTGTGTGTATGTATGTCCCTTAATTTACTGTTGTAATTACATGTGATCTTCCTGCTTCTGCCTTTTAACCCTTGTTCTAGCTTTAGTGTTGATTGATCCAGTGCTTTTATGTATTTGCCTTTAATAGTGAGAAATTTTTTCTTTGTGATATTTTCTCACTCAAATTTTTTATTTTTTCCTTCTTAGTTTAGACTTCTTAGAAGTCCCTCTAATATTCCTTGTAAATCTGGTTAGGTGGTAATGAATTCCTTTAGCTTCTTGTCTGGGAAGCACCTTATCTGTCCTTTGATCCTAAATGGTAGCTTTGCTGGGTAGAGTAATATTGGTTGTAGGTTCTTGCTTCTCATCACGTTGAATATTTCCTGCCAGTCCCTTCTGGCCTGCAAAGTTTCTGTAGAAAAATCAGCAGATAGTCTTATGGGAGCTTCCTTGTGGGTAACTAACTGCCTTTCTGTTGCTACTTTTAGGATTCTCTCCTTTGACATATTAATTATAATATGTCGTGGTATGGGCCTCTTTGGGTCCATCTTGTTTGGGACTCTGTCCTTTCTGAGCTCATCTGTCTATTTCCTTCGCCAGGTTAGGGAAGTTTTTTGTTGTTATCTCTTCAAATAGGTTTTTAATTCCTTGCTGTCTTCTCTTCTTCTGGTACCCTATGATGTGAACTTTGTTACACTTGATGTTGTCCCAGAGGCCCCATAAACTCTCCTCATTTTTTTCATTCTTTTTGTTGTTCCAATTGGGTGTTTTCTACCACTTTATTTTCCAAATTGCTGATTCAGTCCTCTGCTTCATCTAATGTACTATTGATTCCCTCTAATGTATTATTCATTTCAGTTATTGTATTCTTCATTTCTGACTGGTTCTTTTAGTGTTTTCTAGCTCCATTTTTATGTTTCCTATCTCTTTGTTGAAGTTCTCCCTGAGATCATTGAGCATCCTTATAACCAGTATTTGGAACTCTATCTGGTGGATTACTTGTCTCCATTTTGTTTAGTTCTTTTTCTGGCGTTTTCTCCTGTTCTTTCATTTGGAACATGTATCTTTGTCTCTCCATTTTTGCTGCCTCCCTGTGTTTGTTTCTATGTATTAGGTAGAGCTGCTATGTCTTCTCGTAGTAGAGTGGCCTTACTTAGTAAGTGTGCTGTGGGGCCCAGTGGTGCAGTCTCCCTGGTCACCTGAACCAGGTGCTCCAGGGTGTCCCTTGTGTGGGTCATGTGTGCCTCCCTGTTGTAGTTGAGCCTTGATTACTGTTGGCACCTCAGTGTGTAGAATTGACCCTCGGACTGGCTGTAACTACAGCAGATAAGCCCTTGTGTGGGGGCTGACTGCATGGAGGAGGATTCGCTTTAGCTTGGCTCCGTTGCCTGCCCTTTGGTTGTGTCATTTGTGGTGCTATTTGGGTGGTACTCTGCTGTGGTCTAAAGATAGGCACCAGCTGTGTTGGTTTGGGGGCCTCTTGGGAGGGTTTCCGGTGCAGGCCAAAGTCAGCTGCTGCCTGTGCCTACCCCAGGGCCACCTGCTGGAAGCTACAAAATCATCTGCAGTAAGTAGTTGCCTGTGCTGGGGTTGGAGGTGCCTGGGGGAAGCTATGCTGTGAACCAAGGCTGGTTGCTGCTGCTTGTTTGGGGTTTGTGGGTCTTTAAGAGATTTTAGGGAAGTCTGCAGTGCTGGCAGAGGCTGGCACTTGTGAGCAACAGTCCCTGAAAGAGTCGGGTGGGTCAGGATCTCAGAGAATCACCAGGGTAGGGCAAGAACTGTGTTAGCCAGACTAAGGGAGACTCAGATTTGGTGCCCACCTGCGCCTTCCAGCTGTGCTGAGGAAGGGCTCCACTGAGGAACAGTGGCACCTTCTGGTACTTTAGACCCTCAAGAGAGCTGCCCCTCCAGTCCTCACCCTGAGCCAGACAATTCAGTTTCCCCCTGAATGTCCCTGGTGCTTTTAGAGCTGCTGTCCCTTCACTGGAGCTCAGGGCAAGTGTTTGTGAGTGACTGAATGTGCGCAGGACCTTTTAAGAGAATGCCTGGGTCTCCTGCCACCCTCCAGCTCACCTGGACTGAGTCCCTGCTGAGTTTTATAGCCAGGCATTGTGGGGGCCCCCTCTTCCCAGCATGGTGGTCCAGGCTGGGGAACCCTCGCTCCTTAGCCGGGGACCTCCGCACCCTAAATATCCCTCCTGATCTATAATGGTCACACACAGATGTGGGACCAGCCCATTCAGCATCTCTGCCCCTTCTACCAGTCTCACCGTGGCTTCTGTATGTCCTTAGTTATAGGACTTTTTTTTTTTTTTTTAATTGGGAAATTGGGGAGGGAAACAGGCAAACTGCCGTCCTTTTGTTCTTCAGTCTAGTTGTGGAGGACATTGCTTCACTGGCCCATATTGGTATCGTCATTGCGCTCTTCCTGGATGAGGCAGATTGGTCACTAGCCTCTGGATGGTCGCTCCCACGGCTATTGGCAGCTCACTCTAGCTGCCAGCCGCTTACGCCGGCTGCCAGCCACTCACTGTATCCTATGGCAGCCCACTGCAGCAGGGGCTGCAGCCTACACCGTTGCTGGGGCTCGCACAGCCCAGCTCCAGGTGGAGCTGTTGTTAGCTGTAGAGGGCAGTGTTACTGGTCCTTATATGTAGGATCCGAACCGGGGCCACTGGCGTCCCAAACCAGCTCTTAACCAATGCGCCACTTGGCTGGCCCTAGGACTTCCGTTCAGCTAGACTTCAGGCTGTTCTCAATGATGTTTATGCTGTAATTTAATTGTAATTTTAATGTGGTCATGTGAGGGGCAAGCACAGCATCCATCTACTTTGCCATCTTGACCCGAAACCATGAGTAGGAACTTTTTATATTTTGTCCATTTGTGGAAAATCTATTTTTGCCCTAGATATTTGATGCTTTTCTTAACAATTTGTGAGAATACTTTTATATGGTGAGGAATTCACTCTTCTTTTAACTTGATAACAAGCGTGAATAGTTATAGTCTAAGTACAATGAGTAGAAAAGCAAAGATTTTAAATGTAGAGCTTGTTATCCTTCCTGTGTGAGCCATGCTTGTGTGGAAGTTATAATTGCAGCTTTCCTATTCAGTAAAGAGAAAACAGCTACCCAGGGTATTTTAACAGAAGGAACATCGTTGTGAGCATTTTGCAACATTGACTCGTTGGGGTTTTTTCCCAAAACTAAGTGAAGAGAAATAATAGTTCTCAAAGATGGATAAAACTGTAGGGGGCGTTTCGGTGTCAGAGGCATGAGCTTCCAGTGTGTGTGGTTTAGTGCGAAGCCCCCTCGTGGAGAGGGATCTTTTTGTTGTTGTCAACGATTCATTTCAGAACAGCTGCAGGGGAAAGGGACCCACTGAAGGGGGTGCCAGTGTAATGCCTAATACTGGAAAGCTATACTACCCCATTACTAATATTCTGGACTTCATGGCTTTGCTTGTGTTTGTTTATTCAACATAAAAGGTTCATCCAGCGTACATGGGGCCAAGTGTCAACTCCCAGCAGGAACTGGACGCCCCATCCCTGCCAGCTGCCACTCAGCGCACCTCAGGGCACCTGGGAGAGAGGCCCAGAGAGGCCCCTCCTGAGGCAAATGCTGTCACTGTCGCTTCGGTGTCCCCAGCCATCAGCCAGAGTGTCACTCCTGTTCCCTTGACAGCCCGGCCCGTGACCGACTCTGTGTTTGCGGCTACTAGAGAAGATGCCAGGTGAGCCGAAGCTGCTGCTGGAGCTGGCTGCGGTGTGAGGGCATCTGTCAGCTTCTGCACTATCTGCAGCGTCAGGAACAGATGTGACCCAGCCAGGCCCCCAAAACAATAGCCCCAATCTTGTGGGCTTACTTATTTCAGGCTTCTTTTAGAGTATTTATTTTACTTTGTACTTCTCTTTTGAGTTACAGTTTTTCAGTATGCTGAAATGCAACAATCTCTATATAACTGAAGGATATGGAGCTGTATACCAAGCTGCCTTGGCCTGCTGGCATTGCCCAAGTACACATAGGGGCCGCTACGGCCTGGGCGGTTCCTGCCACGCGTCCTCATCCTCCCTCTGTCTTCCCAGCAGGAGCGGTCCGAGAGTGACTTCCATTATGCAATATGCCAGGCTCCATCTGCACACTGCTGCGAGGTTTCTCCAGTTGGGAGGCGTTTTCCTAGAGTTCTGAAATTAGTGTCACACCATTTGTTTTGTATAAATTTTTACTTTCAGTCTCTCTAACTCTCTCTAAACATATAAAAATTTTATTGATCCATTAGAAAAAGTAAAAGCCACAGTGTAGCTTGCACCCTCCCTTTGGGCTAAGCCCCTGAGCACAGATTATGGTTCTTAAGTGTTGGTTCCCCTCGTGCCCAAGTTAGCTGTGATCACTGATTTCTGCTGGAAATGAGATTTAAATCATGGTGTTCTTTCACTCGCATTAAGACAATAGCTGTGTCCTGGGGCTGTGTCGCACCCTGTGTGTAAGAAGAATGCTTGTGTGGGAGCCATGGCTCCATTAGCTCTTCATCATTCATTTATGCAGCGGTCATGGCAAGAGCAGCAACAGCCCCATGGAAGTGATGTGTTGCCAGCCGCCCCTGCAGAGATGGAGTGGTGAGGCTATGAGAGCCTGAGACAGCTGTACCTTACACAATTGTGACACTCTTTCACCTAATAAATATTTAGGTCTCCATCAGAAGCACCTCAGATTGACTCTGACCCTGGCTCGCGCAAGGGACTTAAAGGACTCCCATGGCATTCTCAGAAGTCTGGACAGCTGACCATGGTAGAGAAAGGGCACCTTTCTCTGAAATCTCATATAAAAACTTAGGTTTTTATGACAGTTTAATGGGGATTTGTAAAATTTAAAGTGCTTTACAGTTTCTCCTTTACATCTTACCAGGGTTCCACTAAGAGAATTCTAGCAAATTTAAAAAGACGAGGTCCACTGTCACAACTGTGCTTAAAACAAACTGATGTAAATGTCTTCTGTGCCGTGTTTTCCCATCTTGATAACAGGAAGTCTGGGGAACAGTGCCCTGCGCCTGTTGGCTCACCACAGTGGGGGCTGCGCAGAGCATGGGGGTGCTTCCCTCACTGTGACCGGGGAGCTACGTGCTGGCCCTTAAGCCATGAGATAAACGGGGGCGTTTGAATTAGGGAGCCACTATCCCAACCCTACCCGATAAAGGCACAATTAGTATGCTGTTAAAATACACACCCACCATGTCAAGCAGACATTAGCACCTAGCCTGGGTCTGTGTGAATTCTTTTCCTCAAAAGGAAATGAAAGAAAAAATGAAACATTTTATGTACTTACACTACAGACCTAAGCACTAAGCAGTTCCATCTGTGTTGTAACAGGCTTGTGATTGCTAACATTTTTTTTACTGTTCTTTCTTGAGAGTTAGTGTCTCAAGAGCTTTTTCTTCCAGGTGTGTAATTCAAACTACTCATGAATTCAAGCCACAGAGTGGGGCCGACATGAAAGAAGGTAATGTGCAGTTACCGTCCATGTGTTCTGACCGTTAACCAGACCACCCAGGTCGTTCCGAGGCCTGTGTGGGAGCTGCAGTTCCTGAAGACTTCAAGCCTCGAAGAAGCTGGCGTCAGCTTTCTTATTCTGAGTGCAGGGCTTAGAGGAGCCCTGGGCCATGTCCAGCTCAGGCAGAAATCTACTTGTTAGTCACATCTTATTAGCTAGAAACTTTGGGAAACTTGCTATGTGAAAACTTTTCTGTTAAACTTCTCAGCAGGTTTATCCAAAACAAGAGTCATCTTTAATACATCGTGAGGTGGTAAAAGTGATTAAAAGTTTAATTAGGAGTGTAGACATCTACTTGGTGCTACTCTGTTGGAGGCATTTACACTGAAGGAAAGTTTTATAAATAAAATAAGACAAACAGATTGGACATCCCCCACCCCCGCCACGTGACATCCTTTCCAGTGACAGTTCAGTGAGCACGGAGCTACTTGAAACAGCTGGAGACCCCTGCATTAAACCCAGACTTCCTGAGCCCTGGGTGGGTGCATGGAGTTAGGGGTGCAGTCATCAACAGAAAGGACAAAGCTCACCTGTGTGGAGGTGGGATGGGGGGTGGGGTCGAGACTGCAAAGGTAACGGGGGAAGGCGCCACCAAAAAGTGATATTGGGTCAAGACCTGCAAAGGGGGTCTTCCCATGTGGCCAGCTTGGAAGACCTGCTCCAGGCCCGTGCAGAGCCCAGGTGGGAATGGTCCCAGTGTGTCTGAGCTCGGCTGAAGCTGAGGGGGCTGCAGGGAGGAGGAGGTATGGTCTGGGCCCGCCGGGCCAAGCTAAGCAGGGCCCATTGCACCATTGCCTGGATTCCAGCTGGGGGAGCCAGAAGGCCAGCCTGAACCTTTACAGTGGGACTGTCAGGACTGTCACTGTATTTCTTGGGATATAATGGAGCTGAGGGTGATTTATGACAAGGCTCTTAGTTTGGTATGATTTTACACCAAACCACTGACTCTCTTTAAGCTTTCATTTCCTTTTCTGTAAAAGGGTAATTCTTGCCTTACCTACCTCATGTGACTATTCTAAAGATCAAAATGAAAGATATGAAAGCATTATAATGGAAGTGCTTGGTGATGATCAATAATAATAAGTTTTCATGAAATAAGTTTCTTATATTGTGTACCTTTTAAATTCTTCTGATTCCCTACTGATATTGTATTTTGTCCCCATTTCTTTTGTAGGGTGTGAAACACATAAGGTTGTTAACACAAGTTCTTTGCACACAACGCCAAACACATCACTGGGAGCGGTCCAGGCAACACCATCCACAGTGCAGCCGTCGCCCACTGTGCACACAAAAGAAGCATTAGGTTAGCCTTTCATTGGGATGTGTAGCCTCTGATAACACATTCATGAAAGGTCTTTTGCAGCCCTGTTTACAGTACTTTCTTCTGTTTTAAGGTTTCATCATGAATATGTTCCAGGTTCCTACACTCCCTGACATTTCTAATGACAAAGATGAATGGCCATCTCTAGATCAAAATGAAGATGCGTTTGAAGCCCAGTTTCAAAGTAATAACAATTTGTTTAAAAGCCAACAGATGCAAAGCATTGTGGGTGGTTGCCACAGGAAATAGGATTATACAAGAAGTGGCCCAGCCCTTGATGGGCTTGCCACACAAGGGCAGGAAATGCAGGAAATAGCAAATCTGACAATGGTTGACAAGGTACTCCATGTGTGTCACAGATCTGTTTTGTTTCTTAGAAGAATAAGTCAGTGCTTAAAGAAAGACAAGGTACCCATGGGTGGGACCGGCCAGGAAGGGCTGAGTACTTGAGGTCTGGCCTGAGCCTTGCTGGGTAGAAGAATGGCAGGGGTGGAGTGATGGAGGTCGGCAATTAGCCCATGTTAATCTAGAGTCAGAATTCGTGTGGGATGCGAGAGACAGATCATGGTAAAGCTAAACAGGATCCAGTTAGACTCACGAGGAATTGAAATATAAAGCTAAAAGGTTAAGTGTTGCTTCTACAAAATGGAAAACAAAGCCACTAGAGCTTCGTTTGGTGAGTCAGGGGACAATAGCAATGTTTTAGGAAAAGGCTGAGCACCATGCTTTACACAGAGCAGGAAGTCAAGATCTGGAGGCTTGAGCACGATGCGCTGTGACCATGGTAGTTACATCACTCTCTCGGGCAAGGTAGCGCATTCCCTAGTGTTTGAAAAGCTGATCTCCCTTTTTCCCTATAAGCTGTTACTCTACTTTCTTATTTATAGTTGAAGTTTAGCATAAAGGATAATTTTTTTCCAATGTAATAATTAAATGCTATTTTTTCTCTATTGCAGAAAACGCAAGTTCTTCTGGGGCTTGGGGAGTCAATAAGGTTATCTCTTCTTTGTCGTCTGCTTTATCTGTGTTTGAAGATGGGAACAAAGAAAATTATGGGTAAAGGAACACTTGAATAAATCACGTTGGGGGAGTTACCTGTGGTCACTGTGACGTGGGATGCTGCACAGGTTGCTCTGGGATACAAGGCGGTGAGGTGGCTGGAGAGTGGCCTGCTGATCAGGTGGTCTGGCTTCCAGTCCCAGCCCTGCCACTGATGAGCCTTTGGCCTCGTGGCCAGGAGACTGTTGCTAAGGTCTTCTCCGGACCTGCAGTGCATGCTGGGACCACAGGAAGGCAGGCCTGTGTGGTACAAGGAAAGGAGGGGGAAGGATTCTGTGGGGTTTGAACTTGTATTAGAAGTGAATGAATTCACCGGTCCAGGTAGCCATATATCCTGTTTATTTTTGCAGGATCAGTGAAGTAGATAAGACTTAGTTGGGATCATATTGCAGAGAGAGTGTTTTAAGGCTGAGGGAAATTACATTCGAGTGGGTAGCTCTAGGAATTTTCAGTATTAGTTCAAACCACGGAAGGAGAGCGCCGGTGTGGATGACAGGTGTCGCAGTGTGGAAGACATTCCCACTGAGGCACAAAGGACAAAGGCCTAACCCACAGCTATACCCAGTGCCGGCGGGGGGAAAATAATGCATGGTGTCCATGACCTTCTGTGGCCACTGCCCTAGCTCTTTGTTCCTAAAGTTTATAACTCAGTGTGGTAGAGAGCTCTGTATTTCCACTCTCCCTTTTGTATATGTCATGTTAATTCAGCTTTGCTACAAGTGCTGCGAAGGTGAGGAACGTGTATATAAATATTAGCTGATGGGATGGGACAGCTGGAGGATGTTCCTAACATTCCCTGAAGAGGTAGCATTTACTTCCTTGGCATATTTTACTATTTATAATTTTGCAAATCTTTCCTTAGGTTACCACAGCCTAAAAATAAACCCACGGGAACCAGGACCTTTGGAGAACGCTCTGTAAGCAGATTTTCTCCAAAGCCAAAGGTAGGCCAGTCTCTGCTTCCTCGTGGTTTTACCAAGTAGCTGTGCAGATAAAGGAGATCGTGTGTGTCAGAGAGTAATGAAAAGCACAGCGTCAGATGAAGAGTGCTGTGGGGATATCTAGTATGCTCCTGGCCCTGTGATGAGTGCAGAAACTAAAGGAGGAATTTTCTGCCCTCAAAGGGCCTTGCTGCTGGACAGGAGGCTCTGCAGAGCAAATGAGTTTCCTAGACCTGGGAAGTGAGGCCTGCAGTGACTGTTCAAATTAAACTGGGTGGGCCCATCCTCAGGCACCTCAGCAGATACGTGTCGCCTGTTTGCTGGCCCAACAGTTCCTCAGTGACAGTGGCTGTTGTGTCCAGCCCACATGCAGCTTCCAGCTGCCCTCTCTCGATCCCGGCCTGGTCCTTGCTGGGGTGTGTGAGTGCTGCAGAAAGTCATCTCACCCCGGGTGTGCTTTTCACCCCTCGGCGGAGTTCTGAGTAAATTGTCACCCAGCTCTCTTAACTCTTCTGGTGAACCTTAAAATCTCCCAAATAATGGGTTGGATTTCAGACACAATGGCACCATTTCCTGGGTGCATTTTACTGAACTATCCAGCTACACATGCTCTGGCTGAGAAACCTTGATGGAGTTTCCCGGAGGATATGCCACTTGCTTTGTCCTGTGTCCCCTGAGGAAACAACTGGCCAGTTCTGCCTGTAGTGTTGAAAGATATGAGGTAGAATTGATGAAGACTACAGGGATGGGAAAACGAGAGCTGGCATTTATGGGCAACTGAAGGGCTCTGGTCAGGTGCAATTCTGACTGAGCAGTTTCTGCCTTTTTGTGCTAGACTCTCTTTGAGTTCATGGAGAAATAGCTCATTGTAGGGCTGGGGCGGGAATGAGATAAATGAACCTAGAGCGCCTTGTAGTGCCAAAAAACAAGGAAGTGCTTTGCGGGAGCCGGCCTGCGCAGTCACTGGCCAAACCTGGGACGATGTGAACGAGAAAGTAAGTCGAATAGGGTAGCATTAGATTCTACCCCAAGAACCAAAATAAATACCCTTACTGCTAGATAAATGGAGAGAAAGGACAAAACATCCTTACAGAATTCCAAGTAAGGTAGATGGAATGAGTGGCAGTAGAAAGTGGCCATTGGAACCAGGTAATAATGGCTGCTGCGGGCAAAACCCATGGGTGAAGACTAAAATTAGCCAGCAAAACTTTAAAAGAAACAGGATTTTGAGGGCCGGCCGAGTTGCTCAGTTGGTTAAGACTTAGCTTAAGAGGGGCTGGCCAAGTGGCTGTTTGGTTAGGAGCTGGCTTGGGACACCAGCGGCCCTGGTTCAGATCCCACATATGAGGGCCAGTGACACTGCCCTCTATAGCTAAGATAGTGAACAAAACTCCACCTGGATCTGGGCTGCTGTGAGTCCCCGGGGCTTAGCTGCAGTCCCTGCTGCAGTGGGCTGTCATAGGCTACAGTGAGTGGCCAGCAGCCAGCGCGAGCTGCCAGGAGCCGCTGTGAGCTGCCGTCCAGAGGCCGGTGACTGATCTGCCTCACCCGAGAAGAGTGCAATGATGATACCAACATTGGCCAGTGAAGCAGTGTTCTCCACAACTAGACGGAAGAACACACACAAAAAAAGCTTAAGAGCGCGAGCTGTGAGCAACAGGGCTGCCAGTTCAATTCCCACATGGGCCAGTGATGCTACACCCGAGCTGAGCTGCCAGTAGGTGGCAGGATGGCTCACAGGGTGAGAGCATGTGCTCCTAACAACAAGATTGCCTGTTCGATGGTGGGCTATGCCCGCCTACAACTAAGACTGAACTCAGCACCTTGAGCTTACAGGCCACGAGCTGCCTACGGGAAGCCAGATGGCGACTGGCGGCCTCCACAACAAAGATTAAAAGAACAATTTGGCTGGTTCCCCTCCACAATTCCCCAACACTGTTCCCCTCCCCCAATTCCCCAATTTAAAAAAAAGAAACAGGATTTTTGTATAGCCTCAAAGTATCTCACCCAAATTATTAATTACTATGGTGGTTTTAACCTTTGTTTGCGAATTCTCTGATACTCCTCCGACTAGGAGTTTAGTTCACCATCATCCAAATACAGGCTAGACTTAGTGACTCGCTTGGAACATGCGGAGTAAGGAGATAGGAAACTATATCTTATGGTGAAGAGGCCTGGTAGACAACTGCTTGGCCACGGGGTCAGTGAGCCTCACCAGAGAAAAGCTGTGTTCCTGTCACATGTCCTCCAATGTGACCTAATGAGAAAGGGCACCCTGATATCCTTCCACAAACATCTATAGCCCCAGTCTAACCCTGAGAAAACATCAAGTAAACCTAAATCAGAGGTGCATTCTACAGAGCTCCTGACCAGCATTCACAAGTGTTGGTGTGAGAAAGACTAGGAAGGCCTAGTGAGCTGGCTTGGATTAGAGTAGGCTAAGGAGGCATGACAACTAGGTGTGGCCTGGTACCGGGACTGGATCCAGCAACAAAAGGGATGTGAATGGGAAAATGAGGAAGTTAAATAGCGCCTATTATTAGTAGTATTTCAGAAATGTACCAGGATTCTATAAAGTATGACCATTAGAAGTCTGATGAAGGGCATATGGGAACTTTGTACTACCTTTGTAATTCCTTTCTAAATCTAGAATTTTCCAATTAAAATGAAATGTAAATATTGAAAAAAAAATTATGATCATTGTTTGAGGCGTGACTCCACTGAAGTATGAAAGAAATAAGTAGAGCCCAGCTGTGTGGGAAAAGAACAGCCACAACATCTATGGCTGTGTGGTAGCCAGGGTTCCATCTGTTTCTTCTGTAATTCCTTGTTTTTTTGACTCCTAAAAGGTATTAATGTGTTAAACTTCATGGATGACACAGGGAGGTGGCTGCTTTTCTTCCATTCACCTTTTGTTGCAGGAAGTACCTTATCCTGAGGAGTGTTTGGATGATTCGACCGTATGGGGTGTCCGCTGCACCAAGAACCTGGTACCCAGTCCTTTGAGCCCAGGAAACTTCACGTCTGCCGCTCGGCTCGCGTCCACACCTTTCCAGAAACTGCTGGTGGATGCAGGGCATGCTCTAGAAGACAAAGGTGTGTGTGACACTGTGTAGGATATGGGTTCATTTTGTGATTTACAACAAACAGTGTAAATTATTTGAATGCTAAAAACTGAACATATATATTTTCTAATTTGATGAAAGTAACAAATAGCAAATTTCAGTCCTGGATATTTGTCTACAAATCCCATTACTGTGGAATCACAGCCAAGTATTAGCTCCAAAAATCATTTTTTTTTTATGTTTTAGCGATCTGACTCACAAATAGAACTTATTTCCTCCCAAACATAACACTCCTATTCAAAGATCTTCATATAACTGAATTGAACCTGAACATATGACATTGTCATGAGCACAGGTAATTGTTACCTTTTAAGGACCAATCTACAGAGGATACACAGTAAGACCTAGGACCACTTTACCATTTTGATGACTGATGATTTACTAGCCAAACTCTTATCACTACTGGCGCACTTATAAAAATAGCAATTGTTTACCAAATTGTGCCAGGGAAAGGACTGCCCCAAAATGGAACATATTTGAGCCCATAGACCTAAAAATGTTTAAGGAGGAGTAAAAATTTTTTCATAGAATGCTAAACCAACATGCTATATTTCTCTGAATTTTAAAGGAGTGTTCCATTGAAACTTGGACAATTGCCAGCTACTGTCACAAGCTTGCCACTTTAATACAAAATATATTTTAAGCCTTTTCCTTTTAAGAAAACTAGTTGAATCAGTCCAGTCTTTCAAAATAGTGAATATTGACTGGACTTAGAGTATTTGCCACTTAGGTTCTCTAAACAGAAACTAATGTTCTGGGACTAAAGTGTGAGCCCCTGTTGGGTGAGGCAACGTCTGATAACACCGAATGCAGTGTATGTGCAGTTACATCACTTCAGAGGTTTATTCTGTATTTTTGCTGTCTGTAGTAGTTACTATTTTTAAGTTAAAGGGCATGATAAGTGTTGCCAGGGAGCTTTCTGATGTAAACACTACATCATTCAATTGACTACACACCAGCTGACTGACTGGAGGGCACCTCTGCCCTCCAGAGCACGGCAGCCTTTTACTCTCCATGTCCTTGTTGTCAGGTTCTCCCAAAGCAGGGTGTGGCCTGCCACCCACACCAGTCGCCTTCCCTGGTCTGCTCATCCTGCCCCTCTGCGGGCTCTGTTTTCTGGAGGGATTGTATGGATTAGATGTAGTGAGTAGAAATGCTCACACATATTTGCAGTAGAATTTTTTTCAGTGATCCCCCCCGCACACCTTTTAAGTCTTACAGCACACTTTACCATGGAACACTATTTTGAAATTATAAAGAAAGTCATATAAAAAGGAATCCAAGACTTGATAGCTATGTAAAAATCATTTGTGTATACACGTGTGTTCATAATGTCTGTCTCTAATTTTCTACATATTTCAGAAAATGTGGTAGCAACACTGTATAACCATGCGACTTTGGATTCGTGTGAAGAAAATGGGAGACCCTCAAAAGACAGAAAGTTCAGGTATTACGTGCATGTATATGGTCCTGTCACTCTGTTTTCATTCTATTAATAGCTTTCCTTTTAAGAGGTAATGGAATTCTAGCCCTTAATGGCTAACAGTTTTTATTGACTCTCAGCTTTAAGCCAAAGTCCTCTCGTGGATAAATACGGCGGTTATCCTGAACCCGGGACATGTAGGGGCCGTAAGAGAAGCCGTGGGGTCGCAGATCCCTGTGAGCAGTTGCTGCTCTGCCTCTCTCTGCAGACACTTACCAGCCAAAGGCCTTGACATAGGAAGGCTACTATAGAACTGAGCAAACGTAATTTCTTCTTTCCACCCATTATAATTGATAAAATCAGTAACTTTCTTTTAAAAGGAGGAAGATAGTGTGTTTAAGCCTCTTAGGTATTGATGCAAAAAGCAGACTTAACATACAGTAATGCTTTGCAGATGTCAAATTCCACCATATTTGAATAGTCTAGTGATTGTAATAGGCACTGAAAATAACTACAAGGTTTTGAGTATTTATTATACTCTAGCACAGCACCTGTGCTTTTCAGGTACTGTATCTTTTGATTAATCTTTTTTTTTTTTTTTTTTTAAGATTTTAGTGGGGAATTGGGGAAGGGAAACAGCCAAGTTTTCCTTCAATCTTAGTTGTGGAGGGCGCAGCTAGCTCAGCTCGAAGTGCAGCTGCCATCTGGCCGGCCATCGGCAACTCAGGGCAGCTCAGCTGAAAGTGCTGTGTCCAATCTTAGTTGTGAGTAGTCATAGCCCACTGTCCCATGCGGGAGTGGAACCAGCAGCCTTGTTAGGAGCATGTGCTCTCACCAGCTGAGCCATCCTGCCATCTGTTGGCAGCTCAGCAGCAGCTCACCTCAGGTGCAGCTCACTGACTAATGTGGGAATCGAACCGGTGACCCTGTTGCTCAGAGCTCACACTCTTAACCAACTGAGCCACTCGGCTGGCCCTTGATTAATCTTACAATAACTTTAGTTGTCGGAACTATTCTTTTCCACCATTATAAGATGAGGAAACCAGGTCTAGAAGTTTAAATTAATGACCTGCAGTCATACATCTAATTGGCAGCACTGGGATTTGAACCCATATATCTGATCTCAGAACCCTTGCTCTCACCAATACGTTGTGCTGGCTCTTGTTATCGAAAAACTGTTCTTACACTAAGACCCTGGTAAGTAAATGACTGGATAAAGGACATGAGCAGAATTTACAAAAGAAAAACTAATGATTAAACATGGAGAAAATAATTCATGAATAATAAAATTATGCAGATTAAATGGCTTTTGCCCTTTAATTTAAAGTTCTGCCCAATGGGCATAGCTTGTACTACTACCCACTACATCTTCTTACATGCAATAAACGTCTGATTCACAAGGTTGCCATAAGCCACACTTGGTGAAAGATTAACTTAGAAGTGTGTAGGGCGACGGTCACAGTTGCCAGCAGGGTAATCCTGCCCAGGAAATGATTGTCTTTGACCCCCGTGGACTGTTAAGTTGCGAGGAAACTTCACCCAGGTACAGAGGCTTCGCTGCCTAAAGCTTTATTTCCACGGGAGTCAGTGGCTCTAGGAACACTCCATAGATTGAGTTTCCAGGGTCCCCACAAAGGACAGACTCTTTACAAAACTCATGGTACCCAAAGCCTGAAGCGATGGATTCCCAGCATATTTGTAATTCTTCCAGTCTAGACACAGTTACCAGTGAGGGTGATTTTTTTTTTTTTAGCCATAAACAATGGTGACAGCAATGTTCTTACCAGTTTTCAGGGGAAGAGAGCTAGAAAATTAACCAAAATATCCTCGTGGAGAGGTAAAAAGCGTTTTGTTAATCCTGTATGCCCCACAGTATTTCGGACACACAGGTGGCTCATAGCAACGTACATGATTTGGAGACAACTTGTTCTGTGTGTGTGGACCCCCCTCTGTTTTCTTGTAATGTAAAATATTGGCGACATTTCATATCTAAGGCCTGGGCTTGGGATAGTCCCACATACAGCCACTGGATCAAACAGCGTGCAGTCATTAAATCCATGCTGGGTCTGTGGAGAAACCCGCAGACAGTGCCTGACCAAATGATCAAGGTCAGTGTCACAGGTGATAATGCATGGTGGTATGTGATGAGAAGGGCACTTCACCTCTGATCTTCTCCCCCAAAACAATTCTCACAGTCCTGTCCTGAGAAAGACCTCAGAAACCCATACTGAGGGGCATCCTACAACATGCCTGGCCAGTACTCTCCAACACTGACAGGGTCTTGGGACGCTGGACAAGACTGGGAAAGTGTCACAGATAAGGGAAGTGAGTGAGGAGACATGACCAGCAGACACAGCATGGTGTCCAGGGGTGGGTTCTAGAGCACAGGAAGGGCAGTGTGGCAAGCTTCCGGAGCAGTCCGGATGGCAGTTCATAATAGTACATGGCCAGTGCTGGCTCGTTGGTCTTGATGAAGTTGCCACTATAATCTAAGACAACTTTACAGGAAATGAGGTGAGGAGTATATGGGAATTCTCTTATCTTTGCATTTTAGATTTCTTTTTAAATTTAAAATCATTCCAAAATTAGTTTGTTTTTAAATTCACAGGAAATGTGAATTTTACTTCTGTGTCAAGAGGTAGAACTGTAACATGAAGTTGCATGTATAAATCCATCTGTATAAAAATATACTTATCCACTTGTGTATATTAGATTACAGGTGGGGTTGTGGAGCTGTGTATACAGTCCACTCTTGTTATATTGCATTGGTTCTTCTCTCTAAAGTCACTTCAAATGCTGAACCATTGCTCCTAGGAGCCCCTGGTCACAATGTGTTACTTAAAGACATTTAATATGTGTTGTTGACTCATTGACATTGAACTCACACCAAGAGCGCTGTAACTCTTACCTGAACAAAGCTCATTTAGCACATATATTTTCTCCCTGAGGCACATCATAGCTTTCCAGCACACAGTAACTAGATAGCACTTCACCTCCACACTTGGGGAACATTTTAAACAGTGAAATCACAACCTAAAGCACAAAGATAGATAGATAGATAGATAAGATAGATAGATAAGATAGATAGATAAGATAGATAGATAGAGATAGGCACCCCTAAGTATTCTGCCAAAGGACACTTACAGCGTGAGGTGCCTCCCCTGGGAACATGTGCCGGGAGAGTCTGATTTGTCACCTACCTGCATGTCAGCAGTTGATTGCAGAAGCACCGTGAGCATTGATTTGGGAGTTACAGATACATGTTAGCATGCCGGTAAAATCATAACGGGCCTATGAGTGATGAGGACCCGCTGTACAGATGTGTGTGTAGAGGGGCGTACTGGTGGTAGGCTGTTGGATGGTGGTTGACACAGCCTGTTTGTTGCAGTGTTATAAATGGGTTTAGTCTTGGTGACAGTACTGATGCTCAGATGACAGGTTAGGGGAGTTAAACCCGTTCCTCCCAAAACTTCCTACTAAATACCCAGTGTATTGCCCGCCTACTTAATACATGTATTACCACATCTGTGATTTCTTCCTGTTCATGTTGTATTAGCTGCATGTATTTGCATACATCCGTCCGAAGAAAATGCTTTAGTCAACTCTTTGTGAAGCAACTTTGAAATCTCACTCCTGGAATGAAAAGGAAACTGCCGTGTGGGACTTGCTGTGATCAGATCCAGGAGGCTTGTAATCATGTGTTTGTTCCCTTCCTCTCTCACCCCTTTCACACACCAGTCCCATTCAGGAGGAGGGCCCGGAACCAGCAGCCCCCACCGATGCGTGTTCGGTGTCCTCGCCGCGTCTTCACCTGCCAGCTGCAGGAGGCATGCTGACCCGGGAGGCGGAGCGGGGCCTGGAGGCTTGTACACTCGCCGACACTGACACTGACCTTGCTGCCATGAGGGGCCCGGCAGATGCCAACTCTGGGCCCCAGGAAGAACAGACGCAGACTCACTCCCTTGGGAATGCCCATGTCCCAAGTAGGAATGATGCTTAGCCTTCTTGTCCCCTGATAAGGACAGTGGCCTGGTAAAAGCTGCTCTGTGCACAGCTCACAGAGCAGGGGCTGGAATGTCACTGAGCAGGACGGGAGCTCAGGCCGAACTTAGGTGGAAGTCTCAGTGTATACAGCAGTAGCTTGCCTGCGGAAGAGTTCACCCATTGTGATTTTAGAAGGTGCTAAGTCACCACTGTTGGAAAGGGGGATTGAGGTTGGGGAGCCCAGTGTGCCGGGAATTTACTATGATACCGTTGTCCCCATTTTCAAGGAAAGTAAACAGGCTCAGGATTGAGGGACCCCACACCCAGGCTAATCAGAACTGGTCTTGCATTGTAGTTAAGAAAGAGCACAGCCCCTGGGGGGGACTGGCTAGGTTTTCGTCCTGGCCCCCCCCTCGTAGGAGGTCATCACCATCCTCTGTGGTCCTCTTTAAAGTGGAGGTGGTGGTTGTGCCTACTTTAGTCTTGCTGTAAGCATTAGGTGATTTACTAACTGTAGAGTTCTCAGAACAGTGTCCTCCGTGCGCTTAGTACTGAGTCAGTTCATTATGCTGGGTTAGTCCTTGATAACTGCCACCAGCTTCTGTGTTCCCATTAGAAACAATTTCTCTTTTGTGAACCCAAAGTATCTCCTACATGCACATTGCACATAGGTAGTACAAGTGTTAAGAGGCCAGATGTTTTGTAGGCCTAGTGGAAAGTCAATTTAACACATTATGGACCAGTGACACATATTTGCATCTTTATTATTATTTTTTTTTTAGCTGAGCTATTCTGCCACCTCTTGGCAGCTTAGCAGCAGCTCAGCTTGGACTGGGCATCGAACTGCTGTTGCTCAGAGCTCAGCTCGCACTCTTGAGCAAGCTCTTAACCAACTGAGCCACTCGGCCGGCCCTTGCGTCACTGTGGTAAAGACTGTATTCCAGAGCACGTGAGTACCCAGTCTGCCTCGGACACAGGCACGCACACCTGTGCTCAAGGTAGAATCCAGCTGCGCCGGCACCATTGGTGTTCCTTTGTCTCAACTGAACATTGGTCTAAATTTGTAGTCTTAAAATGACAAATAATTGGGTCTGGCCAAGTGGCACGGTGGTTAAGAGCTGGCTTGGGACACCAGCGGCCCTGGTTCGGATCCCACATATGAGGGTCAGTGACACTGCCCTCAAAAAAATGACAAATAATTAACTGCAGAACTACCCATTTTGACTTTTGAAAATAGTTGCTCTTGAAGGATGACGCTTTTGAAAGCGTACTTAATGTCTGCCTCCACTTGCTTTATTTGTCATTTTTGTGTACTGAGTTTACTTTGCTTCTGTTTCCATTCCTTTAAGACCTCACTGTTGTGAATCCATGGGATGATGAACTGATTCTCAAACTTTTATCCGGGCTTTCTCAGCCAGTGCACTCCCGTCCAGATGCCTTTGAGTGGCCATGCAAACTTCCTGCCATCAAGCCCAAGAGCGAGTTCCAACTGGGTAAGAACTATGGTGGTAAAACTTCAAGTCTGATTTCTCTGCGGGAAGACAAGGGAAACCGAGTGCGTGTGACTGCTCCTGGCATTCCCCTTCCTCCCCTCACTGCCCTGGATGGATGGATGGATGGATGGATGGATGGATGGATGGATGGATGGATGGATGGATGGATGAGCTTTTATCCGAAGGCCTAAGCTGAGAACGTTCTGTGAAGCTGTGAAACTAGCCTTTTGATTGCTGCTGGGGCTGTAACTTACAGAGGCAAGCTGGCCACCTTATAAAGTGCACACCGGCGTCTAAGACTTTCCTGCGACACTTTCACACATTCACAAGGGCGTGTGCATGTAAAAGCAGGTTGGAAGCTACAGGTATTGGTGGGGACTCCTTAAATAAATGGTGGGACACTGCAGTGACATGCAGCCTCTGTACACACGGGGATGGCCTCCCAACGTGCTGTTGAGTGCGAGGGCTGTTAGTGGGAGTGGGACACGGTGGCTGTAGACATCAGTGCGAGTAAGACTTCTCGCAACATGCCCCCGACATACACACACACACACTCCCCCACTCCCCCACTATTACCATCTTGCATTAGTATCCATTTGTTGAGTTGAGTCAATATTATTACTAACTAAAGTCCACAGTTTACAGCAGGGTTCACTGTTGGTATCATACATTCTATGGGTTTGGACAAATGTATAGTGACATGTATTATTACAGTATCAAGATCTATTATCGAGTAATGAGACTTAACTGAGCTTTGAACGATGCACCTCCAGACTTCACATTGAAAAATCCAGAAAAATGGCACAATAGACAGACGCTGTGCTAACTGCCTCCCAGGATCACACCAAAATTACAAGCAAATTATACAGCATTCAACCCTAGAGGTCCCCAGAACACTGCAGGAACAGAACCACTAAACGAAAAACTTAAAGAAGAAGCCGCTAAGAACTTAAAGAGGAAGCCTCGTCGAGTCTGGTAGGACGGGCGGAGATGAGAGAGGGCAAACCCCGTGAGGGAGGTCCCAGCTGTGGAGAGGCTTCTCCGGTTGGGGGAGAGACCCTCCGGCCGCACTCCAAGCTCTCCAGCCCAGAGCTCCTTTGCCAGGAAGAGAAGTTCTAAGATAGCTGGCAGTAAACTAGTGAGGACTCTCTTTGCTCAGCTCGGTGAGGCTAAGAGCGGCTGGAGAATCAGTGGGGCTGGCGCCGGGGCTTGCTCACTGGTGAGCACTTACCTGGTTCCTGGTGGAGGGAGTGGCTGTGTGAGCCGGGAGCCTGCGGGGACGGACTGAACTGAGCACCTTTGGTGCAAAGACTGGAGGTTTTTAGACTATTGTTCCCGTGGTGCGGAGCTTGCACCCTAGTGGTGTAGGGAGGACACCATTTTGTCGGGCTTGAGCCCTCCCACGGAGGATCAGGTCCGAGACCTCATTGGTCTGGTGGAATTGGCGCAGAAGTGCGTGTGTGCGTGCACACGCACCTGCGGCCTTGGATCCCCACCCTCCGCCCAGCTTATACTGCATTGCCAGGGAAACGCCTAGTGGGAGTGATCCGGCTCCAACAGGCTGCTCACTGAGACCCGAGAGTGCTCCAGCCGCCTCGGGTCCCCACCCTCCGCCCGGCTTATACTGCGTTTCCAGGGAAATGCAGGGTGGGTGCCCTCCGGCTCAAACAGGCTGCTCACTGAGACCCGGGAGTGCGTGAGCCGCCTCGGATCCCCACCCTCTGCAGGGCTTATGCTGTGTTGCCAGGGAAACGCATAGTGGGAGTGATCCTGCTCCAACAGGCTGCTCACTGAGATGTGGGAGTGCGCAAGCCGCCACGGGTCCCAGCTCTCCGCACTCCGCTTGCAGAGTTGCCAGGCTGGTGATTGGTTGTCAGGCTGCTCGGCCTGATCTGCAAGTGGCGGATTGGGACAGGCTGAGACTGGGAGTTTTCCTGGGAGTGTTGGGCTGTGAGCTGTGTGCCTGCGTGATCCAGCCAGGGCTCTCCTGGTGATCTATCTAATACATCAAAGCAATCCCAGAGCAACAGCCAGAATGGGGAAACAAAGAAACATGTCACAAGTAAAAGATCAGAAGAAACCTCCAGAAATGGAACTAAATGAAACAGAGGGATCCAACCTTTCAGAGACAGAGTTTAGAACACTGATGATAAGAATGTTTAAGGAACTTAGCGAGGACATAAAGAAGGATAGGGAAACCATAAAAAACAACCTGTTAGAACTAAAGAATACAATAAGTGAAATGAAGAACACACTCGAAGGAATCACCAGTAGAGTAGATGAAGCAGAGGAGCGGATCAGCGATTTGGAAGATAAAATAGCAGAACTCACCCAGTTGGCACAGCAAAAAGACCAAAGAATAAAAAACAATGAAAATAGTTTAAGAGCCCTATGGGACAAGGTGAAGCACAACCACCTTCGAATCATAGGGATACCAGAAGGAGAAGAGAAGAAGCAAGGGGTCGAAAATGTGTTTGAAAAAATAATGACTGAAAACTTCCCTACCCTGGTGAAGGAAATCAACATACATGCCCAGGAAGTGCAGAGGGTTCCAAACAAGCTGAACCCAAACAGGTCCACACCAAGACACATCATAGTTAAAATGGCAAAGGTTAAAGACAGAGACAGAATCCTAGAGGCTGCAAGAGAAAGACAGCAGGTTACATACAAAGGAACTCCTGTGAGACTAACAGCTGACTTGTCTACAGAAACTCTGCAGGCCAGAAGGGAGTGGCAGGAGATATTCAAAGTGACACAAAATAACGGCCTACAACCAAGATTGCTCTACCCAGCACGGCTATCACTTAAAATTGAAGGAGAAATAAAGAGCTTCTCAGAAAAGAATAAGCTTAAGGAATTCATTACCACCAAGCCAGCATTGCAAGAAATGTTAAAAGGGCTTTTTTAAACAAAAGAAAGGGGTAAACAAGCTAACCCAGAGAGAAAATTTAAGAAGATTGAAGTCATATCAAGCAGATATAAAGGAAAAACTGATGGTTGCTGGCTGGGAGGGAGTGGGGAAGAGGGAGAGGTGGAAGGTTTTGGACAGTATGTGGGACTACAATGTTGCCACAGGGATATGGGGGCAGTTCTGGGAATGTAATCGATAATGTTGTGAAGAGACTAATATGTTGTGAGAAATAAGTCAGTGGGAGAAGGATAGGTACCATGTGATCTCACTTGTGTGTGGAGTCTGAAGAGCTGAGTGAACGATCAAAGTAAAGAGACTCGTAGATGTAGAGGGAAAACTGAGGGTTGCTAGTTCGGAGGGGGGTGAGGATGGGGGGAAGGGGAAGAGATTAGACAGCATAAATAGACAACTACAATATTGACACAGGGATATGAAACAGTTCGGGGAATATAATAATGTTGTAAAAATTTTGTGGCGTGTCAGATAGTCACATGTCTTGTTACGGAGACCACTTCATGGATGGAGTAGAGGCTTGATCACTGCACTGTACACCTGAAGCCGATGTTGTATAGTATTGTATGCTAACTGCAACGGAATAAGTGGATGGTCATGGGATGTGGAGTATACTGTGGAGGGGAGTCAGGGGAGTTGTGATGGATATGTATGATATGGGGAGTTGTGATGGATATGTATGATATGGAGGGGAGTGGGGTGGCGAACTGGGGAAGGGGGGTTTTCACTTTTGGGGGTAAAGAGCATAACTAGTGCATTGTGTTGTACACCTGAAACTAATAAAAAATTAATTAATTAAAAAAAAACTGATGCCTATCAAGGTGTAAAGTGTGTATCCACAGCTAAGAACAGTGGTCTCACAGCCCTGAAAGTGCCCTGTGCCCCGCCTGTTCATTCCTTCCCCCGCCACCTGACACCCTGGCAACCACTAATCTTTACTGCTGTCCCCAATCGCTGTGCGTTTTCCAGGATGTCATAGAGTTGTAATAACACAAAATGTAGCTTTTCAGATGGGCTCCTCTCATTTAGCAATATATGTTTAAGTTTCCTCCATGCCTTTCATTGACTGACTCTCGAGTTGCTGAGTGATACTGCCTTGTGTGAACATGCTGTTGTTTGTTTATCCATCACCTGTTGAGGGCCATCTTTGTTGCTTCCCAATGTGGGCAAATATGCAGAAAGCTGTTGTGAACATTCCAGTGCCGTCTTTGTGTGGACACAAGTTTTCAGTTCATTGGGTGAATCCCAAGGAGCGTGACTGCTGGATCAGATTGGCAAGAGTGTGTTTACTTGGATTTTGGGTTTTTTTGTTTTTTTCAAGGGCAATGTCCCTGGCCCTCATATGTGGGACCGAAGTGGCGCCACTGGCTTCCCAAGCCAGCACTTAACCACCGCGCCACTCAGCCGGCCCAGGTGTGTTTACTTTGATAAGAAACTGCCAAACTGTCTTCCAGAGGGCTGTAGACCCTGCTGCGTCCTGCCAGCAAGAATGAGCTCTGGTGGTGTCAGTGTTTTCAGGTTCAGCCATCCTAATGGGTGTGCAGTGGGATCTCATTGTTTTAATTTACAATTCCCTAATGACATGATACTGAACATTTTTATGTTTGTTTGCCATCTGTGTATCCTCTTTGGTGAGGTATATGTTCAGATTTTTTGCCCATATTTTGGTTGTTCATTTCCTTAGTGTTGAGTTTTAAGACTTCACTGTATATTTTAGATAACAGTCCTTTATTAAATAAGTGTTTTGCAAAAATTTTTCTCTCAGTCTCTGGTTTGTCTTCATTCTATTAACGATGTCTTTTGCACAGCAGAAGTTCTTAATTTTAAATTTTAATGCCATCCAGTTTATCTATTTTTTCTGTTCACGGACCATGCCTTTGGTGTTGTATTACGAGGTCATTGGCCAAGGTCACCTAGCTTTTCTCTTGTGTTACCTTCTAGAACTATAGTTTGTATTGTACATTTAAGTCTGTGATCCACTTTGACTTAACTTTTGTGAAAAGTTCTGTGTCTAGATTTGTTTTTGCCTGTTGATGTTCAGTTGTTATATTCCATTTGTTGAAAAGACCCCTTAATTTTTTTTAAAAAAGATTTTATTGGGGAATTGGGGGAGGGGAACAGCGTTGGGGAATTGGGGGAAGGGGAACAGACAAGTTGCTGTCTTTTTTTTTCTTCAGTCTAGTTGTGGAGGACGTTGCTTTACTGGCCCATGTTGGTATTGTCATTGTGCTCTTCCCGGATGAGGCAGGTCGGTCGCCGGCCTCTGGATGGTCGCTCACCACGACTATTGGCAGCTCATGCTGGCTGCCGGCCACTCACTGTAGCCTATGGCAGCCCACTGCAGCAGGGGCTGCAACCCATACTGTTGCTGGCGACTCACAGCAGCCCAGCTCCAGGTGGAGCTGTTGTTAGCTGTAGAGGGCAGTGTCACTGGCCCTTACATGTGGGATCCGAACCGGGGCCGCTGCCATCCCAAAACCAGCTCTTAACCCAGGCGCCACTCAGCCAGCTCAACACTCCTTAATTTAATTGCCTTCTCTCCTTTGTCCGTGAGCAACTGACTCTGTTTTGGTCTATTTCTGGGATCTCTCTGTTCCATTGACCATCCTGTCTATTCTTTCACCGATACCAGTGTCCTGATTACTGTAGCTTGATGTTGGGCAGCATCAGTCTGATTTGTTCTTCAATATTGTGTTGGCTATTCTGGGTCTTTTTCCTCCATATAAACTTTAGAATCAGTTTGTCAATATCCATGAAATTACTTGCTGGGATTTTTTATTGAGGTGGCATTGAATCTGTAGATCAAGTTGAAAAGAACTGATATCTTAACAATATTGTATCTTCCTTTCCATGTACATGGAATATCTCTGTCAATTTAGATTTAATTTCTTTCATCAGAGTTTTGTCATTTTCCTCATATAGATCTTGTACATATTTTGTTAGGTTTATTTATACCTGTTTTAATTCTTAGGTAAGTCTTGCAAACCTGGGTGCTAATGTAAATGGTCTTGTGTTTTTAATTTCAAATTCCACTTACTCGTTTTTGGTACAAAGAAGGGCAGTGGACTTTTGTGTATTAACCTTGTACCCTGCAACTTTGCTATGATCACTTATTAGGTACAGGAGACTTTTTTGTTCATTCTTTGGGATTTTCTGGATAGACAATGTACAAAGACAGTTTTATTTCTTCCTGCCCTATCTGTATACCTTCCATTTCCTTTTCTTATACTGTTACATTAGCTAGGACTTCCAATAGATGTTGAATGGGAGTGGTGAGAGGAAATGTCCTGCCTTGTTCCTGACCTTAGCGAGGAAACATCTGTCTAGTTTCTCACTGTTAGGTGTGATGTTAGCTGCACGTGTTAGTAGATGCTCTTTATCGAGTTGAGGAAACTCCCCCTCTCTTCCTAGTTCACAGAGAATTGCTATCATGAATAGGTTTTAGGATTTTGTTAAATACTTTTTCTGCATCTATTGATATGATCATGTGATTTTTATTTTTAGTCTGTTGATGTGATGGATCACATTGATTGATTTTTTTGTTTTGTTTTGTTTTTTTAGAGGGCAGTGTCACTGGCCCCCATATGTGGGATCTGAACTGGGGCCGCTGGCATCCCAAGCCAGCTCTTAACCACTGCGCCACTCGGCCGGCCCACATTGATTGATTTTTGAATGTTGGACCAGCCTTGGATCCCTGGATTAAACCCACATGGTTGTGGTATTTTATACTTTTTTGGATTCAATTTGCTAACATTTTGTGGAGAACTTTTGCATCTATGTTCTTGGGAGATATTGGTCTGTATTTTTCTTTTCTTGTAATGTGTTTGCCTCATGTTGGTATTAGGGTGATGCTGACCTCATAGAATGGGTTATCCTTTGAGATTATAGAGAATGGGTGTAATTTCTTCCTTAAATGTTTTCTAAATGTAGAATGAATTGTAAATGAATTCTAAATGTAGAATTCATCAGTGAACCCATCTGGGATCTGTGCTTTCTCTTTGGGAAGGCTATTTATTACTGATTGAATTTCTTTACTGGATATAGGCCTATTCAGATTGTCTATTTCTTTCTGTGTGAGTTGTGGCAGATGGTTTCTTTCAAGGAATTGGTCCATTTTCTGTAGGTTATCAAATTTGTGGCCATAGAATTGCTCATAATAGTAGTATTTCTTTATTATCCTTTTAATGCCCATAGGATCTGTAGTGATGCCCCCTGTTTCACTTCTGGTATTAATAATATGTATCTTTTTTTCTTTTTTTTTTCTTCCTCCCCTTAGGTATTCTGGCTAGGGGCTTGTTAGCTTTATTGATCATTTCAAACAACCAACTTTGGGTTTTGTTGATATTCTTTACTGATTTTCTGTTTGCAGTTTCATTGATTTCTGCTCTAATTCTGGTTATGTCTTTTTTCTGCTTACTTTCGATTAATTTTTGGGTTTTTTTCAAAGATGTTGTTAAGTTGCTATAAATCAATTTTTTGTTTTTTTTGTTTTTTTTTAAAGATTTTATTGGGGATTTGGCGGAGGGGAACAGTGTTGGTGAATTGGGGGAGGGGACCAGCCAAGTTGTTGTTCTTTAATCTTCATTGTGGAGGGTGCCAGTCACCATCTGGCTTCCCATCGGCAGCTGGTGGTCACTAAGCTCAAGGTGCTGAGTTCAATCTTAGTTGCAGGTGGGCGTAGCCACCATCCCACACGGGAGTCGAACCAGCAGCCTTGTTGTTAAGAGTGCATGCTCTATCGTCTGAGCCATCCCGGCAGCAGCTCAGCTCAAGGTGCTGAGTTCAGTCTTAGTTGCCAGTGGATGTAGCCCACCATTGAACAGGCAACCTTGTTGTTACACCAGCTGAGCCATCCTGCCACCTGTTGGCAGCTCAGCAACAGCTCAGCTAGGGCGCAGCGTTCACTGGCCCTCGTGGGAATTGAACCGGCAGCCTGTTGCTCAGAGCTCGCGCTCTAAGCCAACTCAACCACTTAGCCGCTCGGCTGGCCCGGATTAATTTTTTTTTTAATTTGGCAAGGGTGTGTGTTCTGGCCCAGAATGTGGTCTGTGTTGGTGAATGTTCCATGTGAAAAGAATGTATGTTCTGCTGTTGTTAGATGAGGTGTTCTATAAATGTCAATTAGATCCCATTCAACCATGGCCTTACCAATTTTCTGTTGGATCTGTCACATTATTGATGAAGGAATATAGAAATCTCCAACTACAGTAGTGAATTCATCTATTCTTCTTGTTGGTCTGTCCATTTTTGCCTCACCATTTTAATGCTGTGTTGCTGGGCATGTGTACATTAAGGACTGTTATGTCTTCTTGGAGAATTGACGCTTTATCATTATTTTACACCTCTTTTTATCCCTGACAATTTTCCTTTCTCTGAAGCCTGCTCTATCTGGAATTAACATAGCAACTCCAGCTTTCTGTTCATTAATATTAGCATGGCATATCTTTCTCTATCACTTTACTTTTAATCTATCTATATCTTTATATTTAAGATGTGTTTCTTGTAGATAACATATAGTCAGGTCTTGGGTTTTTATCTACTCTGTTTTCATTGGTATATTTAGCCTAGATTGTTGACGTGGTTGAATTAATATCTTCTATATTTGTTTACTGTTTTCTAGTGATTACTTTTGTTCTTTGTTTCCTTTTTTGTTTTCCATTCTCTGCCTTCTCAGGTTTTAGTTGAGTATTTATGTGATTTCGTTTTCTCTCTTCTCGTAGCAATCAATTATAGTTTTTTGTTTTTGTTTTTGTTTACTTTTTCCTTAGCATTTACAATACGCATTTACAGCTAATCCAAGTCCACCTTCCAATAACATGATACCACTTCACAGTTAGTGTGTGTATGGATAACAGAATATCAGCTTTCCTCTGTCCTGTCATAGACGGAGTGACATGACTGTCACTTATTTCACTAATCCATAAGCTGAATACATAGGAGATTTTATTTTTGTCCCTTCTCCTACACTTTTCTGATCTGAATTTCTGACCTATTTCATCAGACTTCTCTCTGAGGAACTTTTTGTTTGTTTTTTTTAACATTTCTTGCAAGGCAGGTTTACTGGTGACAGATTTCCCTCAAAGTTTTTGTGTCTCAGAAAGTCTTTATTTCCTCCTTACCTTTGAGGGATTGCCTGTGGACACAGAAGCCTTGGCGGGTAGACTTCCTTTCCATGCTTACCATGCTCTCTGAAGATCGGTCCTGTGACTCTTGTCCTGGTGGGTGGTTTTGTCGTGGCTTCTTTTGGCATTTTCTCCTCATTTCATTTCCTGCAAATTGAATATCACATGGTCACATGGTGAGGTGTAGGTTTTTGGTACTTCTCTTACTTGGTGTTACGAGATTTCTGGATCTCTGGCTTAGTGTCTGTCACTAATTTTGGAAATTTCTCAACCATTATTACTCCCAATATTTCTTCTGTTTCTTTCTCTTTTTATTCCTTCCAATATCTTCATTATATATGTTACACCTTTCGTAATTGTCCCACAGTTCTGGAACATGTTTTTTCTCTTTGCATTTCAGTTTTGGAAGTTTCTATCAATACATCCTCAGGCTCAGAGATCCTTTCCTCTGCTATGTGCAGCCTGTTAGTGAGCCCCTCAGACAGTCTTCCTTTCTCTTAGTGTTTTCTAGCCAGCATTTCCTATGGATTCTTTCTCAAAGTTTGTCTGTCTGTTTATATGACCCATCTGTCCTTGTGCCTTATACTTTTTTCATTAGAGCCCGTAGCATGCTAATCATAATGCTTTTTCATTCCTGATCTGATAATGTCAGAACTTTTGTTATATCCCTGTCTGGTTCTGATGCTCACAGTCTCTTCAAGCAGTGTGTGCCTTATAGGCTCTGGAAGAAGCCACACCCGGTGTGCTGGGTCAGAGGAACTGAGATAAATGCGACTTTGTGAAAGGCTTGTGCCTACCTGCTTGGGGTTAGGCTGCTTACTGTTAGCTGTCGCTGTAGGATACGTATCAGAGCTGAAGTTTCCCTTTGTGTCCTTATTTCTGTCTCCCTTATTATCATTGGGCTTCCCTAGAGACTTTTCCTTACACACAGTCTGATATGGCAGTTCTTTCTATCATAATCTGCATGGCACTAGGGTTCCTCCCCCTGGACCTCTGCTCTGGCAAGCTGTGCTTCTCTCTGTCCACCTGTCTCTCCTCGGTTTGGGGGCAGCAATTTGCCCTCTGACCTCAGTTCTCTAATGGATCTAAGAATAGTTGTTGATTTTCCCTATTTTCCACTTTTTTCTCATTGTAAGTGTAGAATGGTGACTTCCATGCGCCTTATATGCCAGATGAGAAACCAGAAATCTACTTTTTTGTATTTTGTTTTGCATATGTGAATTCTTTTTTAAAAATTAATTTTAAAATGTATTACAACTTCACCTCTGTGAAGAAGTCTTTCTCCCCAAACCAATAACCCCAGTGTTATTGAAAAATAACAAGACAAATCCAGTTTGAGGGACATTCTATAGCCTACCTGAACAGTACTCCTTGGGGAAGTGTGGTGGCTGTCAAAAACAAGAGGTTAGAAACTGAAAGCCTAGTGGAGGCTGAGGAGACTTGATGACTGTGTTCTGGAACATTAAGGGGAAACAGGTGACATCTTGAGTAACATAGCACTGTGGGTCCTTTATTTGTGACAAGTGAACCACAGTTATGTGAAAGTGAGCTGTAGGGCAACTGGGTGTAGAACATAATGGACTCTGTCCTGTCTGCAGCTTTTCTGTACATCGAACACTGTTCTAAAATACAAGGTTTACTTCAATTAAAAAAGTTTTAATTCTCTATTAGAAATATTGGTACAATTATCCTTTGCCCTTTCGATTCTGATATAAAACACTTGAATTTTTCAAAGGCATGTTCGCTTTGTTTAGCAGTTTGCAGGGGATTTTACGCATTCTTTCTGACATCACAGCGGTCCTACCATGTAGGCAGCACAGTTGTGGCCCCTTTAAATAGGCGTACAGTGGTAAGGAGAGGGGTTCCTGCCGCTAAGTGACAGGCCTGGCCCACAGTGCGGCCCATGCTCCTCCGTCGCGTCATTTAAAAGGGGGCTAGATTGCAGGGGTATCTGTTTAACTTTCATGCAAGATGGGAAAAACGTCTCCTAAGGGAGCTATAGCCATGTGCATTTGTTAAAGTAATTTAAGCCCCAAGAAAATTTGACCGATACTTCATTTTGATGAATTCTCATGTGTTGAGCCTTAGTTTTCACCTTGACACATCTGTCTCCTAAGGCTCTCTGCTGGTCTACATTGATCGCCTTCTTGGAGAAGGGGCTTTTGCCCAGGTCTATGAAGTTACCCATGGAGATGTAAAGGACACTGACAGCAAACAGAAGTTTGTTCTGAAGGTAAACAATCTGAGCAGCGTTTTGTACACTATAGAAGTGCATTTTAGAACTGGAATTTGCTGGTCTCCATTTTTCTTTCTATTTAAAGATGGTGGTTTTGTTCAGGTCTGTAGTGAGCACTTAAGAAACAAAACACCTACAAGGACCGAGACTTGTCTTGCCTCTAGAGTTAAGTTGCAGCAAGTCCTGAATCGCAGCAGCTTGTCACCACTTGCCACTCCTTGTCCTTCACTGGGATGGCAGTTGCTTTCTGGTCACCATTTTCCAGAATGTGAGACTGGATGTGAATGTCTCGTGCCTGGTTTGCAGGTCCAGAAGCCCGCCAACCCCTGGGAATTCTACATCGGGACCCAGCTGATGGAAAGGCTGAAGCCCAGCGTGCGGCACCTGTTTATCAAGTTCTATTCTGCCCACTTCTTCCAGGATGGCAGCGTACTGGTGGGAGACCTGTACAGCTATGGCACACTTCTGGTAGGTGTGTGGGGGCAGGGTGCACCCGCAGCTTGTCCTTGCACTTTCCGTGCGTAGTGAGCGTTTGCAGGAGTGCTAGGTGGGGCTGAGCTCTTGACTTGGAATGTCACTGAGGCTGTGCAGCCAACTCAGGATCCCGCTTTTCACTGTTTCTAGAATGCTATCAACCTCTACAAGAACACCCCTGGGAAGGTGATGCCTCAGGCTCTGGTGCTGTCCTTCGCTATCAGCATGCTCCACATGGTGGAACAAGTCCACAGCTGTGAAATCATCCACGGGGACATTAAGCCAGACAACTTCATACTTGGGAACAGGCGAGTGTTGCACTTGTAACGGGGTCCCCTCTTCCCGTTTCCCCAGCAGACTCACTTGTGTGCTTATGCAGCCTAACCCTTGTTTATGTTTAATACAGATTCTTAGAACAGGACAGCAAAGATGACGATTTATCTGCTGGCTTGGCACTGATTGACCTGGGTCAGAGTATAGATATGAAACTTTTTCCAAAAGGGACTACTTTTACAGGAAAGTGTGAAACGTCCGGTTTCCAGTGTACTGAGATGCTCAGTAACAAATCATGGAACTATCAGGTACAGAACAATGTGAGAGATTTGAAAACACTTTTCCTTTGTGACACTTACTACATTTTCAAGATGAATTGGGGCATCTAGTTAGTTTGAGCTGTTCTGGTGCTCTGTCTGGGGATGCAGCCCCTGCTGTAGTGTCACGATTGGCTCTGAGCTCATCTCACAGCAGAGGCCAGAGTACCTGGGAAAGGCGTCAGGAGGGCCTCCCAAGCTGTCTGTGCCAAACAGGTTAGTGTTATGTTTGCCTCTGGGTGACAAAACAAAGGACTTGGAAGGACTCAGTAGCTCAAGGAGAACCGAGGTTTCCAAGGAGCTACCTCAGGGGGCAGTTGGGGACTCTGTGGAAGCTTCCAGCAAAACCTGGACAGGCACTCAGTAGCGCACATCAATGGGATGGTCGAACAGATGGCTTCATATATTGTTTAAAAGTTATCTCCTGTGATTATTTACTTGCTGCATGAGTTAGATAGCTTAATACACTCGTGTAAATTACTATGTTAGTCAGATAGGCCTATATATTTTTTTATAGATTGATTACTTTGGAGTTGCTGCAACAGTGTACTGCATGCTTTTTGGCTCTTACATGAAAGTGAAGAATGAAGGCGGAGTCTGGAAGCCAGAAGGTCTCTTTAGAAGGTGGGTATCAGTGTTGCTGCTTCTGTGAAAAGAGGCTAAATATGGTAGAGAGTGGGCTCCATCTGGGGAAAATGGATCTCTGCTACTCCACGGAAAACACATGCCTTGGAAAGTCTGCCGACATGAGAGTCTTGGGTGCTGGGTACAGTGAGCAAGTTCCATAGCCTCACTTCTGTTTTCTTTGATGACTGCGGGGTGGCTAGTGCCTCATAGAAGCATCAGGAGCTGGCTGAGTGGTTGGCGTCCTGTGTGCTCCCATCACCTGGCTTCCCCTAAGCCTCCAGTGTTGGCTTGTCTTCTCCCTGTGTAAATGGGAATAATAATGGCCCTACTCTCCCTGAATGTGTCTTATAAGCAGCAAAGGAAATAATGCACATGAAAGTGCTTTATTAGAATATAAAGTAATAAGATGAGGCAGCCATCCATCACTGGGTAGGGTTTGAGGTCCCACCCTGGTATGACGGTCATGTTTCTAACATTGTGTCTTCATCTGTAAAATCACAGTGGAAGCTGATGATTGGACTAGGACTGCCTGTCAACACAGATGGCTCTCTTAATAGTGTCATGTGAATAAACTTGATAATGTTTAAGCTGTTCATTATATCATTTTTACTTTTTCTTAACTGATTTTGAAGTATAAAAACATACACAGAAAAGTACACTTACCCAGTGGCTGGATTTTCACATACCCTGACAAGAACAAGCAGTCAGCAGGAATTTTCTAAATGTAGTGTCTGCACATGAGTTAGTTAGCTTCAGGATCCAGAGGGAAACTTACAACAACTATGCTTTATTTTGCATTATGAGTCCTCAAATTTAGAAAGCATTTATTCTTCCTCTCACTTATAATAATAAAAAGGACCAGAGCATGGTTAGAAGAAGGCTTCCGTCTCTGACCACCAGTGTAGAGAGAAGCCTAATAACAACGGGCTGAATTTCCTGTCTGGAACACAAACTTACTTATGTTCTTCTTTTCCTGGTACCTTCTCTCCAGGTTCTGGAGATTTTGCAGTTAACTTTACACAGTACAGCAGTTGGAACTCTAAATCTGAGCTCTGTTCTGGGCAGTCCCACCTGTTTACCTGGTGCCAGCACAAACACAGTAGCCTCGTCAGAACTAGTGGCCAGAGGATCAGATCCTGGCATTGCAGCACACACAGCTAGCCACAGCACATCAGTTTTCTTTAAAAAAAAAAAATGAGTTTTTCCACTGAAGAGCTATTATTAAGGCTACTTAATTTTAAACTGCTTTTTGGGAACTACCATGTATATAGACATTTCATTAGATCTTTAATTTCTCTTATAATAGATTCAACATTTCTACCTTGATGCATTAGTTGCGTTTAGGTGAAAGTTGTTACATTCAGCTTTCCAATCCTGTGGAAATCAGATGCAGGAGTGGGGTCACCCTGGTTGAATGCTACATTTTATCCTTTATGCTTTTTTTCCTCCAGGCTTCCGCATTTGGATATGTGGGATGAATTTTTTCACATCATGTTGAATATACCAGACTGTCACCATCTTCCATCGTTGGATATATTAACGCAAAAACTGAAGAAAGTATTTCAACAACACTATGCAAACAAGATTAAGACCCTACGTAACAGGCTAATTGTACTGCTCTTAGAATACAAGCGTTCTCGAAAATAAGAGATGATGCTCCCTAAAAGTGGCTTCGTAAATGCTAGTCTGCTCACCTTAAACCTTGATGTCTTCTCGTTTATTGTTTATGTAATTGTTTCTCTTTTAAAAGTCTATAAAATATATCTATGTGAATACTTAGCTGTTGTGCTTCAGCCAAATGCACATGCCCGGTCCCTGAGCTGCAGACTGACGGGCAGCCCTTGGGTCACAAGAATTCATGAGAAGCACTTGGACTTGAACATTCTCTGAGGTCACTGTTTAGACACTGACCTGTTCACTTTAAGCCAAACAAGGGCCAAAGCAGCTTTTTTCCAAATTTGAGGGTTTGTATTTGTGTAGAATAAACAAAAATTCCCCACATATATCCAAGGGACTCAAGTTTTCATGAATAGTTTGCCTGTCGTTTATTACCTGTTCTTCATTGCTATCTATGGGAAGGAGTAAACGTATAAATCTTAAGTCTCTATTTTTTAAAAGCACCACTCAAAGGAAAGTCTCACATCTTGAAAGTAGTCTTACAAGCTGTACAAATCATAGATCAGGCCCTGTACAAATCATAGATCAGGCCTACAATCATAGCAGCCCAGTTAGCGTATACTGACTTTGAAAGCTGGAAGGGTCCTATAACCTGAATTGACCCTCCCTTAGCATCATGGTGAAAAAGGTGAGGCAACACCCAGTTCAAGAACACAAGGATACAGACTGAACTTCCTCCTACACCACCCCCCAGCTGCCATGATCCCTGTCCCAGAGACAACCACATCCCACATTTTGTGGATCTTTACAGAAATGATTCTATATATATTTTGCGGGGGTCCAGCCTCCGCTGACCAGGGCTCAAGAAGGTGGACACGACGTCGGTGATACGAAAGCGAAAATTTTTGTTACAGTAAAGGCAGAAAATGAGAGAGTGAGCTCTCCCGAGTTTATTTTTCACAGGCTTATATACATTCTCTCATTATAGGGTACGTGCAGGGGTACATGTAACAGAGCAGGGAAAATATGCATTACCTCAGCATAAAGTAGATCATTAACTGTTTACCAATAGTCTAAAGGTCAGTGAAACCTTGGTTAGTTTCTTAAGCCATTTTCTTCCATTAACCCAGATAGCCATCTTTCTTTTGTGTCCCAAGGATCCGGCCATCCTCACCACATGCCTTAGTAAATAGTAAGCACCCTCCAGGTGCAGCAAGGAACAAAAGAAGCAGATAAACAAGTTTATGATTCACCAAGCCCACTAAAGTCAGCCTGCATGCCCCTCAGTATTGGGCTACACGGCCCTCAACAGCTGTGCTCTGCTCAGCCTCCACCATGTACCAGGTGGGAGGCTGGGAATGAATGCCAACTTCAGAGGCGGTGGGGCCCCAGTGCACACACGGGATGGATCCACTGGCTCTCTCGATCGTGGCAATGGCAGGATCCATGTCTTTGGGGACCACATCACCTTGGTACAACAGGCCGCAAGTCATGTATTTCCCGGGGCCAGGGTCCCATTTCCCCATCTGGTTGGCTGGCTCCAAGCGCGCATTGGGTACTGTGCTGCAGACAGCTGCTCCTGGTAGGCCTTCTCAGCGGACATGACGGGAATATGCGGCCAGAGAAAAGGTGGGAGACAGGGCCCCAGGCTGGTCTGGAATTCGGCGGGGTGCACACTGAGGCTGCATCCAATCTGAGGGAAGTCGTGGTGGAGGACACGATGTGACCTGTCGGTGTGTTCAGGTGTGTACAGGTTGGGCGCTCCCTCTCGAGGTGGCTGTGGCAGATGTCGTAGATGGAGTCGCTGTGGACCATGAGGGCGCAATCAGAGTGCTCCGGGGAGGTGTGAGTGCTGACGGGGGAGTTGTCGGGCTCAACTTCAGCTGTGGACACCCGGGAGTAAGGGGGCAGGAAAATGGAGGTGAACCCAGAAGCGGTCCCCCCAACAAAGCTGATGAAAGCCAGGAAGCCCTGAAGACCTGGGCACTGGTCGGCCAGTGTCTGGATTTGGTCCAAGACAAGGTCAGCGATCTTGCCAATGGTGTGGCGCCCCCGGGCGTGGTGCTTGGCGGCATCTTCCTTCCCCGTAATGAGCTGCTCAGGGTGCAAGTGGCGGGAGGTGCCAGGGTGAACGTCATCAACGACCGTGGGTTCCAGGTCCACCAACACTGGCCCGGGCACATGTTTGCCGGCGCCTGTTTCACTGCAGAAGGTGATGAAGGGTTCACCTCCTCCCGCATTGGTCTTGTCACTTGGCATCTGGCCCTCGGGCTGGATGTAGTGTTCCAGTTGTAGAGGTCCCAGCAGGCGCTGCCCATCTGGACCCCAGCCCGGTCCACATGGACGGAGATCCACTCAGGCATGGTCGCTGCTTTGGGGCTGCCGGGCAGGTGGCTGCGAGGAAGAGGAGAGGTTGTTGCTTCTTAGAGCGCGCCTCTTAGGCGGTCGGTGTAAGAGAACCCTGACAAGTGTTCTCCCAGCTTCAGTGGTTCCTGTGCCTGTGAAAGGACTTAGGACCTCTGAGTGCCAGGGGTTGTGCGAGGCTGTGTGTGCTCCTGGCCCGGGTTCACGACACTGGGATGGACCTGTCCTCTGAGGAAGGGGGCCTGGAGGGTGTCCTTCAGTAGTCAGGGAGGGGGCTGGCCCTTCCCCTTCTCCTGCATACAATACGCTGGTGACACTACAAGATTTCTCAGTTCAGTGAGGCATGTGAGAGTCTGTGCCTCGCTGACCTGAGCAGGGGAAGGGAAAGAAGCAAGCCAGGCTGCCGTAGAAACAGCACTTCCATACAGTGATATTGAGCCTGGCCTTTCCTATTGATAACAAATAAACACTGCCCCTCCCATGGACAAATAGGTCCTGGGCAATAGCAGTGAGGGAGGGGCGAGCGGGTGTCCTCTCCCTCTTGGTTTTCAGGGGACCCCAGGAAAAGCCTTGTAAAGTTCTTCCTCAACAAGAGCGGAGGCAGCTGGCCCAGTGCACCTGAGGGCCCAGCTGCGTCCCCACTGGTGGTGAGGAGGTTGTCCTGCCCGCCCTGGACACTCACTTGAGCCTGATGGTCCTGGCCTGGAGTGTTCTGCTGGACACCGAGGGCTCCAGCTGGCGGGACAGGATGTAACTACCGGACAAAGTGGCACCTGTGAGCTCCCTGAAGCCACACCTCAGGTGCCCCTCCCAGTGTCGGGAGCCCCAGGAGTTGCCACGTGACAAGGTTTGGGGCAGACTGAGAGCTCGGGACTCAGGTTCCGCGGGCTGGTCAGCAGGGAGAGGACACCCCTGCCCTGGGCCAACTCCTGCCGGCCTCACCTCTCGTTCTCACTGAGCCGCTCTGTGTCCCGGAACCAGGCCCCAAGTTGCTCATGAGGCTCCAGTTTGTACTTCTGGGCAGCCTCCTGCAGCAGCAGAATCTCATCCAACACTTTGTTTTCCTGGGGCCAGAGGGAAGGAGAAGATGCCTGCTAGGCCTGGGTGGGGTGCTGGAGGGTCTTTGTGGTGGGTGAGGAGTGGGGCAGGGGACCGGTGCTGGGTCTTTGCACACATGGGGACCCTCCTTCCCCTCATTTTTCCAGGCCCTACCACCTGTGCTCTGAGATAGGCATCAAGAGCACCTCCTCCAGGAAGCTGTCCTTCATGCCCCCCCTACTCCCCTTGACCACCAACCAGAGGGTCTCCCATTTCTTTGTTATCAAAGTCTCCCAGGACACTTAGGATGCAGGGGATAGAGCCCAGGAGCATCTGTCCAGGGGCGTCTGTGATTCCCACGCGCCCCCCCACCCCCAAGGCCCACCCCGCAGGAAATGCCACAGGTGCTCACCTTCTCCTTTTTCTGGGTGTTGATCTCATTGCCCTGGAAGGCAGACATCTCAAGTCCATGAGAAGGAGCCCCCTAGCCATGACTAACCCCCCTGTGCCCACCCCTTCCAGTGTTACACCAGGGCCTGGTCCTAGGAAGGGCTGGGACACACACAGAAGGCAGATTTGCTCTTAGGACAGGCTTTGGTCATCAGAGCAGGGGGGCGTGTTCCCTAAGCTGTGCATAGTGCCCCAGTAACTGGAGCACTTCTGATACTCTCATGATAGGAAAATTTTAAATTGCTTGGAGCTGAGGGTTCACTACGGGGCGGTCTCTCCCCAGATGTCAATCCTGGGAACTCCACCCGAGCCGCAGGTCACTCACTTCCAGATAATCTTCCATTGCTGTGTCCAGCATCTCCAGTTTCGTCAGAAACGGGCCAAGGAAGGGGACGCACTGTGGCATGCGAGTGAGGGTGGGATGAGCCCCTGTGCTCAGGTGCCCAGACAGACCCTCCCTTGGAAGTATCTCACCCTCAGCCACCTGGCCCACCTGTGGTTTCCCACGTGGAGCAGCCCGGGACTCTTACAGTGTCCCCTCAATTCCCCCACTCGCCGTGAACACCAGACCCCCCCCACCTTGTGCACAGCCCAGGGCCCGCTTTTGGCCAATGGCAGGGTCTGTGGTCCCAGGCCCAGCTCTACCCCACTCCCATCTTACATCCCATTCCTCTAGTCCCTTTTCCTGGTCGCCTCTAGTGGAGGATTTCAGGCTCTGTGGCAACAGAAGGCAGGGCAGGAGGAGGAAGGGTGCCCTTTCTTGACTTGGGGGCCTCCATCTAGGAAAGCAGAGCCCCCTCTCCTCTGAGCCTGGAGCGCCCACCAGACAGTCTCGCTCACCTTTTTCGGCAGCATCTTCTGAGCTCCCCGGTGGTTCCTCATCAGAGTGGCAAACTTGGAGGACTGCTTCTGCCAGGGTTGAGGTTAGGATCAATGAGGCCATGCTTGCCTCACCCCGTTTCCCCCAGGCCTCTGACCTCACAGCCTGGACATCTGACCCAAGTGACCTGTACCAGTGCTACCCTGACCTCCAGCGTGCTCTGATTCCGGAGCCATGCTGGCTCCAGTCATCACGCGTTGCTGACCTTGAGCCTGGGGGCTGACCTCCCTGAGCCCAGTTTCCTTCCTCCTCTGCAAAGTGTGAGAAGCCCAGGTTGTCCAGAGGACATTGCTATGACATTGTTCGCGCCCTCACCCCGCCAGGTGGAGCTGGGCAGAGAGCGGTGCACAGCGCTTTTCTCCCTGGGCCTCATGACCACCCTGTGAGGCCCGCAGCGCAGGGTGGTCATCCCTCCACGTCCCACACGAGGCGACAGAAGCCCGCGGAGGGGCAGCGGCTGGCTCAGGGACCCACGGAGCACAGGCCGCTGGCCCCTCCCATGTAGAGGCCCTGTCCCAACCACCCCACCCCACGGGAGTCTCTGCCCAGCAGGCTGGACCCCAGGCCATGCTAGGCCTTCGCTTCCCCAAGGAATGCTTCCGGGCGTTCCCCTGCATAGCACTCTGCCTTCATCGTCCAAGGTGTCCCGTCTGACTGGCAGGGTAGGGGGAGACAGGGCACTTGGCTTCCGTGTTTAAATGAAGCTTGTGAGGTCTGTTCAGGAAGGTCCCACTAAGACTCCATCAGTTCCCCAGATCCTTTGGAAGGCCCCTGGGGCCTCTGGATGGCCGAGTGGACAGCAGGTGGGAATCCTGACTGGCTGACTGGCGGGGGGACTACAGGGGCACCGAGGGCACTCCCAGAATGCACACAAATCTGTCTCTGGTCCAGCAATTGGGACCTGAGGCTGAGCAGCCCTGTTGTTCCCCTGGCCCGTGGGAATCCTTAGGAGGGCCCCCCTCCCGGGGCAGGCAGGGTGCCCTCCGCTTGGTGTGCTGACATCAGAAGGAACAGTGGGGGCCTGGCTTCCCGAGGACGGGCTGGGCTCATTTAGGGCAGACAGGTGCCCCACCCATAGCCTTCAGCCTACAGCCTGGAAGAAGCTGTGTGCCAGCAGGATGCATCAGCATGGAAGCCAGAGACCCCTCAATCAGCCAGCTCAGCATCCCTTCCTAGAGTGGCCCGGCCCCCACCACTTGATGCCACGACCGGGGCTCTTGCCCCTCCAGCTGCGCGGCCCTGTCTGTGGACCAAACAGATCCCTTTCCATGTGAATCGGGACCGACAGAGGGAAACTTTTCAGGGAAGCTTGAAGTGACCGACTATCCAAGCCACCTGGGGCCCGGTCGCCCTTCCCTGTCACCCAGCTCTCCTTCCAGACCTCCAGCCTCCGCTCTACCTTGATGAGCTGTGCCCTGCTCATGGAGTTGTCTTGGCTGCACAGTTTGAGAAAGGTGCCCGAGCTCCTCCTGAGAAGGGGCGAAAGAGGAAAAGACATGTTTCGGAATAATGGGGCATGGGGGGCAAGTGCAAATTCCTTTTGCCAATCTCATGTTTCCAACTGCCTGGGTGAGGGCTTTCACTGGGTATTCCGAGATGGAGGGAAGTGGGGTGGGAACTCCCAGGTTGGTCATCTGGGCCTTTCTTCCCATTTCTACTGAGCAGCCGTGTGTTCACCCAGTTTGGTTTCAACTGGGCCGAGGGTTCTGTTGCCATTAACACTTGAACATCTCCAATCGGGCCCAACCCAGCATCTGACATTTCAGGAAACGGATTTCTGAAGCACAAGTGGTGGCCCGAGGTCCCAGGTGGGCTCAGAGACCCGGCACAAAAGCCCCATCCGGCCTCAGCCTCGGCTGCCTCCCAGGAGATGCCAGCTGCGGAGGGAGCCATGGCACACATAGGAGCGATCCCTCACCGTCCTGGCCCTTCTATGGGGAGACCCTGCCCACCTGGACACTTTCCCCCAGGTCTTCTTGAGACGGTAGACTGACACGTTCTGCAGACCCGAGAGGATAGCGTGCAGCGAGGAGAAGTTCCTGAGGGTTCGGCACTCCTGGGGAAGGGAAAGGATGGGCTTTGAGGTGGCGAGCTAGAGCTCTAGCTTCCATCCCCCTCAGTGTCCACAGCCCTCGTGGGTGTGAGCGATGCTCAGGGAGGGCACATTTGGGACCGAGAAATGAACACCCACAGAGAGGAGGAATGTAGCCCAACCCAAGGAAGGAGTCAGGTAGCAAGGGAAGTGAGCCTGCCACCACCGGGACTGAGAGTCAAGGTCAGCGTGCCCCTGGCAGGAAGTGGCTAGACACTGTGCAGGGCCGTAGACCTCAGACTTGAATCCTGAGAGCTGATGAAGGAGGAGAGGCATCTTTCAAGGCTCTGAATACGGCCTCCGCTGGGTCTCCCGTAACATACCATGGCGACCGTTATCCAATACTCTACCACCGTGGCCCTGTCCTGGGCCACCATGCTTGGGTTCCCAAGGCAGGTGGTGATCACACAGTTGGCCACACTGTTGAACTGTGTGATGGTGGCACGGACAGTGGGGGCCAGGTGCTCATTGCCAGGCTTGGTCCTCTGGGACCAGACAGAGCCCAGGCACTCGTGGGGCACCACCATCTTGAACAGCTCCTGGAAGGAAAGGGGCATGTCATCCAGCCCTGTCACATCCCACATTGGTGTCCACAGTTCCCCACTGTCCCAGGCAGTGGTGACTGGTGAGAGGTGGCGTTCAGGAAGCTGAGGATGTGCCCTGAGCCATGTGTGAGTCCCTGGGACTCCCCCTCTGTCCGCCGAGGGCACCCAATACCGGAGGCCCCAGAACCCAGGACTGGTGGGGAAGGGAGAGGGGCACGTTCCGGCAGCTGCTCACTCCTCTGGTCCGACTCCCCATTCAGTGCACATTCCCCAGTGGGAGCTACACTTCTGGTGCCCAATCAGTGTGGGCACTGCTGAACTCTTGGGCAGATGGGTAGGTGACCCGTGGACCTGGCTGTACACGGTGAGCTCCTCTCCCCCACCGAAGAAGACGTGGCCCGCCCAGCTTCCGGTCTGCTCCATCTCATGGAATCAGCACAGCCACTCTGGGCATCCGGGCCTGTGAGTGTCCAGCCCTACCGTCCGTAGGTGGACAGCGAAGGCTCCGGGGTCAAGGAAGTGGCCCACGTCACACAGGTGGTGTGTGGTGGAGCTGGGACTTGGTGTTCAGATCACGGAGAGGCCGGTGGGGCAGCTGATGGCAGAGGTAGGCTTGCCCCACCCCACCCTGAGAGCCCCACTGCTCACCACATCCATTAGGGTCAGTTGCTGTGCCACCCGTCGTGGAGGGAAGGTCGGGATGTGACGCTTCTCCTCCCTGCTCTGCTTTTTGGTGGTCACAGCCTGGGGGGAGTCCAGTTCTGGCGATGGAGTTGTAGGAATTTGGATCCCAGCTGGTGGTCCAGGTGGCCCCAGCTCAAGAGCTGGCCCTGGTGCTGAAGGCAAGGTGCTGAAGGAGTGGTCCAGGTGTGGAGGGTTCGACGGCTGTGATGCTGGCTCCGGCTCGAGCATGGCTGGGTCGGACTCTAGTCCCATCGTAGGTCCTTCGTCTGGCTCAGGAAGGTTCCGGAGCTCTAGAGGTGGTTGTGGAGCGAGAGAAAGGGGGAGGTTCGCGCAAATCCCTGACGTTTGCTGCCTTTGCCAAGACAGGAAAGGTGCCACTGGCTGGAAGGGAATCCCAGGCTGTGAACACCTTCCCAGAACATCTTCCCAGACTGCAGGCCCCTCACCTTCCAGCTCGGCCTCAGTGGGCTCTAGATGCTCCAGCTCGATCCAAAGAAGTGGGATGCGGCCCAGCAGATGAGAGGCAGGACAGCTGAACTGCACAAGGGCCTGCTGCAGTGTGCACCAGGGGAAGACTCGGGGCTGGCCGCGGTACCGCACCTGGTCCGGCCAGGTTCCCACCGTCATGGCGCTGGCCCTGCGGGGAGACAGTTGGGCAGCAGAGTCAGCGTCCTGGTCTTTCCTTCCACGCTGCCCTCCCGTGGCACCCTTGTTTGGGACTGAGTGTCAAACTCTCGGTCCTGCTCCAGCCTGTGCAGGCAACAGCCCCATCCCACCCCGACCCCTGTGTGGCTGTCGTGGTCATAGGAGGCCTGGTGATCCTGCTGCTTCACCACGGAGTCTGTGTGAGCCTCTTCTACCCAATGACATTTCTCCCGAAGGTCCCGGACACCTGGACCCCACCACACCCCTCCGTGTACCTGGGCGTCCGGACCGAGGATTGAGACAGGCTGATGAGCAGGCCACTCACCACACCTCCTGTTCTGAGCGTGGTGATGGTGGTCAGGAGAGATGGGTGTGGAGAAGGGCAGAGCAGGATGGGAGCATGGTCAGATAGGGACAACTCATGCTAGCCTCCACTCTGGTCCTAAAGGGACTGGGACCATTTCACAGTTCCCTGGACTCTTGTCTCCCCGCAGTGGAAGCCACCAGACCTCATCCGTCTCATGGGCACCGGAAGGTGTGTGAAATCAGGGGGATGCCAGGCCCTCCCCTCCCATCATCCTCCATTCTGTCAGCACAGGAGGCCCTCCCCGACCCCAAGACCACTCACTTTTTAACTTGTTCCAGGGGCGTGTCACCCTGGTCATTGAATGGGAACATGCCTCCAGCTGTAGCGAAGACCTGGATGGCATCCGATGTGAAGCATGGTGGACAGGACCTGTGAAGGATGCCTGGTGTGACCATCTGACTCGCTGACGAGAGCTGCGGCCCAGGGATCGTGTCTGCTTCATTCCCTGACTTATGCTAAGTGTCTCCGAAAGTGCCTGCCTGGAATAGGCGCTTCATACACATGGTGGAATCCACGGACTCCAGCCAGTACCGTCGCAGATATCCGAGCGGGCCTGATGCCCCGTGCTGACCCCAGAGATCCCTAATGTGGCTACACTGAGGACAAGGACAAGGACCAGCTGGCTGCCATCTCAACTCCCTGAGAGTTGGTTTCCCATGCTCACAAATGCCACAGGTCACTGCTGGGTGAGGCAGGCAACTGTTCATAGGGGAGAGAGAAACCCTTGCTGAGAAGAAGCACAGTCCGCCCAGCCGCCGTTTCTGCAGAGACGGGCACCAGGTCCACAGCTGCCATGGCTTGTCCCTACAAGAGTCCCCACAAGCCCCCCAGGACGTTTCTCCTGGACCACCGCAGTTTTCAGAGGAGGAAATTGAGGCCAAGAGAGATGGGGTGACACTCGCAAGACACACAGCTGGCAGTGGGCTGAGACAGCACGGTGCCGACAATGGGGCGGGCGCTCACCTAGGAAGCAGCCGGTCCAGCACCTGTTGTGCCATGGAGAAGGCGGGGTGGAGGACAGTGAAGGTGGAGATGCGGGAGACGTTCCGCCCCAGGAGGTCCTGTACCGCGGACTCCGTCAGGTCTTCCGGTGTGCCTTGCTGGAGGGCCCGCATCCTGCGGGCCTCACTGAGGCTCAGTGTGAACTCTGCTTCATGCTGGGTGGGACAAGGAGGGACACGTCCAGTCAGTGACATCACCATGAATCGCCAGGAGGACTGTGGTCCTGAGCTCGACCGGGAACTCCCAGCCCCTCACGGACGTGTGGATGTGTGGAGGATGGTCAGGCGTGTGCGTGCTGAACAAAGTTCTGGGCTCTGAAAGTACCATTTAGGTGGAGTCGGGGTGGGGGTGGGGGTCGGGTGTCTCTACTGTGGTTACCTTCCAGGCATATTTCAGCCGAGGAACACCCGACCTCAGTGATTAACAGGCTGTGTGGTAAGAGAGCATCGTCCCAGTGAGTTCTCAAAGAGCATTCCCGTTATAGACATGAGAACACAGAGGCTTAGCTATGTGAAATGGCTGCTCAGGGTCATCACGTCATACCTGACAACTGTCCAAATCTAGAGCTGCATGACGTTGCCTCTCCGCTACCTGACACTTACCCACTCCTGACACAGGGAACCTGGGCCCTCCCCAGTTTGGAGACAGTGTAAAGGATAGACTCAGCTTACGAAAACCCTGGACTTCATACAATACAGAAGCTGTATTTCTTCTTTTACAGTGAAGGGCATTGGAGACCCTTTGTATGCAGGTCCCTGATTCAGCAAAATGGCCAATGCCTGGAGGGTCCAGACTGGAGGAAGCCCATCCCCAGGCAGGAATGTGAGCAGACCATTGGAGTGGATTCGAGAGGGAGCCAATCCACGGGGCTGGGGGAAAGGGACAGGTGACGGAAAATCCTCACAAGGCAATTGAGGTGAAGGGACAGTGTGATGGCCTTGGACAGACTGACATCAGAAGGGTCAACATTTATAGGAATGAGAAATTCCCAGACAGTGTAGTTGCAAGCAAGCAGCCATATATGAGAACCCGCTATTGGAAACGTCTCTGCTACCAGCCTGTTCAGTTGGGAATCTGGCCGCAGCTGTTGAAAGGTCACACACGTGTGTTGTTCCACCACCAGTGCCATTTCTGGACATCTATCTTGAGCTGGGGATTAGTATATATTGTGGACTGAATTGTGTCACCCATGTCCCAAGACTTTATGACCCCTACTGGTTGAGATCATGCCTGTAGTTGGTGTTTGGGTTTTTAAGGAAGTGACAAAGGTTCAGGGAGTTCATCGGGGTGGGTCCAAATCCAATAGGACCAGTGTCCTTCGAAGAGGAGGGGAGGACACAGGAAAGCACAGACGGAAGTCCAGGTGACACAGAGATAGAAGACGAGCCTCAACTGGTCAAGAGAGTGACCCCTGAGGAGACACCAGCCCGGCCTACCGCCTCATGTCTCACCCGTAGAGTTCGGAATCACGGGGACCTTGATGCCTGCTGTTTACAGCACCCCAAGTCATCCCACGTGACCGCAGTCTGAGCAGAAATAGACAGTGCATTTGGACACACTTAAGCCGTCCCGGCAGCACAGCCGCAATGGCACCTCTATTGAGTACCGTCGAGGTCCCAGAGCACTGAAAGGCTGCTTGGCTGTGGCAAAGGGCCTCCCGTACGGAATGTTGTGAGCACAAGTGGGGGCACCGTTCCTGACCCGGCAGGCCCCCAGGAGACATTCTGTGAGCGGAGAAACATCTTAATCCCACCTTCCCCCTTTCTGGGTATACACTCTGGTAAAAAGTGTGATGATGTGTAAGGCTTGGAGAAGGTTGTGCAAGGACAGTGGGGCCGAGTACTCCCCAGGATCCCTGGGGCAAGTGGTTCAAACAACACCAGCCAGATGCAAATGTGCTGATTTATGGTCTACTGTGAAAGGAAACGTTTTTTGTTCTGATTTTCCTACAAATCTGTGATGAGTGTCTTGACCCTCCCATGTAGCTGGTGGGAGACGTGGCGTTCCAGAGTGCTTTGTGCCTGGGACCGTGCGTGGGACGCTATTGTGGGAAAGCCTTGGGAGGTCCCCATGGCAGTCCCGAGATTTGAGTCTGGGTTTCAGGCCCTCCCTGGTCATATCGGGGTTCTGGGTGTGGAGCCTTGCGGGCCAGCTCTCACCTGAGTCCAGCACTGGATGGTGTTGGTGGCCTGGTGCACCTTCTCCTGGTCTAGGGAGGTGGGATTCTTGAACCCACGGACCGCCTGGTGAACGATGTCCTCGGTGGAGCTCTGCAGAGACAGTCCGGTACCGGGCCAGTAGGCAGCGTGGCCCATCCACCCAAGAATCTGCGCTCCTATGTTTGTGGCAGCCCTAGCCAACTAATGCAGTCTATTAGGACACAGGGAACAGGTCCCCTGCGCCATAGCCAAAGTGGCAATGGAATTGAATCATGCCAGGGTCCTACAGCACTGAAAGGCTGAGTCGCTGAGGGAAAATGACCTCCATTATGGGGCATGAAGGCGAAGAATAAGGCCACAGAGCGTGGCCCGGTGTATTTCTACCCTGGCAGCAAGCTGGTGGGGAGAGGTGGAGGTTCAGCCTCCTTTGGGAGTGGGCCTATACACCGCTTACAGGGGAAAGGCCTGGAGGGGCCACGGGGAGGCTCCAGATTTGAATCTGGGTTCCCGTCCCATCCAGTCACGTCGATGTGTGGCCCTGGAGACACCTCTGGCCAGCTCTCACCTCAGTACAGCTCTGGACGGTGCTGGTGGTCTGGCGCTCCTGCGCCTTGTCTTGGGAGAGGTTGTCAGAGAACCCTTCAGACAGCTCCTCCACCATCTCCAGAGTGGAGCTCTACAAAGAGAGGGTCCGGTACCGGACCCGGAGGCATCAGGGGCCCGCCCGGGCATTGCCTCTGGGGGAGCCGCCCGCCACAAATTGTGTTCCACAACTCAGGCTCAGGGCGACTTCTGCGAAGACCTCCAGCCAGGGAATGAGCAAGATGTGACACCTTGAGGTCTCAGGATTAACCAGTGGGTAGAGGAGCTTGGTCCCCAGCACTCGCCTTTTCATCCCTCCAACCATGACCTGGGGATGAACCTGACAGAGCCACCAGGCTTCTGACACCTAGACAATGTGGTGCTGCACAATATTGCTCCCCATTCCTAGGTTTCCCTCACCACCGCCCAACACACACACAAACACACACACACACACACACACGCGCGCGCACACACGCACGCATGCCCCGACACATGTCCAACATGTGTACACACCCCCAGGATAAGGTGTAAGGGGTGTGGACTGCCCAGGTGGGTTCCCAGTTGGGACCTGGCCTGGATTGTCCTGTTCTGCGCTGCCCTGGGTTACCTGAGGGTGCCTCCTGCCAAATGGCCAGAGGCATCGTCGGTGACAGTTGTGACATTTTCTACATAAAAGACACTCATTCTGGGATTTCCTCTGCCGAGAGGCTCGGAAAGTAGGGATACAGCAAGACAACATCCTGCTGTCTTGACCGTTTCCAGTCAAATGAGCTGGAGAGGGAACTGTCTAGAATGTGTGAGCCTGGTTACCAGAGTTCAACTGTCAGTTGGGGGCTGTCACCAAGGAAGTGAGGTCACCGCTTGAAGGTTCCTTTCCCTGGACCCCTTCCTCCAATCAGAGCCACCCAAAGCCCCTTCTGGGCTGTTGACTGCTCACCCTCCTCCCCCATGTCATCTCCTACCTCTACACAGACATTTAACACAGCCTCCTCACATTTCCCTGGGAATGGACCAGCTTCCCAGCTGTGTCCAGACCTCTTTTCTTCCCAGTTGTGTGTCCTAACAGGCTTTGTGCCTCTCAGGGCCTCCCCTGTGCCTCTCAGGGCCTCCTCTGTGCCCCGACCAGCACAGTGGGGAGGACTCTAGACATCGCTTCCCGATGACATCATCAGGTGTAGGAGATACTAGCCATACCGCCTATGGGCTGGCATCCCATGAGTCTGCTGCACACACTTTGAGGTGGAAGAATTCTGAGCATGGGTGGGACATAGCATGGATCCCCACTCAAAACAGGCTTGGGTTCCAGCTGTGTGATTTTGGAGCAGTCCCCAGCCACCTCGGCCTCCTTTTCAGGGGTTGCACCTTTAGGGCCTGAAATGAGAAGTGATTCAGACACTGTTGTCCACGGGCCTCAAACCCTCCAATGGTCTCCTGTTACACTGAGAATCAGACCAAGTGCCTCATGTTGGTGCATGTGGTGGGAGTTGCCCCGGTGGCCGCAAGCGGTCCCTGCCCATGGTGTGAACATTCCTGTGTATTTGCTAAGTGGTTAGTGTGTGGCTTCTGAACAACAGATGCAGCTAAGGTGTTGGGGTGTCAGGTCCAAGTCGAATGACAGGAACCCTGTCACGTCTGTCTGACTTGTATTCTTGAGTTCCATCCCTGTGAGGCTAGCTCTGTTTCCATTTCTCTCTGTGTGTCTATCTCTGTCTGTCCGTCCGTGTGTCTCTCCTATCTCTGGACCAGGGAGGCCAAGTTCTGATGTTGTGAGCTGCTCTCTGTCGAGGCCCCGCAGCAGAGGGTGTGACCCGGCCAACAGGCAGGAACTCAGGCTCCGAGGCCAATCTGCTTGCTGACAGTAATCAGGCGAGTGTCCTTGGGAGCGAAGCTGCCAGTTTTGCAGCACAGCCTCTGGTTCCTAGGGACCTTGAGGCAGAGGCACCCAGCTCAACCAGGCCCAGATGCCTGGTGCACGGGCACCGTGATATGTGGATCCTTGTCCCTCACAGGCGAGAGGTTTGGGAGCAATGGTGTTTGTGCCTCAGTATCCCCTGCTGACCCTGGGCAATGATAAGAACAATGGTAGACATACGTTCTGTGAGATGATGGAGAGTACCAGAGCAAGAATGCTTGAAAACAGGTGAGAACACCTGGTGGAATTCATGGGCTGTGTCTATATGCCGTCAAAAAGCTTAAAATGTCTCCTTACGTTGTCTGTGAGTCCCTGAGTTTGGAAACTGGCGCCGGACCGTGTGCAGGAAACACTCCAGAACATTCGATGAGTAAATAAATGAGTGACACTGTTGAGGGACTTTGCAAATGGTGTTTTTTGAACTGGACAGGCATCGCCCATGTTTGGACCTGAGTCAGATGCTAGATACACGAGGACCTTTTCATGGCGGAGGCCAGAATGTCTCAGGGTCCTGGGGACTTGGGCGGAGAGAGGGGCCTCTCCGGTGTGGGTGGAGATGGCTGTGAGGGTGATCCCAGTCTTCCCCGGGGGATGGCAGGAGCCCTGTGCTGTGGATGCAGCCTGCCCCAGCCCAAGGCCCGCAAGTCAAGAAGAGGAGCAGTCATGGCCCAGGAGGCTCACCCTAAACAGGCTTTGGTCAGGGGGAGACATCCGGGGTCCCTGTCACTGGAGGCGGCGGCGGTGGCGGCGGCTGCCGCTGCTGGAGCTGCGTGGGAGGCCCTGGGCTGAGATTTTGGAATGACCCCTTTTGGCTCTGGAAATTCCACTTTGATTGTTCCAAAATGTACATGGGCATAATACGGAAAATAGTGAACCTGGTTGCTGAGGGGGAGCCGCTGAGCTGTCTGTGGGGCCAGATGAGGACGACAGCTCCCAGGCGCAGCTGCAGGTCTGTTCCTGGTTTCAAGGTCTAGGTGATGGCCATGTGTGCTGGGATCTGCTGCCTTGAGAAATAAGCCTCAGCTTCTGAGGAAGGTATAAAGAGAGGGTGGTGAGGAGGGAGCTAGCTGTCAGCCAGTTTACCCTCCGCAAATCGCTGCCGGAATACTCCTCCACCTTCCGAAGGAAAGCAATTCTAACTCGTGCCACGAGCAACGGGTGAACTTTGAGGAGGCTGTGCTAAGGGAACGGAACCCATCTCAAGGGACAAATATGGATGATCCCGCTCCCTGGACGTCCCTGGTATCCTCTCCCTCACAGAGATGGGAAGTGGAAAGGTGGCTTCCAGAGGACAGGAGGAGAGGGGCATGGGGGGTGAGTATTTCAGTTTGGGAAGATGAGTTCTGGGAATGGGTGGTGAGGATGGTTGCAGCAGGGCAGTGTGAATGTACTTCTTACCAGTGAGCTGTAGACAGAAAACTGATGACAATGGTCTGTCATGTTATGTGTATTTTAGCACTGTGTGCGTGTGTGTGTGTGTGTGTGTGTGTGTGTGTGTGGTTAGATAGATTTTATTTATTTTATTGTTTTTCCTTTTTCTTTTTTAAAATTTCTTTTTCCTCCCTGAGGCTGTCCAGAAGGTGTAGTCACCCATCGGGAAGGACATGTCCTGGATATCCCTTGGGGCCTGGAGCTCAGGCAGCAAAGATCCACCCCACGGCCCTCCTAGGAGAAGGGAGGCGCTTCTGGGGTGGCAGCCGTGAATCAGGGCATGGGTATGTCTGCACTGAGACTGGGTCTGCCTCTGTGCACGGGGTAGAGGGTGGGAGTCCATGAAGGCCCTGGTCAGGCAGGATGCCTTTGTCACATGTATGACTTTGTGAGCTGGAGAAAGCCCAAACCCCGCCCTGAGAACAGTGCACCAGCGGGAAAAGAGAAGAGATTTTGGGCTCCTTCCTGCCTGTTCCCATGGACCAAAATGTGCCCTTGTATCCTCAGGCCAGGGAGGTCTGGGGACATTTTGGGATCAGGTAACCGACTCCAGTGGAAGACCAGGTGACCCAGAGGTCTGAGAGAGGCTCTGTCTTTGTCCGTTTGGGCTGCTCTAACAAAAAGACCATAACCTCTGTGGCTTACGAGCAAGCGTTTTGTTTTCCGAGTTCTGGAGGCTGAGAAGTCCAAGATCATGGCCCAGGCAGACCCAGCATCTGTTGAGCGTCGCCTTCCTGTCCGATTGAGTGATAGTTGCCTTTCGCCCTGTCCTCCCTTGGTGGAAGGGCCAAGGGCTCTATGGGACCCGTTTCTTTCCAAGAGCACTGATCCCATCTATGAGGGCTTCAGCCTCAGGATGACCGAAGCTCCTCCTGGGGGGTCCCCCCTGCAGATGCCATCGTGTAAGGCCTTAGGTTGTAACAGAGGTGTTTGAGGGGCACCAGCATTCAGTCCTCAGCGTGCCCTCCTTCCTGTGTGAGTGAGGTCTTTTGAGATGAGTTCCGGGAGCGAAACTCTGAAGGTTCACCTTGCCAAAAGAAGCACGTGGATGAACCCACAAACGAGGGCCACAAAGTGGAAGGTGTCTGGGGACTTTCTTTTTAGGCAATAGGATCCTAGCGATACTTTGAAGGTAGAGACACCACGCAGTGAGAGATTTGAGCTCACGGGAGGTCTTTAATTTTCAGAAGGGTGATGTTATGCACTGAAAGCCACCGCCAGGGAGGATAGATCCAAGCTGTCCGTCTGAACTGAGGTCTGGGAATCAATCGCCTGGGGAGTGTCAGTGAAGCCCAGAAATTGCACTCAACGTTTCTGTGAGGGTCTCCGGGCTTTGTATGAAGGTTTGAAAAGGCTCGGGCCCACAGGTTTCCAGTGCCCTGGCAAAGAGAGAAAATGAGGAGCCACCCGGTGTCTGCCTCTCCCAAGCCCGGAGGCAGGTAGCTCCTGTGTCGGGGTCAGCAAAAGGAGCAGGCCAGGCAGCTAGTTGAGAGTTAGGAGGCAGTGGAAGCTGGTAGTGACGTGACCTGGAGAAGATGTGGATGCCAGGAGAGTCCAGTCACAATCCAGACCGTCCTAGGCAACTTGGTCGTGCTTTGGGGCTGGTTCTCTGCCTGGAAAGGAGGAAGGACCCAGAGAGGTGGGTGGGCCCCAGCATCCTTCCCTGGTTGGTTGGATGGGCGGGCCCTGGGCCCCAGGGCTGCCTTGAGCCTGGGCGAGGTCCTGCCTCAGGCCCCGGCCCTGCGTGTCCCGGGCAGATCGAGGCCACGCCCCTTGGCCCACGAGCTCGCTGAGGCCAGGCTCAGCCCCGCCCCGCCCCGCCCCGCCGGAATCCCGGATGGGCTTCTCAGCAGGTACCTGTGGGCGGAGCCGGTGAGTGCAGGCCAAATTGCCCTCGGGTGCTGCTCGCTGCCCCTGGGGAGTGGGCGGAGGGGAGGGCGCGACAAGGGTAGTCGCAGAGGAGTCCCAGCCACCGACTCTGCCTGTGTCCTCGGTGAGCAGCCGGGGCTGGCCGCGCCTGAGCCGTCCGGAGTTCCTCGTGGGAGGCACCGGCTGGCGGCGGCTGGTCACCGCTTGTCCGCACCCGGCGGCGCCGGACCGGGACCGGGACCGGGACCGGGACCCGTAGGGAGGACCGGGAGCCCAGGGGCGGGCCTTCCCACGCCTCAGCTCCCTGGCGTCCTTCCAGAGATCCAGGCACTGCAAGTCCGGGGTGGGGGGTGAGGGGAGGGGGAATGTGTGTGTGTGTGTCCGCAGCTCCCAGAGGGGCCCCTTCCGGTGGTCCGGGTTTTGTGAGGCCCAGGTCTCAGCCTGTTGTTTCCACCCACCGCCCAAGAGACGGAAGGACGTTTGGCCTTGGGGCGGAGGGTCAACTCTAGGTGCCTTTGTGGGGGGCTGTGGGGCTCCTCTCCAGGGGGCTTCATGCTCATCTCTGGCAGGGTCCTCTCTGTTCCCGGGAAGCCATGCTGGTGTCTTCCTTCTTAGCGCATCGGGTTAAGGTACCGTTTTTTATATGTAGCTCAGTCCGTTCTCCCTGAGAAGTAACAGGACACAGGAATTTGGGGTAGTGTGAAGGGATTCAATATGTCGCCTGAATCAGCACTGAAAATTATACAGTGAAACTAATTCTATAGTTAGGAATTTGGTAATTTTCTCTCCAGAGTGTTAAGATGTTCGTTACCTGTTGACTAGACTCTAGGAAGAGCAGCTGAATGTTGCTGTTTTCTTGTAAGTCTCCTGAGGCAGTGTCTCAGGCCTGTCCCAAGTCCAGGTGTTCCCAATCCTGACTTTTCACAGGAGGTGAAAAGGGTCCTGATTGGGAGGTGCCCTTGTCTCCAGGAGAAAGCTGAATTCACAGCAGGTTTCATCAGCGCCACTCTAGCACAGCCTTGTAGGAACTCCAGGGGCTGGGACCTATTGCAGCAAAGAAAGCTCCCGGTGCCCCGAGAGACTCCAGAGGAGTATAACCGAGTCAACTTGCGCCTCTTTTCAGTGTGAATGTTACAGCAATAGTCTCGTTTACCCGCCAGGATTTATGCAGGCTTCAGTGAGCTGGTGTGTACCATCTTGGAGCCAGGGCTCTTAGTACATCTTAGGCGCGCAAGAAACCGGAGGTGCTCATTGGTGCTGCGTTTCCCTGTGTCGCGGTCAGTTGGGAGCTCCCTGAAGCCCAGGGACACACGGGACCCAGCTGAGTGTGGTGGGAGGAGTAGACGCTCTTGAGGGGAGAAAAGGGCTCATAGATTTTACTCCATTTCTGTGTTAAGACAGAAGGCCTGGTTTCTTCCACTTTTTTCAGTCACTCATTTTCCAAAAAGACAGCCTTTGTATTGACTTGCAGCTTTTCTTGTCTGTGGAAGCGCATTTCTTTGTAACGGGGCGTAGGAGACAAAACTTCTCTTGTAGCTGCCAAAGACACACCGCTGCTAGGCGAGGTTCCAAACCAGAACAAAACCAACCAACCCAGACTGCCTTATGGCCATTCGCCCTTGGGGTCTGTAATGTGAGGACGGCTGTGTGTGGACAGTCCCTGGGCTGTGCTGAGCTCCCCCTGAGTGTGCTTGCTTAGGATTCCCCTGCCTAAGAGGAGAGGTTTCTAGGAATGAACTAGAAGATACTGTGAAAAACAGCACGGCACGGTGTAGAGGGTTGCTTTTGGAGATGGCCTGGGTCTAGTTGCTGGCGTGATCTGGAGAAGATATATCTTTGCAGAGAGAGTGCAAAATTTGTTTTGGTGATCGAGTGATTATTTGTGTGTTTCTCCCTAGAGCACCTTTCCCCACTGTGTTCGGCATGCTGCTTCGAGTAGGAGAGAGAACCACACTTGTGTCTCAGTGTGGCGGTAAGTCTGTTTTTATAAATCTGACTCATAGCTCTTGGTCCGTGTTGAAGGGAAGGGAGAAAAGGAAGGAATTTATGAAGATTGGACTTGTTGTATAAAACGAATGTGACTTGGGCATTGACCAAAATCACCTTTATTATGAAAATACTTTTTATGGAGATATTACTCATTTGTGCAGAATGGGAAATTTGGATTTCAGAGCGTTTTTCTTAAGAGTTTATTTATTTATTTATTTATTTATTTATTTTTCCCATGTTTGGTGAGTGGCAGCTGTTTTTTTGCTTGTTTGTTTATTTGGGGAGAAACACAGTTCATACCTGTGATCCTCGTGACCCTTTATTTCAACTTTTATCATCTACTTCATAATTCATTCATTAATTAAGACAATTCTTTGTGTGTGTGTGAGTGTGAGTGTGTGTGCGCACGTCACAAGACGAATCCGCGTGCTGCTATGGTGTATCAGCAGGCGGATGGTCCACTGTCCGTGTCCTCAAATGGGGAGGCACAGAAAGGGGGCGACACGAGAGACAGTGCCTGTCCCGCTGGTGGGGCTTTGGAGGACAGGGAAGTGCGGAAGGCAGAGGGCATCAGGAGAGAAGTTGAGCAGTTTGAGTGGGTGGCGTGTTCAGTGAACCAGAGATTCGCTCCCTCTGCTTAGGGCACAGGGAAGAGGAAGGGCTAAGAAAGAGGAGGTGTGAGAGGAGTGGTTTCTCGGGCTGGTCCGCTTGATGAGGGCTATGAGAAGGTGCTGTGTGTGTGTGTGTGTGTGTGTGTGTGTGTGTGTGTGTGTAAACAGGGGAAGGAGCAGAGCGATAAACCAGGGAGTTGTGTGCCCATCAGTGACGTGGGTTGGAATTGACGGAGTGTGAAGGAGCGGCTGCGGGGGTTCCGATGACCCTCTTGCCCGTGCATGCATCCTATTCACGTGTATGTTGGCGTGTGTCGGCCCTATCCTAAGAAGAGATTTTTTTCACTGTCGTTAGATTCTCAGAGGACGTCTGTGACCTTCGTATGGCTAAAAGCTGGTGGTGTAGGACCAGGGGAGGCCTGAAGCCTTGGAAACTTTAAATTTCCGGGTGACAAGAGAAAAGAGACAATGCTGCTGCAGAGAGACAAAGCAAGAGAGGTCAGGCGGGAGAGCGGCAGGAAATCAATGTCAGGGAACACAAGAAAAAAGAGTCTTTCAAATAGTGACACAATTGCCAGGTCCCGGTGAGGTGTGGCAGTAAGAGGTGAGCTCAGAGAGGCGGGTCCCTGCAGGGCAGCGAGTTGACTGGTGCCCTTGGCCAGAGCGCTGGGGTGTGGGGCAGTGGAGTGGCCTGCAGTCAGGGCTGGAGGCAGTCAGTGGTGCTGTCCAAGTGAACAGAGACACATGGACTGTCTTGAGGAGTTTGCCTTTGAATGGGGCCGAGGTTACACAACGAGCCCGTTGAACTGGTTGAAGGAAGTTCTTCTTCATGACCGAACGCTTCAGTGTGTGTGTCTTAAACATAAGGACATTGTCTTACCCCAGCACAGTACCATTGTCACTTCCAGTCAGTGAACATGAAGTCCTTCATGTGATCTAATATTCCGTCCACGTTCGTATTTCTAGACTTGTATCTTCCTATGAGAGTCAGCTATGAGGCCTGGGCCCAAAGCAGGGAAAGCATTGAAAAT